>CM028378.1:36800307-36908619 GCA_013146195.2 Codonopsis lanceolata | reverse complement strand
TTTTCATTAGTATTAGTATCAAAATTTATATAGATCGAACATGTGTTATCAAAAAAATATTATTATCATCTCAAACATGTACTTTTTGTTTCAAAAAATACTTATTGTGCATTACGATCAATTTTTTAACATGTAATTTTATAGATATGTCACTTCAGGTCTTTTAACATATATATATATTATTGAATAATATTTTGTTGTTAAATTTGATTTAAATCATAATTTGGTCAGCCTACTTTCACACTTTTTGCAATAAGGTAACAACAATTATTTTTTTCAATTTATTCATTGTATTTGGCTACATCACACTTTGGTCACCAAGTCAATTTTACGTCGGTTAGGTTGGATGGAAATCATCGAAAGGACATAAATGTCCTTTTGTGTTAAACATAACATGCATGTGAACATATTGGTTCAACTCCTTACCTAGAGACATGTGTCTTAAATTTACATTGAAGAAAAATGTGAGACAATAACATGAGTAATACGTGATGTAGGTAACGATATATTTGAGTTTCTATAAAACTTTAACGCTTTTCATCCAAAAAATTGAATGGATTGATGAACATGCGATATAAAGCCAAGTACAATGACAAAATTGAAATAATAATAATAATAATAATAATAATAATATAATTAGCGTATTGAATAAAGTGTGAAAGTATGGTGACCAAATTGTGATTTAAGCCGTCAAATTTCATCATTATACTTGTAGATTTGACAATTTTTTACTATGCATTGGTTAATTTTGGATTTCTATGATATACGAACCATTTGAGCCCTTAAGATATAAATCATATTACTCCAGACATTTATTTCAAAATTGGTAAATTTACCAAATCTATTCAAATTATGTTATTTCAATTTTATTCAAGGATGTAAACATTATTTTATATACTGTTGAGTGTTCAAAATTATGCACCCATTGTGTTTTAATTGTCAAATTACAAAATATATGCATTATCACGAAATATACTAAGTGTGTTTTCATATTCGATGGACTCATTTTAAAGTCAATTTTAATAACTCTTCATATTATAAGAAAAGAAATATGTTCAATGCATTTGTTCAATATTAGTTTTCAATAAAAAAAATATTTCAATTCACAAAGCAAAAAATAGAACTAAACAAAATAAAAGTGTTGTCATTTTTGGAAAGTGAATTTTGGTGGGAACTTTCCAAAAATCACACCTTTATATATATATATATATATATATATATATATATATATATATATATATATATTAAAGTCATTTATATAATCTAAAATAATTTAAAATCAATATCCTTTTTTAACAAATCTGAGATATACATCTTATATTGGTAATAATGATAGACGTCTTTTATCAAAAGGTTTTAAAACCGATATCACTTTCTAAACAATGTATGATACATCCCTTCTATTGGTAATTAATAATAGTATTTTTAAAACAACATCAATTTCTAACCAATATGAGATACATCTATTCTATTAGTAATATTAGTAGAATATTTTGTAACCAATGTGAGATACATCTCTTGTAAAAGTTAAAGTCTTTAATCTAATGGTAGAAGTATTTTATCAAATGTGTTATATATCTCTTCAAATGGTAGAATATTTTCTAACATTTCTTTAAACAATGTGTTATACATCTCTTTTATTAGTAATAATATAAAATAATTTAAAATCAACATCATCTTCTAACCAATGTGAGATATATATCTTCTATTGGTAATAATGGTAGAAGTTTTTTTATCAAATAATTTTGAAAACGAACATAACTTTTCAACCAATGTATGATACATCTTTTCTATTGATACTTAATAATATTATTTTTAAAACCAATATTAATTTCTAACCAATATATGATACATCTCTTTTATTGTTGAAAAATAGTGTTTTCAATGAAAGAAATTATGCAACTTAAGTCACAAATTTCTTTACGTATCATTTGTTTGTTGGTGAAAGTAATTGCACAAATATGTTCAACTCGGTGAGAGCATCGAAATAATATATTTATTTGTCAAAATCGAGTTTTAGATGAATAAAATATAAAGATTTAAAGTATAACACATGTTAAAAATTAGCGTTTTTAGTGAAAAAATTTGTGCAACTTGAGGCACAAATTTCTTTATGTCGATTGTTTGTTGGGAAAAGTAATTGTGCAAATGTGTTCTACTCGGTAAAAGTATTGAAATGATATATTTATTTGTTCAAATCAAGTTTTGGATGAATACGATATAAATGCTTAAAGTATAGTGCTAGAAATGAGTCATTAGAAGTAATGTCTCATCTTTAAGATTTTTATCCTACATTGGTTAGAAGTAATACTAGTTGTAAAAGTTTTAAAATATAAGCCTTCTACTATTGACAATAAAAGAAGTTATACATACTAATAGTAATACCTTTTATCATATTGATTATTATTATTAGTTAATGACTGAAAAACCAAGAGTTTATAAAGCTTCCACATGGATATTCTACAATGAAGATTTATCAAAAGATGGTGAGGTGACATAACCATAATACTACTTATATATATATATATATATATATATATATATATATATATTAAAAAAAATTCGCAACTTCGTTCATGAAATCTTTTGCAGGTCAAACAAACCAAGGCCCCTTTCACATAACTTCCTTTTTATTTTTATAGTCTTTTTATTTATTTTTTGTCATTTTTACTTTCTATTTTATCGGCTTTACTACTTTTCTCGCATACTATTTTCATTTTTATTATTACAAAAAATCCGGAAAATAACTAAACAGGTCAAAACGAGTTACATTTAATAACCATTGGTTTTAGCAATTTGAGTTGTTGTTTTAACCTTTTTAATTAGACAAAAACTTATGTAAAACGGTATTATAAATATTTTTTATAAGATAAATCATTTTTACGTAACCCAACGTATATTAGTGGATTGAGTTATGAAAGAGTAAGGTACGAATTAAGATCCTTAAGACAGTTTTACAGAAAGCCTTTTTTATTTAATAACATAAGAACAGTAAAAAGAGAAACAAATAGAAAGCTACGAGGAGTTACAACAACGGGGGATCAAAATGAGTTTTTAATTGATTTGTTTTCCACAACGGATAATCATAGCCATATCAACCATCCTCAAATCAAACCTTAATTTTTCTTGTTCACTTTTAGCATGTATGCGTATTCTATTATAAAACTTGAGAAGAAAAAAATACAATAGTAAATCTCTATCATAAATTTGTTAGTAAAACTATATTATAAATCTATTTTAGGATTTTTATCTTATCAAATTAGTTTTATGAGTTTGTCTTATCTAATTAGTTTTAGCATTTTAAACTAATTGATTTTGAATTTTTTAAAACCATTTTGTAGATGACAACGTGACAGCACAGAATATTTTTATAATTTTTAACATTTTATAGAAAGTTGTCTGTTATGCTTTGGTTTTAGTAATAATTAATAAATAGAAAAACACATCATTCACATATAATTTGGTCATTGAATGCAATAATTATACACTCCCTCGGTCCAAAGAAATAAAGGTCGTTGATCTCGTCGGGTCGAATGAAATCATCGGCTCCGATGATTAGATTAGGATCATCAGATTTAAATAGAGGGGCAATCACCCTAAAGAAACTACACTTCTCGTTGCCGGCAAGCCCTAGTATGAAGCAGATAAAGGGTCTGATGCAGTGGTGGATAGAGGAATAATATTGATCGATGTCTAAAATTTTAACTACTCCCTCTATTTTAAAATATATGAAGCTTTGGGAATTTTCACACAGATCAAGGAAACATATTGTAAAGACTAAACTGTCCCTATTCAAACATTAATGCGGTGTCTTGATATTCTTGCCCAAAGAGCCAAACACAAGTTACAGAGTTAATAAATTTGGGTAGAATTGGAAAAAAAATGAAAAAAAGTTCCTTAAAAATTAATAAGTGTCATCTATTTTGAAACAAAAAAACTCTCTCAAAACGTCATATATTTTGAGACGGAGGGAGTATTACATAAAAAATATAGAAATAACAATTGTCCTTTACGCATTTTCATACATTGAAAACGCGTAATTACATCATCATCACTAATATTCATTATTAACATGTCTTTTTCGATATAACATACAAGAGAATCATTTAAAAATTGATCAAACATTCGATTTCGTAAATCCGTCTTGACAATATTCATTACAGAGAATTTGGGAGGGGTCCAATAAATTTTTTTGAAGGGGTCCAATTGTCAAATATCACAAATCTACTCCCATTTTTTTTTTTAGCGGTGTCCATGAACACCCCTAAGTCTAATGTGGATCGGCCACTAGTCTGATGTCTGATCTTTATTTTTAGCATTTTGATTTTCAGATCTGGGTGTCTTCTCCGGCGATTTTGAGATCTGGATTTCGAGACTATTTTTTCGGGCAACGATGATTTATCTCTCTCTATCTCATGACAATTTGGCCAGTAGTTTCAAATGTTTTACGGTTATTTTCAAAAATCATGTATATAATTTTTATAATATTTCAACATTACTTTTTACTTTTGATTTTCATATATTTATTATTCTTAAACATTATTATAATTATAACAAATTCATATACCAATTATATATTGTTTAATAATTAGATTTTAAACTCTTAGATCGAAATGGAGGGAGTATTTACTAGTTCTATTAAATTAACCACCTATTTCTTCTTCTGTTCTTTTAAAATTAAATAAAACTACGTTAATTTAAAACAAAAAAATATAAATATTTGTAAATTATAAACTATGGGTCCGAAGTGTCCCTTAATTACCATACATCTTAGAGGTTTGGTTTATGTTGATTGAACATGTCACCGTTTTAAATACTTCATGCGTTCTGTACTAAGAGTTTATTATTTTATTTTGAGATATTTAATTTAAAGAGTTAAGTTTTATAAATTTAAAAATAAAAATATTATTTTATTATTAATAAATTATTAAATATATTATTTTATTAAAAAAATAATTTTAAACGGAGACTTTATGCTTGGAATAGAGGAGTATATAATAAGAAACATATATAAATCAAGGAGACACGGTGTAACAATTTTATTACCGAGTAAATAATTTTCCATTTACTAGTCCGAGCAAGGCCAATGATTACTACTCCACAGCTAATTTTGGAGTAGCTTACTATTCATTTGATTAAATGAATAAATACTTCCACTATTTTACTTAAAGAATTCCTATTTGAAAAATTTAATTATTAAATGATATATTATTGATATTAAAATTAATCATAATTGTAAAAATAATTTAAGCACAAAAAATATTGTAACAATACAAGTAGAAGGTAAATATGAAATGTTATAGAAATTATAAGCATAATTTTTAAATGAGAACTTTTAAAGTAAAATATTTCAAAATAATATAATTGATTCTTTGCCTGAAACGGATGAAGTAATGCGCTAAGCTACCCATAAGCCAAAAAAAAAAAACATTTCAACGGTAACACAATCTTCAATAATATCATACTAGTATACATGTCCGTACCATAGGCGGTGTCGATATGTGATCGATTCAATGAATGGACGGGATAAACAAATCTCATAATGGTAATTCAAACAAAACCCACAAGTGAAGGTTTTATATGTACTTGTAGAGGGGTAATTCAAACATAACTGATAGTTGGGGGATTCATTTGTAACTCACATACTTACGAATCATTTTAGACCGTTAGTTGTGTTTAGCACAATTCTATCAGGACTACTAGTTAAATCCTGAGCTCTTTTATAATATTGATTACTAAATAATTTTGTTTAAACAATTGTAAAAAATAATTTGATATCTAAATGAAACAAACTAACCATCTATTTACAGATTAAAAATTAGGTGTTTTTTATTTAAATAAAAAAACTTTTTTCTTGGTTAAAACTTACCCAAAAACCAGTTTTTTTTTTTACTTTTCCCTATTCTAAGCTTGTGTAACTTATTAAGCTACCCAATCTACTTTTCCCCGAATAAACTCACCATTCGGCATTTCCTACCCATTAGTTTTGAAGATACTCCCAATCTAGCTCTTGGTCGCATGGCCCACCACAATGCATATTTTATTAGTAAAAAAAAAGAAAATATTTAATATAACATTTATAAAATACTTAATACAACACTATTTGTTATAAAAATACTATATTACCGTTAACAAAAAAATAAAATAAAGTTGGAACACCGCCACCGGACCACCATCGATCGCCTAATCGCCTGCCCAGCCCCACCACTTCCCCCCGCCCTCCCACACCGCCTGGGCCAAGCCTAGTCCTCCCCAAGCCCCAGCCCACCCGCCTGGCCCCCCTCCCCACTCCCTCCCACACCGTTTGAGCCAAGCCCAGTTTCTCACCCTGCCCCAACCCACCCGCCTACCTCTCCCCCATGGACTGGGCCTCCCCTATCCCTCTCTCATCTAGCTCACACCCCAGCCCACCCTCCTGCCCCTCACCCAGTCTCTCCCCCACCCCTCCCACACAGACTGAGCCTCCCCAAGTCCTTCCCTCATCCATGCCCAACCTCCTGCCCTTCCCCCAGTCCCTTCCCCAACCTCCGCCACCATCTCCGCTAAAAAAAAAAGTTTTTTTCATTTAATTATAAATTGATCAAAGGGCAAATTGGTAAAAAAAAATTTAAAAATATTGTATTAAATATTTTATAGGTGATGTATTAAGCACCTACGTAAAAAATATCAAGAAGGTATCCATATTTGATATTTCCATACTTGTACTCTCATGAATGTTTTATGTAATATCCGTCTCACCACGTCCCACTTGTATAAAATATTCTCTCTTTTTTCTCTAATTAATTAATAAGTAATGTTAGAGTCATTCAATATGTACTAAAATTTGTGCACTAAATAATATAGTTTTCAATGTGTCATCCTATTTGGTATTTTATGAGCTCCACTATAAGTTAAAAAATTATGTTAACAATATAACATATAAGATATCACATCATTTGGTATACATTGAATAACTCTAGCATTGCTCTTGTGAATCTAACACAAGTTTTCGTTTGAGAGAATGATTAACTGATTATATATTATGATCAGGTCCTCATTAATTCTTAGTATAAAAATAGATAAACAGATTGCTAAATTGACTTACATAAATTGTTTTGAGAAAAGACTTTTTGCACATACATTTATATGGTTTCTTGATGATATTAATTTTTGTCTTCATGAAAACAGCAATTTTCTGTCGGATTTAGCAGAGTATATATATTATTTTAATAACGAAATCCCTCATCAATATTTGGGAATTGGGATGGTTATATTACTAAACGTGCACACTTGTCCAAGTAATAGTATTATAGTAATTGTATTAGACCAGTGTGGTTAGCTAGTTTTGGACATATATACATTAAGCTTTCCCATTTATTATAATTATAAATTTATAATACGAGACATTCGCGGTTAGGAACAGATCGAAGAGAATGTCTGTCTGTAAAATGAAAGCACACGCACACCCATTCCCAAACCCATATATGTGTGTGAGTGGGATATAGTTTCCAATGTTTAATTCCCATGAGAGAGAGAGAGAGAGAGAGTAACAATAATGGAGCATGCGATGGTGATGGTGGGATAGAGTTTTGTTTTGCCTTTCCAGACACTCTTTTGACTGAGAGATCAATTTTCTAGTTGCTTGTACAAGGGAGAATCACAATTCACAAGTGTTAGTTTGTATGGAAGTTAAAAAAAAAATATATATTTTAATTTTAGTTTTTGTGGATAATATTTGAAATTTAATTTTTAATATATAAATTAAGCATGCAATATATACGATTTTTAAATCAAAATATATGTTGAAGTGAATGCAAATAATTAAAGAGAGGTAATAGAAAAAAGTAGTAGTGTGTGCAGTGTGCATTATTAGTTTAATATTTAGTTGCTTGGGAAATATAAATGTGGAGAGAAGTAAAAGAAAATGCCAAAACGAAACAAGACAAAGAAAGTATGCTATAATGAGAGCTTTATTAATGTTGTTTGATCTTATGTTTCCTTTCTGGTAGTGTGTGCGTGTGCGTGCGTGGATGTTTGTTTTGTTTCTTGTCTTTTAATATTGTGTTGTATGTGTACTCCTCCTGTATTGTATGTGTCAGTAGAAACTCTCACTCTTTCTTACATAAGTTTGCCTGTTTTTAGGGTTTATTTATGTTATGGGAAACAGTCCAAAGTCATTCTAGCTTCTGTTTTGGGCCATCTTTGAAATCCACTTTTCAATATTCTTTTCTAGTCTTCAGATCCTTTCACGAAAATGGATAACTAAAGGTAAAGTTGATTGTATGTGTATGAGCTGCATTTTCAATTCGTAATCTTTCTACACGTGAACGATCGTTAATGTTATATGTTGAATAAAGCAAAATAATAGTCATAAATATATGATGTGAATTCCTTCCAAGATTGGTTCGAAGAATTTGCACCCACAGACAATTCACAATGAGCGCGGAATTGATAATGAAACAATGAAAGTAAAGAATAGTTAGAGTCTAGCTCTCTTGACCCACTAATCGCCATGATTAGAAACCTTGGGGTGCGATTGAGAACCCAACGACCCACGATCACGGAACGCCACAATCACCCGACTCTTGGTGATTGATAAGTTCAAGGGAGGATTTCTAACCCAAGATATTCTCACAAACTCTATTGTGGAAAAGAGAGAAACTCTCAAATGCTCTATTGCATAATTGATTAAAGATTATATTTACAAGTGTTTGAGAAAGCATTTTATATGTCTCTAAGACTGAAAATAACAAAATGAAAAGTAACTCACAAAATTACATCAAGGGTTCAAGATTAAACCATCAAACTTCCACCAAAAACGGCTTAGAGTAGTTAACTTAGGCGTGATTACGTCAGAAACGGAGTAATCTTCTAACTTTGTTATATCTTGGGGGATGGTAGAAGACTAAGTGACAAAATAGATATTTGACTCTGATTTAATGGCCGAACAAATTAACATCTGTCCAAAAAATAGCTTGCTTGCAGCTTATCTAATATACAATAGAAAAAATAAATTTTTTAAAACTTTCGATGGCTGCATTGTAAGTTTTTAAAAGTTGGGTGGCAAAATTATAGGTTTTACCTTAAATTTATATAAAAATGGGATTGATCACGGTTTGTTGGACAGATTGGATAGATTTATATAAAGGCCCAATATTCTTAGGTTCGTATTTGTGTTTCAATAATTAGGGTGATAACCGGGCCGGTCACTGTGATGATATTATAACTTGAAAAATCATCTATATTTGTTTTCAACCGCTAAAGTACACTTTTAATAGGAAAAATGATGAAGATACCATTAATGAAGGAAAGACGCGTGCACAAAGTCATTGCCCCAATTTGGGCATCGAAATGAAAACGTTGGGCATCAAAATTCAAAAATCCTTAACCAAATTCAGGCATTGCAATGAAAAAACTAGGCATCATAAAACACATTTGAAGTCTGTCAAAATTTGGGCATCGAAGTTCGAAAAGACACTGTCCAAATTCATGCATCGCAATGAAAGCAATGGGCATTGTAATTTAAACACATTTGAAGTATGTCCAATTTTAAACATCGCATTGTAAAAATCTTTAACCAAATTTGGGCATCGCAATAGAAAATTTTGGAATTGAAATGAATATATTGAACACCACCAAATATCAACATAGTTGGGCATCAAAATGGACAACATTGGCGTCAGAGTGAATAATTAAACACTGCGATCAAATATCAACAAAGTTGAGCATCGAAATGGAAAAAAATTGAACATTGCCACTAAATATCAACATAGTTGGGCTTCGTAAAGGAAAAAATTGACGTCAGAATGAATAAATTAAACACTGCCACCAAATATAAAAAAAGTGGGGCATCGAAATGGAAAAATTGGCGTCAGAATAAATAAATTGAATACTGCCCCCAAAATTTGTATGTAGAAATTGGGCATCGAAAAACTTTTGATGCCCAAAACAGTGCTTAAACATCGTTTTTTGGCCTTAAAACGAAGACATCTTATGGTAAACCTAGTGATTTTTGTAGATCTCGTTAAGAGCTTCGATTTGATATTGTGTAGGTTCCGTGGTTCATCCAGAATCAAAAGTTATACCAGATTCATTGATCAACGAAATTTATGCATTAACCATGCTTCCTCATGTTTGTCCAAGTGAAGAAAAACCAGAAGCTCTATTTCAAGAACACAAACAACAAGGGATACATTAAAAAAAAGATTCTTCAATTCCTAATCTATTTGACATCGAGGCAACTAAAGAAAACATCATGTGAAATGAAATATTTATTAGAGTTCGAGCTGTGATTTATGACTGATGACAGAAGATAAAGACATATATTTTGAAGAAGACGAAGGAAGGTATTATTGGAAGAATATTATGAAAGTTCATTTTTCCGGTTAAAAAAAAAAGATAGCTGAGCAGTTATAATTCTACAAATGACACAAACCCGCAATTATTCCCACTAGCTATCTTTTTTTGGGCTACGCCCATCTTTTTACATGAGTTCAACGAATAAACCTCTTGATCCAATTTTTTAAGTTTAATTCCATCCAGAGGATCCCTTTAGGGTTCTAGATGTTCACGGTCCAATCGCTGCTTTCAAAGGGTTTATTAGAGTTAAGCTAGTATTATATAGTAGGTTGCTGGCATTAATTTAGAGCGTGAAAATCAGGCCGGTCATTTTATCTCATCCCGTCATTTTATCTCCACTGAACACTCGACATTTTTTTCAACTGGTAAAAGAATAGTTTTAGTACAATACGATGAATATATTCTTAATGAACTAAGTCGTGCGTACAATCAGTAAGAAAATACACTTTTAATCTGAAATGACGCATAATATTAACTAAGAAAGGAATGAAATTACATGCCTTTGAATGAGCTTGGACAGCAAGTTAAGCAATCAAATTTCTCTTACTGATTACATAAGAATTTTTATCAAAAATTACAGCAAGTCTATTCAAATTCAAATCATAAGCCAAAGAAGAAGCTTTTTAAGGTAAGCGCTAAATCTAAATTATGAAGGAATAGACATAAGAGAACATTCCAAAAGCCATCCATACTCTAAGAAAGAAAGAATCCAAACAGAAAGCTTAGTCTCAGCACTAACAGAAAAAATGTTTTGATCCATTTATCTTTCATTATACATCTAATTAGGGCATGTGATAAGCTCGACTCAAATCCTGGTCACGAGCCAAGCACATGTGCCTTCACGTAATAAGCACGTGGAAGACAGGGACCAGGAAAGAGGTCACCCGAGCAGGATAACCCGGGGTAAACATTCTACATGCATCCCGACCAGGAATCTTCCTACCGATTTGACTGAGTAGGGAACAAGGCTGCTCAAATAAACCAGATTCATTCCGAACTTAACTTCCTGATAACTATCGAGCCCGAGATTTAAGCCACGACTCCGTCAGTTATGCGGTCAACCCGCATTTATGGCCATAAAGGCCTATATTTCTCCATAGTAATGACTCAGCCCAGATTTCACTCCCAAAAGGGTTTTATATACATTACAATGTTTCACTTCAAGGGTACGCTCACTTTACACACAGAAACTCTGTCATTTTGCTTTCTATAAGCTTAAGACTTACTATCACGCCTGAGGGGTTTCGCGAGGCCCTGTCTTGCATTCCTGCTAAGGTTTCTTCTTTTGACAGGTTTTCAACTAGATTATACGTTCACATAAGCCCAGATATCCTACATACCGCAAGGAACGACAAAAGACCAAATTGTGTAGCATCAATTTTGGTTCCATTTCTGGGAAGGAAATTTTCATATCATCCTATCAGTAACTCTTTTAACATGGCTAAGAATGGTAAAGGGCTTGTTGGAGCAAGTGGGAATGTTGGTGGTGATGTATCTATACACCAAGGAGATTGACCACCAATCAACAATCGTCCCGAGAGGGTACCCCAACCCGATCATCCGAGGAATGGGCCTCCCCTAATAGGCAGAGGGGTAACGACCAGGTCACAAGCAGCAGCTCAACATGCACCACTTGGTGAAGATGGTTTCATCCCAGTGAATGATCCACCTTTGCCCCATTTGAGAAATCATTTGCAGCAACAGAGAGTTAATTCTGTTGAATTACGTAAACAACTAAATCAACGTCGATAAGCTGTTCGGCTTAATCAGGTGGCTGAGCCTGCCCACCGAATGAACAAGCACAAGCTCTGGCTCTCCATAATCAGGCTCAATACTTGAACAGGATGTTCATATTGAACCAACAGTTGGTCGTGTTGGGTCAACCACCAGTTCCTATAGAGGAATAGTTAATCCCAGTCTTGCCCGCAGTAAGTGCTCCATAAACGGTTGAAGGGGCGCCTAGTGTTAGTGGCCATGCCCCCGCACAGACCCCCCTTAGCCATTGATCAAGTACCAGCTCGAAACCGAGCAGAAAGTGGTGGCAGCCACAATCAAAGAACTCGTGTGGATGAAATCCACGAGGAAAGGCGTAGACAAGATAGACGCCGTGCCAGAGAGCCCAGTATGGTTGCTAAGTCACAGCTTGCCAGCAGACGGAGCCGGAGAGATGAGCATGAACGCTCCAATCATTCTCGTTCTCATTACTCTTATCGGTCTCGTCGAACATCATCTCGCCGTGAGCATGACAGATGAGCAGACCATCATGAAGCCATTAGACCACCAAGGGTTCCCCAACAAATAACAACACAACCAATTGCGGCACCTCAGATTGCTATAGCTCAGCCCGTGGTGGTCCCCGCGGCACCACTACCAGCACAACCTCAAACAATGGCTAAGGTCTTGGCAATCGTACAGGCGAGGATGGATGGATGGGAGGCTGGTCGCCGACCTGATGGACGGTCCGATCAACAGATGGTAGTCCTTTTGTATTGATCAGACAGAATGCACCTCTAGCTCGGGGTTTTTCCCAATTTTGACAAATACTCGGGAAAAACCCGAGCATGAGATTGGTTACGCTCGTTTGAGGCACAAGTCGGCTTGGTAACTAGCAACGAGGCCTTAAAAATGAAAGTGTTTGCAGGGGCTATTCAGGGTAAAGCCCAGAGCTGGTTGGGAAGAATCCCAAGAGGATCTATAACAGCATGGAAGGATCTGAGGGAATTTTTTTTGGCTGAATTTGGCTCCAGCGGAGCCCTATCAAAAAGTCGTTTTGACCTTTGCAAGGTGGTCTAGGAAGTTGATGAATCTTATCACAGTTATGTGGAACGATTCACAAAGGTGCTCGAGCAGGTCACGGGCATTACTGAAGAAGAGGTCACACTTTGTTTTTTTTTTTTTAATAATATGCGAAATAGGGGCCTAAAACAGGAGTTGGTAATGCATCCGCCAGCAACTCAAGGCGAGATGCTTGCTCGGGCTCAGTTATTCCGCTTGACGGAAGTCGATCGGAAAGGAAAGGGAAAGGACAAAGCAGAAAGTAGCTCGGCAGCAACTACAACTCCTAGCTCAGGAAACAACAATAATTCTCGGAGGGATCGGAACATGACGTCTGATTCAACTCAAAGATTTAAAGAACAATATTTTACTCCCCTGAATACTTCAAGGGAGGAAATTATGATACATATCTAGAATGATCTTTCAGCTCCCTATGCCATGAATCCGGACACAGCTCAATATCGGGATAACACAAAATTTTGTGTTTATCACAATGATGTAGGACATGTTACTAAGGAATGTTTTATCCTTAAGAAGGAAATTGAGCGATTGATCAATCAAGGACATGTTGATAGATTCAAACAGGGTAACAACAATGGAAATAATCATCGTGATCCTCCTGCTCGGGGAGGAAATGGGGGAAACATGAGAAATGCCCCTCAAATACATGGAGTTATCAACATGATTCTCGGGGAGGAGCCTACCTCGACTTAACTCGGAAAACACATTTACTCGCTTTCCTAGCTAGGTGATGAGTATGTCACCAATAACATGGCTAGGCAAGCAGACTATTCACTTCACTCGCAGTGAACTAGCGAGCACAACTTTAGCCTTCAAGCAGCCTTTGGTAGTATCAGCTTTGATTAATAATTGGCAGGTGCATCAAGTGTTAGTCGATACAAGAGCATGTCGGGACGTGCTGTACTATAATTGTTTCAAGGAGATCAGTCTCACCGATGATCGATGATGGGGAGCATACGAGGTTGGAGGTCATCACCTTCCTCGTCATCGATCTAAAATCATCGTATAATGCCATCATGGGCATTCCTTCCATGGCTCGCTTCCAGATGGTTGCTTCAGTACCTCACCAGCGAGCAAAATTTTATTCTGACAGTGGCATTGAGATACTTCACAGCCAACCTCGAGCAATGTGGGAGTATGCTCACGTCAAAAGTCGTTAGTCTCATAAAAAAATCTCCGTCAACTTAAAGTCAACGTGACAAAGCAGACACAGAAACAATTACACTTTTGTAACCAACTTACCCAATTTAACGGATTAAGTTGTGAGAAAGTGAAGTCTCGTTTCAAATTTAAACTTTAAATGACGGCTTTAATATTTTATAATAAAAAAATCTTGTGAAATTCGGGTTGATACCGCTTAGTTCCTCTATATTTTTTTAATTAGAAAAAGATATTTTTGATAACGAAAAAACTACGATACATTTAATGAATCTAATGCGCGCTACACATCACTTACTAAGTGTGCATCACAATACATCAATTTATGCACCGCGATGCATCAATTTTAATTAGCTAATTCAATTTTTTACATAGCGTTGCATAAATTTATGCACTGCGATGCATCACAGCCAACCCCGAGCAATGTGGAAGTATGTTTGGGACACACAAAAAAAGAAACAAAAAATTACCTTATCTACTCCCGATGAAGAAATCACTATTTCAGAGAAGGAAATAGTTGATGAGGTACCAAGGCCTGCTCAGAAAAAGCCAACTGGTGACGAGAAAATCAAAATGGAAACGCTGCAGGTTCGTGAGGAACCAGAATTTTGAGCTAAAGATGAACTCGAGGAAATCGTCATCAATCCTGCTCACCTAGAGAAAAAAAATCAAAATTGGGACGACAATGTCCCTGGAGGAGCGGACAAAATTGATCGAGTAGTTAAAAAGGAGTCTCGACATGTTCGCTTGGACTATGGAAGATATGAGGGGACTAAACGAGGAGGTGGCCCTTCATCGGCTAAGCGTGTATCCCACCTGTAGACCAATTCAACAATGCCTTCGGCAATTCTCCTCGAAGAAAAATGAGGCAACTGAAGAAGAGGTGGAGAAGCTACTAAAAGTAGACATCATCGAGGAAATTCACTACCCATCTTGGCTGGCCAATGTGATGATGGTGAAGAATAGCAATGGCAAGTGAAGGATGTGTGTTGATTTCACAGATCTCAATAAAACATGCCCTAAGGACAGCTACCCTCTTCTCTGTATTGACTGATTGATCGATGTTATTGTTGGTTTCGAGATGCTTAGTTTCTTGGATGCATACTCAGGATACCATCAAGTAAAAATGAACGAGCATGACAAAGCTCTGACCGCATTCCGGGCAGGTGATGGTCTTTCTTGCTACAAGATGATGCCCTTCGGGCTGAAGAACGCTGGGGCTACTTATCAGTGTATGGTGAACAAAGTTTTTAGTCGACAAATTGGCCGAATAATGGAGGCATACATTGATGACATGGTCATCAAAACGAAGGGTAAAGACCACAATAAATACCTGGAAGAAACTTTCGCTAATCTGCGAAAGCATAACATGAAGTTGAGCCCAAGCAAATGTGTGTTTGGAGTCCGGGCTAGAAAATTCTTAGGCTTCATGGTTAATCAAAGGGGGATTGAGGCCAACCCGGAGAAGATTCAGGCTCTACTTGACATGAAGCGACCCAAGTGCATCAAGGACGTACAACTCTTGAATGGAACCATCATTGCTCTTGCTCGCTTCATCTCCCGCTCAGCTGAGCGATGTCTGTTTTTCTTCAACGTTCTCCGTGGCAACCAAAGATTTGAGTGGAACGAAGAATGTGCTAAAGCCTTCAAGCAACTTAAGGAATACATCGGCAAGCCACCTCTGATGAGCAACTCTAGAACGGGCAAAAATCTGTATTTGTATCTGGCCGTCACAGACCAAGCTGTGGCCGCTGTTTTGGTTAGGGAGGAATCTAACATTTAAAAACCTGTGTATTATGTGTCCAAGGCTCTCACTCCGGTGGAGAGTCGTTATTATAATATAGAAAAGTTGGCTTATTCTCTTGTCATTGCTGCTCGGAAACTACGAGCCTACTTTTCTGCACATGTTATAATTGTATACACTGATTCCCCATTAAGAAAAATATTTCACAAACCCGATTTTTCGAGTAGGATGGTTGACTGGTCCATCGAGCTCACGAAATTTCACATAGATTATCAGCCAAGACGGGCTATCAAAGCACAGGCATTGACAGATTTCCTGGTAGAAACAAGTTTCTCCAACCACGAGGAAGAGCTCGTTCCAACCCCAAGCTTACCTGCCGAACAAGAAAAGACAATTAAGATCAAGCCAGCACATTGTTGGGAATTGTTTGTGGACGTACGGTGCAACGAGCAAATTCAAAAGTGGGGCAGACATCTTACTGGTTACACCCGATCAGGCAGTTGAGTTTGAGATGGCTTTTCAGTTTAAGTTTGTCGCCGATAATAATCAAACATAGTATGAAGCCATGATCGTAGGACTTGAGCTCACATTGGACATGGACATTGACCCCGTTACTGTGTACTCAGATTCACAGTTAGTAGTGAATCAAGTAAAGGGGGAGTATGCAGTTCATAATCCTATCTTGGTCAAATATTATGAATTAGTCAAAGGAATTTTGAAGAATTTCAAATTCTGGGAAATCATTCAAATTGATCGATCAGACAACATGAGAGCAGACTACCTCTCCAAGATAACAGAAGATAAACTCTCAGTGTTGAGGCCGTTGGTTCTGATAGATCACCTGGAAGCACCTTCCATTGATAAGGAAGTGATAATGGACATCGAACCAGCAAGCAGATGTTGGATTGATGAATATAATGATTTTATCGAGCATAGTATCCTGCTAGAGGATAAAAACCGAGCAAAAGTCGTTCGAAACTAGGTTTGTCGATACTCAGTGGTCGGAGGAGTGCTATATAAGCGATCAAAAGTAAGGCCGATGCTTCGCTGTGTTCGACCAGAAATGACCCAAGAGCTTTTATACGAGGTTCATCAAGAAGAATGCGGGGGTCATCCATGTGCCCGAACTTTGGCATAAAAGATCTTGTTCGCAGGGTACTATTGGATCACACTTAGAAGAGATGCAGCCTTATACGTACAGAAATGCGACAAGTGTCAACGATTTGCAGATATACCCAGGTTGTCTTCAAACGAACAGACACCAGTGGTTGCAGCATGGCCATTCGACATGTGGGGGATAGACCTGATCGGACCTTTTCCTCTAGCATGATCTCAGTTCAAGTATGCAGTAGTGGCAATTGATTATTTTACCAAATGGATTGAAGCAAAACCATTGGCCACCATCACCGAAAACAACATCATCAACTTTGTGCATGACCACATCTGGTGTCGTTTTGGGTTACCCAGAGCTATTGTTTCTTATCATGGCACACAGCTCTCTGACAAATTTACGGCAGAATGTACCAGGATGTATGTCAAGCACTGGCAATCTTTAGTTGCATATCCGCAAGGAAATGGACAAGCTGAAGCCGCAAACAAACAAATCTTGCACGCATTAAAACGAAATTTGGATGATCGAGCAGGAAAATGGGTGGATGAGCTACCCACCGTTTTATGATTGATCAGGACAACGGTAAGGGGCTCAACAGGCGAAACACCTTTTGTTCTCACGTACAGGTCTGAGGCCATAATTCCAACACAAACAGTTTTCCCCAGTTATAGAGTGGCTCACTACAACGAGCCGGATAATCAGATTGCCCGAGCAATCGATCTTGACCTGCTCGAGGAACGCAGAGTAGAAGCTCGAATCAGAATGGTTAACTATAAGTAGAGGGCAAAGGCTCATCACGACATGAGGATTCGAGGAAGAGTGTTTCAAATCGGGGATTGAGTCCTCAGAAAAATTGAAGTCACAGGACAGCGACCAGAGCGAAGAAAATTGTCACCTAACTAGGAAGGGCCATTTACGGTCACATGAATCAATAGAGAAGGCACTTACGCCCTGCAAAATCGAGAGGGCAAAGATTTGAAGCATTCTAGTATGCTGATCATTTGAAAAAATATTACCATTAATTTGGCAGCCATTTTTTTTTCTTTTATATTATTTCGAAGGATTTTTAATAAAAAATTTCTTGAAATTTGTTTGTCAAAATTGTTGATTTATAAAAATTATTTTGTTGTTTGACAAGTTTTTGCTCGCATGACTATTAAGCTGGGCCCTGCCCAATAAAAGGATCGATAAACATTCTCAAACAAATATAAACACAACTTTCCCCGATAAATTGAGCAAAGTAGGGCCCTGCCCGGTTCGTATTTTAGGTTTGAATACCTCGACATGAGAAGTGGGACAACACACTACCCGGTATTGCTTGATGGCTTTGTTCGCTTAGGGGACAAAGGGAGAAAAGTCTCGATTCAAGTTAATAGCCTGTTTGAATAATAAGCTATTAGCGGTTTGGTAAACAAGGGCCATGCCCAGTTAAAGCGGTCAAACAATTATGCCCAATAAATCGAGCAAGTGGAAATTATTCGGATGCCTGCAAAAGTTAACAGAAAGGGCCCTACTCGATTACATTTCTTCTTTTACAACTCATGACATCAGAAAAACAGACAATCAAACACAAGTACAAAAGAACACTAGTTTTTCATTATAATGGGAAGAATTACATTCATGAAAAAAAAAATAAAAGAAAATATTACAAAATACTAATTTCCCCTTGCTTAGTGATCCTTCCGGTGTTTCAAGCTTGGCGAAGATCTTATCCATTTCTGATTGCAAGTTTGGGGGAATATGAGGAGGAGGAGGAGGGAGCTGCATCGTGTTTTGTCTGGGAGGAGGAGGTAGGTTTGCTTCCAAGCCGGTAGGGGGATCAAGCTGATTATCCTCAACGACCTCTATAATAGCACCACAACCGACAGGCTGAGGAGCAGGATCGTCATCTTCATCCTCATTAGCATCACGCTCAAAAATAGCGTTCATCTGGTCAACCACGTTACTGGCAAATGGAATTGGAGGAATCCATTCTGGCTCGTCGACTTCTCGGTCATTTGTTGCTATGATCCCCAATTCATCTTCATTATAGGGGACCAGAACATGGCTTTTCCGAGCCTCAGCACACCAGGGTGAAGCCGCTCCCCATTGTGTCATCATCTCAGGTGTTATGCCTGGAAATACGCTGCTCACCAACATGCCAAGAACATGGTTACACCCTTGTGAGACCAACTTCGCAGCCATGAGTTGTTCGAACTCGGTTGACTGTTTAAAGTCCTCCACATCAACAGTCTTGGCAACAACGACTTCCCTTGCAAGCCTTGCCTGCCAGGCTCTCTCCCTCTGCTCGACCGTGCCTTGAGCATCCTCAGCCTTATTCCTCTCCTCGCTCAAGGTCTTCTGAGCAGCCACTTCCCCGTTCTGGGCAAACTCGACCTGAGCCTTTAAGCGGATAATCTCTTTTTCGAGCTTAGTTAGCTCGACAACCTTTGCAAGGACTTCTTTGTCCTTGGCCAGCAGATCTTCCTTGTATGAGTGGGTAGCCTCATCAGCCTTTTTCTTCTGCTCGAACAAGGCGATGGCTTTATCTTTATACCCATCTGCACATTTGTGCAGAAGAGTGACCTTGGAGGCGAACTGAAAAACATAGAGACATATAAGCAATCATTCTACAAATTAACATCAATTATGACTATGAAGAAGGAAGCATAACGTACCTCACTGACCAGTAATCCAACTTCCCCAAGCAGAAAGCTGTTGGGAGTTTCGACATCACGACGAAGAATGTCGGGCTGAATAACCCTCTTTAAAATTCCCTACCAGCAAACGGCGCTCGTAGTTCCCCTCTCATGAAGATTGATTCCTTCAAAAGGGGGAACGACAGTGAGCTCATTAACCAATCCCCTGGGCCCTTCTCGGGATGAGGGCATCACAAAGTTGGCCCTCAACCAACTGTTTTCGCGTCGAGGAGGAGGAGGTGGCAATCCCGTGACCGGGGGGGGGTCAGAATAGTGGGAGCGGGCAAAGAGCCAGACCCCCCTTGAATAGTTTCTTGGGGTGCCTCCTTAGTTGTCTACGATCGGGTGCTTCGACCTCTCACTCGGGCATCCGATACAACTGGTTCTTTCGAGATACATGCTCGGTGGTCGACGCCGTTATGAGAGGAGATTTTGGCTCAGAAGTAGAGCCATGAGCCCGTGATGATTTCCTGCTCTTCTCAACGAATGAAGCTTTAGGCAGGGAAGCAAACGAAGGATGTTCGCGACCAATGAGCTCAGCATGGCAAGCAACGGATCTCGCTTTGAAGTCAGTCTTACGCTGCCTCAATATATCCTTCACCACTGTCAGAAAAAAGGGGGAAACGAATTAGAAAACAACAAGAAAATATTTTCACCAAGGCTCAACAAGAAAAAAAAACAAAAACAAAAAGCGTGTACCAACATCATTAAAGTCAAGACGGGGGGTACAATCTCCCACCTGACCGCATAATTCGCATTCACTGGGAACTTGTTGTCATGACAAGTCCCCCAAAAAGGGTGGGCAGGTTCGGGTTCAATGGCAATCAAGGGCTCTACACCCACCATGGGAGCATGATACATCCCGGCCAGGCGCAAGACTTTCAAATCCTGCACGATTGATTTCCAATCAATCAACCATTATTGACCCTGTTCGGTCACCCCCAGCGCCTCCCCCAACATTTCCATACACCTATCTTCTCCGATGAAGGTGACGTATCGATCATAGGTTGGAGGCTTCATTTCATAAGGGGTCGGGGCAAAGGGCCATCCAACCTGGAACTCTACAACGATGATCCTCTTGTCCCACTTGTTGACATTGTAGGGAAACTCAGTAAACAACTTCAAAGCGCCAGCCTTCGAGCGAACAATAATACTGCCCGATCTATTATCGTTGGTGAATTGGAAGAGTTTATGGTCATTTTTGGTTCAAAGCCGACCAGCCGGCAGGTCACGCTAAAGACGATCAAGATTAACATAGTGGTGAGTTGGAGGTCACATGGAACAGTGTTTGTCTCCCTAAAGAACTCGATAACGAAAGGGTCCAACGAAAAATGCATCCCGATGCGGAAGAAGTCGTAGAAGAAGACTATTCTTTTCATCTTGCTTCTCATCTGAGCAGGAGTCATCTCGGACTCATAAGGAACTCCTCGATAATCCTCCTCAGAAATCCCAATCGAGTTGAACCAATTCCCGACCTCTACTGGTGAATCAATTGACTCCCAGTGAGCAAGTGAGCTCAGGTTATAATAATCTTTATTACGACGTCTCCGTCCTGCTTGAGATCGCCCGTCCAATTCCTCATCGCTAGAGATCCCATTCAAGCTCGCCTCATCCACCTCATCCTGATCGGTGGTTACGTCATTCACAACCCTTCCAGTAAGAGCTTGGCTGCTTGCTTCCTGGGTATTCCTTCCCTCAAGAATATGTACATCAGATCTAGTCCTCTCAGAATCTGTTGGTACATCGGTTTCTTGAGCACCATGATCGTAATCGTATACCTCTTGTTTGTGATCAAAACCCTCATCAAACAGGCGGAGAGGAGAAGACATCTTACAAGTGATCAAGGGAAGATCTTGATTAAAAGACCTTAACGGAAATGGTGATTTTCCCCGAAATTCCTCAATTCCCTTGAAAATAACCCTAATCTCTATAAGAAGGAACCCAAAAACTCAACCCAGAAAGGATGAACGTGAAGAACGTACATGAAAAACCCAAAAAACTTGGACAAATTCAAGACAAATGTAGAAAAAGGAAAATTAAAGCAAAAAAAAGGGACACTTACTTGTGCGTTGAACGGGGATGAGTTTGCCAGAATATGAGATTTGGAAACGGTCCAGTTTGTAGATGAAAGAGATTTGGTAGCCGGAAAAGTATGAATCACTGGCGAAGGCACCGTCGTTTGCAAAAAGAACTGAGAAACGAGAGCGAAGTAAAAAAGAGTAAAGGGGTTAGGTTTTCCCCTTTTATAGGAGAAATTTGAGGAAAAAGTGCTTAAATGACATGCCCAAGGCCTTTCCAAATTCAAACAATGGCGGCTGCGACACACCCGATCAAGGCCGCCATTAATGCAAACCTCGAAAAGACGCGGCCCATCATGACACTATACCTAGCCGACGTGACCCTAGAAGAACCTTCTAGCTTCCTCCAACCGGCGTTTTGAATACACCAACTGTCGCCAACAAAGCAACTCCCTTCACTTTTATCACAACAAAAATAAACAAGTGTCATGCTCCCCAATTCAAGCTACAACAAAATTACAAACATGCTCCTTGCATCGATCATAAATACTCGGCGAACAAGGAGCAGGGGGCCATTGATGAGCTCGATCCAAATCCTGGTCACGAGCCAAGCACATGTGCCTTCACGTGATAAGCACATGGAAGACAGAGACCATGAAAGAGGTCACCCGAACATGATAACCCGAGGTAAACATCCTACAAACATCCCGACCAGGAATCTTCCTATCGATCTGACCGAGCAGGGAGAAAGGTTGCTCGAATAAACCAGATTCATTCCGAACTTAACTGGCCAATAACTCTCGAGCCCGAGATTTAAGCCACGACTCCGTCAGTTACGCGATCAACCCGTATTTATGGTCATAAAGGCCTATGATCTCTCCATAGTAATGACTCAGCCCGGATTTTATTTCCAAAAGGGCTATATATACCTTACAATGCTTCATTTTAATGGTACACTCAATCTACACACTGAAACTTATACATTCAGGTTTTGAACTAAATCATATTGTAAGGAATGATCCAAGACCAAATTGTGTAGCCAACATGTTTGTTAAAACTGAAAATTAAGCTCTAAAACTAATGTCTCAACAAGGCAGGAAGGACGATGTCCTTGGTGAACTCCAACGAGTTCGCCGGACCAAAAAACCCTCGATTTGTCCTAAATATTTTTTAAAGAAATATAAATTGAGTTTTTTTTGTATTGTATTTGTGCACAATATTTATAAATTATAATTCTACATTAAGAATTTTTGCCTAAGGGAGAGAGAGGAGCGACCAGGCCGAGAGTGGCGCACATGCTACTCAATCGAGCGCGTGCTGGACACTAGAGGCATCGACGCATGTAGGGCCAGACCTTTTAAAATCAAATAATATATTTTTTAATTATTACATTTTTTGTTTAAAGAACATCTTTTTTTGATTTTTAGGATGCAAAATCATTTTTAAATTATTGTAATCCATTTCATTTAATAATTCCTTTTCAATCAAATAAAGTTAATCCACTTAATCTTTGTTAAGACATTGTTGAACTTAGATATTATTTTATTATTTTTAGTTTTAAAAACGTCTTTTTGCCGAAGAAAAAGTTACGAGATTCATTAACATTATTTTATAAGCGATATATGTATTTGTAAAAGAATCAAGCCTTATTATATAATTAAGTATGTCAATTTGTGTATCATTTTTAATTTGTATAATTTATTTTACAAATAGTTTTGTAAATAGTTCTAATCCATCTATATCAAAGTTGTCATTATGTTTTAATGGATATTCAAGGTTAAGACAACTGTTTTTTAAAATTTTACTATCCAATGACCTTAATTTCTCATTAAGTAACCTAATGAGAAAAACTAGGAGTCACTTACACTACAAGAAAAGGTAGTATTTGGGTCGCTCAATATTTTTCATCCCTAAAAGTCAATTTGCCGTCCCTAATAGTAATTTTTTTGGAGGCCTAAAGCAAGGGCTTCCTTGGCTTCACCCTTAGGCCGGCTCTGGGCGCATGAAGGAGGCGGAAACGACTAGTCACCCATCTTCACCGATACAAAACGGTTTGAATTCTTCAATTGTTTTTATTTTTTAATTTTTTTCTCTAACAATTCAGACCAGACCATTGGGATTTGTTTTCAAAAATTCAATTTTCTTTCATTTTTAACATTTTCAAAAGTGACCGTTCTGTTGAATGGTCGGTGTATTTTTAAAAAAATCAATTAAATTACCGTTTTACTTTTTTAAAAAAATTCATCCATTTTTTTATCCCAAATGGTTGCAAATTTTGGTAATGATCAAACTTCTTAAAATACTCCAATTCCGGAAAATGTAATATTTTCAGTTTTCGGCTACCCCCAATACCCACCAAATTTGCCTATTCATCCAAATTTTCTCAACTATCCAAATATACACATCTATCCAAATTATGCTAAGTTTCTGAATTTTGGGTAGAAACTTATTTCTTCGAATAGTTAGTGAATTGGAGAAACATTCACGTTATTTTCAATGGGGTTCGATGCAACAAAAAGAAGAAGTTTCCCACCGCTTAAAAAATGCACGACGGCGATCCGACAAATGGCTTATGGAGTTCCGCCCGACTATCTCGACGAGTACCTCCAATTGGGTGAAACAACTGTCATCGATTGCGTGCTGAACTTTTGTCAATGTGTTATTGAATTGTTTGGAGATCAGTATTTGAGAAGACCAAATGCTAATGATACACACTAGCTTCTTCAAATGCACGAGCAGAGACACGAATTTCCAGGTATGTTAGGAAGTCTTGACTGTATGCATTAGGAATGGAAAAATTGTCTAATCGCTTGGCAAAACCAATTTACAAGCCAACACTTGTGCTTGAAGCAGTTGCATTTGCAAATTTATGGATATGTCATGCATTTTTTTTTGGTTGCGGGTTCTCGTAATGATCTTAATGTGTTATACGAATCAACTTTGTTCAGTAACGCACTAGAAGGAAATGCACTGTCATGCAATTTTGAAGTTAATGGCACACGGTATACAAAAGGATTACCTCACTAATGGAATTTATCTGAGTTGGGCTACTTTAGTGAAGATCTTTTCATCCCCAGCGGATCAGAAAATGAAGAAATTCAAGGAGATGCAAGAGGCTGTAAGAAAAGATATCGAAGGAGCATTTGTCGTGCTGCAATCGAGATGGGCTATTGTAAGAGGTCCTACTCGATTTTGGTATAGAGAAAACTTGAAAGAAATTATGCTAACATGCATTATTCTGCACAACATAATTGTTGAGGATGAGAGTGATCACGTTACGAACTGGATTGATGATACATGAGATGCCCCTACATAGGTCAACCCTAGGTCAATGACGGGATTTCAATGATATCTGCAGCGAAATAACAAGCTACGTGATAGCAACCGACATCATGAACTTCGAGCCGACTTGGTTGAACATATATGAGAACTTTACAGAGAGAACTAGCAATTCATCTTAATGATTCACGTTTTTATATTATTCTTATTGTTGAATTGTTTTTATGTAATTTTAAGTATTCTCATTTTATGTAACTTTCGAATTATGTAATTTCTTAATTTTAAAGTCATTTTATGATTTGGTTATTTTTGAAAAATATAAAGAAAATTAAATGAAATAATTTATGAGTTATATATTTTTATAAATTATTTGAATATGAAATATAATAATTAAAGTTATTTTATTTATAAATAATATTTAAAATTGTGTATATTCATTAAACTTAAAAATGAATTAATTTATTTATAAAACAATATACAAATTAATTAATTTGTTTAAAAGTATAAAATTAAAAAGTAGTATAAATAAAGTGGATGATTTGGTAGTGAGACCCATGTAAGAATTGAATAAAATGAAAACTATTGAAGAGATAAATTCTTAGAGAAGAATATTGTTAAGATGTCTAGGTAGCAGTGAGACCCAACTAAAAATTAATATTAAGAATTTATCTGATGGAGATGCTCTTACACCTGTTTGGGGGATGAAAAGAAAGGAACCGGGGAAATTTGTTGTGTTTGTTGGGATCACTGTCTCTTTTTTACGACTTTATTCCTTCATCTGGGTAATATTTGTTTCCAACCATGTGAATGGAATCTTTGTGTAACCTTATTAGGAAAAGTTTGAGTTTACAGAGTTTATGAAATCAAATTGGGGAAGAAGATGAAGGTATGGAAAAAATAATTTAATTAAGGGTATTTTTGAGTTTTCGAAAATATTTTAGACGGTTTATCTGAAAAAACAGACCGAGTGACTAACGTAATATGTTTTATAAAGTAGAGTTATCAAACTGTAAAAAAAATAGTAATAGAGTGAGTTTAGCAAATTTTTCGCAATAATAAAATGAATAAATTGAGAATTAAGCCTATATATGCCTAGAGAGGAGTTGGATAAAAGTTGAAAATATAGGGTTTTGTACGCCATCTTCTCAGCTCATGCAAAATGGCCCTTTCCATCTTAACAGCTCCAACAACATACAAGTGCTAAAATAACAGAATTTAATTAATTATTTTATTTTAAACATGAGAGAGTTATACGCCTAAGATAGCTACTCTTAATTTATTTATGTCATACTAAACTTGCTTTTATTTTTCTCTTCTTTTTAACTAAATAATATGTGCCGATGAGTACGGTAATTGGTAAAAAATAGGTTTATTGTAAAATCGTGTGAAGACGAAGCCCCACTTTCTTACATCTCAACAAACGATGGATCAAGAAAATGAGATCGGTTTTACACAAATAATCGTAAGACTATCTTACCTAAGTTTTTATCATACATAAAACTAGAGTGTATATTCATTAGGTGAATGAAGTAAGAGAGATATTGGTTGGGTACGTATATTCAATAATGAATATATTATATTATATATACATAGTTTATGGATCATATATATGGTAAGGTGATGTCCCAATTAACTGCCTCTCTCTCTCACTTGTGTCATGCAAGCACCGCATTTCACCTACCAAATATAACAGCGCCATTCATATATATAAAATGAGAGATTGTGAGGAGGGCAATTGTTAATGTTATTGAGGTAAGCTTTTGTTTAATTTGTATGGATATATATTTACTTCTTGCATTTATCTTCTTACTTTGTTTCGTCTTCATGTCTCCTTTTTTGTTTTCCGCACTTTGTTCGATCAAAACAGCAAGTACCATCACCGAAAGTCTGTAACAATTACCCAAACTCTCTAATCTTTTTGAGGCAGGTATACATATATACGTAATCTCTATCTCCAACACAACCACAATTATTTTTCCTTCATTACATGATTCAAACTCTTTTACGACTCAATATAAATCAAATTAGCTTGTTTTGAACCCCCCTCGATCGCTTACAGCAAACAAGGGATTTTCTGAGATTTATACTCCTAGGCTCCTAGCTACCTACATCATTAAGACACTTGTTTGTAGGATATATTCAAGATGGACCTGGTGCAACATTTGATGCAAACGCTAAGACCCATTGTCGGTCTAAAAGGCTGGGATTATTGTGTTCTTTGGAAATTGAGTGAAGATGGAAGGTTATTCATCAATTTCTTATTTGTTAGTGCTTAATTATATCTTCCATCTTTATTTATTTTTTGGATTAATTTATAGGTTCATAGAGTGGGTGGATTGTTGTTGTGGAGGAAGTACTCACCATCAGAAGATAGTTCAGATTCAGATGAATGGAGGAGATGATCAACAACTTCTCTGTCCTCTTTCTTCTGTGATTCAGTGTAGAGATGCAATATTTCCACATCCAAGAACCAAATGTTGCGATTTACTTGCTCAATTGCCTTCTTCCATGCCCTTGGATTCTGGGTATCTGCTCTACTCAACTCGATCTGTGCATGTGTGCGTCCCATATCATGATTGTGTACGTCCTAATCAAAAAGAAAGAAATCAAACATGAGCTTAGATATGATGTTGAAACTCGCTATGATGAATGGCATCACTCTTGTAAAATTCGTTCTTAATCACATTAATCAAGATTTCCGTTATATGCATTTTGCAGGATTCATGCACAGACTATGATATCTAACCAAGCCAGATGGTTAAACTTGTCCGACTGCTCGCATTCTGAAGTGAGTATAGTCAGCTCCTCCTATCCATGAAGAATCCATAAAAAATATTACACTACCAAATAACTGCTAAACAAATTAAGCGTCATCTATTTTGCAGGAAAATGTTGGGACTAGGGTCTTCATTCCAGTTCCAGTTGGACTAGTAGAGCTGTTTGTAGCTAAACAAGTATCATCTTTTTTCTCTTATACTTCAGTTTCCAAATTGACTGATGCCATCTTTTCTATTTTAGTTCCCAAAAAATTAAGAAATAATTTAAATATGTTTCTTTTTTCTTTCCAAATCTTCCCGTGTTTGAAATTAAACCTTTTCTCAATTCAATTCAAACGTCCTTTGATAACAAGAGCAAATTATGGAAACACGCTCATTTTCTTAATAAGCTCGTCAGAAAGTATCATTACATTCATTTTGAGATCAACAAGGACTGTATTTGCTTTAATTGAGCTCTATTCTATACAATAGGGAATTTTCACCACAACCTTTCCTGTTCTGTCTCTCTCTCTCTCTCTCAATCCATTAGTGTGTGTTCTTATATGTGATCTTTATATACTTTTTACTGCTCCAAAAATAATTAATGAATATTTTCATGCCAAAAAATCTTAATTACTCTTTAATACATATTTACTGATTTTAGTTCACTTATTTTCTTTTGCAGATATCCGAAGATCAAAGCACCATTGATTTTGTTGCCTCCCAGTTTAACATGTCGTTGGAGCAGCAATCTATAAACACAAACAGTAATGCGGATTCAAGCTTTTTAATGAATGAGATCCAATCAAACCTTCTTATTGCCCAAGTAAATGACCCCAATGATCATTTCCAACAACCACCAGTCTCCCCAGCAACCATGCTAAAAAATTTGAATCTTTCATCTTCTACTATCTCTGAGAATCGGATGTCGGGTCATTCTAATTCATCCATGAACTTCATGCAACAATTTAACTATGCAGAAAATGGAATTGATACAAATGAATCACATGCTATGTATTCTTTTAAGTCTGCGGTGGAAAATGGATTTGATCAAGAGATGGATGCAATACAAAGACAAGTGATAAGTGAAAACACAAACATGAATTTCGTAGGGCCTTTAGAAACCAAAAAAAGAAAAGGAACCGATATGGATGATGACATAAATAGACCAGATTTGCTCTCTGACTGCAGTGATCAGAATGATGAAGACAATGAACCCAAGTATCGAAGGAAGAATGGAAAGGGTCCATCAAAGAATCTTAAAGCTGAGAGGAGGAGAAGGAAAAAGCTCAATGATAGGCTCTACGCTCTCCGAGCTTTAGTCCCCAAAATCTCAAAGGTAATCAATCACCTAAGCTACGTGCACTTGACCATCCCCTTTCTTTTGCTTTAAAACATTTTCTCCAAATTATTCCCTAATTCAACCTATTTCATAAAACAAGTGGCCCCCACTATTGTAGATTAGAGCCTTTAGAGGTGCCAAATGGGCAGGCTGACGGGTATAGCCAGCGCCCCGTGGGCGGTGGGCTAAAATGAGTGAGCGAGTTAGTGCCTTTTGAATAACTCTGGTATAGATGGGCAGGTAATAAATGGGCTTGGTGCCCGTTGATATAAAATTATCAACTAAAAGTAAACATTACAAAATTAATACTATCAACTAAAGCCTTGGAAATTTCCAAGAAAGCATATATTGCATACATATGAGATATTTTATTTTATTTTTCCAATTATTTGTGTGTACATATATTAATAATATTATAACATCTCCTTGTTCTTTTATTGAACCATCGATCACTGTTATTGCGTGCTATCCGCATGAGAAGATCTCTTGAGGTAAAAGATATTGGAGGCATCAAATACTGATAATTCTGCCGGTGGCAAAAATGGTGGAGATCAAGCAGTCAATTCCAGTTCGTTTGCAATTGCATTGCCCATGAATAATCATATTTTCTTAATGCTCATGGGCGCCAATTTCTGCCCATTGAAAATTTTGTTGAGACCCATATCCATTTAAATGCGGGCGGTCTGAGCGGGCAAATGGGTGTGGGCACAAATTACCACCCCTATTCCAGATATAGATGTCATGTCCGCACTTTATATATCACTATACTACAATGCTCATACCAATTTTTTTCTAAAACCACTTGTGTGACATAAATTATTATTGAAGTTGGATAGGGCCTCCATCCTGGGGGATGCCATCGAGTATGTGATGGAGTTGAAAAGACAAGAAGGAGATCTCCAAAATGAGCTGCAGATAGAGCATTCCGATGATGAGGGTGACACCAATAATCACAGCACTATCATTCAACAAGAAGTTCGGCATGGAAATGGAGTTAATATTGGACCCAAATGTGCTCATGTAATTTTCTCGAATGGGTCACGCGTGGACGCTTCAACTAATGGTGGCATCGAGATCTCTAATAAGAAGAATCAAGACTTCGAAAGCACTAATGACAAAGGCCAGCAGATGGAGGTACAAAACTTCTTGCTCACTTTTGACAATACTCGAAGAAAAAAAAGAGTCAAGACTTAAATTCAATATATAATATGTTAGCTGTCCCTTTTGTTTTATTTCATTCATTTTCTATCAACATATATAATGTCGAAAATGATTGTAGCCCCAAGTGGAAGTGGCTCAACTAGAGGGGAATGAGTTTTTTGTGAAGGTATTTTGTGAGCACAAGCCTGGTGGATTTGTGAAATTGATGGAGGCCTTCAACTCTCTAGGCTTGGAAGTGACAAATGTGAATGTGACTAGCTTCAGATGTCTGGTTATGAATATTTTCAAAGTAGAGGTATATGTTATACTATGATCACTTTGACACACACATTTTGAATTTACATACTGCTTCTGCTTAGTATTGTATCTTCTTCTTACGATTTGGTGCATGTAACAGAAGAGGGGCAGTGAAATGGTTCAAGCTGATCATGTTAGGGAATCGTTGCTCGAGCTAACAAAAAATCCATCAAGACTGTGGCCGGACATTACCCTCAAAGCACACGAGAATGACAGTGGCATGGATCAGCATCAGCACCACCACTACCACCATTCTCATCTCCATAACCACCAGCAATCTCAACTCCACCATCACCTTCATAACTAAAAGCATGAATTTACAATAATTCCTAAAGCCCAACATCGTTTCCTCTCCTAGCAGTACCAAAATTTATGTATTAGCTCTAAATATAGCAAACAGTATGGTTGCCTCAACTTCATAATAATTTTTTAAACTTTCTTATTTCCATATATGGTTTCTTCGATATATATATATTTCATAGCGAAAATTAGACTAAAGTGGACAATATTTCTTATTCCAAAAAAAGACAAGAGCCCTTTGGAACATTTAATCTTTTCGATATCAAGTTTCTGATCATTTTATGATATTTAAATCGTCACACACAAAAAAAAAAAAAAAAAAAGAAAGGGATAAAAATAGGCAAGAAGCCCTTATTCTCTTGGAGGAAGACATTCGTCGGACTGGTAGTGATGGTATTTGCTTCATTAATTAACAGTAATGCAATGCCCTTCAATTCTATGTTGCAAACTGTTAAAGAAATAGATCCAACATGTAAGTCCAATTGGGTTCATTCACATTGTTAGTCCATTCACATTGTTAGCCTATTCACATTATTAGCCCATTTACATTGATTAGCTCAATAAATTTTTTTTATTTTATATATAAATATTTCTTGTAATAGTTTTAGAATTCAATCAATTCAATTCAATAATAATCTGTTTTTCTATTTCTCTCTCTCTTCTTTTGGCTGTATGAGAACTCTCTCTTCCTCACTTCCGGCCACCACCGCCAATGGTGGTGGTCCGGCAACTTTCTTCAACCATTCATCCTTCACCAAATTTGACATGGTATCAGAACCTCAATTCTGATCCAATCTTCTTTCGCTAAATCTACTCTGATGTGAAAATCAATTGATTTGGACTCTGATTTCGAAGACTCTTTGCTTCCGTCTTCTTCTGGTAAGCGGTCTAGGGCTCTGATAATCAATCCCTCCCCAAAACCTAAAATCGAACCCCAAAACCTTCGAGAACCTCAACAAATTCTCATCAACTAGGTCAATGTCTGAGTCAACGGCCATTCCAAAAAGTAACGACTAGTCCGAGATTACGGCCAGCAACAACAATTTCAAGATTATGTTTCCACCAACAGATCTTGGTATCCTTTTTTCGATAATTCCCGACCTCCGCTACGATGGAGCACAGAATCGACTGAATACAACCACTGCTTCTGGCAAGTCAGAAAGGTAACATCGGCGAGAAGCCCAACAACAACAACCCCAACAACTCCAAACCCTTGTATCAAGAATACTAAGGTCAGCAACCATCCCAAGAAGTCCATCATTTCCTTCTTTCACTCAAGGAAAACGGGAACATCTCAGGCAACAAGAAACCCCAAATTCAAGGTCAATTTCAAAAATCATCAAACCCATTTCAATTATCCCATCCGATTCTTTCGATTCATATTTCAAAATTGATTCAAGATACCTCAAGAATCCAAGAAAGAGAAAACACATAAGTCTGATTTTAATGGGTTCAACTTGATTGGAAAATGGGTTCTTCATCGGACATGTTGTCCGGGTCAACGTAAAGTTTTTCCGGTCAAGTTGGTCTCACAACAGTAGCTTCAACAAAGGGATTTACTCTTTACGTAGCTTCTTCTTATTCTTCCATAGAAGACAAAATCATTGCAACCAACAAAGCTAAATTCAACCATTCTTTCTCTAAACCAAACTCATTTTCGTCAAAAAAATGGAGGATGAAATCAAGTGGGGTCCTGCTATATATTCGGAGGAGATGGACAAAAGCTTTTCCAAAGAATTGCAAGTCGTAGTTAAAGCAGTATGCATGACATGTTTGCTTTGTCAGAAGGCCCAAATAGGCACAACAACAATTGCTTCAGGCCCAAAGTGGCACACAACAACATTCAGACCCAAAGTGGCATAACAACATTCAAGCCCAAAGTGGCACATAACAGCATTCAGGCCCAAATAGGCACAACAACATTCAGCCCAGAGTGGCACATTTGCCGAAAGGCTCATTCATTTTATCTCTCCAACTCGCACACTTTACAAAGTAGCGTGTACGAGTTGAGGGGGAGTGTTAAAGAAATAGATCCAACATGTAAGCCAAATTGGGCCCATTCACATTGTTAGTCTATTCACATTGTTAGCCCATTTATATTGATTAGCCCAATAGATTTCTTTTATTATATATATATATAAATATATCTTGTAATAGTTTTAGAATTCAATCAATTCACTTCAATAATAATCAGTTTTTCTATTTCTTTCTCTCTTCTTTTGGCTGTATGAGAACTCTCTCTTCCTCACTTCCGGCCACCACCACCAATGGTGGTGGTCCGGCAACTTTCTTCAACCATTCATCCTTCACCAAATTTGACATAAACTAACCAAGTCATGTGTGAGTTTAATTTAATCATTTCATCTATCTCCTATTTCCCATACACTAATTTGCTGCTTGATTGATATATATATATATATATATATATATATATATATATATATATATACATTGTTATTTTCACAATATAGGATAAACACACTTCCAATACCATACTTTAATTGTTGCGCACAACGGAAGACTAGCAAACAATTTAACAGAGTATAATAGGATCAATCACAAATAAGAGAAAGAAATTGGGGCCAACGGACTGTCAAAATTTTATTAGAGACTCACTTGAAAACGTTCTAGGGATACAACTATTTATATGGATAGAATAGAAACACTAAAACCCTTAAAAGGACAAAAAACGGACAGTTAACTAAATTAAAGAAATTAACACAAATAAAATCATAACTAAAAAAATAAAACATTAATAAAAATAAAATAACAGTTAAAAAAAAGCAACAATTAAGATCAAAACCAATATAAAAACTCAAACAAAAATCAAAACTAAAACTAATATCTTTGCCAAAACAAAAAATAATAATCAGTCAAAATCACTTTTTTATCAAAATAGAAGCAAAAGCTCAAATTGGAACAAAATTGTTAATCAAGAACCATAAACCAAAATTGAAACATAAAACAAATCTAGGAATCAATAACAACAATAAAACATAAATTATATTTAAAATCCAAAATAAATAACAAATAAAACTAATATCAAAGTAATCGAATGAGCAAAATTAAAAAGTAAAACAAATTGTGAGGGCCAACGCCAATAGATCATTAAAAATCATGGTATTATTTAAAAAATGAAAATGAAACCAAATTAAAGTAAATTTTTAACTATCATCCATCAAAATCAAAATGTCAATCACCGTAATCGCCTAAATTCTCGTAGATAGTTTTGTAGTAGTGAGGGAATAAAATGCTTCTTTTCGTTTCGCTTTTTAAGAAATAACCATAAATAAAAACTAAAATAATTGTCTAAACAAAAACCAAAACTAAGATAAAAAGTTACAAAAAAATTAAAACTAAAACTAAAATCACTGTCAAAATTTTTAAAAAAAACACAATAAGTTGTTATCTATATATTATCATCCAGAAAGAAAATACAAAAACTAAAATCAAAAATCAAAAGCATAATTATAACAAAAAATTTAATCAAGAAACTGAAAAGTCTAACCGTAGTAAAATGAGGAGCAAGGCGAGAAGGAATAATTCTTTAGTGATGTCCAAAAGAATGGAACTCTTCAAAAGAAGGAATTGATGAAAGTTACCGGCGGCGAGAGAAGGATTGGAGGAGAGATAGACTTGTCGGAGTTATCTCTCTAAATACAAAGCGAGAGAGAGGGGGAGAAAGCGAGATAAAACCCCAACAGAGAGGATATACATTTTGGAGGCTCTATCTCTATCTTGTTGCGTAAAAGGTTTGTGAAAGATGGAGAAAGAGCCGAGAGGTTTGATCTTTGATAGTGAGAGAAAACCTTTTGGCCTACCCAAGTCCTTTTCTCCATACCCATTAGCTAGAGTTTTTATCAAATGTTGTAGTGAAAAAGCCTTTAGTTAAAACACTTCTCCTAATATATATACATATATCTAATACCCCTTATTATAGTAATTATTATTAAGTATTATTGTTAGTTAATGGTTGCAAAACAAATATTCTCTATGAGACCCCTCGTTACTCCAAGTTGACCCCCCCAAAACTCAAACTTTCTATTTTACCCTCCCCTATCCAAGGTTGACCCCCTTCCCACCCCTTCATCGCCTCCTTCATCCCTCTCACCGCCTCCCCCCTCCCACTTTGCCTCCTCCCCCACCTCCCTCCTCCTCCTCCCTCCCCCATCTCTTCTTCCCTCCCATTCTATCACCACCTCCTCCCCCCTCTTCCATCACAGTATACTCACCCCCTTCATAGCCTCATCCTTCCCCACTTACACTCCATTTTTCCCATTTCTCCCTCTTAAAAAAAATTAATTCCAAGTTTGTTCCACGGTCGACCGAACAAATGACCATGAGTGACCGAACATCCTTGAATTGTTCGGCCATGGGTGATCGAATAGCCTTGTGACCGAACAATTCAAGGTTATTCAGTCACCCATGCTCGAACAACACAAGGTTGTTTGGTCACATTCACGGTCGAACAATTCAAGGTTGTTCGATCACCCATGGTCGAACAAAACAAGTTTGTTCGGTCGATCAGGGCCGAACAAACCTGGAATTAATTTATTTTTTTAAAGGAAGAAATGGGGAAGAATGGAGGTGTGAGAGGGGAAGGGAGGAGGCTATGATGGGGTTGAGGAGAGGTGGTGATGGGAGGAGAGTGGAGGAGGGTGTGGTGGGGAGAGGAGGCAGTGAGAGGAGAGGCGGGGGTGGGGAGAGGAGTGAGTGGGGGAGAGTGAGGAGGCGGTGTGGGGGGAGGAGACAATGAAGTGGGGGAGACGGAAGAGGTGATGAGTAGGGTGGAAAGGGGGGGGGTCAATTTGGATAAGAGAAGGTAAAATATGAAGTTTGGATTTTGGAGGTCAACTTGGAGGAACGAAGGGTCTCAATTGCGCGACCCTAACTTAAATTTGAAAAAAAAATCATTTTAGCCCTTACTAAATGCATATGGACAACTTAGCAGTATTTCTCTAATGGTATCCATAAAAGAACTACGGTGTGACAATTTAATACTCTTAGGACTCAATTTTGACAAATAATTATTAAAGGACTAATATTGAAAATGACCCAAAGTTAAGGGACCAATGGTGCGATTTGCCCTTAATAATAATAGTAAAAGTTTTTTATCTTAAAACTTTTGAAACTAACATCATTTTTTAACGAATGTGTAATACGTCAATTATATTAATAATAATATAAGTCTTTTATCTTAAAACGTTTGAAACCAACATTATTTTTTATTTAATGTGAGATACATTTCTTCTATTGTTAGTAAAAGAATTTTATCTAAAAACTTTTAAAATAAAATAATTATTTGTAACCAATGAGGAATAAATCATTTTTATTGTAAGATTTTGTCTAAAGACTTTTAAAACCTACATCAACTTCTAACAAATGTGAACATATATCTTCTTTTGTTAGTTTAGTAAAAGTCATTTATCTAAATACTTTTTAAATTAACATCAATTTTTAACCAATGTTTGTTACATTCATTTTTATTATTAATTATAGTAGAGATGTATTTTACAATGATTATAAATTAATATTGATTTTAAAAATCATTAAAGTACTCACCTAATATTTGTAGAAAAATTAATATTTTTAGTGAAAGAAATTGTGTAACTTAAACACTAATTTCTTTACGTGTCATTTATTTATTAACAAAGGTAATTATCCAAATATGTTCTACTCAACAATAACATCAAAATGATATATTTGGAAAATTGTCCCCAGTCCCTAGTCCCCACCCCTCACTAATTAGTCTTATAATTTCTAGATCTCTTTTTATCTCTTTTACTTTTGATTTAATAATAATAATTAGAAAACCAAGAAAACGAATCACGAAATATAAATCCAAACAAGGTAATCTTACTTTTTTGATGGATTGTTTCTAAAACAATTGCTTTCTCTAGAGGTTCAAAGTTAAACAAGTTTGGGGCAGTAACAGTGTTGCTAAATACATCCCCCTTTTTTTCATAGTAAAATTCCTATACCACCCTTTCCCCAACACCTCTCTCTAATCAGTTTAACCAAAAACTCTTTTACACCCGCCAAAACCTCTCTCTGGCACTGTACTCATTGTTGGATTTTTTATTTTTTTTTGAATAAAAAAAGAGAGTGCCAACAAGAGTTAGACCGGGTGTGACGATTAGCCGGTCCCATTTATTTTCTTTGTATCTTTTAAGTATAAATTTATTTATTTTACTTCAGACTGAAACGTTGTTGCCATAAAGATTTTTTTTATTATTTACAAAATTTGGATTGAGATTTGAAATTTATATTTTAAATTTATGCTGTTAAAAGTAATTTATTCAAATTACTATTGTAATATACATTTTTAGAGTATTTTTCTTTAAAAAATATACACGGCCCCATAAATGAATGTGAAATTTTTTTAAATATAATTTATGTTGTAATATGCAGTTATTTGACTTTATATTTTTATGTTGATTTTACGTATATATTATAGAATATAACTTAGAAAAATTGTTATATATGATTGTTATTTAGAAACCCACTTTCGGCTATGGTACGCACTCCCCCTTTCCCCCCACAAAACATGTTTTTCTTTTTGTTTAAACAAAATCGACAATTGCACATATATAAAAAAAGTTAAAAAAAATGAAATTACAAGAAATTGGGGAGGGAGAGGAGAAGGAATTTTTGGGTTAAATAAATTGGGTTAAGGATAGTGTGGGAACCAGTGCTGTGCAATTGATGGGATACATAGACATAGAGGCTTTGCCCTTTAAATACTTTTAGGGCTTTTTCATTGGGCAAAATTTCTTTCAAATGTATCCGACCGGTAAATAACCTTCCCCCAAATCGGTTATAACGTATACAACACCAAGCAGCTCAATTAAGTGTACCGTCGGCCACCTTTCTACGTGTCGGTCATCGGAAACTCCTGAATCCCTTCCCTAATTCCAATCCCTCCGCCAAGAGCCTCTCGATCATCTCGAAAATCATGACTTCAATCCATTATTTCTTGGGCAATTCGGTGGTTCCGGCGAGGGAGCTTCACCGTTCGGTTAAGCCCGAAATTGGGAGATTTTCGGTTGCTTGTAAAGTGAGCGCTGCCCCCAATATTGAGCTGGTGAGCAAGGAGGTGATGGCGGCGGAAGCGAAGGTTTTGGTCGGGACGTACGCCAGAGCTCCGGTGGTGCTCGTGAGTGGTAATGGCTGTACATTGTACGATACTGAAGGGAAGGAGTATTTGGACTTGACATCGGGAATTGCGGTGAATGCGCTGGGCCATGGGGATCCCGACTGGGTCAGAGCTGTGACGGAACAAGCGAATGTACTGACACATGTCAGCAATCTGTACTACTCAATTCCACAGGTCAGAAAATTTACCCTTGAACATTTTCTTTTTTCTTTTTTCATTTAATATTTCATATTCTCGGTCATCATAATATACTTAATTATGATATTTTAGCGATTGGTATGATGATAATTCTTGATGCATTATGGTATTCAAATTGGTGATTTTGATTTTGCTTAGTTTGTTAACGCGGGAGTTCTTAGAAGAACGTAATGGCTCTCCTTAAATTAAGATTCTGTTAAGTTGGGGTATTTTGTCTGGGAATCACTCTCTATTCACATGGTGATGTTATAATATGCTCTATGTTTAAAGCTTTTTGTTCGTTTCCCCATCGTGTACACAACTTTCAGGGCCAATCTTAGTTCAGTTCTAAGTATGTTGTGTTTCAACATTTAATTTATTGTATGCTGCTGTCGTTGGGTGCTATTGTTTACGAACAACTCTGTTTTCATTGTACATTTGCGTGCGTTATTTATCTGGAACAACATGAGTTAGAGAAACTTGGTTTTTCGTAGAAAGACTGGTATTGTATGAGAATTCATTTATAGTGGAACCTGTATGCCCTCGCTGCTAGAGCTGTCAAAATGGACTAGACCCATTGGGTTAGTCCGTCCCGCCACTTGAAAAGGTGGGTTGTGTTGAGAAAATTTGAACCCTCTAGGAGGTGGGCCAAATGGCTTTGGCCCGCACGGATCACGGGCTGAAGCGGAGCGGGGCGGGTTGTGCCGCCATTTTATTAACCCTCCCTAAATACATAATACTTGAGTTACTAGAAAAACCCTAGTTTTCATTTCCAATGCACACACCACACAATACACCATGCCTTCCCTCCCTCCCTCTCTCTCTCCACTCTTCACCACCCCAGTACGTCTTCATTGGACTTCCCCCTTATCGCCTCTCTTCCTCTCTCTTCTTCCCCATTTTTTTTCTCTCTGTTTCTTGTTCGTCACACTCCACCACTCTCTTCTCTTCTATTTTCTTTTTCCTTCTCCTTCTAATTTCCTTCCCCTTCTTCACTTGTTCATCCGCCCCCCTCCTTTATTTTATTTTTCTTTCTACCTTGTGCACCATTCCATCTCTCTTTCCGCTTATTTTTTTTATCTTTCTCCAACCTCTACACGCATGCAGACCAATTTTTTTTATAAACACCCATTATCTCAATTGATAACAACTATGAAAATCATAGATAAATCAAACTCCTCTTTGCCGTTTTTTTATTTCTTTTATGGGCGGGTTGGTCCATCCGCCCCGTAACCCAAGGTGGGGTCAGTTGGGTTGTGCCAAAGTATTTATGGTCTGCCATTTTGCAGGTTGGTCCGCCACACTGATCTGTTTTGACAGCTCTACTCGTTGCTGGTAAATCAATAGTCCTTGTTTGTGCTATTAGGTTCTCCCAACCCCTCATATTTCTAGTTCATCTGTTTGAAAATTGATTAGTTGGTTGGTTGTTTGGTTGATGGTTCTGATGAGTTAGTTTTATACATAGTTCTTACATGGGTGTATATACAAATTTTATCCATTTATTGGGCAAATTACCCAAATTGTCCCAGTTCTATACACCATTTTCCAAATTCATCCTAAATGCTTAAGAATCGTCCCTTTACTAAAGCATTTGACGAAATTGGTCCTTCCGTCCAATTTCGTTACTTTTTCACCGTTGAGTCAACGCACGTGCTTCTCACATGATATTGGCCATGGGTAAAATCCGCAGTTCACCTTATAATGTTCAAGGACCATTTGGATATAATGAATTAGTTGCGGGTTTGGTTTGACAAAAGTGGAAGGGCAAATTCAATTGATTGATTCCACCCAACAAAGATACAATCTATATTCATGATTTTATATCTTTCTCTATGTGGCTTAACCAAGTGATTTGGGTATTTTCCTACTCCACAAACTTCATCTTCGACCTCTAGCAACACATCTCCATCTTCACCAATTTATGTAAACTTCTAGTTCATTCGCCACCGTTGTCACATCTCTCCCACTCTCTCTCTCCAACTAGAACATGTTGCTGTTGGGTTCTTATCGTCCAAACCCTTATCTGGTGCCACTGTTACAGCTTTGAATCGGGAACCGCTGCGGATGCTCCAAATTTTTTGCCTCTGCTGCCGACTATGGAGGCTTATCAAAGTCGAATCTCTCAAAAAACTTCCCTCTGCTGGAATCTTACTCACCCACATTTGTGTCACTAAATCCAGCAGATTTCCCGAAATCTTTATCAATCACACATGATCCGAATCTGAATCCATTATCTACTTGTCCATAAACTGCTCGAGAAGCTTCCTCTTCCCTTTCGCCATTGACTTTTCCATCCAAAATCAAAACCCAAATCTGGATTTTTGTCCTCTTTCCCCCATTTTAATTTTCTTTTCAATTCCATCTTTTTAACAAGAAGATGAGTAACTTTATAGATTATAGATTATAGAATTTTGAAATCAAGAGAGTTATCATCTTGAGGGAAATAGGTTGGTATGGAGAATTTTGCCGGTACATCTATGGGTTGGATTTCGGTAAATGGTGGTGCAATGCGGCTGCAAGTGGGGCAATGGGTTGTGGTGAAGAATTTGGTGTTGAAAGAGAAGAGAAATGGTAAAAATTGATAAAAGTTTGACGAGAGAGAGAGAGAATTGGGTTTAATTTTGGGCAAAAAGTTACTTTCATTGGGTTTAATTTTGGGCAAAAAAGCTACTTTCATTAATCCCCTTTTCATCCATTGATGCTTAGGAACTGGGTTTGGTTTAGGGCAAACAACCCAAATGCATCTCAATGTAGGGTTGAAGAAGAAGGTTAGTAAATGACTATTTTACCCTTATCCAATGTCACGTGGGACGCACATGCGTTGAACTAACTGAAAAAAACTAACGAAATTGAACGGAAGGACCAATTGCATCAAAACCTTTCGTACAAGGATCAAATAAGATTATTTTTTTTGAAAAAGGGGCAAATCTGAAAAAATCTACAGGGTTGATTTGGATAATTTGCCCTTATTTATTTTTTGATAAGAGAAGAAATAGGGTTAATTGCAAAAAAGCCATGATCTGTTTTAGTTTTTTCGTTTTGAACCATTTGTTATTTTCTTTTTGTATGAAAAACCTCAACCCAAGTTTTTTTTTTTCTAAATAAAACCTTCCATCCAAAACCCGTTAGTTTTGTGGCGGGAGTGGCTGTCTACATTGACTGTTTAACTGATAAGGGCCTATTTGACAAATCTACAAGCTGGGGTATTTTTTCTGAAAATGAAAAATAGTGAAGGTTTGTGTTGTGATTCCAACCTTAAACACCTTCATGAACCACCACCGCCACCCTTCTCTCCTTCAATTCCAACTCCGCCTCCTCCCCACCTCCATCAACCACCACCTCTACTACCACTATTCTCCTCGTCTTTCTCCTCCTCACAACATGCATCTCTCTCCGCCGCCGCCTCCTTCACTTTCCTCTTCTTCTCCACCTCCATCAATTCCCACAACCAAAGTCAAACATCCATTTCCACAACCCATCTTACCCGCCCACTCACCAAACTCACTCACCTAGTCGTCCTTCTAATCTCCTCCGACGGCTTCCGTTTTGGCTACCAATTCAAAAACCCCAACGCCCAACATCCATCGTCTAATCCATAATGGCACCGAAGTCGAAACTGGTCTTATCCCCGTCTTTCCAACCCTAACCTTCCCAAATCACTACTCCATTGTCCCCGAACTATACCCATCTTACCACGAAATCATCAACAACTATTTTCTAGATCCCGACAATGGCAACTCCTTCACCATGGCCAGCTACGAGCCCAAATGGTGGCTCGGTGAGCCACTGTGGGAGACAATAGTTAATCATGGTCTCAAGATAGCCACCTATTTATGGCCTGGCTCTAAGGTAAATAAAGGTTCCGGACAGTTGAATGAATTCTTGAAGCCTTTCGAGGCCGGCCATGGAGATAGATTAGAGAAGAAATTGCGAGGGCCGGATCTGACTCGGGGGCAACGAACGGAGAGAGGTTTCTGGGGACGAGAGCGAATTTGACGAGGCTGGAAAGATCAGAGGAGCTTAGTGATTGGAGCATGAAGGATGGCAGCCATGGTGGGTGGTGCGGCTGGAGATGGAGCACCGAAGATGGTGGAGAGCGAACTGGCGTGGGTGTGATTTTTTTTTAATTGTGTGGGAGTCATGGAATTAATTCCCCCATTCAAATTTTAATTTTGTATTTCTTACCACTAGGTTTCTAAAAACTTGCAAATTCAACTAATCCATCCGTTCTTGGGCAAAATGTTCACTATTTCATTTTCGGATGTTTTAGTTAAAGAGTCCATTTTAAAAAATGAAGGCATAATATTGTTATTTTATTACTAATGGACTACTAAAAGTGTCATGTTCTTAAAAAATTTGACTTTCAAATGGGGACTGCTCGGAACTGAGGAAGTATATATTTTCTCTTATCAAAATAGTTATATGCATGAGGACAGAATCTTGGTACTTATATTTTGGTGAAAAATAAAAAACTACTATTTAAATTGCATTATCATTTCAAATCTCATGTTTGTACCAAAATAAGTGTACTTTTTAAAAGTAATTTGACCTATTTCAAAATAACTATTCTGCATATTTTTATTTAATTATTGATAATAAAATTATAATCACTTGGAAGTACACAAATACAAATTATGTGAATGACGATTTTTAATTTTTTTAATTTTAATTTTTAATTTTTTAAATATATATATTACATCTTTATTTAAACAATCAATTTGATTTAATAAGTTAAAAGTGAGCATTTATTTCAAAAACGAATCACGTACTAGGTTAACACATGGTATCAAATAAAACTTGAGGTTTATGAATGGGTGTCCACAAAATCCCCACCCCGCCACAAAACAAAAAGTATCTAATTTTTAGAAAAATACCCCGGTAGATTTGTCAAATAGGCTCTTATCGGTTAAATAGTCAACGTAGGCAACCACTCCCATCACAAAACTAACGAGTTTTGGAAGGAAGGTTTTATTTAGAAAAAAAAAAAACTTCAGTTGAGGTTTTTCATGCAAAAAAAATAGCACATGGTTCAAAACGAAAAAACTAAAATAGGTCAGGGTTTTTTTTGCAATTAACCCGAAGAAATATCATAGATAAGAAAGAAAGAAAAAAAAGTACAATAAAATGGATGAGGGGTACATCCAAAAGAAAGAGAAAAAAAGGAAATGAAAAGAAAATTACAACCATAAGGCATTCCAATGTCGCATAATTCCGAGAAAGGAACCCTGCTAAAAAAGATCCTCTAGCAGATGACTAGAGAGAAGCTAAGAACACCACTCTATCCCATAACAAAGCCAACATAACCTCCTTACTTCAGAAGTTTCTAGAATTCCTCGCTGTCCACAAACACCACAAGATATCAAACAACTTTTGGCATTTCATGTGCCCACAATGTGTCTAGGAATTTTAATAATTTGTCTTTCCACCTTCATTCTAGCTAATTCATACCTGAATCATACATAATAAAATGGTTAACATGGAGCACGTAAAGTGAAAGCTAATGCAATTCATTATTAACCCTAGTGACTGTTTTGCTGGTCTCCTTGCGAAGACCAATGCAGTGATAGCATTCTTCTATTGCAAGAAATCGCACTTATTAATGGGTGGTTAGAAGGCATGGTAGAAATGAGTGATTCGAAGGAAACAACTAATTTTGTACATGTTAGAGAAATATCATATTTTCGAATAGAAAGAAAACATTTGAAAAAGCAATGGAAATTTCTAGCTAAATCTTAGAGAAAACTAAAATGAAAAGTAGGTCTTTTTGTTGAGTCGGAGAGAGTAATTGCAATTTGATTAAAATTTGACACCATTTCTCCTCTTGACTTTATGATTGTATAACCGTTCCAATCTTAGAAGAGAGAGATAAGAGCACATAGCATCACTTAGATCGAAGTGGGATCAAAGAGTGCCCCTACCCAATTCGTGGACTTTGCTTGAACTCCAACCCAGCCTGCTCAAAAGAGATGCTCTCAGGAATTCTCCTTTGGCTGTACTGCTCTTCTTTTATTTGATTGTTTGATTACTTTAATCATTATGGTTGTAAGGAAGCAAGATCTTTTTCCTGTAGGTGGAGCTTGCAAAACGTCTTGTAGCTTCTTCTTTTGCAGATCGTGTTTTTTTCTCAAACTCTGGAACGGAAGCAAATGAAGCTGCGATTAAATTTGCAAGAAAGTTCCAAAGATTTTCACGCCCAGATGGGAAGCAAATACCAACAGACTTTATTTCCTTCACCAATAGCTTCCATGGAAGGACTATAGGTGCTCTTGCGTTGACAAGCAAAGAACATTACAGAACACCTTTTGAACCGGTCATGCCTGGAGTTACTTTTTTGGAGTATGGTGATATTCATGCTGCAAAAGAATTGATTCTCCAAGGAAGTGTCGCCGCAGTATTTGTGGAACCCATTCAGGGTGAAGGGGGCATATACAGTGCAACAAAAGAGTTCTTACAAGCCTTGCGCACTGCTTGTGATGATACTGGGTCTCTACTGGTTTTCGATGAGGTGAGCTACTTTTTTTAGAAGATTGAGTTATCTCCTTGATTTGGCACCGAGCTAATGTCTTTTCATTTATGATTTATGTGTTATGCAGATCATGCTTTTAAGTTATTTGATCTCATGCTTTAAAATTCTAACAATACATGTTACTTCAGCTGTCCAATGTGTGTTTACTTTATACCCATACGACATCTTGTTTAGGTGAAGGATGCTGAATTGTATTAATGAAAAGATCAGTTTTGATCACTGAAGTTTAATCCATTCTCTTAATACATGTCAGCATTCAATGCTGTTCACCTAACAGTACTTGCATCCTCCTATCTATAGGTTCAATGTGGATTGGGCCGAACTGGTTATCTTTGGGCACATGAAGCTTACTGTGTATACCCAGATATGATGACTCTTGCCAAGCCTCTTGCAGGAGGTTTGCCAATAGGAGCTGTACTATTGACTGAAAGTGTGGCTGCTGCTGTAAATTACGGAGATCATGGAAGCACATTTGCTGGTGGACCTCTTGTATGCAGTGCGGCAATTGCTGTTCTAGATAAAATCTCCAACTCCAGCTTTTTGGTCAGTGTTTCCAAGAAAGGCCAGTACTTGAAGGAGAAGTTAAACTTGAAGTTAGGAGGAAACACACACGTAAAGGACGTACGAGGAGAAGGGCTTATTGTTGGGATCGAGTTGGATGTGTCCGCCTCACCACTTGTAGATGCCTGCCGAGACTCTGGTCTTCTAATATTGACGGCAGGAAAGGGGAATGTTGTTAGGATTGTGCCACCTTTAACAATCTCAGAGCATGAATTGAACCTGGCTGTTGAGATTCTGTCGCAATGTTTGCCAGTTCTTGATGAGAAGTAAACCAAATCAGATGCAAATTTTAGATATCAGGTAAAAGGTTTTTTCAACAGCTAGAGCAATTATCAATGGAACTCGGATTGAATACTATTCCCACTCTTTTGTATTATAACTTTGGAATAAATTGGAATTATAATATGTTTTGTCAGTTAGCCATTTGAGTGCTACTAATGCCATCCCGTCAACAGAGCTGCGTGTGTGTGTGTGTGTGAGAAAGAGATGAAAAGCAGCATTCTAAGATTGTGTTACGGATGTTTATTTGTAAGACAGAGCAAATGTCCGTAAAACCGTCTTTTACTTCTCTTTCACACACGCACTCGCAATCTTTGATTTGTTAAACTTCTATTTTGAGTTCGAATGTAAACCTTGTTCTTGTATCATGTAATACATGATGCCTCTCCTTTACATATATTTGAGAAACTTTTTAATTAAACTTCTGGTCGGCAATATAGTTTTAAGAAAATTATGATACATTATTGCAAGTCCAATACAAACAAAGAGATTTTCGACAGCTGAAAGTAATACTAACAATCTTGTCCAAAACGTGCATATTATGACAACATTTATCCTGGAAATTTAATACATCCACGATAAGTCTTTCTTAAACGTCACCGAGTTAGCAGCACCATGAACACCCCTTTCAGAAATTTGTGGGCAATCATCCACAACTAAGACTTCCAATTTACCTGAGCGTAACAATGGCTTCAACCCATCATCTGTGATTCCCAAGCACTTGCTAAGCCTCAACACGCTTAAGCTGGGATATTGGCCAACAAGCACCAGTCCCTCATCCGTAACCTCATGGCATCTTGCAAGCTCTAAGGTTTGAAGATATTGAGCAGAACAAAGAGCTTCCATCCCTACGTCGTTAAAAGAATACATGTGGTCAAATAAAAGCTCTCTTATCTGACACATTCTCATTAATGTATAGATTCCATCTAATGTAAATGAAGATAACGAAGGAAACTCCCCATTAGCAAAAGATAGCCGAACTGTTTCAAGCTTTGGACAGTTTTGAGCCACTGCTTTTAAACTTGCGTCCGTCAATCTCACTGTATTGTTCCCTAAAAGATCAAGTGTGAGATCTGATGAAACTCTAAGGGAGATGTAACGAAGATTTCTTGATTTTTGGGCCAAGCACATAAGGTCGCTGTCCCTTACCCCAATACACATGTCTAAATGAATCTTCTCTAAATTCTTGCACTTACCCAACACACATGCAAGCCCTCTCCCTGGGCAGATGATGCAATTCACCAGGCAAAGCTCCAGCATATTTTCGCACGGTACACACTGTTTCTGCCATTGATCTATACCTAACTGGTCATAAATCTTCACGTTACGGTAACGGTGGTTAGCATCAATCTCAAATTGCAGACGCTTTATTTTTTGCCAAGCAGGTCCAAGCTTAATTAAATCACCTTCTCCAATGGCCCTACAATTCTTAATGCAAAGATCTTCAAGTGTTTCAAGCTTGCCAAGATACTCTAGCCACTCAACGCTACTAACATTCAGACATCGGATAAGGTGGAGAACTTTCAGGCTTTTGCAGCCCATTACGAGAGATAATATGCCACAGCCTGTAACCCTCGGTGTAAAGTTTAATCTCAAAGCGGAAAGTTTGGAACATGAGGCTATGTAGCTCATACCAGCATCACTAACGAAACTACAGTAACTTAAGGTGAGATCATGTAGGAAAGGGAAGTAGTTCGAAAGAATGCGAAGCCCTTGATCGTCCAACTGCTTCCCTAGTTTCGACATCCAACCAGAATATATAATTTCAATTTTCTTCAAGTTGGGAAATCTGTAGCATAGGGAAGTCAAAGCTTCATTTGCAGGGTCTAATCCACAACCAACACAAAGAGATTTTCTCTGTTCATTATCAAGCTTGTGAAAGCGTTTGCAAGCTAAAGATACAGCATTCCTGTCGACGGTTGTCTTAATCCTGCCAAATATCTCCCAAACTAACTGATCTGGCAGATCATCCATGGTAGAAATATCTCAGTATGAAGTCGTACGAAAAAGGCAAACCAGAAACCTGAAATGATTACAGAAGCCAATTCAATTTGAAGACCGTGACATTATTCAAGTTGAATAAGTCCACCGGCTAACAACTTTCAAAAATCATACTAAGGAAAGGGCAAAGACTTAACTTGTCAATGTTGATGTTTTTCTTATTCCTTTTACTATAGTCCACAACCTGCAATTGTCCTAGACTAATTTTCACTGAAATCTAGAAACAGCGATCCCAAAGCATGAGGTTTCATGTTCAATCCCTACAAACAACACGACTTGGGACTTTGGAGTCCAGAAGAAGATTAAGATCCCCTATAACAATGTAATAAAATCACAGAATTTGTTAACTTAAATAATCAAATCTGGGAGAAGATAAACCAAAAAAGAAAAGAATAAATTATATATCAGCAAAATAACCTCAAAAACCCAAATTTTAAGTTAGTTTCTTACGTAAACTCCATAAAAGAATATATTGGAGTATTTTTTATACCAGACGGGAAATTAAAAAATAAATAAAGAAATAAAATTCCATCAAACAGAAACCAGAAATTTAACAGTGAGCGGGATATTTTGACAAAGCCAAGTAAAATCATAGATTATCTGGAACCGGAACCATCAATATTACTTACGCCGTCCCAAGTCCGAACGATAAACCAAAAACCAATTCATCAAATAATTACTCCACATTTTCAACTTTCAACAACATTAGAATCAAAGGTACCAAGTCCTTACCTGAGAATTGAGATCTGGAAAACCTCATCTCCTAATCCCTATGCTCTGTTCGGATATTGGATTTGGACGCCTATTTCTTTACCTCTCTATTTGTCATTCCAGGCTTGTACAGTTTTTAAGGGTTGTACCTTTTTTCTCCACTAATTCCCTTTCTAAATAATTTTACAACACCTTTTTTTTTCACATTCCACAAACATTAATATCCTAACCATTTCTAAACTTTTTTTTACCATTTACTCCAACTTCTTTTATTAGGTCTTCTATAAACATAATGTAGGTCGGATAACAAAAATCCGTCTTACAAAAAATATCTGTAAGACTCGTTTTATTTAAATTTTTATCTATTTTTTTTACTTTAATTATGACCACATGCACATGACTTTTTTTATAAAAAAAAAACTACATATTACAATAATATTTAAAGTAAAAAATTTTATTCACCAGTAATGTAGACTCTTTTTTACGGGCCCTTGAAACACGACATGTGACCAATCAATCTTAAAAAAAAAATTCAAAGATTGTGATTAGCATCTTTAATGATTATAGGTCGCTGGTGTAAAAAGAAATATACACCAAAGGTTTATGGATCAATTAGTTTGTCTTAATTTATAGGAAGGAAGGGAGTATATTAGAAAGCAAACCAAGCAAGACTTCATATTATGGGACAAGCTGTACACGTTTATTTTATTTTGCTTTATTTCAATTTCATCATTTTACAATTTTAATAAAATATCTTGTATGTATTTCCAACAAATTCAAAATAAATATTAGTGTCGTTATGACTCTATCTCTCTGCATCTCCCAAATCCCAATCTTGTTCATCTCATTCAATTATCTTTCTTCTTAAATGCCCCACTGATACAGTACTCCAAACTCCAAAGCACCAAGATGGTGCAGAAAATGCCTAATTCCCAGCTCCAAGCCTCCAAGAGGGACGCCAACAGCTGCTCTATTTGGAAGCAGGGGGTTTCCTGCGTCAAAACTGGCGCATGGAGAACCTTGCACCATTTTAGAGATTTGATGTAATTTTTTTCACATGGTCGGGAGATTATCTAATACATTTGCATCTCTCATTCAGTTCTTTTTCTTCATGTTGTTTTCTTATGAAGATAAAAAAGATTGAAATATGTACAAAAACAAAACGTTGGAATTGTCTTCAATAAAGAGGTGTACAATGATTGGGATATCACATTGGCAATTAGGTGGAAAATGAAAATTTTCCAGGAAAAAACCAACTTTATATTTCACATAGATAAATATTTTTTTTGTCTGCATTGCTAACTAATATGTAGAGTGCGACTAAGAAAACGAGAAAGCTAAGACATTAGTTGGAGGTAGTTAGACTGGAAGTAGAATTTGATTCGGCCATTGTTCCTAGCCAAGCTGGTGGCAGCATCCCTGTCTGCTCATGCACTGTCTGCAGAAGTGGTGGTAACATGCTATAAACCCCGGTAATATGATTTAGCGCACTGCCACCATTTCCACCCTCATTACAACTGTTGGCACCTGACCAAACGCTAATCTTTGGCTGCAAGCCATTCACCGCCTGCGCATTGATCTTTGCAATTTCTTGGAATATCCCACTGTTGATCATCATGAAGTCTCGAAGTGCAGCATAGTTCCCATTCACTTCTTTGAGAAGGGTGCTCAAGTACAGGCCTTGTGCTTTTGCGAGTGCAGCAATTCCCTCAGCTTCCTTCATCTTTGCATAAAGCTCACCATTCGCAGCTTGTTGGTAACTATAGAAGGTTGCTTCTGCACTTGCTTTCTGTGCCTCTGCATCCTTTTGCTTCTCAAAGAGAATTGCTTCTGCAGCTCTTTGCTTTTTATACAACTCCGAATTTGCCTCTTGCACCTTTTTTTGATCAAAATCACATATTATAACAAAGGCAACAAAACCAACGAAGAAAGAAGTAGCAAAAAATGAATATACTATGTTGTATACCTGGATGTCATACTCGACGTTAGCCTGGCTCAGATGCTCAGCCTTGAGTTTCTCAGTGCGAGTCAATGCATTCCTCTTTTCCACCTCCATCTGCAACTCAGCCTCCCTTAATGCCACTGCCTTTGCCGCCTCCACCTCTGCCAACTTGGCGGACTGAGACCACCCAGCCTTCTTCTTTAACAATTCAGAATTTGCCTCCACAACCTCAGCCTCCCTCTGGTTCTCATATATCTGCACTTCAGCCCTAACCTTAACTTCCTCCATTTTACCCTCTCCAAGCCTCCTAGTCGAGATAATCTTCGTCTCAGCATCAATCTTTGCGGCATTCTGCGTTGTTTGCCCTTGTCGCCGCTTAGAGCCAATCTCACCCTTCATCTTTGCCTCAGATATATCAATCTACAAATGAAACAATAGATCCGTGTAAGTCTTGGAATAACGTTGCAACAACACTTCTACATCGTGAAATGTGGGGCAACTTGTTGGTAAGTAAGCATATAGGCAGAGCCGAAATCGAAAGCAATAAACGAGGAGCAGAGTTTAACAAGTATTTTATTGTATATAAAAATGTTAAGAGTAGGTCTCCTGTAAGACCGTCTTATAGATCTTAATTCGTAAGACGTAGCCCCGCTCTCTCACAGATCAACCCACCAATATACGGTGGATCGGGTCAAGAAGATCCGTCATACAAAAAATATCCGTAAGACCGTCTTACACAAGTTTTTGTCAAATGTTAAACCCATTTCCTATAGATTCTTACACTAACATTTTGTTCATAATTTACTTATCAAAAAAAAAAAAAAACATTTTGTTCTTAATTATATATATATATATATATATATATATATATATATATATCATAGTTGTTAAAGGCGAGCGCCTTTGGCGCCTCAGGTGAGAGTCAAGGCGAGTCGACACCTTGGCGCCTCAAGTAAGCTAGGTGAGTCGATGTGCAGAAGTCGTGGAAAAGTCGTCGACTTTGGCGCTTTTTTTAAAGGCGACAGGCGCCAAAAAGTCTAATAAGGCGCTCACTTTTTAATTTTTTTTAAAAACTGATTAAGTATGAAACGATGTAGTTTAGGGTTTACTATAAATATAAAATAAACCCTAAAATAACCCAAAACTTCATTCGACCACAGAGATCGACCAGTTGGACTCACGATACAAGCCCTGCGACGTAGTGTGCGATTCAGGTGTTGGACCTCGGGACCTGTCGACTTCGTCTTCTTCTTCGAGAGGATTTCATCTTCATCTTTGCCTTCTACAGTCTGTCTGCTATCTTCCAAGTTCCAAGTTCCAACTTCCAAGTAAACTCTTCTTCCCTTTCTTTGTGTTCGACTTTTTCTGTTTTCATTTTTTTTTCTTCAGTCATGTTTGAGACTTCGAGTCTTTGAGACTTTCTTAGTTTTTTTCTTCAGTCGTGTAACTTAGTGTTGATTGTCAGACTTTAGAGTTTCCTTCAATGTGTTCTATTTTTTTATAAATTTGTTTCTATTTCTGTTCTATAACTCTGCTAAAAAATAATCAAGTCTCTGTTCTGGAACTCTTTTCTGTAACTATGTTTAAAAATTGTCAATTAAATTTGTTTCTATTTCTCCTATGTAAACTTAAAGTCTCTGTTATTTTGTGTCAATTAAATTGTCTCAAGTCTTTGTTCTGTTATTTTGTTTCAATTAAATTGTCTCAACTCTTTTTCATTTACCTTGATAACTATTTATTTTCTTGTTTGAATTTTTAGTTAAGTTCATCTAATGCATTGGAATTTCAACTATGAATGCATAATTTGTGTTATTGATATTATGTTAGAACTTAGTTTCATGTATTATACTCACACTTATAACATGTTTTGTTGATATTTGTTAAGTTATATGTATTTTATGTAATTTTCCTTAGTATTTTTTCCGTGAGCGTCTCGCCTCTCGCCTCAAATTTGGACCTATCGCCTTTTTGGCGCCTCTCGGCACTATGATATATATATATATACACATGCATATGTACGTATATGCCTAAGGTGGGGAATTAGCGATTTTTAGCGGCAGAAATATGAGATTGGTTTTAACAGATATTGAGGAAACAAGGATTAGGGTTCGTATCGTAATCATATACAGAGAAATTATTCTTGTACCAACGAGGCATACTTATCTATGGGAAAATAGATAAATAATTGATACCACATGAAAATATAATACTCGATCGTGTCGTGTATGTATAAACAAGGATATAAGAATGACAAACTAGAATTATTATTTAATTAGTCAAATATCAAGACTTTGCTCTAGAAGTAACAATGGCTATGTCATGAATTAGGGCATTATAACTGAAGAAAAATGGCACAAAAATGATATGATGGGTAAAATAAGGCGAACAAAGGGCAAGGAGGGAATTAGGTACATACCTTGGCTTGATTGGCGGCCTCCATCTGGGTTTTCTGGCCAAGATAGGAGAAATACTCGTGGCCTGGCACATCAACGAGTTGCTTAACATTAGCATTGTATATGTGAAGTCCAAACTGATCAAGTTCAAGTTGAACTTTATCAAACACCTCTTGCTTAAACTCTTTCGTCCCCTTAAAAATCTCTTCCATGGTCATCGAAGCCGCAAGAACGCGAGTTTCCCCCTCAATCACCCCCTGAACCAGTTCATTGACATGGTTCGAGAGCTTGTCGTGTGAGGAGATCAGTTTGGCGTATTTCAGCATGCTTTCTACGTTTTCGACACGCGGGCCGACAGTAAAGACCGCCGGCAGGACAAAGGGAAGCTTCTCGGCGCTCATGGCTTGGACTTGGAAGGTATAGTTGATGGGAGATATGTCGATCTTGGCGCACTTTTGGCCCGGCCATATCCACTTTTTTTTGGCAATCTTGATGTCGTCAATCCCGAAGCCGGTGATCACCAGATTCTCCGATGGACCGGCGACCCGATACATGATGTTTGATTTTTGTTCTACTTCTGATTTCGAAAAAGTATTCGTTTTTGTGCGGGAAAGAGAAACTACCGAGTAGAATATAATATTGGTGGTGGTGGGTCGGGATTTACTAGTATAGGTAATAGGTTAAGGCGACGACAGATTGGAGGTAAAGAAAGAAAAGAGGTTTTGTCACTTTGAGCCAAAAGGGTTGAATCCAAATTTGTTCAGGATACCGACGCTTTCTTCGGTTCATATTATTGATATTGTTTGGATAAAAACGCATACTTGAGCCACTACATTTTTAAAAATAATAATAATTAAGTTTTGATATTAACTTAGGTTAAATACTTATTTGCCCTTGTTTTCATATTTTAAATTCAAAAATCTCAGATTTAAGAAAATTTACAAATTTAGAAAACGAGTAGTTAAAAAAAATCTCAGATTTAAAAAAAAATCTCGGCATCATCTAGAGCCGTTCCTGAACTTTGGGGGCCAAGGGCAAAAATGATAAAATGGGCCCCCATAGATATAAAAAATAAAATTTTGAAATAAATAAATTTTCAGTTTTTCATCGTTCAAAGTATTCAATTGGTATAACATCTACGAACATACTAATGTATAAGTATATGAAATAATTATTTAAAATTACTTCGTTTGCATATTTCGGTACACTACTTATTTTCTATCTTGATTTGGTAATTTTCTTATATATTAAAATATACAAAATGTCTATAAAGCATATCTATAAGATATTTCAGATTTATTCACTCTTCTAAAAATTTGAACCTCCACCTATTTTGTGTTTTGCAAAATTGACCTCGTGTATTGATTTTCACCAAATTGAACCTCCACCTATTTTCATTTTTGCAATTCAAACCTTCCGTCAAAGTGGTGTTAATTTTTTTAACGGGATGCTGAGTTGGATGTCATGTTGGCAGCTGACGTGGACACTGCAACATCCAACTGATATTTCCCGCTTTTTTTTCATTGCAAATTAAACCATGTACATTTGTTTGTCTTGCAAAAAGAACCTTGGTCAAACCGTAGTTTATTTCCCGCCATTTCTATTGCAAATTAAACCTTATACATTTTTTTATTATTGCAAGATGAACCTTGGTCGAATTACTTGTTAGCTCCCACCTTTTTTATTGCAAAGTAAACATTGTATAATTTTTTTATGAACACAGTTCGCTGCCATTGTGGAAGGACGGCTGTCATACGAACATCATGGACGGATCAAAATCCAGGAAGGAGGTTCTTGGGTTGTGAAAAATATGGGGTAAGTTATTGATTTTTTAAAATTTTAATTTTCTAAAAAAATATTTTTTTATTTACTTGTTTTATTTTTTCTGTTCTTGTAGCTAGAAAGGGGATGTCGATTTTTCCTCTGGTTTGATCCTCCTCTAAAGGTAGTTGAAGTGGAAACTAAAAAAAACAACAAATGCCTTTGGTTTTGTTTTGTGTTATCATTCGTGTTCAACCTCATCTTCATTTTAATCATAATCGGACATGAATAAGCTTTAGGAGTATGGAAGTATTAAGAAATGGTTGGGGTTAATTTTGTGGTATTGTATATTTTGTTGTTGGATGTGTTAAAATGGAAACTTATTAAACCTCTAATGTATTCTCTTTATTTTGCCTATTGGAAATGAATGGAATGTTTTTTTTTTTTATTTTATGTAAGCAATCCTCATGCATATATATATCATCAACAAACTGCTGCAACAAACACCAAATTATTTATATTATACAAAGACAATGAAACACAAACACAATTGCATGTATTATACCCAGACTTCATTACAAAACACAAAAAATCCACAATAGCAGTCACTCATGTATTCCATGTACTATGTTCAAAAAGGCCCATGTATTCCATGCACTATGTCCAAAAAGTAATATCCTGATGACTGCAAAACACAGAAAAAAGCAATAAAATAAGTCAGATGAGATTATACAAATATACACCAACAACAAGCAATAATTAAAATAATAGACCAACCTAAAAGAGTCTACTCATCAAGGTCAATATGTTCTCCAGGCTTGAATCCAGATTTGGTTGAGAACCTGACATTAAGCAATCTGAAAGACCTCCTAGGGCTCTGTGTTGAAGCAGCTGCAGCTTGTCTTGGAGTAGGTTCAGGTTGTGTAGAAGGTGGTGGTGGTGTTGAAAGAAGTTGGCTCATAGTAAATTCCTCAGGTTCTTGGTCTTGTTGTGGCTCATGCAGTACATTTTCTTGGTCTTCCATTGGTTCATGATCAGTTTGGGATTGATTGACTTCCTTACTTGGACATTTTCTTTTGTTATGCCCAATTTCCTTAGAAATGGAGCATTTCACAGTATTTTTGACATTGCTCTCAAGTTGACCAGATTTACTTGGACATTTTCTTGCATTATGTCCAAGTAACTGACAATAAGAACAAGTGACTGACCCACCCCCTCTACCTAGTTTCTGAATCCCAACAGGCCTACTGTTATCTTGATTCTCATTAGGTTCTGTCCTCCTCAATTTTTTAGGCCTCCTAGCCTTTTTCTTCTTCCTAACTGGAGCAAGGATAGGTGGTGGCCCTGTTTTTTTTTTTTTTTCCACATTTTCAGATCCATGGATTGCATCCAGTGTATTGTTGTAAAGCTTGATGTACAATTCTCTCTTGTACCAGTGTGACACAAAGTCCTCCGCTTCCAAACCACTATAACACATGGCTGACATACCATGAACACATGGGATTCCAGTGAGCTCTCACCTTCTACAAGAACATGTCTTCTTTTCCATGTCAACTATAAAATGTGTTCCCCTACTTAAAACCTTAAACTTTGAGTTTCCTGTCCAGGTAGGTACACAATGTGTGGACTCTATCTTGGTTTTCTCTACTATGACATGAATCTTAGGACATAACAAGCTTGTTTTTTTCTTCATCTTATCTCTCAACACATGTGTTCTTCTCATCAGTATTGCCCTAATGTTCTCCAACATGGTGATTATAGGCTTATCCCTAGCTTCTAGGATTGCTGCATTAAAACTCTCACACAAATTATTTAGCAGAATATCACATTCTGGCCATGTGCTAAAGTGTGACCTAGACCACTGTTGAGGTGGCTTTGCATTAAGCCACTTGAATGCTTCGTTATCTGTATCCTTTAAATTCTCCATACATTTCTCAAAAAAAGGATTTGAAGCCCTTGCACCCCACGCCTATCTTTCAATACAAGACCTTTGTGTATAAGCTTGAAGTTGTTATACAAATGCCTAACACAAAACCTATGCTCTGAGTTTGGACACAAGAGTTCAAGTGCAGGAACCAATCCCTATAATTAAACAATTAAACAATTAAGAGTTTAAACTGATTCTTAAATTAAACAATACAAGCAGGTTCTAATATATTATAAATAAAGGTAAAAGGTAAAAAGTTCAAGGGTAATGTACCTTTTGTTTATTTGACATAAAACTCCAATGGTAGGAGTTGACCATTTTGATATCCTTCTCCAACAAATCAATAAACCACAACCAGGACTGCTTGTTTTCACTTTCCACAACAGCATACACAAATGGATAAGTACAATTATTTCCATCTATGCCCACGATAGCCAAGAATATCCCTCCCCAGACCTTTCATATGGCGCCATCCGCCCAATTATTGGTCTACACCCTTCTAAAAACCCTTTCTTTAATGGTCCAAGGCAGATATACAGTCTCTGAAATCTATTAAACTCATCTGTGATCAACTCCACAGTTGAACCAGGGCTACCCCTCCTTAATTCCTCACAATAATCATTCAACCTGATATACTGCTCCTCCTCTGTACCCTGCATCAGCTTTAATGCCATTTGCTTAGCCCTGAAACACTTATATATTGACACTTTTGCTTGGTGCTCAGCCAAAACATCAGCTTGCAATGTCTGTAATGGCATATGAGTATTGGACCTAAATTTCTCCAAATATTTCTTAGCAATCCACTTTGTTATGACATTTCTATTATAGAAAGTCCTATAACATTTGTGGACTGGATTGTATGTCCTCACTTGAAACTGATTCTTGCCTTGAACCTTGGATATATAAACCATCCAATCATATCCATCCTTACACACTACTCTCACCCTATTCTTATCACTTTTGGTATATCTTATGAGTTTCCCCCACTTAACAGAATGTTATGTAACAACATCCTTAAACTCTGCAATACTACTAAATGTCATCCCAATTTTAAACCTAGGGTCTTCCATATCTATCTTTGTTGAATTCAAGAATGTTACAACTTTTTCCCTGTTTCTTCATCACTTTCACCATCTAAACTAGCCAAATCATCATCACTTGCAGGAAACTTATCATTAAAATTCTCAATTCCTTCCACATCCATGGAACAGTCAATAACCCCTTTTCCTTTGTCATTTTTTTTGTTATTTACACCACCCCATTCAGCATCCTTATCAATATTTGCATCAAACAAACCATCATCACCCAGATCATATTCACTGTCATAAAAATTATCATCCTAATCAAATGACTCATCACTATCATCATCATCATCCCCTGTATTTACCTCCCTTGTATTGACATCCCCTGTATTGACTTGGCCCCCAACTACCTCATTTTGTAATCCTAAATCAACATCTATATCAAGTCCTAAATCAAAATCCTCCCCAATCTCTGATATTTCAATATTTTTACTATTAGCCTTGATGAAGTAAAAAGACAATAATTTGTTCACAGAGACTAAACCCATCAACTCCTTATCATCCTTTATCTGCACAAATTCATCCCCATTATGGACAGCTATTTTGTAGTAAAAATTTATGGACCTTGGATCATAGCCTAAGGTTTCAGCCATATCTTTCATCTCAATCAATGACCATTCATCTATATCACAATTATCAAAAAAATTCACATTTCCCCCAACATATTTGTTCCACTCAAATTGACCACCATGATGCACTTTAACGGTAAAAAAAAAGGGCCATCAACATCTGAAAAAGTTCAATATGACAAAAATAAATTATTTCTCCAAGTGGAGTGAGCCACAAAGCACATGATAACAAAACACACACACATATCAGTGCAGTGGAGAGAGAGAGAGAGAGTATGTCTAATTTTTAACACAACCGTAACAAAGCCGACAACTTAACATTCTGTAATGCAACATTCTACCTAAAATCTGATAGAAGCTATCCCATAAAGCATGATTAATAAACCATAAAGCAGAACATAGGTTAACGACACTAACCAACAAAAATAACAGTATGTTAATTACAAAAATGAATAGCAACTCGAATATCAAAAGGAATTACTTTAAAGTGTGCCTACAGTACATACCAATATAAAAGAGGACACAAAGCGCACACGAAATAAAAAAATCAAGATTCATATATGGGAAATCGAACACCATAGTACAAACGAAATAAAAAATCTAGGGTTAGTTTACTTACCATAATTAGGGGCTCCATGATCATTCAACAACCTTAGAGACCGCATTGCACTCACTATTATTCTCGATTCACTATAATCTCCAAGTGTGAAGGAAGAATTTGGTCTTGATGAAAAAACCCTACAAATCACCTCCTTCTCTCTCCCAAGAAATCGCCAAACTGATTCAATTAGAGGTTGGGATTAATTTTAATTGATCACGTGAAACTCACGTGTGTAAAATCTGGTTTTGATCAAGGTTCATCTTGCAATAATAAAAAAATGTATAAGGTTTAATTTGTAATAGAAATGGCGGGAAATAAACTACGGTTTGACCAAGGTTCTTTTTGCAAGACAAACAAATGTACATGGTTTAATTTGCAATGAAAAAAGCGGGAAATATCAGTTGGATGCTGCAGTGTCCACGTCAGCTGCCAACATGACAGCCAACTCAGCATCTCGTTAAAAAAATTAACACCACTTTGACGGAAGGTTTGAATTGCAAAAATGAAAATAGGTGGAGGTTCAATTTGGTGAAAATCAATACACGAGGTTAATTTTGCAAAACACAAAATAGGTCAGGGTTTTTTTTTGCAATTATCTCAGTTATATCACCTTCTCTCATTTTTTGGCTCATTCGTTACACGTTCATTTGGTTTTTTTTGTTGATTATTCGATTATTGTAATCTATTAATCCATATTCTAAGATAATTAGGTTTTTTGTTGATTAGGCGTGTCATTTTATTATTAATGAGCTACTAAAAATGTCATTTTTTAAAAAAAGTTTGACTTTCAGACGGGAACTCTTTACCCGAAACGGAGGGAGTGAGGTAGTATATAATACTTGATAATTCACAACTCAAAAATAAAATAAATTTTACATAACTTTCAAAGAGTTCAAAAGTAAATAAAATTAACATGACTTTCAAAGAGTTAAACCCATGACCTCTCAACCAAATAAAAACAACACATCCAATGGGTCACTAAATCACTAATGAAATTCAAGTGACAGTATAATATTTATATCTATATATTGCTGTATTATAAGTTTGGGCCCTTCAAAATTGGGAGCCTAGGGCGGTCGCCCTCCCGGACTACCCTCAGGGCCGTCCTTGGCATCATCTATAAATCACTTGAGTTGAGGGGGAGTTAGGCAATATTCCTATTAGATTATCCATAACCCAACAACATTCTTGGCATCATCATCTTTCCCTACTTTCTCCATAGGCCAAATCAACCCCAGAATCATAGTGCAAACAAACTACATATAGAGATGACTTACAAGCAAGGCATCATGACTTTGAAAAAGTGGTTGATCATTGCATGGTTGGAATTTGTCAGAGAAGATGACATTCTCGAATCTTGACCTACAAAATATAAGAATAACTGAAAGAAATGAAATTGTTTGAATATCAAAACTCTTAATTCGGCTCCATCTTTGTCTCCATCGCATCAATTCTTCAAGCTCTATTTCTCATCGACATCTCCGGTCATCACCATCATCTCCGCTCCAGCTTCATCCTCTCTCTCTCTCTCCCCCCTTCCGCCTCTGTTTACTCCGGCCAAATACATAGCAGCTCCAGGATGAGACCAAGTAACCCAGATCTTGGTTTTGAAACTCAGATCCACTCTGCCGCCCCAGCTTCATCCTTTTCTTCCCTTTTTGCTTCCAGTCAGATCTAGTAAAACAACCCAATCGTCGGCCTCCTTCAATCTCCTCTGGCTTCATCCCCGTCTCCATCACAGCAACTCTTTAAGCTCATCTCCGGTCATCACCATCGTCTCCGCTCCAGCCAACCCTTGGAGTAACTTGTGAAAGGTTTCATTTTTGTCAGATTTGGGTTTGATTTTTGTTTCAGACCTGAGTTTGATTTTTTGATATGGGTTTGCCATGGATTTTCTTTTCAAATTTGGGTTTGATATATGTCTCTGCCTTTGAATTTCAATCCTTCGATCTTGTGGGAATTTTTTATGGGTTCGATTTTGGGTTCAATTTTTTTCTATATATTTTTCAATTTTTCTAGGTTCGATAAAAAAAAAACCTCTCTCCCAAAACCATCATCTTCATCACCAATTTCTCCTTCCATCGAAATCTTAGCGCCCATCCCATCCAATTGTGTAAGTGCTGAGATTGAATCTAAGATTTATGTATCAATTGAGAGACCTCATTAAAGGTTTTGTTTAACAAATCTACATCTTGCAAGCAATTAGTCAATTGATCAATTGTCCTTTCCAAAGTCTCAAATCCAGTTTAAAACATTTAGTAACAACTTGGATTGAATCTACGAATTTTTTTCTTAGTTAATCAGATGAAGACGACGAGTGCAAAATAGGTATTTAACCTTAGCTAATGGTCAAACTTAACGTTCATCCGAAAATTGGGTTAAATTGCACGATAACTCTGGTACAGTGGTCACTCCGAAAATTTTGACGTCTCAGTGGCCTAATTGCAATTTTTTGAAAAGTACAATGACCCAAAGGTGTGTTTTGCATTTCAATATTGGCAAAGGTCTTACGAGAATTTTTTATATGACATATCATCTTTACCTGATATATCATATGTTGGTGGATTGAGCTGTGAGATAGTGAGACTCTATCTTACGAATTAAGATCCGTAAAAATGTCTTATATGAGACCTACTCTTTAATATTTGGTCATTTCCTTTTCTTCTTTTTTTGAGAAATTATTGGCCGATCCCCTTTCATAAGTTTATAAGCCCTCTAGTATCGTGTTTTTTTTTTCAACCGCTAAAATATATTTTCGTGAAATTATTCCTAAAATACTCGCAAAAAATAAATTACAGTTGGAATCCACAGAGATAGAGGAAGAGCACGGGGAAGTTGAGTGGCGAAGAACACTTGTGTGTTACATCTTGAATTCGATTAATTCACCACCTTAACTTCTCATTCTTCTTATGTATTCGAAAGAAGGTACATGAAGGTTAGATAATTAAAATTGATGTATTTTGGTGGAAAAATTGATACATCATGGTACAAAAATTGATGCAGTGCATTTGAATAAGTAATCCGTACGCGCCTCAGACTCCTAATGAGTCTTATAGTTTTTTCATCCCCAAATGTGACTTTTTCCAATTAAGAAAAATATAAGGTACTATAGCGATTGAAAATTTATCAAAGTGAAATGACCCAAATTTACCCCATTTTTTATAGATCATACTCCTTCCGTTTCTAAATTATTGTCTTTTTTTTTTTGTCGATTCCAAAATAATTGTCATCTTTGAATGAACTGTTGTTCTCCCATAGACAGATAAAAAGCAAGAAGAAGAACTTGTAATCAAATTCTATTTAGTACACAATATGCAAACCCAAAGCCTACATCGGAACCACGGAACTCAGTTTGGTTCGATTTTAGTCCAAAACAATTTGGTTTCGGTTTCAAAAATTTAAAAAAATTTAAAAAATTGTCCAATTCGTTTTGATTCACGGTTTTAGATATTGAACCAAACTAACATATATATTTTTATTATTTTATTATTATTATTATTATTATTATTATTATTATTATTATATATATATATATATATATATATATATATATATATTAGTTACTAAACTAAATGAAATCTAGATTGCTTGATGACTTTTATTTCTTCAATTGTTTGTATTTATTTTGGAATTTGCATTGTTTCTTTATGATAATTTAGTTTGAGTAGGTTATTTTTTAATGTTTGATGTTAATTCCAAATTACAATCTTATTTTTATTGGTATCATTAATGCTAGTTAAGTTGATTCAAAAGAATTTATATTCGATTTGATTTGGTTTGAAAATTTTGGACTAATAGGTGGTGGTTTGGTTCGTAGTTTTAGCCAAACCAAGCTAAATCAAACTAAATCACGTACCACTAGAGCCGGCAATTGGGTGGGTCAGGTCGGATCAAAACAAGTAATGGGACAAAACAGATTGTGATCCGTTATAGCCCAAAATTAAACGGGTCAAAATTGGTTGTGTCGAAATGGGTCGGGTCGAAATGAACAATAGGCCAGGACGGGTCAACCCGTTTCGACCCACAATTTTCCATAAAAAAACTAACATTTATATAGCAAAAAGGGTAATGGATTCGACCCGCTTTAACCCGACCTACACCAACTCATTATTTTTTTGGTTGAAATGGGTAATTCCCACCCAAAAAAATTAACGTGCCAAATTAAACCAAATAATTTTCAAATCGAATTGGATAGGTTAACAGGTTTTGAGTTGCAATCGTCACAATGAAAAGTACAATGAGCAGTGCATGCAAGTCCAAAAGAGTAAGAATACAATGTGGGGAGGAGGGAGGGGGTTTCTGCAAATAACACGGGGCTTGGTCGAAACAAAAGAAAAAGGTTTCTTTTCAGTTATGATATTAGATGAGTTAACAAAGCGAAAGTAGAGGACCACCAATTACTTTCTGGTAAAAACTAAAGCAATTACAGATGCAAGTTAAACGAAAAACAAAAAAGTAGTCGGTGAATTGTTCTTTTACAACTACACAACGTCTATTTTCACAGATTCAGATGTACCCATCCTAATACTGAAACGCTAGATTAAGAAGATGAAATATTCCACAAGACTGCATGAACACAACAAGGACCTATCTAATCAGCTATACAGATAAGAAAGAATAATTCAATGTTTTAGCAGCTTCTCTGGCTATTTTTACTAGAAGCATGAAGTTCCAAAACATCGCCATCCTTGATTTCCTGTGAAGCTGCTGGTATCTCTTCCACCGCATCTTCTCCATCAAGGACCGCCATCATATCTTTAAGCTGTATGAAGAGTAGAGTTGACTGTTTGAATGCAAACAAAGGGAAAAAACCAAGTCAAATCTCGGATATTCATCCAAGATGCATACCTGCTTCTCCAACTCTTGTATTTTCTCGTCCTTCAGTCTTACAGCCTTTTTCTCCCTACAAATTGCCAAAGGAGGGTAAATTAATGGCATAATGATTCGTCTTTCATTAGATCCACGCTGAATTGTTCTTTAACAATTTCAAAGAATTTTATGCACTTAGCTAGCCTTGATTTCATTGATCAACAAGTAAACTTTTATAATTGATCCACACTTTGTTAGTCTTTGCAGCTTGCCAGTTGCCACATTAACGCAGTTACGTCAACACAATTAAGCAAAACAAGAAAAGAAGGAAAAAAGAGAAAAGAGAAGAGAAGAGAAAAGGAAAAGGTCAACTGCACAGAGTAAGCTATAATAACTTCGTTCTTGACAATAAAAGATGGGTCCAAACCAAAGCCAAGAACATTAAAAAGAAGATTGTAAATATAAAATTGATCTTCAAAAATCAGTCTTCGAAAATAATTTTCTTCCAAGATTCAAGATGAGAGATTGCAGGAGGTAACATACCTTTCTTGAATCTTCACAATAATGCCTTCCCATATCTCCTTGTTTCTCAAAAGATTCTCATTGATCTACAGGTTTTGAATGGAAAAAAGGAAAAGGTAAAAGATGCTGAGAAACAATACAGGAAAAACTTTGAAAACTTTTTATCTACTGCTTGAATAAATAAAATAAGTACTCTCAAGAAATCAAAAGAGAACAAGCAATTACATCGTCCAGAAATTTCTTATCTTCAACACCTTTATCCAGCTTGGCTTGCATCCTTTGCATTTTTGCATTCTGACTCAGAAAATTCTTGATAGCCACAGACTTTTCCCTCTCAGTTTCTTCTTCAGCTTCTTGGAGTAAAGACTCAAAATACTATATGAAAAGAGTGGAGGTTGTTACTATGATTTTCTATACATCATATCCTTCTAAAAGTCTTTCACCATTTCCATCTATTGATTAGTAAGCAGTAAAACAAAAGTAATTCTGGAGCTGTTTGAGTTGCCCAGAGGCCCCAGACAACTTAGACTCCGACTCTTAGTCTGCTCGTTAAATAAGTGAAAAAATAGAAGGTCAAGCTCAGGAAGAAATGAATCCTAATTCAGTTGCCTGTGACAATCAAGTAATGAACTTACTATTTTTTGATTCTCAAGTTGGCTAGTAAGGAGCTCGTTGTACTCGTTGACAATCTGTAGAGAGTATAAGAATGAGTAACTGAACTTTACTGGTGCCATTAGTCAGATCAAAATGGAGAAAGATAAAATAGTACAGCTTCAACTCTACTGTTCAAAAGAGCCTCGCTAAATCCTGAGTCTACAATGCATTCACAACTGCCACAATCACCGTCAGCATGGGAGCAATAGCGATTCAACTCAACCAACTTCCCATCAGTTTTAGATTGAATTAAACGGTGTACATAGTTGTCTCCAACATAATCCCATACACGTTGTGTTTCCAATTCAAGAGAGTAGCAGTGTTGTGTTTCTTTCCAGTGTTGTATGGCATGCCCTTCTTTATACCTACACCAAACTAACCTTTGTTCAATACTAAGGATTACAATGATGGTTGCGATTATATACAGTTGTATTGCCCTCTGAAAGAAATAATGAATCCCTAACCAAACACCTTACCTCCCACAACCAACAAAGCCACAAATAACACAAATCCAAACATTCTCTGATGTTTGACAAATAAAACATTTGGACTTTTCGGGCTGCTGCTGACAGTATCGACATACCTGCAATAATATCAAAGCCAAGTCAAAAGGCAATGACCATTGGTCATTAGAAGAGATGTTTACATTGTAAGGAATTTCAGACCTAAACTTCCATGGTGGGTTATAAGCTTATTTTGTAGCAAACTACCATAAATGCTGATAACATTGGTTCTAAAATTTTCGACCTGTATAATCTCAAAATCACAGGTTACATTGACAACGTAACTATGTAAATCTTTGGTCTAGAAGCAGGTTTATCAATTCAATATCCCATGAAGAAATGTCTACAAATGAAATAATGGGTAACCTATCATCAAATAACATATATGAAATAGGAGCCAGAGAATACTTACTGGACAAGAAGAATCGGTCCATTTAGATATACATGAGCAATGGAAAGAATGATTGCAGATAGTTGTGAGAATCCCGCTGGTATCCTGATCCAATCGCTCTAGAAAATGGAGAAACAAATAAACATTGGATACAAATTGCACGGAAATATATAAGCTAGTATCTCAAGACTGTAAGTAGCTTCTCTAAATAACAGAAAAATCCATAGATTCAAAAGACAAGGGTATAACAGGGTCATTCTGATTGCATCAAGCAATCATTTTGCGACTGTCATAATCTCATTATTCAATCCGGGAGCTCTCATTAGAATAAGTGCAATTGTCATATCTTCTGTCTGATAGAGATACTTAATTATTTCAGCCCCATAAACTAAATGCTTAAATTGTATATAGGACTATTACTTTCACAGGTTCCGTCATGTAGGAACCATTGAAGGTCACTGGTGGCAGAGGAGTATCAGTCAAGGTAAAGCAGAAATTTTGAGTTCAGATGCATATCAACACCTCAGTATTAGTTTGGACTATAGGTAGATTAGTTGGTTCGGCAAAATGGTAGCACTTGGGTTCAGATCAGCTTTAGGTCATGAGGGTCATCTTTGTGCTTCAGATTTGGATGGAGTACTTGAGTTTAGATCAGTGTGGAGTCCATAGTAGTTGCAGTTGGGGTCTGAGTTTTAATGGAATGTTTCGGTGCAATGGCTACTTTACCCGATTTGGGCATAGCTTGATTACCAGCATCAATAACAAGCATTCTGGCACTATATCTAGCATATATCCTTGTATTTGTGGTTTGTTGGTTAAAAACTTATTATATTTTTATATTAGCTCCATGTACTTGAATTACACTTGCCCTTGCATACGAATAAACAGCTAAATTTCATGGTAGTAAGGTGAAAACATCCTACTCTGCTGGTAATTCAATTAACTTTTTAGCGTCAGTACTGAAAACTGTCGTATCAAATCAATGTAATTTCCAGTTCACAGACACACTATACAAGTTCCAGTTCTACAACACTATCAAATCAATGTAATTTCCATCAGTATACCACAAGAAAAAGGTATAAACATCATTTCCATAATCAGGAGAGAAATACCGAGACAAACTGGACATGAGGGCTGCTCTATAGAGCTTGCAGGGGAAGCCAGTGCATGTTCAATTGAACTTGTATATCGTACATCAACGGTGAAAAACACACGACAAGAATCTACCTGTAGGCAAGTAGCAGAATGACAACAAAACTAAATTACTCGAGGACTACAATACTTATTTAACCTATTATATGCATTATGTTCATGGGGAAAGAACTACACCTCGAGAGACGAAAAACGCCTTCCATTAAAATGCTGATGGAAAGCATCAGCTGAGTTTTGATCATCAAACCTTATCAAAATACTATACTGATCCTCTATTCCATCATTCCTAAAATGCAAGACAACACACGATAACCAACCAGTAAAGCATCTCATATTTAATTAGTTAAAAGTTTTCAAATTCAAACCTGACAATACGCATTTCTAATATATGTTGAATGAATGAACCACAATACTGACAAAAATCTGCGTATGTCATGTGATTTGGCACCCCAAGCACACAAAGAAGAGGTTTTCTTCCAACCTAAACAACATCAAGAAAATAGTTATAGCTTATGATAAGAAAGAAAGGAAATCTAAGATCTCGTGCCTTCTAAATGTAAATCTTAAATTATTTAGAGTCGTGATATTTCTGCTTTATCCCAATCTATAATATACCTAACGGAATGAAATAGAAAGAAAAGAAGAAAAAACTATAACTCACTAAATCTGTTTGGCTATCTTGGCTCTAATCAACCGAACTAATTAGCCAGCCAAGAAAACAATCTCCATTTTAATTTTTTTGAGACCTTTTTCTATTTTTGCACCCTCCTTTTGCATAGTTTTAGGATGAGGCAAAGACAATCCAATAAGAATAAGTTCAGTAAACATTTCAAGAAGAAGTTGGACTTAGTTCGCTAGAGCCCTAATATAAAGTTGAACACATGCTTTCATGACGAATTTGAAATAAACCAAACAATGTCCGAAGCCTCCAAATAGTGAACAATTTTACTAGTAAGCTTATGGTCAAGATAGTTCAGGAGCATCATATATAGAGTACTCAAACGGCTACAAGAATTCACAATTGGGGCTATGTGTTAACCAAATTGAACCGTTAAGATTAGAAGAGGTAATTGATGGAGTCGAGAATTACAGGCAATGCTGAAGATGGAGGAGTGATGTCGTCAAAGAAGAGAAGCATGACGCCTCTCGTCTCTTCGATTCTAGGGTTTCCAGAAGAGAAAGGGAAGGCCTTAGCCACGTAAATAGTAGCGGAAGTGGACGAGTCGCCATGATCGCCGGGATGTATTGCGGTTGATGGACGGAATAAGTCCTCCTCTGGCACTCCAGAAACTGCGCCGAAGCTCGTTGAAGTCGCTTCAGACATGGCTCAGATGGGACGGGTGGGAACTGGGAGGAGATCAAAAAAGAGTTTGTATTAGAGTTAGGGGTGGTTTCAAGTGTAAACAATAAACAGGTGAGGTGAATAAAGTTGATTTTCTTGCCTCCCATGATTATTTATATTTATATCTGTATTATAAAAAAGATCAAAATTTAATCGGCCCTGATTGAATTGTGTTAAAAATAATTAACAGTTTAAATTGATTCGTAAGTATATGAGTTATAAATATACCCCTCAGTTATGAGTTATTTTTGAATTACCTCTCTAGAATTACAAATGAACCTTCAATTGTGAGTTTTTTTTTAAAATTACACCATCAATTATGAGATTGAATTGATCACATAAGAAAATCGTACATATAACACGAACACGTATACTAGTTTATATTAAAATTGATACATCATTTCTCATTAAATAACTTCTTCATGTGACTAATGTCCTACGCCTGGGGGTGGCATGCGAGATGAACTTGCTGATATGTGAGTGCCTGGTTCGATCCCTTCCCACGCCCCCCTTAGGAGGGAAAAAAAAAATGTGACTAATGCCCTACCCTTGGGTCTTAAATATACCTTTGGCCCCTCGTAATAAATCTTAACAAGTTTACCCCCTTCATTCTAAAATGTATATTGCTCGTATCTATTGGGTTTTAATATAATTAACAAATCGAATTCTAAGTAATATTTGTAGCACATATCCATAAAATGGTGTATTAATATTTGTATCAAGGTAAATACTTGTGTAAGACGATTTTATATATGTTTTTTATAAGATGAATTATCTTTACCCGACTCACCGTGTGTTGGTGGATTGAGCTGTGAGATAGTGAAACTTCGTCTTATGAATTAAGATCCGTAAGACGTTCTTACATGAGACTTACTCTTATATCAATACTTTGCTTTTTGATACATAAATAATTATAATGTCATCCATAAATTATATATGTATAATTTAATAATGCATAATTTATAAAAAAAGGTTGCATAAATATAAATAAAACTTTGCAACTTATGAATGGTTGAGAAATTGAACTCAACTTCTCTTAAGTTGGGCTTTTCTATCAGACCAATGATCCAACTTCTTGGCAGCTTTTTTGACGATATATATATATATATATATATATATATATATATATATATATATATATATACATATAATAGTAAATGTAAATTTCTCCCTCCAAAATCTCATTTTTGAATTATCATTTTACTCTTTCTTTCTCCTATCTTCTATGGTTGTATTTCTCTTTCTTTCTCCCGTCTCCTCCCTATTTTCTCTCTCATCGCCACCATCTCCTCTTTCTTAATTATGTTTAAACATCTTTATCGCTTTAAACATAAAAAATATTAACTAAAACAAAAATAATAGTTCCGGAGTTAAGAAAACAAAAATATAAGAGGTTAGTAAAATAAAAATAATTTATGAAACAAGCCACTATAAAAATAAAAGTTATAGAATCAACAAAACAAAAATAATTTAATACGAAGGTTTGTAAACTAAAATAATTTACGGAACAAAAGTTTAAAACAAATTCTTAAAAATATATATGTAAAACAAAAAAACATTAGTAAAATAAAAAAATTTAATTGAACAAAAATAATAATTACAAAGTCAATAAAAACAAAAACAATTTAAACTGAGGTTACTAAAATAATAAAAATAATTTACGGAACAAAAATTTAAAACAAATTCTTAAAAATAGTTATGTAAAAAAATACATTAGTTAAATAAAAATATTTGATGGAACAAAAATAATAGTTACGGAGTCAAAAAAACAAAAATAATTTAAATTGAGGTTATTAAATTTATAAAAATAATTTACGAACAAAATTTTAAAACAAATTCTTAAAAATAATTATGTAAAACAAAAATACGTTAGTAAAATAAAAATATTTGATGGAACAAAAATAATAGTTTCACAGTCAATAAAATAAAACAATTTAAACTGAGGTTAGGAAAATAATAATAAAAAATTACGAAACAAAATTTTTTCGTAAAACTAATTCTTAAAAATAAAACAAAATTAACAGTTATGAAGTCAATAAAAAAATATATAATGTAAGTTATTAAAATCAAAATAATTTACAAAACAAAAAATAATAGTTGGTAAAAATCATTCAAAATGAAGAACTGATTTGAGTTCAAATTCTATTTGCAGGGCAGAAAAAATTCAAATTTGTTCGAAAACATTAATTATACAGAGTTTTTAAATAGTATAAAGTGTTCGGGATTGTCAGACCATGAATTGACACTTAAAATTAGTGTTCCAGTAATGTTATTGAGAAACATTGACCATGTTGCAGGGTCGTGCAATGGAACAAGACTAATCATTATAAATCTTTAGAATCACATTGTTGAAACAATTTTTTTAAAAGGAAGCAATGTTAGAGAAATTGTTTTTATCCTAAGATTGTCATTAACTCTATCCAATGTAAGACTGTCTTTCAAGTTCCAGAAAGATAATTTACATTGCTGGTATACATATGCAATGACAATTAACAAGTGTCAAATTCAATAATTACACGTAGGTCTTTTTTTGGAAAAAAAAAACCAGTATTTAGTCATGGACAGTTATATGTTGCAGTTTCTAGAGTAACAAATTATTTTTAATTTAAAGATATTGATATGCGGTGAAAATAAAAAACCAACTAATAAGACAACAAATGTTGTCAATAAGGAATTTTTTTAGAATCTATAATGATTAGTGATATATTTATGTGTAATTGTTAATAAACGATCCTCTTTATTTTGTCTATGTACGATTTAGTTGATGTACGTTTAACGCACGGACTAAAAAAACTATTTCATCCGTCCCTAAATTATCGTCCTCATTTCCTTTTTCGTCCGTCTCAAAATAATTGTCCAATTTGAAACTTACTTTTTTAGAACATTACTTTTACTATTTTACCCTTATTTTTTCATTCTACTATAATTATGAGTCACATACACATGAGCTTTAAAGGAAACTACACATTAAACCAATATAAATAATCAAGTCAATTATTTTTTCTTAAACTGTGCGCCGAGTCAACTAGGACGATTATTTAGGGACGGAGGAGTAGGTTTTTGGAAAATGATATCTTTACCACTAACTCTACAACTTTTTTTACAACTAAGCCATGAATTGAGAAAAAAATTATAGGTTTTTTCTAAAGGGAGCATAAAACAAGCCTAAAAGTTTGCTAAGCGGATATTTGAACATAGTAGTCTATTAAGTCATTTTCAGAATTTATTTTTATAAATTAAACTCATATTTCTAATTTAAGTGTTCATGTATACGAGTTTTAATAGTTAATACGGCCCTCTCTGAGTGCAATCGATCTGTAAGGTCCATAGACCATTGTATTGGTCTATCACTCTAACCAAAAGGTCACAGTTAAAGTGTGAATGAAATATCCGTATCCTGAAATATATACATTCTCTTTAAATATGGCGCCATGTCCACCTAAGTGATGACGTTGATAATGGTGTGCTTTTCTGGAAAATTCTTACCGACATCGATGGTTAATCAAGGTCTAGCAATTTCTCTCTTTATATAGACATCACATGGGCGATTGAACATATATAGGAATCCTAACTCCTAAGTAAGAGAGAGAGAGAGAGATAAGAGAAGAAGAAAATGGTGGGCGGGGGAGATAATCAAGTGAGGAGGAACAAACAGGTGATTCTAAAGGATAACATTCCGAGCGGATACCCAAAAGAATCCGATTTCTCTGTAACCACCGACAAGACCGTTCAATTGAAGCTTCCACAGGGATCCTCCAATGCTATACTCCTCAACAACCTCTATTTGTCCTGTGATCCTTACATGCGGTTCCCCATGAAAGCCTCCTATACCCCATCTTCCGTAAGTTCTCTCTCTCCCTCTCTCTCTTCATGCCAATTACTGATTCAATTCCTCCTCTGAAATTAGCAGCCAATAAACGGTTATGGAGTGTCCAAAGTATTGGAATCCAGCCACCCTAATTTCAAGGAGGGCGACTTGGTTTGGGGAGTTACCAACTGGGAAGAATACAGCATCATTACTGATCCTCAATCTTTCTTCAAAATTGAGCACACCGACGTTCCCCTTTCCTTCTATACTGGAATTTTAGGTAAGATTATTGATTCCCATTAGTGACTTTTCAACGTTCATTTGATTACTTTCAGGATTGACATTTTAACATAAGTTTTTGCTCAATTGTGGAAAATGACACTAAATTGCTATGAATCTCATATTTGTGTGTTTTTGATTGATGATTATCATTAAGATTGTGTGCTTCATGTACAATCACAGGTATGCCTGGGATGACGGCTTATGCTGGATTCTATGAGGTTGGTGCTCCCAAGAAAGGAGAATATGTGTTCGTTTCTGCAGCGTCTGGGGCAGTTGGTCAGCTCGTGGGTCAATTTGCGAAATTGATGGGTTGCTATGTTGTTGGAAGTGCTGGTAGTAAAGATAAAGTGAGTGCATGGTTAAATATAAAATTATATAATCAAACCAACCCCGATTTCTGATACCGTTTATGATGTTGAATTATTACTACAAGGTGGATCTGTTGAAGAACAAGCTTGGATTCGATGATGCTTTCAATTACAAGGAGGAGCCTAACTTGGATGCTGCTCTGAAAAGGTACTTCCCTCAAGGCATTGACATTTACTTTGACAATGTTGGTGGAGAGACGCTGGATGCAGCTCTCCTCAACATGAGGCTCCATGGTCGGATTCCTGTGTGTGGGATGATTTCACAATACAATCTTGATGAACCTCAAGGGGTGAAAAACTTGCCATCCATCATCTACAAACGAGTTCGCATACAAGGATTTACTGTTATGGATTACTACCACCTATATTCCAAGTTTCTTGATCTTGTACTCCCTTATATCAGACAAGGAAAGATCGTTTATGTAGAAGATATTGCACATGGACTTGAGAGTGGCCCTGCAGCCCTGGTTGGACTTTTTAGTGGCCGCAACTTCGGGAAACAGGTGGTTAAAGTTAACCAGTAGTTATTTCAGATGTTTTATGTGTGCTTGCTTTGAATTAATGAGTAAAAGTTTCCAGCATTTTTTATGCATTTGAAGTATTCTTTAGTTTTTTTTATGTGACTTGCGCATGTTTTGGGTTGGTTGGCAATTAAATGGTTCCATTTTACACAGTTGAACTATGATTTTAGAATATCACCATCTGCCCTTTGGACTAATGCCAGCAGTTGTCATCCGTAAGATTTATGGGCACAAGTTAACACTCTCTCAACGTGCAGTTAGTCCAACCTCTCATGGGGTTATAGGGGATAGGGCTAAAAAGAGAGCAGTATTATATTCTGTCAATGAACCTTTCATCAATGAGACCACGGGAACCAAGACTCAACATTACTTCAGGTTCAACATCTAAATTCATGTCTCCTCAAATCAACCTCCAAATTAGCTCGGTCAAAAAATCTTCTTGGATTGCAAGACAAGATGGAAAATCCGAGTCTCTAAACTGACTTCAGCACTTCTTCTGAAACAAAGGAAAATAAAACGGTATTGCAACCAATCAAATTTATTAACGAATGTACAAAAAAATTGCAAAATTGAGTGTCCTCTAGGTTAGCATGATGCCTTTTACCAAAATGTATCCCCTTCGTTCCGCTCAAAGATTTCTACCATCCATTTTGGTATGTTATACTCAAAAGAGTCTTGTTTCGAATATTAAACTCCTAAAGTTTACAAGTTTCCAAATACCTCCACGCATGGAACAACTGTTGATTCTTAAAACTAAGGGTATATAGATTATCTATTATAATCCTTCAAATGTTTTGACTTTCAAATGTGAAAAGGAGGGAGTATTTCATTCTATCTGTCAAAGAAAATCCAATACTTTCATATCATAGCCATGAATATTACTTACTTTTTCACACATATTTAGGGTCAAAATTCCTTATTGCCCTTCTTTGTTAGCCAATGCAACTGACCCGGAGAAGGATTTCACTAAAACATCACGAAAAGACAGAAGAAAGAACATCAAAGTAATAGTTCAGTGTTCATACAGTAAGGAGCTTACATTTTCAGCCGAGTAGATATCACCAGTTCGAAACCCTTATTCAAGGTTACTATACTGCAGATTCAATTCTCTCTGCAGCCTTTTCTTCACCAAGACTATACTTCAAAAGCATGGCAGCACTGAAAATGGTTGCCAAGGGATTTGCTTTATCCTGCATATTAAACCTGAATTAAAAGAATCCAGATTTCCGTTTAATATTCCGGAATACAAGAGTTATCGTTCCATTTCAAAAAAAATCATAAAAGCTCACCTCATCGATGTAAATACAGATGAATATTCAATTAAGTAAGAGAATAGTAAAGATATGGCATTTCTGTTTAACCGGATCTTTTTTTTTAATAAGTAAAATATTATATATCAAACCGTCAAACCACAACTCAATGTTATTGGGCTTGTTGAATCAGATATAGAGAACTAATCAAACATATCAAATTAACTCTCAGCGAGAGAAAGAGATAGAGAGATAGTACTTCCTCCGTTCCTTTATGTTCAATTTTGGTTCCTTTAAGATGTAACGTCTATTTAAAAATCTTAAGGAGATTCTTTTATATACCCTCCCTCATCTCTTTAATCCAAAAGAAATGATGTCCCAAATCTTTCTTCACAATCCACAAAACATATATAAAAAGAAAAATTTCAAGGTGAGTGAGTGCACCATATCCAACAAATGCACTGACCTCCTGTAAGCTCCCTTACAACCATCAGGTCAACACCTTCTGCTACCTCCTTCTTTAATATTGATGCGTCCACTAGCTGGAAATGGTGAAAACAATTAATTACCATCTAAGGTCAAATTGCAATTCAGATGAAAAAAATATATAAAGATCATTATGGAAAAACTCGTAAAAAATATCCATCAACTCTTTGAACAACTGGTAAAATGTGATTTCCAAAGCTAACTTACCTGCAAATCAATGCCATAAGTTGGAATCTCGGAAATGGACTAGCCAAACAGCTAGAATAGCATTAATCCACATTTTTATAGGAACAACCGCGTACTTGCTTATGTTGAACTTAAAAAAATACTTGCCATTCATTTTGAGAGCTATCATTTTTGGAAAAGATAAAGTAATAATGAAACTTTCACATGCTTCAATATGTACTTATAATGATTCTTCCAAGTTGTATATTGTAAATGGCTGTATTAAGTTAAAGAAAAGGGGTGGGAGAGATGGCAAGGGTACTCAGGGAAAGACCTTGAGGTCCTTGGTTCTAATCCCCGTACCAACAAGGGGTCATACTTACCTATCAAAAAAAAAAAAAGGTTATAGAAAAGGGGCGGTCTAGAGAAGGCTCCCCCCTTTGTGGAGTACAAAAAGGGTCTATGTACTCAATATTTACCCTTTCCCATAACAAAATAGCACAATGGGGATGTACATTTGCAAATCAGATCAACATCTTAGTCCAATTGAATTATCACTTTCGCTGTGATGATATATTGGCATATTTTGGGCATAACCAAACATTTTACATCGCAAATAGACATACAAAGATATGTAACCAACTTCAAGAAAATTGATAAGCTTAAAGTTAGTCATGATCAACAATCAGGTCAACATTTTACATCCAAATAACCTACAAAGATAAGCAGCTCAAGAATTTGGTATAATTTCTAACACGTGACCAAGATTACCTGAGGCAGAACAGTCTGAACAGAAGCTGGCCTTAAATTTGCCAAAACCTTAACACCTTCCCGGGGCGGAAGCAATCCAGTCTCCGGCTTCAAATGCTTTTCATTAGTATCCCATTTATACCTTCAATCCAAATATTCAAATATTAAAACTTACTCCTTCCTTGCTAAGCAAAGCACATAACGGTAGATAAATATAACATATATTCACCCTCCAATTGTTCCAAGAAGTACTTGGCGGTTGTGAGGGTTTCCGCCGGTAATGAGACTCCGGTCAAATCCAACGCCGCACAGCCATACGCATCTCGTTGAACCCAAATTCAATCCCTACAAATAAAACATTGTAAAATTGTTTTCATTCATAAAATTCATGAAACAGAAATTACAAGCTCTATTGGGTCTTTTAGAAACATAAAAGTCAAAAGACTTCAAAGCAATAAACGGATACCACATTCAACAGCTCCGTAGTCAATTGGTTTCCTTCTTCTTCAAACAAGAAACGGGAATGCAGAAAAAAGGTTTTAGTGTACAAAAAAGTACCTTCAAGATGGCTGACGAGGTTAAGATGTTAGAACATGAATCGCGAAATGTGTATACTTAGTAAGTAAATATACATAAATACGTAGATGGATATGTGTATAAATCATAAATATAATGTTAATATAAAATGTAGAAAATTAATGAATGTGTAGAATTCCTTAGGTGGAAATTGTCTATTTATGATGGGTAAAATGGTAATTTCTCACTACTTCATATGTGAAAGGGTGTGGTCTCTAAATGAAGTGTCTATTATGAAAGGGTGTGGTTCTTAAATAAAATGTCTGTTGCTTCTAATATATAGAGGCATACTATCAGCCTAGAAAAACACACATAATTTTACCTATACTTTTTCCATAAATCTGAGTAAAAGAGAAACATTCATCATTAAGAAGATTTACATCTCCCTCCATTATTTCTTCTTCTTCTCTTCAATATCAAGGCAAATGGATTCAACAGATATATCACGCTTCCGCCTCCATTTGCTTTTTTCATACTTTATTAAGAAACTAGTACTTTTGCCCGTACCGATGACACGATGTTAATTTGAAAATTTATCAATAAATGAAGCAGATACTGTGGAAATGAACTACTAAAAATGTTATTTTCTTAAAAAAATTGACTTTCAAACGGGACCTCTTTGCCTGGAACAGAGGGATTAATTAAAAATTTGTATAAATTCAAAACGGGCCGACAAAAATATCTTGTGGAAATGAACTACTAAAAATATTATTTTCTTAAAAAATTGACTTTCAAATGGGTTCTCTTTGTCCGAACAGAGGATTAATTAAAAGTTTGTATACTGAAATTGCTAGGACAAAATGGGTCGGACAAAAATTAAATTGCTTAAGTTAATTACGATAACAGTTACAAAAATTCAAATTACAAAACTTACGTTTTTTAAAAAAAAATTAATTTGTATATGAAATTACGGGTCGGAAAATAAATTAATTGATTAAGTTAATTACGATAACAATTAAAAAGAAAAAAAATACAAATACAAACTTTTGCAATCATAAAACTGTAAAACTATAAAAACGTAAAATATTAACTGTAAAATCGTAAAATCTCAGTAAAAGAGTAAATGTAAAATAATAATGTAGTCATTCGCACATGTAAGGGCTGAGGGAAATAAGGGCCGTTGGATCACCGTAAAACAGTAAATACTGAGCTGTATATGATATTATTGGCCACTTTCATCCAACAAATTTTTTTTAAATTTTTTTCAACTTTTTAAAAAAGTACATATTTTTATCTATAAATAGAGGGTTGGTTTCATTCATTTGAAAATCAAATTAATTGTCTAAAATTGTATAAATAAATTTATTTATTTATATAAATTATTGAAGTTTATGCTGCTATTGGAATTTTTTTTTGAGTGGGTACCTTTTGAATTTTGATAGCTTAGTGTATATTTTATTTATTTTTTAATTTAATGGATAGCTTCTAGGAGCAAATGTTGCTCGCCACTGTACTTGCTCTTATATACACCTACGCAATCTTGACCGTCTATTAATATAGATCTAAATCTTAGTCATCCATTAGAAGGTTAATCCTAGGTTTATAAGTTTCCTACTTTATATATATATATCAATAAAAGCATTAGACGTTCACAACCCCATAAATCTCCATTTTTGTAAGTCGTAAATTAAATAGAGACCTATTTAAAATCAATTATATGAGATAAAAACAGTTTAGATGAGATTTATATATGAGATAAAAACAGTTTAGATTAGATTAGGAATCTTCTTGGCAGTCCTGATTCAGGGGGACACATGTGCCAGGCAGAATAAATTACAGCCGTTTGATATAAGTATAAATATGCAATCTCAGCCGTTTGATATAAAGTAAAATAATCAATCTCAGCCGTTTGATATAAAGTAAAATAATCAATCTCAGCCGTTCTTTATGAGACTGAGCTGTATTGTATAATAGATGAGTACGCTTTGGGTTTAACGGAATATATATGTTTCATCAATTGGTATCAGAGCCTGCTCATATTCTTTATTAAGTTTGAGTTCATGATAGCACATGTTTTGCTTTACTTTGATTCTTGATTATGTTGAAATCATTATGTTTTGATGTTGTTTAATCACTCTAATTCATTCATAGAGTATTAGTAATAATTATCTAGTTTAAAATCTTGAAAGGATTGAAGTTTTTGGCTCGAAAGACATACATTTTTCTTTTTCTTTTTTCTCTCTTTGTGATTAATTATATGCTTAAAAACTTCATAAATTTTCTAAATAATATTGTCGCCAAAGTGATTTACGTTGTTTAGATCTGAAATTGTTAAGTAATGAATGTATACTTTAATATGTGGATAAAATGAATTTTCCAAAGAAAGTCGTTTATTTGACTAAATTTATACATTCATTTGGTAACAAGTAAGAGATCATTAGGTTGCTATTTTTTATTTTTTTTATTTTGAGTACTTAAATCGGTCCAAAGGAAGGTTAAGTATTTGATTAAGACATTGTTTGATTTCTTGGTTACCTAAGGATAAGTTATATTTTGAGTCAACTCGCAATCCAAAGATTAGTTTTGATGTCATGTTAATTATCTTATAGATAGGATTCATTTGATATGATTAATCACTCTTACATGTAGTTACTTATACATGTTTTGTATTTCATTCTTTGTTCTTACCCCAACAGATTTAGTAAATGCTTCATCTCACTAATGCTATAAATAACATTCTGATGCTTAATGGGACAAATTTTAAAACTTAGAAAAATAAAATTACTATGATCTTGGGCTGTATGGACATTGATCTCGCATTAAGGGAACCAAGTCCCGCTCCTCTCACTGATAAAAGCACTCAGGAAGATTGCTTAAATGTTGAGAAGTGGAACCGTTCCAACCATGTGAGCCTAATGATCATGAAGAATGTCGTCCCGGAAACATTCTTGAATAGCATTTCGCACCAATGTTGAGAGGCCCAAATTTATAATACAGCCATTTATAGATATAAATATTATATTGTCATTTGAATTGTATATATGTTTTAGTGGCCCATTGGATAAGGTGTTTTGATTTAGTTGAGAGGTCATAGGTTCGATTCTTTGAAAGCCATGTTAATTTTATTTACTTTTGAACTCTTTGAATTTGAAATTTATGTAAAATTTATTTTATTTTTGAGTTGTGAATTATTAAGTATTATATACTCATTCGCTCCGAGTAAAGATTGAAAGTCAAACTAATTTTAAAAATGACATTTTTAGTAGCCCATTAATAATAAAATAACACGTCTAATCAACAAAAAAACATAATTATCTTAGAATATGGACTAATGGATTACAATAATCGAATAATCAACAAAAAAAACCAAATGAACATGTAACAAATGAACCAAAAAAGGAGAGAAGGAAATATAATTTGATGATATAGTTGAAAAAAATATTGAATGAGTGAATAAATCTGAAATATCTTATAGATATGCTTTATAGACATTATGTATATTTTAATATATAAGAAAATTACTAAATCAAGATAGAAAATAGCTAATGTACCGGAATATGCAAACGAAGTAATTTTAAATAATTATTTCATATATTTATATATTAGTATGGTCGTAGATGTTATACCAATTGAATACTTTGAACGATGAAAAATTGAAATTTTATTTATTTCAAAATTTTATTTTTATATCAATAGGGGTCCATTTTATCATTTTTGCCCCTGGCCCTTAAAAGCTCAGGAACGGCCCTGTGAGGACGTCAATGCTAAGGGTTTTCTGGATACCCTTGAAGAACATCGTTTTGTAAAAAGCGAGAAATCAGAAACAAGTGCTTCCTTAAGGAAGCTTGTTTCCATGAGGTACAAGGGTAACGGAAACTTAAGGGGGTACATCCTTGAGATGCTTTATCTCTCGACAAAACCAAAGGCACTTAAGTTAGAGATTTCAGAAGATTTACTCGTGCATTTGGTTTTGATCTCTCTTTCTCCTCAGTTTGGTCATTTTGAAGTGACCTATAATTGTCAAAAGGACAAGTGGAATGTTAATGAATTAATTTCACATGTGACACAAGAGGAAGATAAAATGAAGCAAGTTAAGTCGGAAAGTGCTCACTTAGCATATACCTCTTCTCATGGGACTAAGAGAAGAGGAAAGGAAATTGCAGTTGCAAGTAAGAAGCATAAGGGATCATCCAATGATCAAAAAGTTAAGAAGTGCTTCTTTTGTAAGGACCTTACTCACATGAAGAACGACTACCCTAAGTATCACGATTGGCGTGTTAAGAAATGTATGTTATTTGGTCTTGTTTGTACTGAGGCTAATTTGGTTTCAATTCCTACATATACATGGTGGTTGGATTTTGGTGCAACAACTCACATAAGTGTGTTTATGCAGGGTTGCTTGAATTACCAAAGCCCTAGCAAAGATGAGAGATACATCTATATGGGAGCTGTGAATCCGGTTGAAGTTATAGGCATTGGGACATTTAGATTATTATTAAGTACTGGATATAATTTTGTATTAAATAATACATTTATTGTATCATCCTTTAGGCGGAATTTGATCTCAATCACTACTTTGGACAGGGAAGGTTATTCCTGTTCGTTTTGCAATAATAAATGTGATCTTTATTTCAATTCCAAAATTGTTGGTACTAGTGTTTTATCATATAATGATAATCTTTATTTACTTAACATAGTCAAGTCATTTAATGAGTCCCATATTAATGAAACCGAAACTAAAGGCACTAAAACGAAAGTTATCAAGTGAAAATTCTTATACCTTATGGCATAGGCGTTTGGGTCATATCTCCAAAAGGAGAACTGATAAGCTTGTGTCGAAGGGAATCTTAAACAAACTTAATATTCCGGATAAAAACCTTTGTATTGAATGCCTTAAAGGAAAATTTACAAACACCAAAGGGAAAGAATCCTTGAGAGCAACAAACGTCTTAGAACTAATTCATACGGATATTTGTGGACCATTCACTACCCCTTCATGGAATGGTCAACAATATTTCATTACGTTTATAGATGACTACTCTCGTTATGGATACATTTATTTGCTTCATGAAAAGTCTCAATCATTGGACATTTTCAAGTCTTTTAAGGCAGAAGTTGAAAATCAACTTGGAAAGACTATTAAGAACGTTAGATCCGATCGTGGTGGAGAATACTACGGACGAAATGACGTTCCGGGTGAACAACGCCCGGGTCCTTTTGCTCACTATCTTGAAGAGTGTGGGATTGTCCCTCACCACACCATGTCGGGCAAACCTAGCATGAATGGTGTAGCGGAGAGACGTAATAGAACCCTTAAGGATATGATAAGAAGTATGATATCTTGTACTTCTTTACCTCACTCATTATGGGGCGATGCATTAAAAACCGCTGCTTATATTCTCAATAGAGCTCCTTCAAAGGCTACCGATAAAACTCCTTATGAATTATGGACGAATAAGAAATCATCCCTAAATCATTTTCATGTATGGGGTTGTCCAGCAGAAGCAAGGCCTTATAGGCCTAATGAGGGCAAACTGGACGCTAAGACCATTAGTAGTTACTTTGTGGGGTATGCTGAGAGATCTAGGGGATATAAATTTTATGACCCGAAAACTAGAACCTTTTTTGAGACGGGAAATGTTAGGTTTTTTGAGGATGTTGAATTTAGAGGGAAAATTGGGAATAGTTTTGAATTTGAAGAGGAAGAGGAATCCATTTCTTTACCTCTTCCCATAGTTTCTATTGGAAATCAAGTACTTGTACCTAAAATTCAACAAGAACATATGTTAGTCCCAAAGGGCACAATAATAAGCTAAAAGGGGGGGGGTTGAATAGCTTATTTTACACTTAAAACTTTTTGTATAAATTCCTAAAACAAGCACTTGCAATCTATTGAAAAGATTGAAGTAGCAGAAGTCTTGATAGGAAGACAGTTCAAGTCTGCTGGTGAAGCACTACCAGTAGACTTTGTTGAATACTCAAGTCTGCAGTTGAAGCGATAAGTAAAGGGAAATGAAATAATAAAGCAGTAAGCAACAGTAATGAAAGAACACAAGTATTTTAAGATGGTTCGCACTATAAAGAGTTCTACGTTCACCACCAAGGTAGTCAACCTTGGATTTAAATGTGCACTATGTTTTCCACTAGTTCTATTACAAAGAATTCCAATGGATCGTGTACAAAATATTTGACTTGTGTTTGGGGGTTGGGAATTGAATATCTGGACAAACAGAATATTCAATGGTTCAGAATAATAGTTAAAGAAACAACAATAAGAAGCAAAAGATAAAGTGTTGATGCAGATCTTGTTGTTGTTGTTGAGGACTTCGTTGATCAGTTTAAAATCTCTTGAATACACTGAGTATATATAAGACTTGATGTTGTTGGAAAGATTCAGAGCATTATTTTCTTCGGTCTTTAATGACAGTATTTATAGCTGGGGCATTCTTGAGACCGTTGGAGAAGACGAAGAGTAACAGCTCTATTAGGTTGAATGCATTAAATGCATGGAGCTGACTTTGTAGATTTCGTCTTCACCGTCGGCGAGGAATGGTGCGAGTTGTTGCAAGCGGTAGGTGAGCAATCAGAGTTGCAGACCTGCAATAGTTGGTACAGACTGTAAGTGTCAGTCTGTTCACCTGCTCTGTCACTTCTAAGGAGGCGGAAGTCTTCATGCTTTTCGGAAAGCTGGACAGGCGTGTCTGAGAAGTCACGAGTTGATAGAAGATTGTTTTAATTCAAATTCAAACTAATAAAGTTTGAATTTAATTAATCCACTAAAACTTGATGACTGGCCACGTCATGCTTGAGTAGGTGCAGACAGGGTCTGCCGCTGGATGCTGTAAGAAGTCTTCCGGTGAAGCATTCAGCTGAAGTCTTCCGCTGAACCTGTGAAGCCTATAAAACTATTCTAAGGCAAAGTTCTATACACAGTTGTCAAGCTAATTGATACGCAGCCCAATTAGCCACTAAGTATAAAACCTAATGTAATGAATGAACATATGTAAATCAAGATACAAATGAGAAACAACAATCTCCTCCTATTTGCATCTGGTCATCATTACTTACAAGTGAGGGCTATGAAAAACTTTATGATAGATAATAGCATGTCAGAAAGTATTTTAGTTTTATAACGGTAGACATGCCTCTATCAAAAAGGAAAACACCTCAAGTGTAAAAACTAATCTAAGTGCTTACAACATAAGAGATGTAAAGAACAACACAATGATTTTTTTTTTAAAGAAGCAGGGACGGCACCCTGCGAGATTTTATTAAAATAAAAGGAAACATACAAACTTGAGGGGAACAACCAGCCTTGCCCTTATAACTGGGAGGACGGAGGAGCCTGACCTCTAAAAGGGAAATACAAAGCAAAAAACAACATACTAAACAAAAGAAAACAAAAAGACAACTATCTATGACCAGACCGGAAGGAATAGAAACCATACGAATCCATAGCAATTAAGTGTTTGATCTCTCCAGGAATTGTTCCCCAAGCTGAAAAATTCCTTCGCAATTTATGTTGATGAGCAATACTAGCCAAACGATCCGCCACCCGATTTTGCTCCCTGTACACATGAGATATGCTAAAATATTTGGACAAATTGCTACACTTTCGAAGCTCATAGACATATTGCCAAGGGGCATGATGATTTCCCATAATAACATTAACAGCCACAACAGAATCGGTCTCCACGTCAACATTACTCATACCCAAGCAACGACACAACTTCAGACCATCACGAAGGGCATAAATCTCTGCTTTCATGTTGGAACCGTTGTTATAATAATTTGAAAAAGCTCTAATAAAAGCACCCTGTTCATCACGAATGATTCCGCCACCCGTACAAATGCCATCCTTAGACGATCCATCTGTATTTAGTTTAAAACGTCCCTGAACTAGAGGGATCCATTTTAACCACTTACCTTGATAAATCCGGGGTCTCTGAACATTAATAAAAAGAGAATGCATAGACATTGCATCACAAATACTACTCGAAGCCTTCAGTTGATAGATTATAGCCATATCCCGAAGATGACCCATAATATTCCTGAAAATCCCATCCACCTTCATAGAGATGTCCTCGAAAACAGCTGCACATCTGGCTCTCCAAATCTCCCAGCACGTGAAAATGAAAGTGACTAGACGACATGCATGAATCTGTTTCCAAAAAGAACCCCTCGACCATATTGCAAATAACTGCTGTAAGCTGGAAGCAGCACTGCCCGACTTGAAAATAAAAGCAAATTTCGACCAAAGGGCCTGCGCAACTTCAGAATTTACAAACAGATGTTGAACAAATTCTTGGCTATGGGAGTGACAACAGCACACGCATTTAGAAACCACAGGAACTCGTCGAGTATGAAGGTTCACGTCAACTGGAATGGCATTGTTGAATAGCTTCCATATAAAGCAACTCATTTTTAGAGGGATCCATGGCTGCCAAATTCTAGAAGCCCAGATTAAAGTTGGATGCTTAAGACGAAACTGATTCCAGAAAGAAGATGAACTAAATTCCCCGGAGCTGGTTAGAGTGCAGATCAATTTATCCGGCAAACTGTCAACACAAGTAACACTGAGAATGGCTTCAAGATGGGATATATCAATCAAGGGGGCCAACTCCTCAAACCTTTGTAAAGCATTGCGGACAGACAAAGATCGATCCAAAGGGAGAGGACCACCTAAATGAACACCACACCAGTTAGTATCCCAGAATGAAATATTTCCTTGCCCAACTATCCAGCGAGTACACTGTTGAACACGCCACATCTGACCCATAATGGATTTCCACGAAAGAGAAGCCATCCTCGTCACCTGAAAACCCTTATCGCCCTCATACTTATCCCAACAGAACCGAGCCCAAAGGCTCTCACCTTTTAAAGCACTCCATGCAAGCTTAGCATGTAAAGATTCCATGAGATCAACAAGAGAGCAAATGCCCAACCCGCCTTCTGCCAGAGGTATACAGATTTTATTCCAAGCTATCCAATGAATTTGATGATCCCCATTGGACCCCTAAAGAAAATCAGCCATCTTCATTTCAATACGATGCAGGGAAGCTAAAGGGAACGGGAGAGCTGCCATCGAGTAAACTGGAACACTACACAGGACAGATTTAATGAGAGTAAGCTTAGCACCGAAAGAAAGAAGACGCGCCCTCCAACCATTAATACGACTCGTCACCCTCATCTCAAAATCCTCAAAATAAATCCTTCTCGTACGACCCTTATACAATGGAAGACCCAAATACTTCATAGGCCACCTACGATGACTGCATCCCGACCAAAGAGCAATACGAGAAATTTTGCGAGCTGAGCAATGGTTGGAAACATAAAACCCACTTTTGCTTATTGATCGATGTTTTATTTAATCTTTTTCCTTGCAAGTGAACAAGACTATTATAGAATAGTATTGGAAGCAATGGTCGAACCCACAGAGACAAGTGATCACGAACAGTGCAATTTATCAATAGCAAATTATTAATCTAAAGGGGGTTTTATATTTAATTCTATTCTAAACTACTATTTATAGATGTTTAACTAATTAGACAGTAATAACAAATATGAAGATCTTATGGTGGGTGGCAATCTAGGATTCTGGGTTTCACTTGTATCTCCTTTATGTTCAATTCATAATAATATCATTCAATGTCTTGGGTTCGTTCATTAAAAATAGATATAGTCTGTTGAACAATTGGTTCAGTCTCCATCCCCGCAAAATTCACCCATTCTATATCCTAAGCACATGAACTGTCAATCTAGCTGTCACCTAGATTTATGATCTATCTGTCACCTAGATCATGTATGAACCTGGTCCTAACTTATCACTCTCGTGCATCGATAGGTCCAATTTATTGTGTTGGTGAGCCGATTATGCGACATATGCACTTGGTCATGCAGTTATCCGCACCTCTAAGCCTTTATTATTTGCAATTACATTCATTTGTTCAAAGCAAAATAATATAGGGATTGATAAACAACACAATCAACAAGCATTGAATAAACATATATAGGAATCAAAACATAAGTTTGATACAAGTTACCTCCCACCTCCTAGATTATGGATGATTTAGTTCATCATAGACAATGAACAGCACATGGAGATGATCGGATACATGATTTGATCTTCAATACTTGAAATTACAAAACCTAACTATGTTATACAATCTAAAAACTACCTAAAATCTATTAAAGAGAGCTTTCAGCCGTCCTCCTCTCCTTTGGCTCGGCATCTGACTTCTATATATACTCGGGAGTTGTAATTCCATCGAATGACTGTGTGAAAATCCGAATAAGTCGCATTCTGACCACCTTGCGGTCATGAGGTCTCGGTATGTCGGCCGTTTGATTCCTTGGTTCTTTGCCTTTCGCGTCTTTGCCTACCTTGCGGTCGTCTCGAAATCTGCAGCTTTTGCTTTTGCTTCATTTTTCCTTTTTGGCCCTTCTTGAAATTTGCACTTAAAACCCTGGAGTTTTGCATATTTTCACTAATAACCCTGAAACTTACAAAACTCACCGAAAACATATATTAGTAATCAAAAGCCTCGTGAAATAGCATGATTTAAGTCATAGAAGCATATAAAATCGACGTATAAAATACATCGATCACTTATATTAACAAGTTGACCGGAGCTTTGTTCATAAGAAGCCAAAACCTTGCGAAGACCCAAAATTGAAGACTTCCCTGCATTACTGAAAAGGAGCATATCATCCGCGTACAAGAGGTGAGAAACCAAAGGCCCCCCTCGCCCGTGATCAAAATGCCTTATTCTGCCTTCACCAATAGCCTTATTAATGTTGTAGGTGAGAATCTCCTGAGCCAATATGAATAACAAAGGAAAAAGCGGGTCGCCCTGTCTAACTCCACGAGAGGATTTGAAAAACCCACATGAAACCCCATTGATGCGTAACGAATACCAAATATTATTAAAGAAGATTGTGGATCAGATCACAATTCTCTTGACTAAATCCATGCGCTTTCAGAGCCCAAAGCAGAAAATTCCATTCCAAGCGATCATATGCTTTCGACATATCCAATTTAAAAACTACATTACCGCCATGAACCTTTTTGTCTATGTGATGCACCATTTCATGGGCCAAGAAGACATTTTCCTGAATGCTCCTCCCTTTCACAAAGCCAGACTGTTCCAAAGAAATTAGGCTAGGAAGAAACTGAGAAATCCGGGAGGCCATAATCCGAGAAATGATCTTGCACGAGAAATTGCATAAACTGGTGGGTCTTAAATCGCCAAAACCACTTGGATCAGCAATTTTTGGAATCAACACCAAAGTAGTAGAAGTAATGCCCCTATGAAGCGGTTTACCCGAAAAGAACTCATGAACTGCCGCTATAACATCTTCCTTAATAATATCCCAGCATCCCTGAAAAAACCAACCAGTGAAACCATCCGATCCGGGAGCGCTATCAGGGTTCAGATCTTTGACTGCAAACCAAATTTCCTCAGCCGAGGGCATAGAATGAAGAAGGTTATTATCCGCCTCTGATACTAACTTCGGAAAATCACAAAAGAGACTATCATCGATCACATTATTGGAAGAAGAAAATAACTTAGAGAAAAAGTCTTCAGCTAAAGGACCAATTTTGTGAGGGTCAGCGCTAAAAATCCCATCTTCCATCTTTATACTAACCCGGTTGTGGTGAGTTCTATCTTTTATGCTAGCATGAAAATATGCAGAATTCCTATCTCCATCCTTCAACCACTGTTGCCGAGCCTTATTAGCAGCCATCTCTTCCTCCCATTTGAGATATTGATTAAGAAGTCTCCTTGATTCAGCTAGAGAATCTGCCACCATACTCCCCCCGCCTTGCTGCAGCTCAAAATCTTGACGAAGAATATCGTCCTGAATCCGCTCTATATTACGCTGAACATGCCCAAAGACATTCCAGTTCCAAGCCTTGAGATGCCTACGAAGCAATTGCAGTTTCCTAAAAAGCACATCCATAGCCGAGCCACCAATGTCAACTTGCCAATGACCTTTAACAAATGCTAAAAAATCTGGATGATCCAGCCACATCCGCTGAAATCTGAAGCCACTAGCCGGTTTACAGTCAACTTGTAAATCAATCAATAAAGGAACATGATCGGACTCTGATGTAGCCAAATGTTGCACTCGTAGCCGGGGATATCGAAGCTTAAAAAAGCAGTTAACCGTAACAGGATCCAACCTTTTCCATATTCTATGATTACCTTCCTGATTATTGCACCATGTAAACCGACTTCCCTCATATCCCACATCCTCTAAACTAGCCTGTAAAATGAAAGCATTAAATTCATCCATCTCTGGAAAACTGCAAGGAGCACCACCAAGTTTTTCGTTGGACTGGGAAATGACATTAAAATCGCCTCCTACAACCCACGGCTCGTTACACCTACTGGCGAAAACCTCCAAATCAGCCCATAAATGTCTTATATCCTCTATTGAGCATTTAGCATAAACAATAGTAGCTATAGATTTAAAACTATCACCTTTCTGAACAGAAACTGTGATGTATTGATTAGAACTCTCCACTAGATCCACAACCATACCATGTTTCCAAAAAAGCAAGATATGAGTATTATTAGGGGCCAGTTGCATGCAAGCATCATAGTTGAGCTTCTTACAAATAGAATTAATCCGTTGACCATTAATTTTCGGTTCCAAAATAGCGCATAAGAAAGGTTTATGCTGTTTATTAAGCTGACGAAGAAAACGTCTAGTAGATCTATTACCAACACCTCGGGCATTCCAAATTAGAATCGTCATGTAAAACAATTATTTAGATGAATGATTACGGGCTCTAGCCACAGCCCTAGTAACCCTACCCTTATGTCGACGAGAATGTTTTGCTTTGAATTCCTTGATACGATCGCCACAATACTTTTGAAATGAAGAACGAATCTGTACCTTATCCACGTCTACGTCCGTATAGTACACTGCCAAGTCCTTCGTGCATTCCTCATAATCCCCGCCCGTAGAATGAGCTTTGCCGTGCCTGCGAAGATTTTTGTGAAGAACATCTTTCCAAATCCGATCATAATGGCCTTCCTGCATAGCATCTTTGTCCTGACTCCCAGCCTTAGAATCCGAACCATCCACTTGGTGTATGTTGCAATCAAACGACTCTGACCTATCTTTCTTAGAACCGTCAATAACTGGAACCTGATCCAAACACTCATTGATCCCATCCTCTTCCGGTAAATCCATCAAAACATCAAAAGAATTTTGAACCTGAACTGCTTCAGGCCGTGTGTTATGGGAATCCCCTTTCCTTTTATCACCTCCTTCACCTACACAAACACCTTTCCCTTTATCAACTAGTGGGGGGTTAGGCTGCGCATGTCCAACATCTATATATTCTGGCTCCTTACTCCTCCCTAAACCATCTTTAGCCATCGAAGTAGATGCAACATTAACATCATTAAACTTGTTAACCTTTTCAGCAACAGCATCCTTATGATTTGTAACAGGAACCCAACGATTATTGTTACTATGATTCATCATCTCCGTTTCCTGTGACTTTTTATTTGGGTACGAACCACCATCCATCGGAGTTCTGTCCGAAACATGCACCGGCCGTCTTACACCTTTACGGCACCTATCTTTTGTGTGACCCAAGAGACCATAACCCACACAATAATGAATATTCCCTTCAAACTCCAAAGCCTGCCAAAAACCACAATCCTTGGACGTACCAATCCAGAAACGGGTAGGCAGCGGCTTTAAAACATCTATTTCGACACAGATCCTTGCAAACATCGGTCTTGAAAGTGCTAACGTTCTTTCATCTGCGCGAAGAAAACGACCCAAAGAACTGCCAATACATTGTAAGAAAGAGGGATTGAAATAAGTCAAAGGCAATTGGTGAAGTCTAACCCATACAGCCACTAACGTGCTATCCTTTTTAAAGGCAAAGTCTGGAGACCATCTGAAAGACCTATACATACAGGATTGCATCATATGCGATTCTTTAGACAAGGCCAAAACCAGATCCTCCGCAGACGAGAGATGGACCATTACATGTCTAGGGTCTAACAGACCAACAACAAAAGAACCGTCAAGTTTCCAAGACTTTTCTATATCTTCCTGAATAGCATAAACAGAAGGCCGACCTGCAGAAAATTTCAGAATGATTGTATTTGCAAACTGCTTGTCTGCAGCCTCAATTTCCATAGAAGAGAATAGACAGCCCGGTTCACCATTGAAGCTGGTTGTTTGTCGAGGAACCAAAGGAATAGCTTTCAACACAGGACCAGCCGAGCCCACAAATTGCTTGGGTTGCTCGAGAATGTTAGCATAGGATCGTGTTGTCTGGGCATCACCCTGAGATGCCGAACTAGGTTGCGCCACCTGCACAGGAGGATCAGGCGGAGCATGAGGTATTGCTGCCGAAGCAGCCGCCATGCAGAAGACTACAAACCCTAAAGAGAAATTAATCTCGAACAACACAATGATTAGTAATAAACAGTTCAAAAAAAAAAATTTAAACTGAATGTTTAAATTCTAAGCAGATATATGAATTTGAAATAGCAAGAATTTAAACAGAAGATAATTTTTGAAAGACAATAAGCTTCTGTATTCAAACGAGAAGTTCAATATTACAGAGTTTTCAAAAACTTAGATAGATACAAAGGTTTAGGGAGAGAAAGATACGAGCTACCAAGGCCTTTTCCCTTTGCCTTTGTTTGCATTGTCTGTTGCTTCTCTTTCTCTTCTCTGGCGTTCGAGTTCTTCAACTCTTATGGTGTATTCATCATCGGCAGAGGTAGGAGGTTTGGTGGAGCGAGAACGGTAGTCCAATTCTTCATGTAGTCTGTTGTTCTCCTCCATTAGTGTTCGGTTTATAGACCTCGGTTGTCTCTCCTCCGTGATGGCCAGATCACGATCACACTCGATATTGCTCTTATCATGAGACGCGTTGAGAGCGATGTCGTTAAGCTCGAGAACATGAGGGCGTCCGGCACCCAGATGAAGAGTGATGCTGTGGAAGAGCTGGTAGAACAGAGTAGAGCAGAGTCTGACGCATTCCTTGCATTGAGCTTCCACGTTTATCTTGATATAAGTAGACTCGTGCTTCATTGCTCCAAACCTTGTCCACACATCCTCTTGAAATTGTCGAAGGATGGCGGCATTTCTGTCTGTTTCCTTGGACGTGGCAGTTGCAAGCTCAGTGGCAACTATGGAGATGCTGGTAAGTTATCCCAGTCTGTCGTAGATAGCGTCCAAGTGGCTCAGAATCTCGGAGTTGGTCGGTTGGGATGGAGAAGGGTCGAGCCCAATGTGTATGTGCTCAATACCGGCAGAGGAAGTGGCGTCGGCAGAGGTTACAGGACGGAAGGGCTGTTGGAGAGGTGGAGTGGTTGAGTTGGAGAAAGAGGAGTCGCGTGAGGGAAAGGTATGGGTAGAGGAGGAGTTAGATTTTTGGGGAGAGAGAGGAGGTGTTGGGGGTATTTCGATATCTATGTCTGAATGATCACAGATATCAGAAGGGCTAGGTAGGGGTTCAGTTGAGAACCAGAAAGAAGGGGAAGGATAGGAAATGTCTTCTGGTCTCAAAGGGGTAGATTTTGGTTGAGGGGTAGGGGGAGGTTTTACAAACAGTTCTATTACCGACGAAAGTTCAAAGATGAACTTCGTGGCAGCAGAGGATAGCATAGGTGGAAACCAAGGGGTTAGAATAAGGGGGATAGGTTGGCTTGGTTCTGAAGGGGTGGTATGGTTTCGTTCGGATGGTGTAGTTGGGTTGGTTGGGGTATGAGGTGTTGAAGATGGGGTAGATGGGGTAGATGGGTCTAGTGAGTAGTTGAAGGGGGAAGGAGGGGCTGGAGAGGGTGATCGGGTAGGCTCCTCCTGAGTTTGTGGCTCCTCCTAAGGGATAGACTCCTCTGGAGGGGTTGATTCCCTCTGAGTAAATGACTCAATGGTAGAGGGTTGAGAAGGGATAGAAGGTTGGGTACCGGCAGACTTCCTTTTTTGCCTTAGCAGCTGAATAGGAGGTTCAGCTGCTTCATCGGGAGAGGTAACAGGGTCTGCTGGTGGCTGGGTCGGAAGACCTTTACGTAGGCGTCTACGTTTAGGCTTGGGTGAAGGTGAAGGTTGGTCAAAAGAAGGTTTTCGTTTGGGTTTTGGGGATGGCTATGGAGTGGAGGTTGCTAGTTCAAGGTTAGATGGCTGAGGAGTAAATGAGGTATGTCCAGCAGCAGTAGAGGAGCTGCCAGCAGACTTGTCATGTCTGCCGGCCTTCAGTTCCTGCCGAATCCACTTGGCCTGAAGCTTTTCATCCTCTTCTTTCGTCCTTGCCTTCTTAGCCTGAGTTGTTTTCTTCTGTTTCAACAGTCGCTCAGACTCTGCAGCCAGATTCTTGGCTTCGCGGAAAATGTCGTGAGCAATTGTAGGGTTTCCGTGTCCCCATTTGGTCGCTGCAGAGCGAAATCCTTTGCTGGCAGCATCATACGCTTCCATGTTGAAACGTGTGATGGCCATTGGCGAGGGCTTGTCTACTTTTTCAAGAGAGATAGTGGGTAGCCCTCGTTGCTGCCTTTGCTTGTTCTCATAATCCATATATTTCTTGAAGAAGGTGGCCGTCATCTGCTTATCTTTGGCCACTGTAATGAGCTCATCTTCTTTAACAGAATAGTTAATCTTAGGCGTATCTCGTAGAAGGGTGTTGATGAGTCGGACAAAGGGTCTTTTGAAATTGGGGCTCTCCTTTACTTTTGCAACATAGTTGCGTAGCTCGTTGAAGATGATAGAGCCGTAGTTGAGATGAGTCTGTAGAAAGACGGCACTTGTGAGATTGAGCTGTTGGGCAGTGAACATATCATGGGCCCCATTCTTGAACATCAGACCTTTGTCCAACTGATGGATGGAACAGTAAACGTCCAAGGGAAAGACATTCCTCAGCATTTTCCCTTGGGTTCCCTTGGAGTGTTTTGTCCCCTCATTGCTTCCTAGGCTCTGTCAGCCTCAGCAATGGATAGCTCAAAGTCTCCGCCATATCGAACCTCGATGATTCTGGAAATAACTTTGGTAGAGATGGAGATAGGTCGTCCTCGAATCCATCCATGCATCACAGATGGAGTCTTGGGGTCGATAACCTTCGCTGATAGAATTATTCAGTGAGGAGGATGTTGTAGTTTTCGTCATGTAGGCAGAAGAGCGGTAAAATCCCTGACTCGTTCATATCCTCGCATGCTTTGGCTCCGACGGCAAAAGTGCAGACAGTTTTGAGGTCAATGTACATGCCGGGCAGATACATCTTTGGGTCCAGAGCCACGATGACGTCATGAACAGCAGGAAATGGAGGGTATCCTGGAAGGTTGATGGACGGACTAGGTGGAATGGCCTTCTCAGGGTCAAACACCTTCCTACTGTTGCTTTTAGACTTAGTAGAGGATTTCACCTACAAAAACATATTCAGAAAATTAGGGCTTTTGTCCTGACTGAACAAACAATCAAAGATTTCATTTTTTTAGAAAGAAATTGAAATTTCAGATGAAATTTTTTGAAACCCTTGAATGTTTTGATAGATAAAACAGAGAAACATTAACGGAAGATTTCTCAGAAGAATGAGTATCTAATAGTATAAAGAAAATTGTTAGTTTCAAGGTTTTGAAATGAACAACAATGGCGGAAACCGTCCAGATACATAAAGCGTCCTTTCGGATTCCTCAATAAAGTGACTCAAAAGAAGAAATACTAAGCATAAGTTAATGGATAGTAAACTAGAGAGTAATGAAACGCTTACCATTGTTGCTTTAAGGAAGAAGAAGAAGCAGATAATAGTTGAAGAGAGAGAAAGGGAGTAGTTGCAGAGAAGAGAGAATAGGTTGAGTAGAGAGAGGGTTCGTAAAGTTTTGGAAAGGGCGGTTCAAAGTCTATTTAAAGGAGAGAAAAAAAGCCTTTTAGCGAAAAGTTGTTACTTAAGATATTTTCAAAGTAATTAAGAAAATGACTTTTAACCCCTTTTTTTAGAAAACCTTTTCCGCTTTTAATAGACTAAACAGTTGAAGTACTAACCTGGTGAAAACGAATAGCTTAAGCCTGTCGTTTAGATAGCAAATTAAGTTTGCCGGTTAGTAGTAGTTTAAGTCTACCGGTATGAAAGAAAACTTGAAAAATAAAAATTAAGCTGTAGAATCAATCATACAAAGATTTCTCCTTAAATTAGCAAACCTGGTTGCATCCAGTGGCTTGGTGAGAATATCAGCCCATTGATGTTCAGTTGGAACGTATTCCAGACTGATGTTACCTTTCTCCACATGATCTTTGAGGAAGTGATAACGGATATCAATGTGCTTTGTCTTTGAGTGCATCACTGGATTCTTTGAGACTGAGATTTTAGAAGTGTTGTCACACATAATGGGACAATTTGCAGTCTTGATGTTGTAGTCCACTAGTTGCTGCTTCATCCATAGTAATTGAGAGCAACAGCTGCTAGCGGCAATGTATTCTGCCTCAGTGGTGGAGTTTGCAACTGATCATTGCTTCTTGCATAACCATGAGACAAGTCTATTTCCAGGAAATTGACAAGTCCCACTGGTGTTTCTTCTCCTCACTTTGCAGGTTGCATAGTCTGCATCTGAGTACCCAACTAGATCGAAGTTGTTGCGTTTTGAATATCATATACCCAGATTTGTAGTTGTTGAAACATATCTGATGATACGTTTGGCAGCAAGCAAATGTGATTCCTTTGGATCTGCCTGAAATCTAACACAAACACAAACAACAAACATTATATCAGGTCTACTGGCAGTAAGGTAAAGAAGTGAACCTATGATTTCTCAATACTTGGTCACATTCTCTTGCTTTCCCTTTTCATCTTTGTCAAGATGGCAGTCGGTAGACATTGGAGTCTTGAATCCTTTAGCTGAATCAAGACCAAATTTCTTGATAAGTTCTTTTGCATATTTGGTTTGGCTGATGAAGATCCCGTCTGAAGTCTGTTGAATCTGCAATCCTAGAAAGTAGGTGAGCTCTCCCATCATGCTCATCTCGTACTTGCTTTGCATCAGCTTCTCAAATCTTTTGCACATGCTTTGATTTGTAGATCCAAAGATAATGTCGTCCACGTAGATTTGTACCAGAAGAGAATGACCTTTGTGCTTTCGGATGAACATAGTTGTGTCTATTCTTCTTGTCACGAATCCTTGTTCAATTAATAATTTAGATAAAGTTTCATACCAGGCTCTGGAAGCTTGTTTAAGGCCATAGAGTCCTTTCTTAAGTCGGTAAACATGATCCAACTTGTCTTGGATGACAAAGCCTGAAGGTTGTTCAACATATATTGTTTCTTGAAGATCACTATTGAGAAAGACACTCTTTGCATCCACCTGATATACTTCGAAGTCTATGAACGAAGCATAGGCTAGAAAGAGTCTGATTCCCTCTAATATAGCAACAGGAGCAAATGTTTCATCGAAATCAATTCCTTCTTCCTGTCGGTAGCATTGAGCAACCAATCTAGCTTTGTTTCTGATGACGTTTCCATCTTCATCTCGCTTGTTCCTGAATACCCACTTGGTACCTATAACTGGATGGCCAGTAGGTCTTTGAACTAAGCTCCACACTTTTCATCTTTCAAACTGGTTCAACTCTTCTTGCATAGCTTCAATCCAATAATGGTCTTCGATAGCTTCATCAATCTTCTTTGGCTCAATTTCAGACATGAATGTGAATGCAAACATAGTCTCATTTTGAACTATATTTCTCGTACGAACTCCTAAGTTGAGATCACCAATGATTTGAGAGATGGGGTGATCTCTTGTTTCAATAACAACTGGAGGAAGATCACTTCTGGTGAGTTCTTCCCTTAACGAATCTGGAGAAGGTAGAGAAGGAGATTCACCAAAATCGGGTTCAGAAGAGATATGGTCTTCAAAACCTTCATTTTCTGGTGAACAAGAAGGATGAGTGATCTGCAAAGGTGTTTGGGGTAAAACAGAAGAGATGAGTTCAGGGTCAACAGAAGGGTTGGGCGGTACCAGAGTTGAAGTGCGGTGCGGGGTTAGCGGAAAGGTCTAGCTGGAGGATTCTGAGGTGGAATAGAAGTAGAAGCTTTATTTGTACCTGTCTCATCATCATCAGAATCATCAGCAACGTTCGGAGCCTTTCGAGGCTCTAATAAATCATATTCATCAAAAGTAACATGCACAGATTCTAAGATTTTCAAAGATGTTTTGTTCAATATGTGAAATGCTTTTGAATGTTTGGAATAGCCCAGAAAAATTCCTTCGTCTGATTTTGAATAAAATTTGCCTCTATATTCTTTTCCATTATATAGAATAAAACATTTACAGCCGAAGATTTTGAAAAATCCTATGTTTGGGGCTCTTCATCTCCATATTTCATATGGAGTTTTGTTATGAAATTTGTTTACCAGGGATCTATTTTGGGTAAAACATGCATAGTTGACAGCTTCTGCCCAAAAGTACTTCGGAAGTCTTGCTTCTGCCAACATAGTTCTTGCTGCTTCAATAAGTGTTCTGTTTTTCCGTTCAGCTACACCATTTTGTTGAGGAGTTCCGGCAGCAGAGAAGTTGTGGTCGATCCCGTGGTCATCACAATATCTTTCAACACCGTTGTTCTTGAATTCGGTGCCGTTGTTTGATCTGATATCACTAATATCTTCAAGCTTTTAGGTTTGAAGTCTTCTGAAAAGAGCGGTGACCAGATCATATGTCTCATCTTTTGAAGTCATTGTTTTGATCCAGGTGAACCTTGAGTAGTCATCAACTACTACAAGTGTATACTTGTCTCCAGAGATACTGATTGTAGTGATTGGTCCAAAGAGATCCATATGCAGAAGTTGAAGAGGTCTGGTCGTAGACATGACAGACTTTCTTTTGAAGGAAGACTTGGAAAGTTTTCCTAATTGGCAAGCTTTGCAACTTTTGTCATGGTCGGCAGACACCGTAGGTAGACCTTTGACAAGCCCATCTTTAGAGAGCTTGGAGAGGTACTTGAAGTTGACATGACTGAGACACTTGTGCCAAAGCCAACTGTTGTCGCGAATGTTGTTAGCAACTAGGCAAAGGCTGGAGGATCTTCCTAGAAGGTTTAAGTCCACGACATAGACGTTTCCTTGTCTATTGCCGGTTAGTAAAGTTGAGCAAGATTCACGATCTTTGATGAGACATTGGTTGGAGGAGAATTGGCAGATGAGTCCTTTGCCGCAGAATTGGGATATGCTCAGTAGATTATGCTTTAAGCCATTCACTAGATAAACTTTGTTAATGAAGAGACTTCCTCTAGTGATTGAGCCATACCCAATTGTTTTCCCTCAGTGATTGAGCCATACCCAATTGTTTTCCCTCTTGCATTATCTGAGAATAGACTTTTGTTCCCTGTCATGTGTCTTCAATAGCCACTATCAAGGTACCAGGTGTCATTAACTTCTGAATCTATAGCCATGAAGCAGGCCTTAAAAAGATCAAAGAAACAAGGTCCCTTTATTTTCTTTTGGGTCCTGAGGATTAGCAACCTTTTGGAACTCATACCTGCTTAACCTTGAGAGAACTAGGTCTCTCAGATTTTGGTGTGAACCTTAGCAGACATTCTGGGGGCAGATGGCCTAAACAGTTGCAATAATGACAAAGATGAAAGTTCCACGGAGCACTGTGATTAGCTTTAGCTGTAGAGTGCTTGTGACATTCCTTGTTCTTAACAGCAGTCTTGGGTTTAGCTAGCTTGTTGACGGTAGACTTAATTGGTTTCTGATGAACCTTCCTTGTTTTGTTACCAACAGACTTAGCCTTAGCTGGTCTGTTGTTAACCCTTTTAGGAGGATTTGGTAGAATACCTTTAAGTTTATTGTCAACTAATTTAGGTGCCTTAGCCGTTTCATGAACAAACTTGACAGGTACCAGCAGAGATTTTGTAGGTCTACCGCCGGCAGACTTTGCCTTAGCAGAGCTGTTGTCGGTAGACTTTGATTTCTCTACCGTTCCTTTCTCAAGCTTCTCATTAGAAGTAGTTTCTTTGGCTTTTCCTTGAGAAACATTGATAATTCTGCAGGGTTGTGCAATGGAATAAGACTAATCATCATAAATTTTGGGGATCACATTGTTGAAACATAATTTTTGAAAGGAAGCAATGTTGGAGAAAATGTTTTTATCACATGATTGTCATTAACTCCATCTGATATAGACCATAAAGGGTGGCCCTATGGTAGAGTTGTGGTTTTATAAAATGTGAGGTCTCAGGTTCGATTACTTCCCATGCCCCCTTAAGGGAAATGTTTACAAAAAAAAAAATGTAAAAAAAAAAAACTTTATCTAATGTAAGACTGACTTTTAAGTTCTAGAAAAGATAAATTTTATTGATGGTAGCATATGCAATGACAATTAACAAGTTTCAAAGTCAATAATTACACATCGATAGGTCTCTTCTTAAAGAAATTAATATTTAGTCATGTGCAGTTATATGTCACAGTTTATAGAATAACAAATTTTTTTGATTTAAAGATATTGATATGATATGAAAATGAAAAACCTACTGATAAAACAACAAATGTTGTGTATAAAGAAATTTTTTAGAATTTATAATGATCAGTGATATGCTGATATGTATTTGTTAATAAACCGATTCTTCTTATTTTATCTTTTAAGATATTTTTATCCTTTTTATTATGTTTATGTACGATTTAGTTGAAAAAGAAGAATGACGTGCGTTTTACACACGGATTAAAAAAACTAATTTGATTTAATGTTGTAGAGATACGTGTAAATTTGATTTGATGCTTAAAAAAAATTAAAAAAATCTTTAATAGTTAGTAAGTTACTAGTTTGTTATTAAACTTGCGCACTAATCTTTTCGGTCAATAAAAGTTGACTTATTTACTTGCTTGCCTTAGTTTACTAGCTACAGTAATCTAAGAGGAATTAGCCGTTTAAACTTTATAAACCTTATAAATATCTCACTCCCTCCTTTCCAGCGCCACCGTCTCCACCGCCCTCCCGAATTGACCGTTTGATAATCGCGTGTAGAGAACGATGATGGAAGAAGAAACGTCCGCCGTGGTGTTGGGCAATCTTCACCATCATATTGTCGAAGAAGTTTTCCAACGCGTTCCGTTAAAATGCTTCACGCCGCTCAATTGCGTCTCCAAGACATGGTCTAACTTCATCACGCGCCACCGCACTCTACTGCCAGCCACCACCTCCACCGGCCCAGTAATCTCTCTCAAGAAATCTACCGCCACACCTATACCCTCAAACCAATCATCTTTTCTCAAACTCCACAAGAGCCCGTTTCTCCTCGATTCCTGCAACGGTTTACTTCTCTATGGAACCCACAACAACGATTTCTGGACGTATCATACATGTTTCCCGTTTCTTGATAACGAAATTATTTAACCCTTCCGATGGCCCTTATTGTCTCGAGGCCCGCTCGCTTAAGCCTCTCTTTTGATTTTAGGGTTTTCTTGTTTAATGAGGAATTGAAGGTGTTATATCTGTTGATTCGACCGGGTATTACTGTTGTCTACAGCTTTGAGTCGCAACGGATGGCACGAGCCTGCTGAGTGGGAGATTCCTAATTTTAATCCTTTTCTATTCAGTTCTCTGAATTGGGATGATTTGAAGGAATCGTGCAAAAGAGTGGAAAGCAAATGACTTGGATTATGATATTTTAAAAGGTACGTTCCTTGATAGGAAGATTGTCGCTATTTTTACTTATCAAAAAAAAAAAAAAAAGATTGTAGCTATTTTAAGGTGTTTTATGTATGTAATTTGACAATATATACTTAGTTAGTGATATACTTGTTAGTGATATAGTTGATCGAGAATGGTAGGATTGGTGTTATGTTTGGGAATTTCACAACTCAGTGCCAAACACTGGACGCTGCAAGCGCCAAGGATTGACATGGCCTCATCACTAAGAATCAAGGGACATGATGGGGAGGGGGGGGGTGGTGATTAAGTTAACATATTGAAAAATGGGAGAGAGATGTGGAAATGGGTATAACATGTTGAAGTCTTTTGGATGTGTGATCCTTAAGTGGAGATCAGAATAGTGGACTAACTTGTTTGTTGATGGGTTTTGATGAATGTGATGCGAGGGATGTAGGGAAGGACAAGAGAACCTTAATTCCTCATGAGACTATAAACCGTTGTTTCAGAAATGAAGTTTTCTTGGATTTTCCTGGGCAATTTTAGATTGCAGCGATTTTTGAGGTTTGAGAAGGGAAGTGGGGAAGGAAATGGAAAATGATAAGCTGCAAGAAACAGTTTGATTTTAGTAGATTGATGAGGGTAGAAGTAGAAGAAGGGAACAGTTGCAACAACCATAATTATCTTTTGAAAATCATTTTGAGTTAGTTTCTGATCCATTCTTAAATTATGATGGTGGTATGGTGATAGCCATGGCAGCCTGGGCTGTTGGGTACAAGTGATTGTAGGAGTTTTTAATAAAGTAAATGGTTTGTTTCATGAAAAAGAGTTCAAGCTGGACCACAGGGGATATCTATCTATCTATCTATATATATATATATATATATATATATATGTCTTTCGCTTTCTCTGTTAGTATATAAACTGAATTTACAATATTACTCTGTTGAAGTCAAGCACATAGGGGTTATTTAAAAAGAAATAGGCGTACAACATGGTTTTTTTTTTCTTCTCTCCATATTATCGCAATGATTTTTCCATTTGATTTACGCTCTTTGGAGCAGTGGTGATGTTCTTTGTATCTCTCATCTTATATATGAATTCTTTTCTTTGAGGCGATTTCCTCATTGGGAAGAAAATCCAGTTACCAAACTTCCGTGAGTCTTTAAAGGAGCATGGAACTGCATGATGTTGACTGTAGGCCGGAGGCTGCAATTGAAGTTCGAGTTTGTGCTTTCATGCGTAATTCTTCGTGTTTTTGGGCTCATAGTTTTTCATGGAACAGATGTGAATTTTGTTGATGAGATTTTTTTGTTAATTAGTGACGTATAAAAGCAAAGCGAACTATTTGTTAGTATAACTCTGCGATCTCGCAAAGTTCAATGCTTTCGTGCTACCACGATCGTCGAACTTTGTTATTCTTATTCTTGTTGCTAGTTTTTGCTCTTGAAGATTTAATAGTGCGTAAATATTTAATAGGTCACTTACATGGGGGTTCTTTGATTTAATAGTGCGTAAAGATTTATAGTACAAAGGAAGCATCACCTTGTTTGGTGATGTTTATCTTTATCTACATCCCACTCGGGCTCATTTGGGGCGCTATTTTAGGTTGAGTTGGGTGACTTTCATATTATTTTTCCCTGTTGGTGTTTAGGTGGTGATTTAAATGTGGTGAGATGCCATTCTGAATATTTGGGTAGATGTGAGATGAAGGATCTTGAGGTATCTTATGCCTACTTTATTTGATTGATGCCTGGGGAGTTGTGGGGGGTGGGGGCGCTGGGTGCAACTTTAGTATGCGTAAGTTTGGTGAATTTTAATTGGGAGTGTTATATAAAGTATCTTGAGTGCTGTGGTTCCCATTTACTTCATATGCATCTATAGGTTGATGGGAGGTGGCTTTGTGGTTAAAGTCAAGATGTGCTTGATAGAGTCATCTCGGACCATATCTTGTTGTCTTAGATTTTACTTTCTTAGTTTGTTTAAATGGGGTAAGCCTCCTTTTGAGAACACAACTTTACCATCGGATTTTGAGGCCATGAATAGTGATTGGTGTCAGGAATGCTTGGTTCTCAGGATAGAGTGGTTTTGCTTTAATGAGAAAGCATAAATTTGTTATGCAAAATCTTACTTGGTGGAAATAGATAGGTAGTCTCGTGGACGAGCTAGTTTCTTAAAGAGCCTCTTTTAAAATCGAGTTAGATTTTAAGAAGTACATGCTTGAGCGATTGGGGTGGAATTTCACTTGCTACTTTACAGATTTGTTCGGCTACAAAGCTAGGCGTAGCCATATCATCAGTGGCGTTTCTTAGAGTTTCATTGAAGAGGAGAATAGAAGGTTGTTGGTGAGGTCTTTTAATGAGGAGGAATTTGGGAATTTGGGAAGTCTAATTTTTGTATTGATCGGGCTAAAGGCTGTGAGATGGTTGTTATTTAATGTTTAGTACCCGTCAACTTAATGCTCGGGTCTTAGGAAAGGCACATATAAGGGGATTAAGCGAGAAAAAGTTGACATTAAACTATCCTACGAAAGTAGTGAATTTTATATAATTAATTTTATGCTTCTTTTTTTAATAAAGTTATCGGTCACTTTTTTACATTACATTTATGCCCTTTTTTTGAGTTATTACAAATATTTTGTTTTGGCAGTTAATAAAAATATTTATTTTTTAATCCATTAAAAAGTATCCTAAACCTATTAAAAAAACATATTTGAAAACTTCAAAAATTTTATCCTATATTTGTAAAATCTTTTTTTTAAATGTAACTTAGCTCTAATTGTTGTTTGGATTCTTATTTAAATCCTATCTCTTATTTTTTTTATCAATAACTTTTTGTAAAACTGTCTACTAAATCAGTATTATTTTTATCTATGATTTTTTTCTTATTATTATTATGATTATGACTCTTAATTGTATCCTAATTTTTTTGGTTTTATCGGTAAATTTTGTAGTTAAGTTAAACTTATCTTAAATTTGTAAAATATTTTTTCTTATTTTTAATTTTTTCTAACTACTGTTTTGACTTTAACCATATCCTAAGTTTGTAAAACTTTTTTGTATAGTTTTCTCGAAATACTATTTACACTATAACTGTATCTATCTGCAACTTTTGTAACTTTTTTCTTATTATTATTATGATTATTACTCTTAATTGTATCCTAATTTTTTTTCGGTAACTTTTTTAATTAAGTTAACCTTATCTTAAATTTCTAAAATATTTGTTCTTATGTTTAATTTTTTTCTAACTCCTGTTTTGACTTTAACCATATCCGAAGTTTGTAAAACCTTTTTGTATCTCTAAGTTTTCTCGAAATACTATTTACACTATAACTGTTTCCTTTTTTTATATCTGTAACTTGAGAAATCTTTTTTCTTACTTTTATTTTTTTTCTAATTCCTATTAACTTCAACCGTATCCCAAGTTTGTAAAACCTTTTCGTATCCTTTGCTCCAAATACTATTTTCACTTTAACTGTATCCTTTTTCTCTTTTATTTGAAACCTAAAAAAATTGTTAAAATACTTTTTGTATGTAACTTTTTTTTTCAAATTATTGTTTTGACTCCTATTTATATCCTAAATCCTATTGTTTTTATCAATAGCTTTTCGTAAAACCGCCTACAAAATCTCTAAATCTTTTTTTTTTCTTTGTAAATCTTTATCATATCCTAAATATTATTGTTTTTTTGCAATTTTGTAGTTGAATTAACCTTTTCTTAAATTTGTGGTCTTCTTTTTTTATTTTCAGTTAATATTTTACAAATTACTATAATGACTTTAACTGTATCCTTAAGTTTGTGAATCCTTTTTTTGATCTGTAACTTTTCTGAAAATACTGTTTTCACTTTAACTGTATACTTTTTACAAATTAATTTTTTCACCTTTTTTTTCAAACAATTAATTTTTTCACTTTTTTTTTTCAAATTAATTTTATACCTTCTTTTGAGTTATGTCCAATTTTTGTTTTCGGAGTTAATAAAAAAAATATTTTTTAATATCTAAAACACTATCTTAAATCTGTTAAAAATGTATTTTTTGTGAACCTGAAAAATTATATTCTATATATGCAAAATATTTTTTTATTTGTAACTTATCTCTAATTATTGTTTGAATTCATATTTATATCTTAACTCTTATTTTTGTATCAATAAGCAAAATCTTTTATTTATTGATAACTTTTTTCTTATTATTATTATTATTATGACTCTTAATCGTATTCTTTTTTTTTGTTTTATCTGTAACTTTTGTAGTTAAGTTAACCTTATCTTAAATCTGTGTAATATTTTTTCTTACTTTTAATTTTTTTCAAATTCCTGTTTTGACTTTAATCTTATACTAAGTTTGTAAAACCTTTTTGTATCTCTAATCATTTTGGAAATACTATTTTCACTTTAGTTGTATCCAATCTCTTTTATTTGAAAACCTAAAAAATCATGTCCTGAATTTTTAAAATAATTTTTGTATGTAACTTTTTTTTGACTTATTTATATCGTAAATCCAATTGTTTTTATCAAAAACTTTTTGTAACTTCTTTCTTCTTATTATTATTATGATTATGATTATTACTCTTAGCAGTATCCTAATTTTTTTTGTTTTATTGGTAATTTGTTTCTAACTCCTATTTTGACTTAACCATATCCTAAGTTCATAAAACCTTTTTGTATCTCCAAGTTTTCTCAAAATACTATTTACACTATAACTGTATCCTTTTTTTTTAATTTCTAACTTGAGAAATCTTTTTTTTTCTTACTTTTAATTTTCAAATACTATTTTCAATTTAGCTGTATCCTTATTCTCTTTTATTTGAAACCTAAAAAAATTGTTAAAATACTTTACTTATATAAAAAAAAATTGTTAAAATACTTTTTGTATGTAACTTTTTTTTTTCAAATTATTGTTTTGACTCCTATTTATATCCTAAATCCTATTGTTTTTATCAATAACTTTTCGTAAAACCGCCTACAAAATCTGTAAATCTTTTTTTTTTTTATAAATCTTTATCTAATTCCTATTATAACTTCAATTGTATCCTAAGTTTGTAAAACCTTTTTGTATCCTTTGCTCCAAATACTATTTTCAATTTAACTGTATCCTTATTCCCTTTTATTTGAAACCTAAAAAAATTGTGAAAATACTTTACTTATCAAAAAAATTTGTTAAAATACTTTTTGTATGTAACTTTTTTTTTTCAAATTATTGTTTTGACTCCTATTTATATCCTAAATCCTATTGTTTTTATCAATAACTTTTCGTAAAACCGCCTACAAAATCTGTAAATCTTTTTTTAAAAATCTTTATCATATCCTAAATATTATTGTTTTCTTTGCAATTTTGGAGTTAAATTAACATTTTCTTAAATTTGTGGTATTTTTTTTAATTTTCACTTTTAACATTTTACAAGTTATTGTAATGACTTTAACTGTATCCTAAGTTTGTGAATCCTTTTTTTAGTATGTAACTTTTCTGAAAATACTGTTTTCAGTTTAACTGTGTACTTTTTACAAATTAATTTTTTCACCTTTTTTTTTTCAAACTAATTTATGCCTTCTTTTTAGGTTACATCCGATTTTTGTTTTGGGAGTTAATAAAAATATTTATTTTTTAATATCTAAAACACTGTATCTTAAATCTGTTAAATTTTTATTTTTTGAGAACATGAAAAATTGTATTCTATATTTGTAAAAATCTTTTTTTATATGTAACATATCTCTAATTATTGTTTGGATCATATTTATATCTTAACACTTATTTTTGTATCAATAACTTTTTGTAAAACCGAATACTAAATCAGCAAAATCTATTTTTTATTGATAACTTTTTTCTTCTTATTACTATGATTATGACTCTTAATCGTATTCTAAATGTTTTTGTTTTATCTGTAACTTTTTTAGTTAAGTTAACCTCATCTTAAATTTTTCAAATATTTTTTCTTACTTTTAATTTTTTTCTAAATCCTATTTATATCGTGTTATGTCTTTAACTGTATCCGAAGTTTGTAAAACCTTTTTGTATCTCTAACTTTTCTCAAAATACTATTTTCACTTTAACTGTATCCCTTTTTTTATTTGCGTCTTTTGTATGTTAACCTTATCTTAAATCTGAGAAATCTTTTTTTCTTTTTTTTAATTTTTTTCAAATTCCTTTTATGAGTTTAACTGTATCCTAAGTTTGTAAAACCTTTTTTTTTGTATCTCTAATCTTTTTGAAAATACTATTCTCACTTTAATTGTATCCAATCTCTTTTATTTGAAAACCTAAAAATTCGTGTCCTGAATTTTTAAAATAATTTTTATATGTAACTTTTTTTTTGACTCGTATTTATATCCTAAATTCTATTGTTTTTATCAATAGCTTTTTGTAAAATCGTCTAGAAAATCTGTAAATCTTTTTTGGGTAATCCGCACATTTGGTCCCTTGACTATGACCTTCTCCGCCATTAGTTTGTTAACAATATTTTTTTACCATAAGTTTGTTAACAATATTTTTTACCATTAGTTTGTTAACAATATTTTTTCAAATTTGGTCCTAACTTATAAATTTTCACGCGGTCGGTCCTTTTGATTGATGACGTCAGTGAAATGATGTTAAGTTTCCCATGTGCCTCTCACATGCGTTTGGCTAAGGGCTAAAATGCAACTTTTCAACATAAACTATATCACAATTTGTAATTGAGACTTGCGACATATTCACAAACAGGAAAGTGGTTGTGGAGGCTGATACTTTTCCAAAATGCCATGGTTCGAATCCCACGAAAACTATTTACTTTACTTATCAAAAAAATTTTTGTTATTGAGTCCCGAGGTTTTAGAAAAACACAAAAGGACCATTTCCCAAACTAATCTATTCTTAAAAACCAAATTGGTTAAAGAATGCAGATTTAACCAAGGAGTGGAGGTAGAAAAGACGAATTTGAAGTTCCCCCTTCGGTGGTGGCTTCGCGACGTCCCTCTCCTTAAGAAATTCAATGTCGTGTGTGGGGATCTAACGTTCTTTGAGCACGACGACGTTTTTGGAATCGTTGCCGAAGACTTTGATTGATAGGAGAAAGCCTTTTAGTCCTAGGGCACAAAAATGGCGAGGGAGAGGAGGTCGAGGCGGAGAGGTTGGGGACACGAGGCTGAGGTGACGAATGGAGATAAAAAGGGGGAGGAAGTGAAGGGGGGTCACGACAGCGATGTTGCTGCCGGCTGTGTAAGCGAGGAGGCCAGAGGTCAGCGGATATGCTGTTGTTGTGGGAGGGTCGGCATAACCATAAAGCTACTGGAACCTCTCTTTGGATAGTATATGGCATAGGGAAATTATGCCAATGGTATAATTTGAGCCATTTTCCTAGGTTTGAATTTGGGGAAGAAGGCATTGTGATATTTTCCCAAACCTTAGGGACTCGATGCTAATTGTGATTTAGTTTGTGTTTCAAAAATTGCAGTTTACTCTTAGCCAAACGCACGTGAGAGGCACATGGGTAACTTAACCGGATTTCAATAACGACATCCATCAAAAGGACTAAGCGCGTAAATTTTAAGAAGTCCTAGGACCAAATTGGTAAAAGAAATTGTTTAGGGGACTAATGGCGGAGAAGTCTATATGTGCGATTTACCCACCTCTTTTTTATCTCTAACTTCTTTTCTTAAAATACTATTTTCACTCTATCTCTATCCCTTTTTTTATTTCTAACTTTTGTAGTTATGTTATGTTAACCTTATCTTACATCTGAGAAATATTTTTCTTACTTTTAATTTTCTTCTAATTCCGCCATGACTTTAACCATATCCCAAGTTTGAAAACCTTTTTGTATCTCTTCTTTTTTTGCAAATACTATTTTCACTATTAACTCTATCCTTAATCTCTTTATTTGCAAACCTGAAAAGTCGTATCCTGAATTTGTAAAAGAATTTTTGTATGTAACCATTTTTTCAAATTAATTTCTTGACTCTTATTTATATCCTAAATCCTTTTGTTTAATCAATAAATTTTTGTAAAACCGTCTACAAAATTTGTAAATTTTTTTTTATGTCCATAGCTTTTTTCTAATTATTATTATGACTTTTGATCATATCTTAAATATTATTGTTCTTATTTGCAATTTTGTAGTTAAAATAACCTTATCTTAAATCTGTAAAGTCTTTTTTTTTTTTTTTTTTTTTTTTTTTTCACTTTTAACTTTTTTGTTATTACTGTAATGACTTTAACCATATCCTAAGTTTGAGAAACCTCTTTTTAATATGTAACTTTTCGCAAGATTCGATTTTTAACTAAGATCCTTTATCTCAGAAATCTTTTTTTAAAATTTATTATTTTTTGTAGATACTTTTTTTGAATTAAGGTTATTGTATATAAATGAACCGATATAAATTTTTAAAAGATAATAGTATTTTAAATTAAATAAAAGGGGTAATACATGTAGAATAGAGAGTGTGTGTGTGAAGATGTTGGAATAAAAGGAACCGATGAGAAAGAAAAATTAGGTGTTTAGAATTTTGGTTATAGTGATTCTCATGATCATATCCTTCATTTCATGT
>CM028378.1:36751927-36800207 GCA_013146195.2 Codonopsis lanceolata | reverse complement strand
TTTATATTTGACCTTGGGAGGAATAAACTTTCTCGAGGGTCAAAAAGTCTTCCCTGGTAGCTCTTAGTTTTGAAGATCTTGCACGAAGAAAAACAAAAATAAAATTTAGGGCTTTTTATCTAGATATCTAAACAAGTAGGAATTTCAAAGTTTATCAAATAATTGAAATTTTTAAGCAAAAGACTTGAAACCCTAGAATGTTTAGAGTAACCACACTAGAAATGCATAACGAAGTTTTCATAAGAATGAACAATGAATAAACAAAAGCATTTGGTATTCAAGTATGTAAGGACAACGATGGCGAATCAACGTTCGAAAATGACCGGTTTGAATTCCAAAAGATTTTAATATGATTTTGAAATGCGAGCAGTATCCAGAAAATTCGAGTAGAGTAGAGATAAGCGTACCATTGTTTGAGGATGAGAAGAAGAAACAAGACGAAGAACTTGAAATTTCTGAAAGTAGATGCTTAGAGAAGAGAAGATTTCGTTGAGAAGGTTTCGTAAGTTTGGAAATGACGGTTCAAGGGCTATTTAAAGGCGAGAAAATATCGGTTTGGCGGGAACTTAAGATATTTTCTTAAGTCTGAAATTTTGTCCTTGACCCCTTTTATTGCTTTAGAAACCTCTTTAGCGAAAAATAGACTAAGTAAGAGTACTAACCTTTAGGTCTTAGGTAAGAAAGATCTCGATTAGTCTATCTTTGGGTCTACGGTATGAAGAAATAATTAACAACATATTAACTTTTAAGCGATAGGATCAATCATACCAAGATTTCTCCTTAAATAAGCAAACTGGTGGCATCCGGTGGTTTTGTGAGAATGTGCGCCAATTGATGCTCGGTTGGAACATATTCGAGGCCGATGTTACCTTTCCACATGATCTTTGAGAAAATGATACTGAATATCAATGTGCTTTGTCTTTGAATGCATCATTTGGATTTTTGGAGGCGAGATAGGCGATGTGTTGTCACGCATGATTGAGGCGGTTTTCGGTCTTGATGTTGTAATCCACCAATTGTTGCTTCATCCATAGCGATTGAGGCAGTGCTTAAGCAATATATTACCGCTTACGTGGTTGAGTTGCCAGCGATCCTTGTTTCTTGCAAGACCATGAGGCGAGTACGTTTCCAAGAAATTGACAAGTCCCAGCTGGTGCTTCTTGCTCGCTACGGTGCATAATGCATCGAGTATCCACTAGATTGAAGTTGTTGGATTTTGAATACCGGATGCCTAGATTTGTTGTTTTTGAAACATATCGATGATCGTTTGGCGGCAAGCAAATGTGACTCCTTTGGATGCACTGAAATCTAGCCAAACACCAAGCGACAAACATAATGTCGGTCGACTAAGCGATAAGGTAAAGAAGTGAACCTATGATTCCTCGGTACTTGGTCATGTTTTCTTGCTTTCCCTTATCATCTTTGTCAAGATGGCGGTCGGTAGACATTGGAGTTTCAAATCCTTTGGTGAATCAAGACCAAACTTCTTGATTAGTTCCTTTGCATATTTGGTTTGGTGATGAAGATTCCGTCGAAGTGCGTTGTATCTAGATCTAGAAAATAGGTAAGTTCGCCCATCATGCTCATCTCGAACTTGCTTTGCATCGGCTTCTCGAATCTTTTACACGGGCTTTGGTTGGTTGATCAAAGATAATGTAGATCACATAGATTTGTACCCGAAGAGATGGCCTTTGTGCTTGAGGATGAATAAAGTAGTGTCGATTCTTCTCTCACGAATCCTTGTTCAATTAAGAACTTGGATAGAGTTTCATACCAAGCTCTAGGAGCTTGCTTCGGTAAATAGAGAGCTTTCTTGAGTCGGTAGGCGTGGTCTAGTTTGTCGAGATGACAAATCACGAGAGGTTGTTCACGTATACGGTTTCTTGAATCACCATTCGAGAAGGCACTCTTAACATCCATCGATACACTTTGAAGTCCATGAGCGAGGCATAAGCTAGAAAGATTCGATTGCTTCTAGTCTAGCAACGAGAACAAGTTTCATCAAAGTCAATTCCTTCTTCTGTCGGTAGCCGAGCAACCAATCTAGCTTTGTTTACGTGACATTTCCATCTTCATCTCTTTTATTTTGAATACCCACTTGGTGCCGATGGCGGATGATGATCGGTCGGTCTTTGAACTAAACTCCACACCTTACATCTTTCAAAGCGGTTCGGCTCTTCTTGCATGCTTCAATCAGTTATGATCTTCGATAGCTTCATCAATCTTCTTTGGTTCGGGTTCAGATACAAATGCGTAAGCAAACAGCGTTCTTCTCGAACCTTATTTAAATGCGAACTCTGTATTGAGATCACCAATGATTTGAGAAATTGGATGATCTCTTGCTTCAATAACGATTGGAGGAAGATCACTTGGTGGAATTCTTCACTTAAGAATTAGTTGGTTGAGAAGGAGATTCACAAATCAGTTCGAGAAGAAATAGAGTCTTCAAAACTTTCATTTTACGGTGAACAAGAAGGATGAGATATCGTAAAGGTGCTTGGGGTAAAAGCGAAGAGATGGGTTCGAGTCCATGAGAAAGTTGTTATCGGTATCGGTAGATGTATTGTCTCTGGGTGAAGGGTTATCGGTATACATGGGTTGCGTTGCCGTTTTCGATAGGAAGTAGATCTTTGAATTTGTTTGTCTCATCATTATCGAGAATCATTAACGTTCGGAGCCTTCTAGGCTCTAACAAGTCATATTCATCAAAAGAAACATGCAATTCTAAGATTTTTAAATTAGATTTCTTGAAAATGCGAAATGCTTTTGAATGTTTGGAATATCGAGAAAAAAATTCCTTAAATCGATTTTGCATCAAATTTTCCTCTATATACTCTTTTCCATTGTAAAGAATAAAACATTTTGGGATCCCGAAGATTTTAAGAAATCCAATGTTTGAGGGGATCATATTTTGGGTAAAGCTTAGCGGTGTTGGCTATACGCTTGAGAAATACTCGGAAGTTTAGCCCGGCATTGTTCTAGTTGCTTCAATCGGTGTTACGTTCTTCCGTTCGGCTACACCATTTTGTTGAGAATGCGGCGGCCGAGAGAAGTTGTGGCCGATCCATGGTCATCGCGTACTTTTCTACACCATTGTTTTTGAATTCGGTGCCATTGTCGATCTTATGTCACGAGATGTCTTCAAGCTTTTGAGTTTGAAGTCTTCTAAAAAGTCGTGACTAGATCATCGTTTCATCTTTAGATGTCATAGTTTCAATCAAAGTGAATCTAGGTAGTCATCAACTACTACAAGTGTACTTGTCTCGAAATCTTGTTTGTTGTTATAGGTCCAAAGAGATCCATATGCGAGAAGTTGAAGGGTCTATTTGTTGATAAAAGCAGACTTTCTTTTTGAAGACTTGGAAAGTTTTCCTAGTTGACAAGCTTTGCTTACGTCATGATCGGCGGAACAGTAGGTAGACCTGACAAGCCCATTTTTGGAGGCTTGGAGAGGTGCTTGAAGTTGAGGTGGTGAGGCAGCTTGTGCCATAGCCGGTTGTCACGAACATTGTTGGCTACTAGACCACGAGTTTGAGAATCTCCTAGAAGATTTAAGTCCACGACATAGGCGTTTCCTTGTCTATGCCGTTCGGTATTGTAGAAACACGATTCTTGTCTTTGATGAAGCTTGGTTGGAATTGAATTGGCATAGAAGTCCTTTGTCGCGAAATTGAGATATGCTCGAAAAGATTGTGCTTTAAACCGCTTACTAGAGAAACTTTGTTGATGGAGAGACTTCCTCTATGGTTGAGCCATATCCATTGTCTTTCCTCTTGCATTGTCTCAGAATAAGCGTGGGTCCTTTTGCCGGCTATATCGGTAAGAAGACTTACGTTCCAGTCATGTGCCTTGAAACGACCCAGCGTCTAGGTACCGGATGTCTTTGTTTCGATTCTATAGCCATGAAGCATTCTGTACAAGAGTTAAAGCAAAACAAGGTACCCTTTATATGGGTCCTAAGGATTAGCAACCTTTTGCAACCCATACAGCTTGACCTTGAGAGAACTAGGTCTCTCGGATCTTGGGGTGAACCTTAGCGGCGATTACGGTGCCGGATGGCCTAAGCAATGGCAAGAATGACATAAATGAAAAGTCCATAGAGAGGCTGTTAGATTCTTCATCGAAGAGTGCTTATGATCATTCCTTTTCTTAGCATCCATTTTTGGTTCGGTTTGTTTGTTGACAATAGACTTAATTGGTTTCTTTCGAATCTTCTAGGTAGGTTATTAACGGACTTAGCTTTGGCTTTACGTTGAGAACTTTCCGGGGAAGGGTCGGTAGAAGTTTACCTTCCAGCGGTAAAGAAACTATGCAGTTTCATTGACAAACTTGATAGTTAGGTAGAGGTTTAGCAGGTCTACCGTCGGCGGACTTTGCCTTGACATAGTCGTTGCCGTGAGACTTCACTTTCTACAGATTACCTTCTCAATTTCTCATTTGAATCATTCATTTTGGCTTTTCCTTTGTGAACTTTAGGGTAAACATAAGGAACACTTGAGTAACCAAGGCCTTGCTTCCACTGTATTTCCAAATGTGCGTTTAGAGAAGATATATCATGCGGTTTGATTCACCTTTCTCTTTGAAGAATTGTCGGAAGAGACACATCTATCCTATGCCGGTTTTATCATAGCTAGATTTTTGGCTTGAAGGATTTCTTGAATGCATCCTTGGAGCTATTCGAGAGTCAATTGTCTTTTGCAAGGCAATTTTCTCTAGGTCTAGTCCTTTGATGTGCTCGGTCAGAGCGATCAATTTTGTCATGAAGAAATTTGTTTTCTTCCTTCGGTTTGATACTCTCTTGTTGGCGGCTATTGAGAGTTTGAATCTCGGCGCCATCAAATTTCTCGGTTGTAAGTTTCTCCACGGTTCTTCGCCGCTTAACATAGGCTACTCTAAAGGAATTAAATTCTTCAAGCATATCCCGATTATCCTTGAGAAGTTCTTCCTCTCGAAGCTATCCACGTTGGTTTCATTTTTGTCCAAAGGACTTGGTGAAACTACAACTTCATTTTCGTGAGTCATAGGTAGGACATGAATCATGAGCTATTAAGCATAGTTAGCTTGCTCACAATCCTCTTCCTCCTCTTCGAATCGCCAAACCATGTAGCAACCTGTTTATCTTCTATGTCTTCACCAACATACCTTTTGTTTTTGAAATTTTCTACTTGAGGGTTTCGGTATGCTTCAAATTTTGGCTTTGGACACTTTGAGGCAAAATGACTGAGTTTTCTACGGTTATAACACACAAGCTCTTCCTTGGATGAACTTTCACCAATCTTCCCGAAAGGTTGTTGGTGGTGTTCTTTCTTCCATATTTTGCAAATTTTTGAAATCGTTTAACAAACATAGCAAATTGTTCATCGGATAAAAAATCATTTTCACGGGGAAGAAGTAGAGGGTTTGTTTTCAACAATGATTTCTTCTTGGACCATGGCGGCAAAGACACGGTTGACTGTTTGTCTTGCTCTAGAGCTTGATTAACTTCAAGTTCATAAACCTTTAAACTTGCGTAGAGACTACGAAGAGTCATCTCGTTTAAGTTTTTAGATTCTTTCATAGCCGTGGTCTTCACATGCCATAAGCTACCTAGAGAGCCTAGAAACCTCATGTTCATTTCCTTTTTGTCATACGTTTTACCAAGAGAAAAGCAACTATTTATTACCTCATTGAATCGATCGTATGCTTGTCTCAAGGTTTCCTTAGGATCCTTTTGAAAGAATCAAACCGGCTATTTGGATGTATGTATATTTTACGTTGTCTCTTGTGTCTTGGTCTCCTCCAAGTATTCTACAAGAGCTTCCCACATCTCTTTCGCGGGTTGTACATCGAATCACTTGCCGGGTATGTGCTTGTGTCTAGAGGCTGGTGATTATGTTGATTGCTTTCTTGTCAAGTTCAACCAGCTTTCTATCGTCCTCTGTCCATTCGATTCTTCTTTAGGAACCTGCGGGGTTCCATGATGGAGGCGAGAAGATTTGCCTTCATTGGTATATGTTGACTGCAAATTGACATGACATTTCCATAACTTGTTGTCAATAGAGTTCATGAATCTCATTACTTTATCCTTCCATACATCAAAATGACCTTCGTCCAATATTGGGACGTGGTTAGCATTAGATGTAGGCAGCATATAGTGTGTTTGTGCCATTATGTCGTATCTCTCAAGAGTTTAATCTAGGAAAAACTTGTTTTCAAAGAGTATGGCTCTGATACCAATTGTGGGTCCCAATGAGCACAATAATAAGCTAGAAGGGGGGGGTTGAATAGCTTATTAACACTTTAAAACTTTTAAGTAAGTTCCTTGAAAGTTACTTGAAGTTTATGAAGAGTTTCAAGTAGCGGAAGACCTTCAAAAAATTGTTCAGTGTCCGATAAGGACTACCTGTAGACCTTTTACAGATTACTTAAGTTACTGTGAAATGGATAATATAAGAACAATGAAACTATGCGGTTCAAGTAATAGACAAGCAGAAAGGAAATAACACAAGTATTTTGAGATGGTTCACACTATAAATAGTGCTACGTCCACCACCAAGGCGATCAACCTTGGATTTAAATTGTGCACTATGTTTTCCACTTAGATCAATTACAAAGAATATCCCTAGTGGATCGTGTACAAAATATTGACTTGTGTTTGGGTCTATGGAATTAAATATACGTAAATACAAGATATTTAATTAGATGCGTAATATAGTTAATGGAAGTAAACAACAAGAAGAATAAAACAATAAATGTTGAAGAGCAGCTTCTTGTTGTTGACGAGGACTTCTAGATCTGTTGAGGATCTATTGAATGCACTGGTGAAAGACTTGGAGTTGTATAGATTCGAGCAATTCTTTAAGTGTTCGATTGATTACTGCATGTTGTGTCTGTTGTTCCAGTCTTCAATGGCAGTATTTAAAGCAGGTGCACTTCAAAAGAATCCGTTGGAGAGGACGAAGGCTTCAACAGCTCTATTCATAAATGCATTAAATGCATGGGGCTGTCAGTCAAGGAATTTCGTCTTCACAGATATCCAGAGCAGATAATCATTTCTGAGATCTTCAAAAGGTGGGCGATTTGGTGTCGATCCGAGAGATGAAGCGAAAGTAGGGGCGATGCATCGCATGCTTGCTTTCCTTGTTCAGACGAAAAGTCTTCCCCCGCTTTTGAAAGTTGCTTTCGGCGGCTTGACATGTCGAGAGAATGACTTGGATTAATTCAAATAATATATGGAAATAAGTTTGAATTAATCCGGCTAGCTATCTTTGAAGAGGACACGTAGAAGCGCATCACTGGACACGAGGTCTAGATCTTAAGCTTTGAGCGAGTCTTCCGGGTGAAGCCGAGAAGGGTCTTCCAGCTGAACCCGAAAAGAGTCCTACAAAAACTATACAAGGCAAAGTTCTATACGGTTGCCACGCTAATCGTCTGCGACCGATTAGCCAAGTATAAAACTAATGTAATGTACTGATCAGATATAAATTTAACATAAGAATCAACACTTCTCCCCCCCCCCAAAACTTGTTTTGGGCAATATATATTCTAAAAATATCACATCGTTCTTCTCATCAATAATTTTTCTAACGTATTTTCTTTTGAAAGCTATGCTTCCATTTGAATCTTTTTGCACTCTTCTTCTTCTGTTTCATTTTTCGTCTATACATATATATATTTTTTCTTTTCTTTTCTTTTTCTATTATTTTTTTTCGATATTTTCTTTCAACGACTGAAAGAAGAAGTCTTCAGAAAAATAGCCTAACTGAAAAGAATGGTCCTCTAAAATCAATTTCCCCACCCACATCCTACTCTCTCAAAGGGTAGGCTAAAAGTGTATAGGCTTTTAGGGTTAAGTCAATGCGGGTAATAGAAACGATGTCGAATGGGGGTTTAATAGTGTGCTTAGCACACTCCATTCTTTTTAAATTATGCTCAACGGGGACACTAGGGATATTTTTAGTAAAGATCAGGGAATATTTAGGCTCTAACGATCCAAAGATGGCCTAAGTCATTTCTTAATGCCAAATGCTCATGTAGTTTTTAAAGCAAGTAAGACACACAAAATATCATATCAACTATGAGATTTATGGGGTTGAATGTTTAGCATCACTGGATTTCACATAAGCATTCGCTAATACAGATGGTAGGGACAATTGAGACTAACATGCAGACACGGTTTGAAAATGTGCTTGAGATATATAAATGAGAAAAATCCAAGGGATCTAACTATCATGCAATTGACCCTAAGTCACAATTTAATGCAACAATTATGTTCGAATGGATATGCATCATATTCTTGTGCATATCTTGTTGTAATGAAGTAGGTGCTATAAACTTTATAAAATTATTCTAATCAATCCATAATTAAGACTGGTGTGGCTGCATGAAGAATTTGGAGAAAAGTAAAAGTTTCGTAAAATCAAGTAAATTCCAACGGGATCTACGGACTAGCTATGCGGTTCATTGCATTAACTCTTCATCGACTAGTATTACCACACCTAAACTAGAGGCTAAAAAAAAAAATTAAATATATTATTTTTTTGATTTTGATTTTGATTTTTAATAAAAAAAATTTGGAGATGTTGATGACACAATTGATGATGGGTTCCCACAAGAGGAATCCACGAGCATCCAATGTGAGTGTATTCTGGTCAAGGCAACACCTCCGAAAATAAGAAAAAATTAAAAACAGGAAAAGTGGGTGAAGAGTTAAATGGTCATCGAGAAAAGAAAATTTTCTTCACCCTAAAAACGTAGCACAACTCTATTCCTCCTTAGGCTAGGACCTGCTAAGACTCTGGGCTTAGAATCCCCTCCCCCCTAAACTTAATTTCTATTTTGTCCTCAAAATTGAGGAACATATGAGAGGATTAATGGGAAAGGACAGATATCAAAAGGAGATAGCAGGCCCACCTAACGAAAGAGGATGGAACTTGGGCCTCGACTCACGGTGAGTCGGGCGGAAATAACGAATGAGGACGAAACTCGGGGATCGTGCCAGGAGGCAGCCCATAATAAGTGGAGACATTTTGTCCCATCAGATTAAACCACCCAAACGCTCTTGGTCAAGACGTAATTTGTGCCAACTGTTGAGTTGCCATTTGGGCTTCAAGGGAAACCTCTTCTAGCCTATTGGAGATCCCTACGAGCGGGTCCTCCTCCTCCTCTTCAGTGAGGAACCCGCACTCGCGGCTGCTGCTGGTGCTCAAACAAAATGGCCCTAGTAATGGCCTGACCACCTTAAGCCCTCCGCTGTTCAGGCCATCTCACGCCGCTTCTACACAACTCGGTGATCAAATGCGGAACACGTAACCCGCATTCGTGGCACCTCTAATAAGGGTCTTAATTTGGCCGTTGATCAGCGCCAACATCAACGACTCCACCCACCATGATGGTGTAGATCAGACGCCTTACCCCAAGTCACCGTATGTTGGTGGCTCGGAAGGCATGAGACGGCACAAATAAATTTGAACACGGGCTTGGCCGTGTTCGGAAGGACTCCTCCATGGTGCGTGGACCGTAGGGTGGATTACGCCTGGGTCCACTCAACATCGTGAGAGGCGATGGTCGCATTGACCACCTCAAGAGGGACATGGGTATGGAGGCGTGTGCTAAAATGATCGGCACCATCCGCAAAGTTGGATGTGCCGTAGTACGTGTTAATGCTTTGGGACGAAAAGTCAACACTAACGCCCCTAACATAGACAGTCTCTACCACCCCCCCATCCATGCCAATTTGGCCATTGGCATAGAACTCTCGGACAATAGGCACGATGCCTTGTCCGAGAATCAGATCAATGACCCCCACCTACTGGGTTGTAAGTTAGGATCGGAGGCCAAATTCTTCAGCCTTAAATCCCCTCTCGGGAACCAAGGACTTGGAGAGTTTGGCCGCATATTTTTCAGAGGCCTCGTAGGAGATAAAACGACGGTGGTCATATTGCGGGTCCTCCTCCTGAACATGGCGGGAGGTAGAAGTGCCGGTATTTCTACGCTTACGAAACATTTTGTTTGAGAAAAATTAAATTTTTAAATATTTAACAATTAAATTATTTTTCAAAAATTTTAAAATTAAAAATTATTTCCTAAGGCATGCAAATATATATACACGTAAAATTATCTAACACCCTAGCATGCAAAAATTTGACGTTAAAATTAAAGAGGAGAGTTAGAATTACTAGTTTGCAGCCTTAGATGAGTTGAATCGCCAGAGTTTTGATCTTGGTGTCGGCAACAATGGAGTTCCTTCTCCTTGCTTCAAACTTCTTCAAGCCTTCAATGGAGTGCAATGGAAGTTGATGGAGAGGTGGAAGATGAAGGGTTTGAAAAAGGGAGAAGATCTTTGAGATTTAAGCCGAAAATTGGAAGAAATTCAAGGATCTTGCCGGATTTTAGAAGAGAGGAGGCGGTTGTGCTTCTGCTAGAAAGAAGGAGTAGATATTCTGGTGATTCTGCTACTGAAGCCTGGCCAAAGTTTATATAAAGGCACCTTGCGGTCGCAAGGTAGATCAGAGCGGTTTGTATTCCTGCTGATTCCCACGTCCTGACTGTACCAATTCACGATAACTAGCATTTACTGAGGACCTTGCGGTCGCAAGGCCCTCCACACCTTGCGTCCGCAATTTAGCAATTAAGCCCCTCCGTCATATTCTGTTATGTTTCTTTACTTTCCTGCATTGTAAAAACTCTACAAAAACTCTAAACTAAAATTATTAGCAACATATAAATACAACATTAAGATGCTTTTCTCCCCCAAACTTGAATTTTGGCATATTTAATTTAACGATTAAATGTCCAAAAATTCATTTAAGCGGAGAATAACATATTTAAATTAACTACAAAAGCAATAAAATGCATAATAGTGGGTTGTCTCCCACTTAGCGCCTTTGTTTAAGGTCTTCGGCTCGACCCAACTGCAAACCTAATCTTTGGGTGGTTCATTGTCAGCCAAACGAAGCAATTCAATTGTTCGTTCAACTGACATCGGCTCAAGGTATGGCTTGAGTCGGTGTCCATTAACTTTAAAATTTTCATTATTCTTTGGATTTTGTATATCGACAGCTCCATGGGGATAAATTCGTACAATTATAAAAGGACCAGACCACTTAGATTTCAACTTTCCAGGGAATAGCCTAAGTCGAGAATTAAAAAGTAAAACTTTCAATCTTGGTCTAAACATCTTATTGGCTAACCCCATATCATGATATTTCTTGGTCTTCTCTTTATATGTTTTGGCATTCTCATACGAATTTAGCCTATGTTCCTCTAATTCATTCAATTGAAACAATCTTTCCTCACCAGCCAAGGTTAAATCTAAATTTAATTCTTTAACAGCCCAATAAGCCTTATGCTCAATTTCAACTGGTAAATGGCATGCCTTGCCATATACCATTCTATATGGACTCATTCATATTGGGGTTTTAAAAGCAATTCGGTATGCCCAAAGAGCATCCTTAAGTTTAGATTCTCAATCTTTACGATTAGGCCTAACAGTGTTTTCTAATACTGCTTTAATTTGCCTATTGCTAACCTCTACTTGGCCAGATGTTTGAGGATGATAAGGTGTAGCTAACTTGTGAGTTACACCATGTTTCTTAAGAACATTATTCAATAACTTATTGGTAAAGTGAGTCCCTTGGTCACTTATTATGGCCTTAGGTACTCCATATCTAGCAAACAAATCTTCCACAAATTTAACCACGGTTTTACCATCATTTGTCTTAGTTGTCTGCGGCTTCAATCCACTTAGACACATAGTCAACTGCTACCAAAATATACTCACAATTATTAGACACTAGAAAATGACCCATGAAATCAATGGCCCAAACATCAAAGATTTCAACAACCATATTAATATGTAAAGGCATTTCGTTTCTTTTTCCTATTCCACCGCTTTGGCATTTGTCACATGTTCTATAAAATAGTTCACAATCTCTAAAAACAGTAGGCCAATATAAACCAAATTGGAGAATTGTTCTAGCAGTTTTGTTTCCACTAAAATGACCTCCACAAGAGTATTCATGGCAGAATTTCATAATACTTTGTTGGTCTTTTTCTGGGATACATCGCCTTATTAAAGAGTCTGAACATATTTTATATAAATGAGGTGCCTCCCAAAAATAATTTTTTGTTTCGGCCAAAAATTTCTTCTTTTCATAATGATCAAAATCAGGATTTATGATATCAAACACATAATAATTGACAAAATCAGCATACCAAGGGTCTGAATCTTTAATAGCTAACAATTGCTCATCAGGAAAATCTTCATTTATGGGAATTGGATCATCAAGAAATTGACGTTCAAGCAAGTAAGGAAATAAAAGCAAATACATTCATGGCTACATTATTTACGGACTTGCAGCCGTCTCCTTACAATAATTACAAATACATTTAAAAATATTTGGTCATAATAACAACTCTTTTACATAGTATTTTCTAACTAAATCCGGGCAGCACAACGGCTTATATTTTTACATTGGGTTGGATTTGAAAATAACTTTTATAAAATAAATGCTCTTAAAGGTTTTATCTTTTAGAGCGTGGTGTGCTTGCTCTATCCTTCTCGAGAGAGGGAGACTTTTTATACTGCTGCTGCTACGGTTTGGGCAGAGTAACGGCTTATTTTTGGTGGTTTTGGCCTTTTCACTCGGGCAGAGCAACTGCTCTTTCCAAGGTTTTTGGATCGGGGAAATGAGGTGGATACCTAACTAGAGGGCTAGGGATTACTTTGACCGATTGGTTTTAGGTTTTGCGGAGTTTTGGCATGGCTTCGAGGCTTTTTAGGAGGGACTCACTATCGCTCTCGCTCTATTTTCTCTCAGCGTAACGAGGACGCGGAGAGTTTATGATCACTGATCGGTCCCCTGAAAACGAACCCCAAGTCTTCTATTTATAGGCTGAAAGAGGGACTCATCGGGGATTACAATTTCTCTCTTGGCGCTTCATTTCCTTGTACATCGCGCATCAGAAGCTGCACAATGCGTTAACTGGGAGTGCACTGTAGCCGTACTATAGCTCTCTAGCCGCTGCCAATATGCTCTGTGGGCGCTGCGCCAGCCCACTGTTCCAGGTTCCAATTTTTACACTTTTAGCCATTGCATTTTACTGTTTTGCGCATCCTGCTTTGACTTTTGCATTTTTAAATCTTGTAACTTGACATTTGTTAAGTTTTCACAGGTCTTGATATCACATGCCAGAGTTACATACCAGGGGTACGAAATTGGGGTGTCTACACCATCTAACCTGCATTGGTTAGAAAATCTCATCTCCTCCTGAATTTGTGCAAGGTATAAAATCAAAAATCATTTACTAAGCACAAATCAGAATATACCAATGATGCAATCACATGAATACAAAACAAATATGAAACAGTTTATGGGATTCATCACCATCACCCGAAACACTTGATCTCTCTCTCCCTATTTGACCGGAAAAGGAAGAGGGAGAAACAATCTTTTAGGAATTCTCAAAAATCCAAGATTTTGAAAAACACAATTAAGTGTTCACCATGACTTGATCACACCCCTAGTAATAACTGAGTACTGCATATCCAAATTCAATACCTCTTAGTTCCCCATAAAAATTAGACAACCACTAAAAAATTTTCAACATGAAGATTTTTGGAAATTGATTTGCACAATTTATTTTATGATAAAATTTCATCAAGCTGATATCTTTACCAAAAATGCATGTCCTAAAATTTTATGCCTAAAAACATGATAACTAAAAGCTAGGCAAAAGAATAATGCAATCACACACAAATGATAAAGACCAGATCAAAGCGATGTAGTTCCTGATGTAGATGCATTGGGAGGTGCATTCATCAATAATAAATTTTGTGCAATTTTTGCATCTTTTGTTTTCTCAACCAGATTTCTCTCCCAAGATCATAAATTTTTCATAACAAAAAATCCATAGGTACTTTATTTCCCTAGGAATATAGCTCTACTTTATTTCAAGCTATAAAGACATGCCACTTGGAACCTTTCACACTATTTACCAAGGGAAGCCACTTTGCTTTTGATCAACCCATGAAATCCAAGGATTCATAGTCCAAAAAAAAAGGTGCCACAAACCTTGTTCATAGATAGCACTTTTTACGTTAGGTAGCTTTCACACTTTTTCTTTCAAGGGTATTCAATTTTCTCAAGATCAACCTATGAGAACAAAAGTTCCATAGTACCAAGATAAAATGCTACAACCCTTGATTTTTAAAGGTAGCTATTTCCTTTTTGGACTTCAAGCATGCTCAAGAACTGAGAGAGAGTGAGAATCATAACAAAAAATCACAATTGATTTTGAATGCAATTCCCAGGCAATAACATGAGGTACATACATGTGAAACAATGATCTAGTGTGCCCTCTAAAGACAAAATGCAAGGATGCCTATTTTTTTTTTTCTTTTCTTATAATTAACCAAGTGTAGAATCATATGACACACATACCAAGAGATTTCCTTAGATTGGAAAATCTCTTCAAAATCAAGAATCTTAGTAAATATATCAGTCAATCGATTTTTTGTCCCAACATGTTCAGTGCAAATAATCTCTTGTTCAACCATGTCACTAATAAAGTGGTATCTTATATCAATGTATTTTGTTTTAGAGTGTTGAACTGAATTTTTTGTTATACTAATTGCATTGGTGTTATCACAATACAAGGTTAACACATTACTATGTAATCTATAATCTTTGATCATTTGGTTCATAAAAGTTGTCTCAACACAGTTCTGTTTTTTACTAAACCAAGAACCCAAATTATTTCCCAAGTAAAAACACCTACTAGATGTACTTCTCATACCATCTATTTGTTGAACAGTAATATCTAGAAAGCAAGCAAATTTCCTATAGTCAACCTTACCGTTCTTTCTACCATCATATACATTACCTATCACTTGAGAAGAAAGATGAACTTTCTGAACATGGCTGAAAATATCTTGGTTACAATCACACCGGATCGTGTTTGTGTTGTTCGTTTGCTTTCAAAGATCCACAAAAATTCTGACCAATGTAGCTTCTGATGCAGCTGCATCCGGAACTACATTCGGAGCTGCATCCTGAACCGCATTCAATGATTTTTCAGAACTTGTAGAAGCTGTATTTTTTGGAGTTGGAACAGTGTGTGAATGTCCATCAGCTGCAGAATCTGAATTTTTTGAAGTTGATTCAAGATCGCCAAAAACAAGCAAACTTTTTTTACGCAAAGTATTAGCATAATGACCAAACCCTTGACAAGCCTTACATTGAATAGAACCAATATTTTTTTCACTAGATGTAGACTTTTTAGCAAAAGGGTTGGTAAAAGATTTTTCAGAGGTTTGGAAAGAGTCTTCTTTGGGAACAAACTTAATATACTAATCTTTGAAAGCAGTTTTGGAGTTTAAAGATGGAGATCTATTTTTTTCTTTGGCTTTCAAAATATTTTTAAACTTGGCTGATAAAAGAGCCATTGACTCTTCATCAAAATCAAATTCCTCAACATTCCAATTTGAGTAATTTGTATTCGTTAATGTAGGAGGACGAACAAAATTCCCATATTGGGAATCCATCATGGCTACAACCAGAATCTTCTGTTAGTGACGTCAAGAGGAGACTCTGATATCAATTGTAGGAACAATAGTAGCTAGGATTCACCAAACTGCCAATACAGTTTCTAATGTAGCTTGTGCAGAAACTACAATGGAAAATACAATGGTCAGAAAATTTAAATCAGCGGAAGACTTTTGTTTCTAAAACAGAAAAGACGCACAAACAGTTAACAAACAATCTACAAGCCTATGCTTGTAGATCTAGCCTCATGGTCAAAAAGATTTCACTAAATAATATGATTTGTTTTACGAAAAGAATGTGAAATAACCAAACAAATACTCTCACAAGACAACAAGTCTTAGAGAACAAAAACCCACAAAAAAACAGATACAGAAAACGTGGGAAGAAAAAATAAGCTTCCCAGAACAGCTAGGAAGACAAACAATTCCAACAGTTTTCAATGTAGGCTCGATGTGCATCGAAGTGCATTCAAATTCTGCACCAAACTAGAAATATGAACATCTTCTAAAACTCTGAATTTTTCTATTCTGAATATTCTGCTCTCTCTCTCTCTCTCTCTCTCTTTGTATGTGTATATCTTCAGCCGCTGCGCAAGGTCCATATACATACCACAAAGGAGACCTAGACATCAAAAAGGAAACAAACTCCAATATGGAAAATGATTAGAATTAGTAATTAAATAAACCACCATAATTACTAGATTCTATTACTATCTGAACATGGACTCTTGAGAAACAGTCTTGGAAAGGATTTTTGCATAGATTTTGTTTTCAAAATAACTCCTAAGATTTAAGACCAAGAAACCCAAAATATAATGAATATTTTGTTTCCAAAAATTGCACCTAAACTTTAGGACCAAGAAACCAAAAATCTTTAGAAATATTTTGTTTCCAAAAATACCTAAACTTAATGACCAAGAAAGGAGAAATAAAACCAAAATAGGTCATGCCTATTTTACCCTTACAATGTTGACCGAAAAAAATAATCTTACAACCTTTCTTAACATACAGAAAACACATACACAAAGAAGTGCATTTTTCTATAGCATTGCAAACAAGGAGTACATTAACATACAAAGAACAACTCATTTCTATGCAACATTAGATGTCCTTTCTTATCATTTGTGAACACATTCACAAAAAAGGTAGTTAAAATATCTAAAACAAAAACCAATCCTAAGTACACCTTCTACTTCAATTCAAGGGTTTCATTTTCAAATTTTAACCTTATTGATTCTATTACTTGGCTTCTCAATTCAAGCTCCAGCATTTCAATTTCTTGCTGAAGAATTATATTTTTTTCTTTGTTCTTGGACAACTTTACTTCCATCTTTGACATTTTCATTAGCAAATCATTTACCTCATCTCTAGCTTCATTGATTAAGTTAATTGCTCTTTCAGGAAACTGATCAACCCACTCAAAATAGCCACAGTTCTTTTAAGGATCCTACAAAAATTGGACACATGAACTTATTAAAATATCATGATCCAATTTTTTCAACACAAAAGAATATTAACAAATCATGGAGTTTTTTAGGCAAACCTTGTAATTTGGACACCCATTAAACCTCATTCATGGGTGTTTTTTGGTCAGTGACTTCCACTCGAGAACTCTTGAGCCACATCTACAAAGCTTCATCAATCCCGATTTGTTACATTGTTGATGCAACTCAATTGTTGAAGATGAAGTCATTGCTCTAGTCAATCGAGGAAGAGCTAAGCGGAAGAAGAAGAGAGAGGAGAAGAGAGGTAGATCGTAGATTTGGAGAAGGATGAGAAAGAACAAAGAAGACGCAAAAAATAGAAGAAATAATGAATAGGAGAGAGAGAGAGAATGAAAACAGAGGTAGAATAGGGCTTTATAAAAATATTGGAGTATGATTAATTGCACTTCCCTTCCCGTCAAAATAATTCCAGGTTGACATCCTACTCACCATCAAGTGAAAACAAAAGCTCTTGAATACATCATACTCATCATTTTTCTTTTTAAACTCTTTATATTGGTTGTTATCTTTTCCTTTATTTTTATATTTTTGGTCAAATTTCATTTTAATGGTAGGACGCATGTCATATAAGATTAAATTCACATTTGCATGTTTTTAATCGAATGTGTATAAAAAAAATTGACACGTGCGATTGAAAATGTTAATTATCCACGACCACATATAGTCAATACACGATTGTGATAGTGATGTGAACATCGGAGCATCATAGATGCTAATGTCAATGTGAAATAAATTAGATGTCACATGATTTATATTTTTTTGAAAGAAAAATATCTTCAATACAAATGTGGATATAATGTATTAACTAAATATTTTTACATCGTGGATAACAATATCATTTTTTACATTTCACTTGAAGGTGTAAATACATCCTAGTAAACATTAAAAAAAAACTTTTTTTCTATTGGTTGTTCTATTTTTCTTTTATTTTTTACTTTTAGTCAAATTTTATTTTTTGATGTAATATATCTCATATAATCAAATCCATATTTGTACCGAAGAGATCCATTTTAATTGAATGTAAATGAAATAAAAATAAAAAATACATATAATTAAATGAATTAATTACATACGATCATATAAGTTCAAAACTATGGTTACATTAATGATGCCCTTGATACAACTAATCCTAGAGATACTAGATAGATGCTAGAAGCCGGCACTCTCCAAAAATAAGTCCAGAAGGCAGGGTACCTTTCCCAAAAATATTAAATTACATTATTTTTTCCATAAATACTCAAATTTAGAATAACCCAATATCAAAGAAAAAAAGCATATTTTTTTTCCATAAATAAGTACGTGAGTTATATTAACTTTGTGTTTATCTTTTTCTTTATTAACTTTCCAAAAATAGTGATTTTCTGGGATTCTGGGAATCTCCTGTGGCTCATGGAAGGAAAAGGAAACAGGAAAGGAAACAATCTAGTCGGCCGTCACGGCTTTCCAAAAGTATACGAAACCATGGGGCGTCTCTTCCATCTTATATAGTTTGCGTCTCTTACTGTTTCGTCTCATTACTGTTTCTTACTTTTCCTCCTCTCTTTGACTTGTCAGAAATCTTTGAGAAACAGAATTCAAACCAGGTTTGCATGGTTTCGTCATCTTTTGAATTTTCTTACAAATTCTTGTATTCTTATTATTTAATTATTTTTGTAATTCAAACTTGAGTTTCGTTGTTGTAGTTCAGACAATTTCGGAGACTTTTGAGCGTGGTAAGGGGTTGATGGCAATTGGTTAACGAATGTTTCTGCCGTGAAGATGAGCGCCGGCAGGTTTGGATTTATTCTTTTTCTTCTTCTTCAAAATAGCTTACAACATAGTTCTTAAATCTGGAAGAAAGACTATAAGTAGATGTAATTGTATTCATTAAATTTTTGTCAAAATTATAATGATTAGAACTATTATATTTTTAGAACTATTATATTTGTTAATTAACACTCAAAATTGTATTTTCTCCAATTTACACCAAAGTATTATTCAATATGATATTTTTTAAATTCAAAAAAAAGAGAGGATTTTTTAAAGTATAATATTGTTTTATATGTGAATTATTTCAAAAAAAGAAGGATTTTTAAAGTAAATCTTATTGTTTAAGAGTTTATTTATAAAACCTTCAAGGCTTACCCCTTGGTGCGCTTTTCTATTTGTCGGGTGTCTTGGTCTTTGAGGCCCACTTCCTCTCTTGCCCTTCTGGGCGGTACAAAGAAATTTGTCGGGTGTCTTGGTCTTTCCGGAACTTCCTCTCTCTTGCCCTTCTGGGCGGTGAGCACACCGATAACGCACGCCGGACCATGAGCACACCGATAACGCACGCCGGACCATGAAAACGTTATCGCTCCGTGGCTTTCTTAACCTTCGCTGCAAAAACAAGAACAATAGTGTATACACTACCTCATTGTTAGATATAACTAATGTATAGTAGGAAACGTATCGATGACACAATTTTTGATACCTAACCTATGATACATTACTGAGATGTAAGTTGTTCGGTTTGTTTTGATTTATCAAAAACAAAACTAGAGATGTAATCGGTTTGTTTTGTTATCAACCGAACCGAACAACCGAATTGACTTCCAAAAATCAAACCGAACCGAACCGAACCGAACCGAGTACTTTCGGTTTGGCTTGGTTTGGTTCGGTTTTGTGGTTTATATAAATTATTTTTAATGAAACTTAACCGAACGGAACCATTCGGTTTGGCTTGGTTTGGTTCTATTAAAAATAAGTTTATATAAATTATTTTTAATGAAATTAACTAACATTAAAAATAAGATTTTAATTTGAAATAACCTACTAAAAACAAATTATCATAAAGAAATAACCTACTCAAATTTTAAAGAATAAACACAAACAATGCAAATTTTAAATAAACACAAACAAGATTTTTTGTTGTTTAGTATGTGTGTATATATATATATATATATAAAGATGTCAAAACAAAATAGTTAATAAATGTAATTTAATATATATTATATAATAAATAAATAAAAATATATAGGTTGGTTTGGTTCAAGATTTTTTGTTGTTTAGTATGTGTGTATATATATATATATATATACCAAAAACATGATCAAAAGGTTCAAAATAGTTAATAAATGTAATTTAATATATATTATAATAAATAAATAAAAATATATAGGTTGGTTTGGTTCATCGTAAAATTAAAAGAACCAAACTGAACCAAATTTGGTTTGGTTTGTTTTCCAATTTTTGATACTGATTAATCTGGACAACTATGGATTAGAATAGGATATGTCACTAAATTTATACTGTTGAATTCCCATAGGTTATACCGTTTTGGTATGTATGGTAGTCTTTTGGTCAAGTTCGTGTGAAGTCCAAATTTTGTTGGTCTCTCAGAGTGTGTTAATGTTTTATGTGCCACTCATTGTTATAACTTCATAAACTGAATCTCTTTTGCCAATCAAACCTAAAAGAAAATTTTTATAGCCAGAGGGAGAGAGAACTGAGCATACAGTGATTTTGGGCTTAGGAATTTGGATACTTCATTGTACGAATTTGAGTGTTTTTGTATCTATTCAAGTGGGAGATTGGTTTAGTGTAGGCCAATTTAGAGACCTACAAATTTTTCTTTTGGAATTTCCTTGTAAGGGGATTGTACTATTTTGAATGAGTTATGTCTTTTTACTGTCCACTTCATTTTTATTGGGTATTGACTATGTTTTCTGATTAGCAGCGGGGCCGACCGAGCAATAAGTTTCTAAGCCCTCCTTCACATCAGAAACCATCTCTCAAGCAAGGCCATTTGGATTCGAAACTGCAAAAAGTCCATCACTTATGAAAATGATCAAACGATACTCTGCCAAGGCGATGATTCTTCTTTTGTTGGCACTTTAGAAACCAAAAATCGTCTTCAATTGGGTAACAAGAAGGATAAAAAGTTAAAGGCCACAAATTTCGCTGCTCTACGTTTACGGATTGGCAGCTGGGAGGTACTTATATTGAATCTCTCCAGTCTCCACCATATTGAGCAAATCCATTTCATTAATCACTAACTGAAATTAGTTCACTTGCAGCATAAATCAAACAGTGCAGGTCTTGGTTTAAAGGCAAAGATATACTTTGCTAGGCAGCAACTTATATGGGAACTTCTTGACGGTGATAAGAAGTATAAAATTGAAGTTGAGTGGTCGAATATCACAGCTTTAAACTCAAACTGTCCTCATAACCAGCCTGGGACGTTGAGAGTCGTGGTACTATTTATATTTTGTTATTCATTTGTTCGTCAAATTCATTGTTTTCTGTGTGTGTGTGTGTTAGTATTAGTGTCAATTCCAACCAATTTTTGTATACTAACTTATAATCTTGTATGGTTCAGCTCAATAAACAGCCACGTCTCTTCAAGGAGACTGATCCAGAGCCTAAAAACAAACAAGATGGATTCAAACTGATGATTTCACGGGAAGTCAGGCTAGCACATATAAGTAATTAATCCCTTTCTTTTCGTTTTCTCTTCTTTATTTATAAAGTTTCTTTGTAACTAGGGGAATTCAACAACTGAAATTTTGATTTGGTGTGTTTTTATAGGGAGCATTTTCTGGAGTTCCCCCAAGGTGTGCTAGATAAGCATTACCAGAACTTAATTCAGTGCGATACTAGACTTAGACGTCTTAGTCAACTGCCAGAGACCATTTTGGACTCACCAAAATTTGCAGTAAAAGCTCCGAACTCACTTGAATTGAGAGATAACGCCGTTAATCAATTTCAAATAGCGAGAAAAACCCTTACTGCACAAGAGGATTTTTTTGGTAAAGTCCATGAAGGTTTACCTAAACACAACGACTCTCCTCCATCAGGTACTTACATTAGCATCTTTAGATCACGGTGCTTGAAGATCCCCTTTATCAGCCTTTACAAGATGTGCCTTCGTTTTCTGATCCACTATCTGCTCCACAACGGGGTTCTAGATCTCAGTATCATGTTAGTATATACGCGTATAATATGCATATAGTATAACGAAAAAATGAATAATTCAAAAAAAAAACTCTCGTTTTACAGTTGTATGACATGTTAATATGCAAATTTTTGATTAGTTGATTATCATTTATTGGCTTTTATTAGCTAATATGAGCATTGCTTCATAGATGCAAGTTCTGTTCTTCTTCAATGAATTCAAGTGCAAATACTCGATGCATGTGACACTGTGTTTGCAATGTTGAAATTTTTACATAAACTGTGAATAGAATTCCTGTCAAGTTCTCTGATGATTCATGATATTTGTTTTACTTGTTATCGGCACATGTAGTGAATGCAAATAGTGAAGCACACAAATTCCAGAACCTGAAAGACTTGCAACAGTTGGAAGTGTCGGTTCTCAGACCTTCTTTGTCTATCGATGATCGTGTTGGCGGCGTAGAGCCTTCTTTTGAGACAGATATTGATGGCTTCGTAGGGCCTCTTTTTGAGACAGATATTGATCTTCATTTTGACGAGGATTTCGAGGCATTGTGGGATGAAAATGAGGTTCATTTTGACGATGCTATGGTTTTGGAGGAAAGCGGTCTTAATGATATAACAAGCCAAAAGCAGCTACAGTGCATGTCAGACTCTAATGTGGAATTTCTGCATGGTCTGCCCCGAGCATTCCTTCCACACAGTTAGTTATGCTCTTATTTAGGCTGGAAATTGAATTCTCGAATAGTGGTTATATTGATTCTTAAGACTTTTTTTTCAATCTAACTTAGTTCAGATAGAGTAGCTAATTTTGTTCGTAGCAGGTTAACGCCTTACTATTTCTTTAATGAAACTACATCAAATCGTTTCCAGATTAATATATTCTCTAAATTTGTTTATCTTGTACTTAAATTTAGGATAATCTTTAGTTTTGGACTTTGTTTTTGATTTGTCTTCGGTTTTGTTCATCACCCTTCATGAGTCGTGATATAGATCTTCGAGGTGTGATGTTAACTCATATCAGATTCATTAATACAAATCAAGCAGTTGAGATGTGTTAGTTTAGAACTAAACAGGTGGAGGCTCCAGGATGAGAAATCTAAACTGGTTTTGATAAATACATTCTTAGGGAAAGACATGTATGCAGAACTTCTTGGCTATCAGTATTAGCAATCTTTAAAAGAAAGTTTTCAACAGTAATATTGTAGTTTGTATTAAAGTCCGCTCTCAAAACCAATTGACTTGTAGCCTAGCTCTAAGAGGGTTCAGTGTACAGTTTCAATCAATGCATCAACATTGTTCCAGTAGCTCTCAAAACCAATTGACTTGTAGTCTAGCTCTAACAGGGTTCAGTGTACAGTTTCAATCAATGCATCAACATTGTTCCCGTAGCGATACAAGATACTGTATGAAAAATGAGGCAGATTACTCGAAGTTCTAAATGAGAGTTACTTACAACAAGGTCAATGCCTGTAAAGATCGTTAGGAACGTGGAGAAACCAGTGGCATGAAAAGAAGCGTAAAGATTGCTTGGAACATTAAACCCATGATCCAGACAACATTTGCCATTCAATTAAGGTCACTTACGACAAGGTAAACGCCTACCATGAATGCCAGTGACATCATGGTAAGAGCTACTCCAAGCAATGGTATAGCTAACTTGAGGGCAGAAAGTACCAGACCAAAATCACCTAGTTGTTCCCAAATAAGGGCAACCACGACCACTATAGAGCTGTATAAGGCTATGGAGTCACAAATTAGAAAGAAGTGGAACGAACGCTGCATTACCAAAGTTGCCATGCCCAGGTGTGGCTTAGAGTTATAACCACCTGGCATTGTAAATCCACCAGCAAAGGTCACAGTTTCCACTAGCGTTGCTAACTTGCTACCAACAGGAGTGTATTGACTCTGTCCTTGTACCTGTCCGTGTTGGTTGGCAGCCAGGGCCGGCCCTGAATTTTCAAGGGCCCTTGGGCAAAAATGGAAAGTGAGGCCCCCTTTAGAAAAATAAAAATAAAATCTTATTATTTTTTTTTTTTCACTTTTCAACATTAAAAGTAATGAAAAAAGTACAAAATCAACAAACGCACACGAGTAAATAAGTATCAAATAATTATTGAAAAATGCTAGATCAAATAATTATTCAATTCTAAAATAAAACACTCAAAGATAAATCTAACACAAATAACGATAATAAATAAAAATGATAGTCAAAGAGCAATAAAACCTGATTTTTGCTTCCAATGTTTATGTTGAATTGTTGATATAAATATAAAACATCCAATGATCCACCCAAAAATTATTGTAAATATGACTTTTTGTATTTCTAATTTTCAAGCAAACCTGCAAGGAAATTTGGAAAAACAAACAAAATTTCATAAATCATAAACAAATCAAAAATAAAATCATCACAAATTCACAATGATGATCTGTGATCATGATTCATGACTAATTTATATTGTCTAATGTATATTAACAATGAGTTAATGACTCGTCCTGATTACAGTGATTAAAAAAATCCAAAGAGTCAAAGACTAATCAAGAGTCAAGACACTTCCCAATTAAAAAAACAATTAACCAAATTTGTTTTTCACTTTTTCTCAACACTATTTGTTTTTCACATTTTCTCAAAGTCCTCTCACATAACAGCCTAGCCAGTAGCCACAGGCAGGCGGCTCACATAGACTACATAGTCACATTTCACAAAGTGTCAAAGTCAAAGACTCAATAGAAATTAATTTCGGTTTCTCTAATTCTCTCTAGTCTCTCACTCTCTCTCTCTCCATAAAACCATTAAAACCCAAACTAGCAAAGCGAAAGACGAAAGCTACAGAGTAGCCAGTCCAGTCGGCCCAGTCTACAACAAAACTGCCGGAGAGTCGGAGATTAGAGAGCATACCTTTTAGAGTTTGAGCAAATGAGCCGTCACCAGGCCGCGCCGAACCGGCAGGCGCCCGGCGTAGCGTCTGCCGTCGTCCGTCGATTTCGGCCAACAATTCAGATTCTGCGTCGGACGTTGGGCGTCGGCGATTCCAAAGAATCAAAGATTTAGCCGTGATTACGTGAAAGAGAATTAGAGATTTAGAGGCAAAGCGAAGAATTCAAGAAAATCCCCAAATTTGATAATGATGTAAGATGTTTTTTTCAAAGTTCAATTTGAGAAACTATGTTTATAATAGATGAGAGGAGAAGGAGACCGTTGTCCGTTGTCCATTGGTTCATGCCTCCTTCCTCAGATGCACGCCGGCCTTGCCGTTTTGGTGTAAAAGAACGGTAAAATTTTTTTTACATATACCCCCCTTATAGAAGTACATATGAACTCGGGGCCCCCAAAATTTGGGGCCTATGGCGGTTGCCCCCCGACATACCCCGTGGCCTATTCGATTCGAAAGGTATGCATTTTCTTGTAAAACTAAGCTTCGCTTCTATATCTTCAATTTCCTAACAAGGTCAAGTGCTTGAAATAAGAGCTTGAGTTTTCCCCAAACCACATAACAGAGTGTAGACACCCAATCTTGTACCCTGACAATTGCCGAAACGGGGTTCTCACACGAAATTGATTCCGTAAGTGTCTCAAGTATTGTCGAGGGTGGGTGGCCTTTTGGCCATTCCTTGGGTAAAGGACTCGCCTATTGGATTGTTTCCGATGCATCAAGTGAAAAGATATCCATTTCAATTTATGTTCTTCAATGACCTATATTTTCTACTTGGTCTTGCGATGTTGACGTGGATTTCCCTATGATTCTTTGCCAATAGGGGCCACCGGGGTATGTCCGAGGGGGCAACCGCCATGGGCCCCAAATTTTGGGGGCCCCAGTTCATATGTACTTCTATAAGGGGGGTATATGTAAAAAATTTTTTTTACCGTTCTTTTACACCAAAACGGCAAGGCTGACCGCTGACGGCTCACAGCGTGCATACAGAACGACTGAACGAAGGAGGCATGAACCAATGGACAACGGACAACGGTCTCCTTCTCCTCTCATCTATTATAAACATAGTTTCTCAAATTGAACTTTGAAAAAAACATCTTACATCATTATCAAATTTGGGGATTTTCTTGAATTCTTCGCTTTGCCTCTAAATCTCTAATTCTCTTTCACGTAATCACGGCTAAATCTTTGATTCTTTGAATCGCCGACGCCCAACGTCCGCAGAATGAATTGTTGGCCGAAATCGACTGACGGCAGCAGTGGCACTTCGGTTCAGCGGCGGCGGCCGGCTCATTTGCTCAAACTCTAAAAGGTATGCTCTCTGATCTCCGACTCTCCGGCAGCTTTGTTGTAGACTGGGCCGACTGGACTGGCTACTCTGTAGCTTTCGCCTTTCAGCTTTGCTAGTTTGGGTTTTAATGGTTTTATGGAGAGAGAGAGAGTGAGAGACTAGAGAGAATTAGAGAAACCGAAATTAATTTCTATTGAGTCTTTGACTTTGACACTTTGTGAAATGTGACTATGTAGTCTATGTGAGCCGCCCTGTGGCCTGTGGCTACCGGCTATATGTGAGAGGACTTTGAGAAAATGTGAAAAACAAATAGTGTTGAGAAAAAGTGAAAAACAAATTTGGTTAATTGTTTTTTTAATTGGGAAGTGTCTTGACTCTTGATTAGTCTTTGACTCTTTGGATTTTTTTAATCACTGTAATCAGGACGAGTCATTAACTCATTGTTAATATACATTAGACAATATAAATTAGTCATGAATCATGATCACAGATCATCATTGTGAATTTGTGATGATTTTATTTTTGATTTGTTTATGATTTATGAAATTTTGTTTGTTTTTCCAAATTTCCTTGCAGGTTTGCTTGAAAATTAGAAATACAAAAAGTCCTATTTACAATAATTTTTGGGTGGATCATTGGATGTTTTATATTTATATCAACAATTCAACATAAACATTGAAGCAAAATCGTGTTTTATTGCTCTTTGACTATCATTTTTATTTATTATCGTTATTTGTGTTAGATTTATCTTTGAGTGTTTTATTTTAGAATTGAATAATTATTTGATCTAACATTTTTCAATAATTATTTGATACTTATTTACTCGTGTGCGTTTGTTGATTTTGTACTTTTTTCATTACTTTTAATGTTGAAAAGTGAAAAAAAAAATAATAATAAGATTTTATTTTTATTTTTCTAAAGGGGGCCTCACTTTCCATTTTTGCCCAAGGGCCCTTGAAAATTCAGGGCCGGCCCTGATGAAAAGGTTCCCATGAACTCCTCGGCTGCATCCAAAGCTGTCAGGCCTTTATTGTTTACTACATTTAAACTGACTCTGTCATCCCATGTCAACCTGCTCACAATTTTAGGATGCCAATAGGTGGTAGCTAAATATAGTGGCGTGTCTCCATTTTCGTCCTTTTCATTTATAAGACTTTCAAGATCACATATTTTGAGTATGAAAGTAACTACATCAAGCTTTCCACTCTTAGCTGCAATGTGAAGAATATTTTGACCTGAGTTGAGCAACATAGTTAAATCAGGGCATCACTGAAGAAATTTCTGAATTAAATCGACACTTCCTGTGTTAAATGCAACATGAATGGGAAAAAATCCATTTTGGTCCATTTGATACAATTCAACAGTTGATTTTTCTACAAGTAGTCAACCCCGTCAAGGTAACCCAGGGATTTCGCGTAGGAAAGAGGTGTACTCCCATCTTCATGTGCTAAATGGATCAGTGCTGGAACTTAGCTGAATAATGCATTACGGACATCTTCCATATGTTTGAATGAGCATAATACTGTCAAATTAGCAAGAAATATTTGAAGCGGTCTGCAAGATATTGTGGTAAAACCAGATAAGCATACTAATCAGCTTTAAGTTAAGATCTGATTGTATGCTTCCACAAGAATGACCTAAATAATCAACAATGGTGATATGCGCTAATTACGTACCTTTGTTCCTTCCTCTTATGGCGCTGGCATTCACAACTGACTTGGCTTTCAATGTCGCGTTCTCATTTATAATTCCAGCAGGATTTTCAATCATAAGCTTGACAAGATTATAACTTCCAGCTTCTGCAGCAATGTACAAAGGAGAAACATCTTTCTCATTCAGAAAAAGAGATACGATGATTTATCAAGGCCATTGCATATGCAATGCTGTATTCCCTTCTTCACTCGCGTCTTTAATCGTCTCTTCATCTAGGTTATTAATTCATATTCCAAAAGATAGTCCTGGAAGGTTTTGCGCAAAGTGCAGGAGTGACTTGACCACTGAAAGGTGCCCAGCGCTTTTAGCAACATATAAAGCAAGGTTCCCTTGGGAATTTTATTTCTTGGTCAAGAGATCGTGGCTTTGTGCGAGGACGAGGATCAGGTCAACTAGCTCGTTGTGGCCAAAGCCTTATGCAATATTAAGGATAGTACTCTCTTGCAGACTAACCTGATTGAACTTAGAAAACTCTCCATCTTCTAATGTGTTAGAAAATGTGCAATGAACAAGGAGTTCAAAAGTCAAGAATAAATCCATACATGAATGTGGTAGTTAATGAATAATGTTAGTAGCTGCATCTAGCTTAGGATAAGTCTCATGAACCATATTTCTAGAATTATCTATCTCAAGTATAAATATCCATGTAATGCTGATAAGTAAAATCATCTCCTTACTCTAGAAATACTCTCCTATTTCAAATACCATAATATCCAACAGTTTGGTATCAGAGCTATGGCCAATAATTATGCCTTCACCAATGTCCAACCACCCTTATTTGACGGAAAAAACTATAAGTTTTGGTCCATTAAAATGGAGACTCTCTTTCGAGCATTGAGGGTCGAAAATCTGATTCAAGATGGTGTAGTAGAAGTTGAATCCTCATAAGGCAAAAAGAAAGAAGATGAAGATGCGAAGACTAGTGATGCAAGCACACTTAGTCTCTCATTCAAAGAGGTGTGGCAGATACTATTTCTCAAAAATAATGAGGGCAAGGACATCGAAGGAGGCATGTGATATTCTAAAGCAAGAGTATCAAGGAGACGTGAAGGTGAGAACTAAAAAACTCCAATCTATTAGAAGAGATTTGGAGAATGTAAAAATGAAAGAAAATGAGAAGCTGGATGAATTTTCTCTAAGAGTCACCGAGTTGGTTCAACAAATGAGGAGTTATGGAGACGATATTGAAGACCAAAGGGTCATAGAGAAAATTTTGATCAATCTTCCACCAAAGTTTAATCCTATCATGGCTTTGATTGAAGAAACTAAAGACCTCAAGACACTATCCCTGGAAGGACCGATGGGTTCTTTGAAATCTTTTGAGCAAATATTAACTCGTCGCTCAGAAGACTCTCTTAAGAGCGCTTTTCAATCAAAAGTATTTTTTTCATCAAGTAATGATTCACCTAGAGGAGGACGAGGCGGTTGAGAAGTGTAGACACCCCAATTTCGTATCACTGGTATGTAATATGACATGAAATATCAAGACCTGTTAAAACTTAACAAATGTCAAGTTACAGGGTTGAAAATGCAAAAGGAAAAAGCAAGATGCTCAAAACAGTGAAATGCAGGGGCCAAAGGTGCCAAAAATGAAAGAACAAAGCCAAAGCTGGCGCCACCCACACTCAAAATGGGGGTGGCACCTGGTTTGTGCTACAGGGAATCCCAAACTGCTACAGGACTATTACAATTCGCGTAATGTGCAATTTTCTCGGTGTTTTGTACAACTGGCTGAAGCCTGAAGAGAGAAAAAGAAATCCCATCGATGTCCTCTTCCCAGGCTATAAATAGAGCCTTCGGGGTTCACTTTCAGACACTCATTTCTTCCCCAAAAACTCTCCACATCGTTGTTACGCTGGAGAAATAGAGAGCGAAGTGAGATAGTGAGCGATCCTTCTCTAAAGCCTCGAAACCCTACCAAAACTCCTCCAAATTTAAAACCAACCGGTCAAAGTGAGCCTTAGACCCCCAGCTAGGTTTCCACCCTATTTCCCTGGTCCAAAAATCACGGAAAGAGCAGTTGCTCTACCGGATTTAAAAGGTCAAATCAGTCAGAAATAAGCAGTTATTCTGCCCGATTTTCGCCTCCCTCAAGCAACCAAACAACCAATCTTAAGCAGTTACTCTGCCCGGATCCCGAGGCAAAAAGTAACTTTCGGAAGCAGTTATTCTGCCCGAATCCCCACCATTTCATAAAAAAAAGATTCCCTCTCCCTGAAGGATAAAGCGAGCACACCCTAGTCCGCTAGTAGCTAAGTTTTAAAATAGGGGAAATTCAAGTGGGTACAATTTTGAAAACATGTTTTCATCTAGGACCATTAATTTTTCGCACATTTCATAAAACTACAAATTGCTTGCCAAATGACAAAAATGCCATTAATGAAGACAAAAGTGATCCGGCATTTTACAGGACCAAAATTAATACAAAAACTCTGATGTCAAGCCTTGGCATCAGGATGATTAATTCCAGGCATCAGGATGATTAATGGATTTCACAACATTATTCAGGACCAAAATTAATTCAAAAACTCTGATGCCAAGCCTTGGCATCGGGATGGATTTCACATTATTTTACAGGACCAAAATTAATTGAAAAATGTTGATGCCAAGCCTTGGCATCAGGATGATTAATTCAAAAACTCTGATGCCAAGCCTTGGCATCAGGATGGATTTCACAACATTATTCAGGACCAAAATTAATTCAAAAACTCTGATGCCAAGCCATGACATCAGGATGGATTTCACAGCTTGGCATCAGGTGAAAAAAAATTCAATAATCCAGGCATCAGGTTGCTAATGCCAAAATGCTGATGCCCACCGTTGTTGCTGATGCCAAAAAACTCTGATGCCAAGCCTTGGCATCAAATTGCTGATGCCAAAATGCTGATGCCCACCGTTGTTGCTGATGCCAAAAACTCTGATGCCAAGCCTTGGCATCAGATGAATTTCACAGCATTATGCAACCTCTCTTCATCTTCAGTGCATAGCACAACCGATCTTTGCCAACCACTCTGCCCACTCTCTGTATCTCTCATCCTTCTAAACATTATCATGGTAGCAATGAAATAATCAAGCAACAACACAGCCGTTAAGGAATTGCCCAATAACATACTTGGTATGTATCTTACTTATTCTCCAAAATCCAAATGAAACCAAGCAGAATGGTTAGTGCAACGTGCGAGGGTGAATGGTCCTAGGCCCATTTCTTCACGAAGTTTTGATACTGTCACTCAGTCCAGTTGTAGCCCATATCTCTAGTGGAGTTTGAATGACCTCGATTCTTTCAAAGCCGTTTCCGGAGGCGCCACAGCCGGCACTACTGACTAGTTAATAATTTTCACAATTCAAAATCACCCTCACTCTATCGTCATATTACACATCCACCACCAGGAAACTTGACATTAGCAGGAGGAGATCATCTACTAATTTGATTGTTTATACTAGTGGTGCAGTCGGAAGACGATGGACTTGGTGAAAGGAGGAAGAAGGGGATAAAGGAAAAAATCAAGGAGAAATGGCTCACTGAGACAGAAATGGCTCGCTGGAATCGTCGTCGCCGTCGCAGTTCGACCGCCAAACAACTCTTCGCATTTAAATGCAAGAAAATCGACACCGTCAAAACCACCGAAAACTTAAGAATAATCGAACCTCGAGCTCTGAACATCTAAGTAGAGATCGGTGGCATCGTCGTCAATGGCGGGAAGATCGAGAATCGGAATAGACGAGCCTTGGGAGGGGTGATTGGGTGAAAGCTCTCGAAAATATCAGTAACTTTTCTTGGAGAGTGAAGACTCCATGTAAAATGACGGCCTCCTTTCACTCAGTATAAAGGGGCTGTAACGTAATTTCGGTTCAAAATTGTACCTAAAAGATATGTCCAAAAAATAGCTGGATTTATTTGAAAACATGTTTTAAAAAATGTACCGGCTTGTAATTATTTCTTTAAAATATTTATTTGTAAAAAGTGCTAATTTCCATCCGGCCCAATGTAAAAATATAAGTCGTTGTGCTGTCCAGATTTAGTTAGGAAATAGCACTGAAAAGAGCCATTATTATGGCCAAATATTTTTAAGTATATTAGTAATTATTTGTAAAGAGACGGCTGCGAGTCCGTAAATAATGTAGCCACGGATGTATTTATTTTTATTTCTTGTCTTTTAATGCTTTATTTATTTGCTAAATAAATATAACAAAAAGCATACTTTAGCCAAAAACTATTTTTGAGACCGAAAGGGCGAGTTGGGTGCCTAGCACCTTCCCAACTCGTAACTTAGCCTCCGAACCCGTTTTTACAATCTCTGGTTTTCTTATTTTGGTTTTGCTTTATTTCTTCCTCAAAATAAAGATGGCGACTCTATAAAACATTTTGGATCCAGTGGGGCATCGCAACATCTTTTCTTGCACTTTTCCGTTTTCCCCTAAAAAATGGAGAATGAGAATGAAAAGGTGATGTATTCTTATATCCTGGTATCCCATAAACAAGGGATAACTTGATGCAGGAAACCCAAAGCACCCATAGTGATCCGAAATAGGCCATAAGACTATTTTCATAAAATCCATAGTGGGGCCTTGCAACACTCCTTTCTTGCACTTTTCTGTTTTCTCCTAAAAAATGGAGAATTGGAATGAAAGGGTGATGTATTCCTATATCCTGGTATCCCCTAAAAAAGGGATAACTTGATGTAGAAAACCCAAAACTCCCATATTGGACCAAAAATTCACTGAAAGTTACCGAGGCGTATTCAAACGCGCTATCTTAGACAACACTCCTCTCGCACTTTTAATTTCGTCTTCCCCTAAACAAGGGAGGGTGGAATGAGAGCAGTGGTGTCCCGCATGTACGCGCACCCCTATCCAAGGGTGCGTGGGGCGCGGGTGCAAGTCCCAGGAACCCACAAGGAGGTGCACGAGGTCGAGGCTCAAGAGGACGTGGAAGAGGCAACAATGGAGGAAGACATGGAAATGCAGAAATCTTTTTTTTTTTTGCAATGTGTGCAAGAAAACTAATCATGCGGAGAAGGATTGTTGGTTTAAGGGAAAGTTGCAGTGTCGAAAGTGCAAAAGGTTCGGCCATGTACAAAAGGACTGCAGGATGAAGGAAGAAGAGCAAGAAAACTTTGTGGAGGAGAAGGAAGTTGAGCCAAATCTCTTTTACATGTGCCAAAAAGTGTCCGACAAGGAGAACAAAATATGGAATTTAGATAGCGGCTGTAGCAATCACATGTCAGGTAATAAAGAGGTATTTCTCAACATGGATTCTTCTTACAATTCCAAAGTTTATTTGGGAAATGGAGAAGCGGAAGAAATTTCTGGAAAAGGCAGCATTGGAGTTGAGACTAAGAAGGGAAATAAGGTGATTCAAGACGCTTACTATGTTCCGAAGTTGGCTGAAAATCGCGCTCAAGGGCGCATTTTGGAGCATGATTATGTGCTTCATTTTGAGGATCGAGAGTGCACTATCTATGAAAAACAGAGGAGATTAGTTGCTGCAATGAAAATGAACAAAAATAGGTGTTTCCCTCTCTCAATGAATTATGCAAAGCAAGTCGCTCAATTAGCCAAAACTGAAAATGCCTCAGGACTTTGGCATAAAAGGTATGGACACTTAAATTTTGGAGCTCTAAGTGTACTTTTCAAGAAGAAGATGGTGTATGGGCTGCCTGCTATTGAAGAGAAAAAAGAATACATGTGAGGGTTGTGCTCTTGAAAGCATCACCGCCAAGTTTCCAAAAGGTGTCGCTTGGAGAGCAAGAGAAAACTTGAGTTGGTGCATACGGATGTGTGGGCCGATGAGAACTCTCTCCAGCAAGTGTATTTTATTTTATTTATAGATGATTATACCCGAATGACTTGGGTATATTTCATGAGAGAAACGTCTGAAGTTTTTGGTGATTTAAAGAAATTTAAAGTCATGGTTGAGAAACAAAGTGAAAGATTTATCAAAGTTCTCGCAGTGACATGGGAAGCAGTACAACTCAATGAATGCAAGAAATTTTGTGAAGATGAAGGTGTTGAAAGACAACTCACGCTTGGGTATACACCGCAGCAAAATGGAGTTTCAGAGAGAATGAATCAAACAGATATGGAGATGGCAAAGTCAATGTTGCACGAAGGTAATGTACCAAGGAAATTTTGGGCTAAGGCTGTTAATACCGCTGTTTACTTGAGAAATCGAAGTCCTACAAAAGCCGTGATGAATTGTACACCATTTGAAGCTTGGAGCGGGAGAAAACCATCAGTCAATCACTTGAAAGTATTTGGGAGTGTATGTTACTCTCATGTGCCAAAGGAGCGTAGGAGCAAGCTTGATGAGACAAGTGAAAAATGCATTTTTATGGGGTATAGCTCTGTCTCAAAGGGCTATAGACTATACAATCTAAAAACTAACAAGATAATTGTTAGTCGAGATGTTCTATTTGATGAAGAAGCAACTTGGGGGTGGCAGTAAGAGGAAGGAAATGCAGAGGCTGTGTATGTTCCTTTTTTTGTAGCCAATAGCCATTCCTAATCCAGTTGAAAGTGATGAAGAGACTATCAAATCAAGCTCCAATGTTCAAGATTTAAATGCACAAAAGTCAACGCCAATAAAGATGCACAATTTAAGCGATGTGTATGCTCGTTGCAACTTTTGTGTTGAGGAACCTGAAAATTTTGTCGAAGAATTTCGAAAGGATACTTGGAGAAAGGCAATGCAAGAAGAAATCAAAATGATCGAAAAGAATTAAACATGGGAACTCGTTGACAAGCCAAAGAACAAGGATGTGATTGGGGTTAAGTGGATTTACAAAGTAAAGCATAACCCAGATGGTTCAGTTTAGAAGAATAAAGCGAGATTGGTTGCGAAAGGCTACTCATAACAGCCTAGAATTGATTTCGAAGATACGTTTGCTCCGGTTGCACGCTTGGATACTATTCGAGCTTTAATTTCCCTTGCAGCTAATAAAGGATGGAAATTATTCCAACTTGATGTTAAATCAGCTTTCTTAAATGGAGAACTCAATGAGGAGGTATATGTTGAACAACCACAAGGTTTTGTGGTCCAAGGAAAAGAACAAAAAGTGTACAAGCTGAAGAAAGCTCTCTATGGACTTAAGCAAGCTCCTCGAGCTTTGTACATCCACATTGATCAGTATTTCATGGATAAGAGGTTTGTAAAAAGCAAGAATGAGCCCACTTTGTATGTCAAGCATGGAGAAGATTCTGATATTCTGATCGTAGCACTTTATGTTGATGACTTGGTGTTCATCAGAAGTAATGAGAATATGATAGTTGATTTTAAAAGTGACATGATGAGAAGGTATGACATGAATGATTTGGGAGTTTTGCACCACTTTCTCGGTATTGAAGTTCATCATATGGATGATGGCGTATTTATTTCTCAAAGGAAATATTCCGAGAAGACATTAAAAAAATTCAGTATGTTCGAGTGTAAGCCGGTAGACACACCACTCGTTGCTAGTGAAAAACTAATGAAGGAGGATGGAAGCAAGAAAGTTGATGCCAGTTACTACAGAAGTTTGATTGGAAATTTACTTTATCTCACAGCTACAAGGCCCGACATTATGTTTGCAGCTAGTTTACTATCTCGATACATGAGTGGACCAAGTCATGTTCATTTGGGAGCAGCAAAAAGGGTGTTAAGATACATCCAAGGCACACTTGACTATGGAATCAAGTATGATAGCAAGTGTGAAACAAAGCTAATTGGATTTTGTGACAGTGATTGGGATGGTTCTGTTGATGACAGTAAAAGCATTTTTGGTTACATATTTTTTCTCGGTTCTAGAGTTTTTTCTTGGTGTTCAAAGAAACAACAAAGTGTCGCACAATCTTCAGCGAAAGCGGAGTATGTCTCTACTAGTCTTGCAACCCAACAAGCAATTTGGTTGAAGAGAATATTAAAAGATTTTGGAGAAAAGAAAAATGGAGCTGTAGTACTTCATTGCGATAACAAATTAGCAATAGCTATGGCAAAATTTTTTGTCTTTCATAGCCGATCAAAGCATATTGCCATCAAGCATCACTTTATTTGTGAAGCTATTGAAAAAAAAGAAATTGAGATGAAATATTGCATGACCGAGGAGCAGGTGGAAGATATCTTCACCAAGGCTTTACCAAAAGAAAATTTCCAGCAACTTAGAGCAGCTATGGGGGTCAAACCATTTGCACATTAAGAGGGAGAATGTTAGATAATGTGCAATGAAGAAGGAGTTCAAAAGTCAAGAATAAATCCATACATGAATGTGGTAGTTAATGAATAATGTTAGTAGCTGAATCATCTAGTTTAGGATAAGTCTCATGAACCATATTTCTAGAATTATCCTATCTCAAGTATAAATATCCATGTAATGCTGATAAGTAAAATCATCTCCTTACTCTAGAAATACTCTCCTACTTCAAATACCATAATATTCAACATAATGCTTGCTTGAAGGATTCAAGGGTCCCATTCTTTGTTGCCTTGTACAGGTCTGGAAATAACCCATCTCGAGATTTCATCAAATATAACCAAGTGCTTCTTGAATAATCATCAACAAATGTAATACAATATAAGAGAATATAATATATTTGTAATATATTATATTTATAGTTAGTTTATACTTTCCTAATCCCTTTGTATTTAGGTTTTCTAATCCCTTTTGTATTTAGACTCTCTAGGTTAAACTTGTGTAGCAAGTATTGTACTTCTATATATATGTTCAACATATCAATGGAAATGCAATGACATTATTCATAAACTTTATTAGTTTTTACATGGTATCACAGCTGGGTTACGAAGGGCGTCGACGAGCTGATCATTGGGTTTGCCGAGGAGTCCTTGGGTTGATGTGGTGGAAGGAGGATTAAGGTAGCGGAAGGTTGGTAGATAGCGACTAAGGAAGGACATCAGCGAGCTGGTCAGAGCTTGGTTAGCCGAGGTGTCCTTTAGTTCTCAATGGGAGGGGGGGGGGGAAATCGGCTTGGCTGTGGAGAGTTGCCGGATCTGAACTTGAGTTTGGTGGTCAGATCTGGGTTGGCAGCGACTTTGATGGGAGGAAGGTATAAGGAGGCGGAAGGTTGGTGGTTTATGGTTAGGAGGTTGCCAAGGTAAGGGAGGGGCGGGGTTGGCAGCGGCTTTGGTGGGCAGGTTTAAAGAGGCAGAAGGTTGGTGGTAATAGGTGCTAAAGGAGAAACGCCTGATGTAGACACCCCAATTTTGTACCCCTGGTATGTGACATGACATAAGATATCAAGACTTGTTTAAACATTAACAAATGTCAAGTTACAGGGTCAAAAGTGTGAAAGAACAAAGCAGGATGCGCAAAAGGATGAACTGCAGGGACCAAACTGTACAAAAAATGGGATCTTTGAAATTAGGCACCACCACCATAAAAATTGGGCATGGCGCCCAATTCCACATGCTGCGCCCAATTCTGTATTGCGCTGCGCCCAATTCTGTATTGCGCTGCGCCCAATTCTCTTCTTTATTTGCCGTAAAGTGCAATCTCTCCCGCACTGTGTACAAGCCGGCTGATGCACGAAGAAGGAATTTTAATTCCGTCGATGTCCTCAAATCAGCCTATAAATACAGGCCCCCGGATCCTCATTCAGCACACCTTTTCTTTGATAAAAATTCACCGCGCTGTCGTTACGCTGGAGAAATAAAGAGCGAAGTGAGATAGTGAGTGATCACCTCAAAAAGCCTCGAAACCCTGTCAAACCTCTTCCAAACACAAAACCAACCGGTAGGAGTGAGCCTTAGCCCCCTAGCTAGGTATCCACCTATTTCCCCGGTCCAAAAATCGTGGAAAGAGCAGTTGCTCTGCTCGATTTAAAATGCCAAATCAACCAGAAATAAGCCATTATTCTGCCCGATTTCAGCCTACCTCAAGCCAACAAACAACCAAACACAAACAGTTACTCTACCTAAATCCCGAGGCTAAAAGTAACTTTCGGAAGCAGTCACTCTGCCCGAATCTTCACAACACTTCACAACACACAAAAAAAAAAAAAAGACTCTCTCTCTCCCTGAAGGACAGAGCGAGCACACTCTAGGCTGTCAGTAAGTTTTATTTTAAAGCTTTCATTTGTAAAAGTATTATTTCCAACCCGGCCCAATGTAGATATATAAGCAGTTGTGCTGCCCGGATTTAGTTAGGAAATAGTACTAAATATAGTCGTTATTATGGCCAAATATTTTCAAGTATATTTGTAATTATTTGTAAAAGAGACAGTTGCAAGTCTGTAAATAATGTAGACAAATGGATGTATTTGTAGGTAGTTAATGCTTTATTTATCTGTTAAATAAATATAACAAAAAGCATACTTTAGCCAAAAACTGTTTTGAGACCGAAAGGGCGAGTTGGGTGCCTAGCACGTTCCCAACTCGTAACTTAGCCTCCGAACCTGCTTTCATTATCTCTGGTTTTCTTTTTGGTTTTGCTTTATTTATTCCTTAAAATAAAGATGGCGACTCTAAAACATTTTGGATCCAGTGGGGCCTCGCAACATCTTTCTTTACACTTTTCCGTTTTCCCCTAAAAAATGGAGAATGTGAATGGAAAGGTGATGTATTCCTATGTCCTGGTATCCCCTAAACAAGGGATAACTTGACGTAGAAAACCCAAAGCACCCATAGTGATCCGAGATAGGCCATAAGGTTGTTTTCATAAAATCCATAGTGGGGGCACTGCAACATTCCTTCCTTGCACTTTCACGTTTTCCCCTAAAAAAGGGAGAATGAGAATAGAAGGGTGATGCATTCCTATATCCTGGTATCCCCTAAAAAAGGGATAACTTGACATAGAAAACCCAAAGCTCCCATATTGGATCAAAATCCACTAAAGGCAACCGAGGCGCATTCAAACGCGCTATTCTGACAGCACTCCTCTCGCACTTTTGATTTCGTCCTCCCCTAAAAAAGGGAGGGTGGAACGAGCGTGGATGTCACCGCATCCGCACGCACGCCACCCCTATCCAAGGGCGGCGGGCGGAGCACTTCCCTGAACCCACAAGTGGCGACTCTGGCTGGGAGATCGTTTTTATTTTAATAAATAAAAATGGAGAGCTAGACTCAGTAACCAAAACTTTTTTTTCTTTTGTTTCTGGCTAAAGTATGCTTGTTATATTAATTTAAACACTTAAATATTGCGTTCCTTTAACATCCGTGTCTATATTTGTGGATATGATCCTCCATCTTGCAGCAGTTTCATTTCGCAAATCGTTATGATATACTTGAAAATATTCGTATTTTTAAAGAAAAAAAATTTTGCAAAAAAAAAAAAAAATAAATAAATATATATATATATATATATATATATATATATATATATATATATATATATATATATATGCAATATTTTATGTGCAATTTTCGGCAGACAACAAAAGGGCCGGGCTTTATTTTATTATGCTTTATTTTCATCCCGCAATATATATATATATATATATATATATATATATATATATATATATATATATATGCATTCATTCTGTCATTTTATTTTGGGGATTAGGACTCATTTGTAATAAATAGGAATAGATAGACTCCCCGCTTTTCTTTCTATTTCTTGATAGTATGCTTGCTTGCTCGCGCTCGAACTAAAAAGCCGAGAAAGTCCATATATAATAGCAAGACAGGCCATATCTGTTTTATTTTCTGCTTTTATATAAAAAAAACTTTTTTTGCTTTTTAGATACCGCACAGACGCGCACATGCATATAAATATATTCGAATCGCTACTCCTACACCATGGCGGCCTACCCCGCATGAGCCAACGTTAGGCGCATATAGATTCTCGGGACACTTCAAAGACCGACCGGTTTTTGCATTTTAAATTGTGGGTCAGTCCCAGTCAAAAAAAAAATGTACGCAAGTAAAAAAAAATGTGCGCAAGTAAAAAAAAATGCGCAAGTCAAAAAAATAATACACTGGGGCTGATTTATTATTTTCAAATGCTGAACTTTACGAAACCCCTTTGTCTAAAATATTTCTCTCTATTCAAACCATCTCTCTCTCTCTCTGTGCAACTGCTCTCTTCGTTCCCAAATTCTTTTTGTTTCCTCTTCTCATCGACAACAATGGTATGTTCTTCTCTACTCTACTACTTGTTATTCACTGTTTACTGTTTCGTATTTCATCTCTTAAGCAAATTGTTTTGGAATACAAAAGGTCGCTTTTGCGTAACTAACAGTATACGCCATTGTTGTTCTTCAAAACCTAGAAACTAACAGTCGTTTATATGCTTTGAATGCTTACTCTCTTGAAAACCTTATGTTAAAAGTTTCTCTGGTTTGCTTACTCTAAACATTCTAGGGTTTCAAGTTTTCTTTTCAAAATTTTCAATAATCTCAGAAAAACTTGAAATCTCTGCTTGTTTAACTCATGAGGTAAAAAGCCCTAATTTTTGACTGCATTTCTTTCAGGCAAAATCAAAATCCAAGCGTGACAGCAGGAAGGTGCTAGACCCAGAAAAGGACATACCACCAAGTTTGGACGTCAACCTTCCGGGATATCCTACTTTTCCCGCTGCTCATGACGTCATCGTAGCCCTGGACCCGAAACTTTATATACCCGGGATGTGCATTGACCTCCAATTTGTCTGCACTATTGTCGCCGGAGTCAAGACCTGCGAAGACATGAATGCCTCAGGGATTCTTCCACTCTTCTGCCTCAACGACAAAGACTACAGTATTTTCTTGCCTGAAGAGTTCTACCAAAGGATGGAGCTCAGAAACCTAAATGCTCCACGTGGATTGTAACGCCCCGTATTCTTGCATGTGCATTGTATGCTTGTCTTCTTGATTTCTTGTTTATTGTGAGCATGTTTACCTAGTATAGAAATGTCTTAGAAACATTCATAAGTCATTCTTGAAGTTCTTAACATGTTTAGAATCGCGTAAGCTTGTTTGTTGAATCGCCGGTTCGATCGTTTTAATTTTGGCCTTAGCGATTCCCCCTCGTTGCTCGTATTGCCTCTATTTCGTCGTACGAAGTGTTCATTGAGTTCGTGGCTTTGTATTCAGGTCTTAACCATGTTGAAACAAGTCTTTTTCATGTCCAAGTTATCCTAGTTTGATTGGTGTTTGATTGGAGTTTGATTCGTTAACCATTCATCGTGTGAGTTGAGCCTTGTTCTATCTTGTTCCGGGTGTTGTTCGGGTGCGTTTCTGACTCATTTTGAGTAGGGTTAGACCTTAGAATGGTTGCCCATGAGTTTGGGATCATTTAGGACAAGTTTAGACCAAGTTTTGGAGGTTCAGGAGCCGAGGCGCCCGCCTGGCACCTTGTGAGGCGCCCGCCTCAAATGCAGGGAGCAATTACAAAATGAGCTGAACTTGGAGACAGCCTCAAAGTGAGGCGCCCCTCGGCATAGTGAGGCGCCCGCCGCCTCAACATAAAAGTGTGCAATTACGGGATTTTCCCCTGTTTTGAGTTTTGACGTGAAATGCCTATCCTACCCTCATTAAACCCCCTCTAAACCCTTCCTAACCACCCATACTTAGTCCTAATCATATCCTAACACTAATTAGAAGTTAATCTAGGTTGGATTAGTGTTTGTTAACTCCCTAATCTCTACTAATTGCACTTGAGAAATACCTCTTGTACCCTTCTCATTTTGGGAGGTATAAATACCCAAGCCTTGACAAATTTTCAGTAAATCTCTCATTTGTTCATCCTCTTCTTACACTTTAGAGAGAGAGTGAGTTGGGGGCTTGAGTTTTGAGCCCTAGTTCATCTTCTTCCTCCGATCTACGAAGATTCCACCGTTCGATTGCCGCCAAACTTCGGATTCTTGACGTGTGCGACGAAAGGAACGACTTCACCGTTTAGATTTTGATTCTCTTGAGTTTTCACTCAAGCTAGGTAAGTTACTCTTCTTCTTCTTAGTTCTCATTGACCCTAAGGAAACAAAGTTTATGATGTATGAGGTCAATGAGGACACATAATTGCTTCCTATGCCTTCCATTTGAATTTTAAATGTATGAATTTGCTAGGAGCATGTCTAAGTTGATTTCTTGCCTTTGAAAGTTGATATTGCTCTTTCATCAAGTTTAATTGAGGTCTTGAACATGTTAGAAACATGTAGTATGTTCGTTGATGAAAGTGATATTATTTGGAAATGCCCTAAATTACGCCTATGGGATACGTTGTACGTTGTTATGTGTTATATCCTATAAATTGAACTATATGATATACATGAATCACTTTGCATTGCCTTGGTGAATTTACAACCTTGTTGAACTTAGAAGTGACCTAGGTTGGATTATGAAGCACATAGCTTCAATTTCCCGAAATTGGGAATTTAGAGGAAAGACTCAACGGAGTCGACGCTAGGGAAGAATTGAACATGTAGAACTCTAGTTTCAATCCCTACGAAGTTTGAACACCGTTTGATTTGGTTTACTCAAGTATGAGCTTGGTTTAATTGTTTATAACAAGTTGTTATGAAAGATTGGTTTGGTGCAATTTATTGCTTTGATATGATTTTATGGTAGAGATTAATACCCTACTTGGTTGGTCGAGTTCGCTCTTGTCGAATTCGATCCTTAATTGGTTTAAGTCAAGTAAATATCTACTTGTGCATCACATTGAGTCCAGCTGGCATTATTTGGTTTGTTTATCAAGTCAGGGTGGGACGATGCATCGCCTTCACGAATTATGGGATTCGTGCTCGCTATGGATCGCCGCACCTGGGACCTCACACACACCTCCATTGTTGGCCGCAATGGGGAAGTAGCCCCTTTGCCGTATCAATAAGTGCCGCATTGGCTTGCTATCTAGATCGAGTGGTTCTTGATGAAAGTCGATGCAATCACAGAGCATCGATGTTGCACGATAAAGTATAATAAAGTTTATTGCAGGAGCTACGAAGCGGCCGTGACTATATCATATCCTACTTGTATGATTTATTTTACGCACTTATGTGAACAATGTGATACGTGCCATATGATGATAATATGCCATAATTGTAATAAATGTCATGATATAACATGAACATGCATATTTTGGTAACTTACTAAGTCTTTCGACTTACCCTATTTGTTTGCTTTGTTTTCCTTAGATCAAAGCCGAGGAGACGTCCCGCGCTAGACTCGCTTCTCACGCTTGGTTGCTTGCGAGCTAGAGGTTGTTCTTTTGGGTGTAGTAATTAGCCTTTTGTTTTTGGAAAGGACGTTGGGAAGCAAGTCATCTAGACTTGACTTTGGGTTTTGTGATTGTAGTAAACTTGATACTTAATATCTTTTGTATGCCGACTTATATGTCGTGCCTGTTTATATGTATGATGGTTCATCACAGTTTCTTCCGCTAAAGCTTGTTTAAAGTATTATTGTTGTTGTTGTCTCCGGCATGTTGTGGCCGTTGAGGTTTTTATAAGCATGTGTTAATTGTAGGAGTAGTTGTTGGGTTCCGGCTGTAATGTCGCCGATGACTTGTTTAATTTAAGTTGTTTTTCCGGCCAAGTGTAGCCGAGTTGTTATTCGTATGCAATGTTGCGCCACATGAATTTCGTAAACCTACTTGCGCATGCTTGTGTGTATCTTGTCTATTTGGACGGCGCGACTCGGGATCTCGCATTGGGGTCCGGGTCGTGGCAGATTGGTATCGTGAGCTATAGGTTAGCTGTCGGCCAGGATAGGTTCCATGGCCTAGGTGGGTTGGTTATTTGTGTGATGATTCTAACGTCGAGTGAATTCTTGTAGGGGTTCGATGGATAATCATAGGAATGGAAATGGCCGCGGTAGAGGTAGGCCCAGGAGAGGTCCGGCAGAACCACGAGTTGAGGTACCGCCGCCCCGCGTAATCCGGTGGGTCCGGATATGGCGAGTAATTACACCGTAGGTTGATGGCTTTTCGCGGGCAGGCAGGTGCCAGGAGGTCAAATTGAGGGAGCACCACCACCACCTCGACAGGAGGACGTTGTACCACCACCGAGACCGAGGACTGACACCACTCTCCTAGAGAGATTCCTTAAGTTGAAGCCTAGTGCATTTCTTGGGGAGCCAAACCCTAGGGAGGCTGAGTTGTGGATGGAAGAGATGATCAAAGTATTATCTATGTTGGAGTGTACCGATGAAGAGAGAGTCAGACTAGCGACGTTTAAGTTTAAGGGAGCCACCGAACATTGGTGGAATGTGTTGAAGGAAAGTTGGGAGATGCAACAAGTTCCTATCACTTGGGCTAATTTTCAAAGGGAATTTAAGAATGAATATGTACCGGATGTGGTTCGCAACCAAAGGGAGAAAGAATTCTATAATCTTGAGCAAGGTAGCATGCGTGGCGGAGTATTCCGCGGTTCACCGAGTTGAGCCGTTATTGCACGTATCGATTCCTACGGGCTCGGAGGGCACATAAGTTTGTAAAAGGGTTGAGGACTGAATTTAGGAAGGCAGATTCTAGCACTTAAGCTCACGATTATCGGAGTGCCATTGATAGAGCTTATGAGGTTGAGCAAGATATCGAGGAGCACCGAGTTCAAAGTAATCGGGTAATGCCACGACAGACCACTCAGAACACTAATCAAGGGAATAATTCGGGAAACAGAAGGGGATACCAAGGAAACCGTGATAGGAGAGGTGGAGGCCAAGGTAGGCCACAGACAGGGAAGCAGGGCAACAGTACTTCTTCTACTCAAGGGCAGCAAGGGTCGCGTAATGAGGCTATGATTTGTTCATTCTGCCAGAGGTCTGGGCACACAGCTGATAGGTGCTGGGGGAAAACTGGGAAGTGTTACTATTGCGGTGACGGAACTCACATGAAGAAAGATTGTCCCAAGTTCAAGGCCAATCATCGGGCGCGTAGGCCAACGCTTGTCAGGGGCTAAGAGAGACGTGGATGGTAAACCAAAGGTTCAAGGTCGGGTGTTTGCGCTTGATCGTAGCGAGGTTCGAGGATCTACTGAGCGGTGATAGGAGGTACTCTTTCTATTCGATCATAAGGCTCGAGTTCTCATAGATCCAGGGTCTTCGCATTCTTATGTTGCTTCGCACTTTGTTGAGAATCTATGCGTATTGCCTCAATCTTTGCCATACTTGCTTGAAGTGTCTACCCCACTCGGGGAATATATGCTCGCATCTGAAGTGTTTAAATCTTGTGACGTTTTGGTGGGTGACCACACTTTGCATGCGGACTTGGTAGTTCTACCTATACGTGATTTTGATGTGATTCTTGGCATGGTGGTTATGTGCTTATCATGCTATAGTTATTGCCATAGGAAGCGGGTTACCTTTTATATCTGGTGTGCACTGAAGTTTACTTTTTGTGGGTGATCATGCGTCGAGTGACTTGCATTTTATTTCTGCACTAAGGGCTAGAAAATTGTTGTCTCAAGGGTGTGCGGGTTATCTTGCTGTGTTGTTGATAAGAAGAGGTCTTCGCCGAAATTAGAAGAGGTTCCGTAGTATGTGAATTTCGATGTGTTTTTACCGACCATGCTATGCCCGATAGAGAGCTAGAATTTTGTATTGAGCTTATTCCGGGGACTTCACCGATTTCTAAGGCACCGTATAGGATGCGCCATGAGCTTAGAGAGTTGAAAACTCGCCGGTTGCGGAACTCCTAGAGATTGGTTTTATTAAACCAGAGTGTGTCGCCTTAGGCGCACGGTGGCCCTATTGTGAGGAAGAAAGATGGGAGTTTGGGTTATGCATAGATTATCGCGAATTGAATAAGGTGACCATTAAGAATAAATACCCACTACCCCACATTGATGATCTTTTGACCAATTGCAAGGGTCTATTGTCTATTCTAAGCTTGATTTGAGATGGGGTTACTACCAATTGAAGGTCGAGAGGAAGACATTCGAAGGCTGACCTTCACTAGATATGGGCACTTTGAATTCGTGGTGATGCCGTTTTGGGTTGGCGAATGCGCCAATGGTGTTTATGGACTTAATGAACCGTGTCTTTCATAGTTATCTTGATTGTTTTCGTGGTAGTCTTCATTGATGACATCTTAGTGTATTCGAAATCTCGGGAGGAGCATGAGAAACACTTGAGGAGCGGTCTTGTCTATTCTTCTCGAGACAATTTTATCGAAGTTTAGTAAATGTGCTTTTGGCTTGAAGAAGTATCTTTCTTGGGGCATATCATTTCTAGCCTTAGGAGTAGCCGTTGATCCTTCTAAGGTTGAAGCGGTGACAATTGGAAGAGACCTAGTTCGATTACCTAGAGGTTCGGAGTTTCTTGGGTTTAGCGGGTTATTACCGGAGATTTATTGAGGGATTTTCTCGGATCGTGACTCCTATGACGAGTGAGGCCCGGCGCAAAAGAATGTGCCTTTTGTTTGGAGCGAGAAATGTGAGGCTAGTTTTCAAGAGCTTAAGAACCGGTTGACGTCGGCACCTATTTTGGCTTTTCTAGTGGAGGAGATAATTTTGTGATTTATAGTGATGCTTCTAAGGAAGGTTTGGGTTGTGTGTTGATGCGAGAATGGTAGAGTTATCGCCTATGCGTCGAGGAAGTTGTCTATTCATGAGCGTAATTACCCGACACGATTTGGAGTTGGCTGCGATTATCTTCGTTGCATAAATGGAAACATTACTTGTATGGGGCTAAATTTGAGATCTTCACCGACCACAAAAGTTTGAAATACTTGTTTTCTCAAAAGGAGTTGAACATGAGGCAAAGAAGATGGATGGAGAAATTAAAAGACCACGATTGCACTATTTTATATCATCCGGGAAGGCAAATGTAGTAGGCTTGATGCCTTGAGTAGAAAGGTTCACATGTCTTGTATGATGGTTAGAGAATGGAAGATGTTGGAGGATTTGCGAGATTGGGGTCTAGTGTTTATGATAGAGGTGTAATTTTCGCGAATGTTCGCGCTACGCCCGATTTTATTTAGGAAGATTAAAGAAAGCATGAGGAAGCGATCCGAATTGAAAATTATTGATGGGTTGGGCGAGAATGTATCGCGATTTTGTGATTAATAGTGAGGTACTTTGACATTTCGGGCCGAATTTGTGTTCACACTTAATGATGATGAATTGAAGAGGTTGGTTCTTGATGAGGCTCATAAATCGAGGTATACCATTCACAGGGGAGCAGATGTCTTAGACTTGAAAAGACAATTTTGGTGGAAAGGCATGAAGAGGGAAATTGCAGAGATACGTGTCAAAATGTTTGACTTGTCGGCGGAGTTAAGGCTGAGCTTGTAAGGCACCGGGACTTCTACAACCACTGAGATTCTGAATGGAAATGGGAGTTTGTTACTATGGTTTTGTGACGAGGGGTTACATGATGAAGGATTTAATGCGGTTTGGGTTATAGTCGACTGATTGACTAAGTACGCACACTTTATTCCGATCGTCGCTTTATTCGTTGACTTCGGTTAGCGCGACTTTGTACATTCGGAGATCGTGAGACTTCATGGCGTCACGGTGGTATTGTATCCGATAGAGATCGAGGTTCACATCTAGATTTTGGAAGTGGATTGCTGCGAAGCTTTGGGGGACCAAATTAGACTTCGATACAGCTTTTCATCCACAAGCGGATGGTCGGTCGGCGATTGATAGATTTTGGAGGACATGCTTCGAGCTTGTGCCGGATTTCAAGGAAGCTGGATTCTCACTTACCTTAGCCGAGTTTGCATATAATAACAGCTACCAACGAGTATCAAGATGGCGCCGTATGAAGCTTTGTATGGGCGTAAGTGTAGATCACCAATTTGTTGGGATGAAGTTGGAGAGGCGAAACTTTGGGGTTCCGAAGTTAGTGCAACAATGGCTGAGAGCGTGAAGTTGATTAGAGATCGCTTGCGCACCGCTCAAAGTCGACAAAAAGAGTTACGCGACAATCGAAGACGAGATCTTGAGTTCCAAGTGGGAGACTACGTGTTCTTGAAGGTAACACCGAGAGGTACGAAGAGATTCGGCAAGAAAGGGAAGCTTACACCGAGGTACATTGGCCCATTCGAGATTCTTGAGAGAGTGGGTCCTAGCGATCGCATTGCATTGCCACCTTCACTTTCTGAGACTCATAATGTATTCCATGTTTCCATGTTGAAAGTATTTGAAAGATGATACCCATGTACTTGAGTATGAGGAGATAACATTTGAGCCTGATATGTCTTATGTTGAAAAGCCCGTGAAGAATTTTGGATACACCAAAGAGCAAGTGCTACGAACCAAGAGAATTCCCTTAGTTAAAGTTCTTTGGAGAAACCACAACATTGAAGAAGCGACTTGGGAAACGGAAGCGGAGATGCCGAGAAGCATCCACATTTGTTTGATTAACTTGGTAAGAATTTAGGGACTAAATTCCTAAAGGAGGGGAGAGTGTAACGCCCCATATTCTTGCATGTGCATTGTATGCTTGTCTCTTGATTTCTTGTTGATTGTGAGCATGTTTACCTAGTTTATAAATGTTTTAGAATCATTCATAAGTCATTCTTGAAGTTCTTAACATGTTTAGAATC
>CM028378.1:36728181-36751827 GCA_013146195.2 Codonopsis lanceolata | reverse complement strand
AATGTCATATGACTCATATTTTATCTAAACATTCCAAATAGTACTATGACTAGCTTTTCCTTATGTTTTCTTCTCTTTCCTGTCCAGAATACCACTCTTTGGCGAATTCACTTGTCAGAATGCTATAATCGCGGAGCGCTTATTGAAGCAGGTAGCTGCATGTATCCAAAAGTGCATCTATCTACTGTGAAAATTTACTGGTCTTAGTTAGACAGACTAGCTTACAGAAATTTCTGACCTTATTTTGTTGCGTTCGTAATCTTTTGGTTATTAATAAGAAAGACAAGAATTTCCTCAGAACTGCTACCTCAAACTTCATATACGAGTAGTTAAAAGAAAAGCCAGGACCGCATTCATGCATCACAAGCATTGCTCTGTCGCTATCTAATATCTTTTCACTTCATAGTGCTAGACACTTTCCGGGTGATAATAAGTCTGTCTTGGGCAACAACACAATTTTTAGGCTCTTTTTAGGCTCTGTCTTCTATCAAAATGCATTCAAGATAGATGCAATTCGACAATGTTGAATGAGTAGGCAATGATTATGATTAATTAATAGACTTTTGGTATCTCTGTGGCTCTTATATGCGTTCTGATTGCATCCCTTCTGCTAACCCACGTTGTATACCCATTTCTGCCTCTCTGTTCACTGATCAATTCCTGGAAGTTTTTAGTTTATGCATGAAACTTGTATGACTTCCCCATTGACTCTAAAGGTTAAGTGTCTTAGTGCTTCATTACCATTACTTATCAAAAAAAAAAAAAAATTGCTTCATTACCATCTATTGGCCTTACCTCTAATAGTTCAGAAGTTATTTGAAAAAACAGGAGGAACATATCCAGAAAAATATGTAGTGAACTCGAGTATGTAAAAGGTACCGCATCTGCAAAATTTCATTTGATGTTAATGCTACTCTTATATTTGGAGGAAAAGGGAAAAAATCCTATTAACATTGCTTCAAAGAATAAAGCTACAAATGCTATCTGTAGAGGAAGGATGTGATTCGAGTGTTCCTACTATGTGCATTATTCTCATGTGCAATTTTTCTTCTGACAGTTATGTCCTGAAGCTGGAAAAGGCTGATGTTTATCGACTACCATATTTGAGAAGCAGTGGACCAGGATTTGGTGTGTTTATCTATACGATCCAATTGCTTCTATTACGTGATTTATTTATACCATATTTGAGAAGCACTGGACCCGTATATTTATTTTAGAGAGAGAACTAAACTTAATCTTTGAACACCAGTATTTTATTTCATAATATGTGTTTTATTGGAAAAAGAAACTGAGCTAATATTTTGTTTCTAGTCACTTGTATAAAACTAAATTTACTGGTACGTGCACCCAGTATGATAGCAAATATTGTTACATTGTACAAAAAATGAGTTAAGTTGCAAGTAGTTGAGTGAATACTCATTTGACATTTGACATTTGACATCTTGCTGCCCTGCTTCTCTACACATTCTTCTTTTTACATGTCTCTAAAAGAGCAGGTGCTTTGAAGAAAACTCGCAGCTAATATGATATTTAATTAGCATGATAAAGCAATATTTAGGTATTCTTGCAAAACTGAGTGTACAGAGTAAGTAAAAAGGATAAGGTTTATCTTGCAAATGAAGTTTGATGAGTGCAGTTGCAAATTAGGCCTTAGCTGGACTTCTATTTTCTGATTCACTTATTTCTTTTTTTGATTGTTTCTTTGTTTGTTTGTTTCTTTTTTGTTCTATGTAAATGACAACTTTATTCTTAGAAGTTAAGGAGTATAGGCCAAGCCATCTCAAGCAGGGAAAGTCACCCAAGTAATTCTTCTCTTTATTCAGCAACTTTTTCACCAGTAAATCCAAGCTGTATGCAAGATAATGTTCTTGTCGTTTGTCACCATGATATCAGGGGCTTCTAAAATGACAAAATCCTTCTATTTGACATCATTTTATTCGTTGCATGGATGCTTAAGAATGTCATCAAAGGAAGCTTCAACTTTTTCATTGTAGTCTAAATTTCTGCATTTCGGTGTATCAGCTTTGCTCGAGGCTACGAGAAAAGCCAACTTTAAAGATACTTCAAGCCGAATAGCTGATGGCTTCTCATCAAGAAGGTAAAAACTTTGTTGAAAAACATTTATACATGCAAATAGATATTGTTGTGTAGTCATACATGTGTGTATATATATATATATATATTAGGGTTTTGAGTTGAAACAAGTAATTAGGTGTTAATGTAATGGCAATTTTTGAGCCATGTCAAATTTCTTGACAAAAATACTTCATAATATATTAGTTGCATGTTTTTTTTTTCTTTCTTTTTTGTTGGTAACCAAGAAGGAACTCCTTCCACTGCATGGCCACATTGGACCCACCATTGGGATAATGTAGTATGATAAACTCCATATTATTCCTCCGTTTTCAATTATCGTCCTCTTTGACCCGGCACACCGTTTAAGAAAAAGTAATTGAATGTATTATAAATATTAGTGAAATGTGTGATTTCCTTTAATGCCCTTGAGCATGTAATCATAATTAAAGTAGGTAGAAAAAGTAAGGGTAAACTGGTAAAATTGTTTTCCTTAAAGGGAAAGTTTTGAAAGAGTACAATTATTTTAGAATGGACGACAAATGAAAGGAGGATCATAATTTGAAAATGAAGGGAGTATATAAGTTGCTAGTACAGCTCAAGTTGGGTACGAGGCAAAATGAAGTGAGAGTTAAACAATTTCTAAACATGCAGGTGTGATAGTAAGAATAAGAGATGCTCATCAATCCTTTCCTTCTGGTGATATATTTGGAACCTAATTATCTGATGGGGATTCTAGAAGTATGATTAAAACATGTCTGAGATTTCTTGCTTCTCCATTCTTTAGCCATTTGTCCAAAGATGTTGGGTATGTATTTGCAATGCTGCATTCTCTTCTTGAGTTTGAAATGTGGCTTCTCGGTGTCAGGTGGGATGTACCAGTATTAGTTGCCTGGGGTATAGCTGACAAGTATCTTCCTCAAACAGTTGCCGAAGAGTTTCAAAAAGGAAACCCTGCTACTGTCACGCTTAAATTGATTGAAGGTGCAGGCCATATGCCACAAGAGGACTGGTAACTTGCACAAAACCTGACATTCATGGAATATTTTTTGTTCTTTTCATTTTTTAGTTCTGACAAGGGTATTGCATTTTACAGGCCTGAGAAAGTTGTTGATGCTTTAAGAGTATTTTTGTGATGATCCATGAAGAACCACTGTATATTGAGCATATGTCTTGGCAATTTTATTTTTTAATTTTTCGATGTAAAACATTTCTCTCTTCTCCTTGAGCAGAAAAATTGGTGTAAATTTTTTTTATTAGTTCAAAGATGAATACAAATAGATTATCAATAATTTTCAATCCTTTTGAGTTTTGTGATTGAACGTGCTTATCACAAGGGAGCAAGTCGAAGGGAAAATCAGTCCATGCATCTCTACAAGAAATTTAACCATGATGATCCACTTCCAATAGGTAGAAAACCACCAGCTTTCCTTGCGGCACTTAGGCACATGGTCACAGGAACAAAAATCGGGATTTGATGCGTTCATTGCATACATACACAAACCCCAATAGATACTGCAGACAGAAGAAACTGAAATGGGTCCATTACAAGCAAACACCGTCCTTCCCATTTTTACAAAACATGAAATGTATGAAGCGCCAACTACTTTGCTCTCTTCTTCGGCTTCTTGCCAGTTTGCACAGCTTGAATTTTCTTCTTTGGTATCTTCTCAGCATTACTTTGTTTTCTCTTTGTAACCTTCTTTTGATCCTCATCATCCTCGTTGTCGTCATCACCATCGCTACCATCATCACTATCTACAGTCTTTCTTTTTGTAGGTCTTTTACCTCCTTTAGCTCTACCTCCTTTAGCTCCCTTGTGGTTTCCATCAACCTTCTTGCTTTCCCTGGATTTCGTTCTTGCAATAGTTTTTTTACCTCCTTCAGTTAGCTCTTCATCTCCATTATCAGTATCATCGTCGTTGTCATCAGCTTTGGCACTTTTTTCGTCACTATCATCGGACTTCTTTGCAGGAGGCTTCTTAGCTCTGGTTTTAGCAGTTTTCTTCCTACTTTTTACTTCAACTTTTTTAGCATTCTCTTCATCCTCGCTTCCTGGTTCGTCACCATCCTCATCCTTGGTTTTCTTACTAGCTCCTTCAAGTGGTTTAGCCAGTGCTTTAGCAGTTTGCACAGCTTGAGCTCCACTTAGCTTTTGCAACTCAGGCACATAGGCTGTCGTCTGAGACAGAAGAACAGGACTCCTCAGTCCTCAGATATACTAGCAGAACAATAGGAAAAAGAAGTGAGAATGTTTTACAGGGACATACCCTGCCCCAGCCTTAATGAACTCGATTTTCTTCCCTGCCAAAAGATGGAAAGTCATCAATGTCTTTGTGTGGAACAACAAAAACATCTAAAAGCTGGAAACCTTGGGTAATTAACAAACTTAAATTTGAGTTGGAGCACCATGCAAGCCTAAAATGCATGTGGCCAATATGTGGACAAAATATAAATGCAGAGGGAGATTAACAAACCAACTAAACACTACAGTAACTTAACTCATGACACAAAAATTACAGGCGCACACAGAGTAAGCAAGGTACCAGCAGCAAAGCAGAGTATGTATGACAAAAGAGGTATATAAAAAGGTCATGTTCTCAGATTTCCCACTCATAGTCTAGTAGGGGTTGTGCCACATCACTCTAAGTAAATGCCATGTACTTTCCTGGTCTTCCCCGGTCTTCCCCAAACTACGACCTACCATACAGAACGTGGTAGGCTCCACGAGGTAGCCTAAAGGGGGGCCAAGATCGTGTGCTTTAGCCCAAGGGTAATGCCACTTAAATCTCTACGGCCACACCCGGGTTCTATTAAAAGTCTCCACAAGCCCTGAAGGTCAAAATGCTTCGTCACGAGGGATTTCTTGCCTCCCTATGAGATTGAGCTGGCCCCGGTGGCCGGTGCCCGGATGTCGGAACATTAAGTTTCCAAGGAATTAACTATACACCTGAGGTATAGGGCAACAATTTACCACTAGCACTTACATCCCCAAGGGATGACCCGGCTTAGGCACTACTAGGTGGTCTACTCAAAGTGCAACGACAGGCGGCTTAGGGTCCCTGAACCCTCAAGAGGCCAAGCCATTGGCAGCTGAAGCCAAGAGAAAGTCTCACCCATTGTACGTGTGGGATACCGCACATGTGTGATATATGTGACCTGATTACAAAGAGAGAAAGAGAGAAAAAGGTGATTGTGGTCCCCACTTATGGTTATGGGACACTTGTCCTATGATCATTGGATCATCAATAGGACGATGAACCTAGCATGGAAACTTGGAATATTCCATTTGCCATCTCGTACTCACTATAAAATATAAATAGAGATCACAAAGACACAAACTTCATTTTACAAAAAAAAAATTAAAAAATCGTTAATTGATAATTTGAGTGAGTTTCTAGCTTGAGACTTCAGCTAGTGAGCACTAAGCATTCTCTATTTCCACCCCTACCCTTTACTCTTTGAGGTTCTTTGATAGAGACTTGTCAGTTGTCACGCCTAACACTTTACCAAGCACATATCAGAACCTTGGGGACACTCACATTTTACACATAACAATAGAAGCCATTTATTAAAACTATCTCTGTACTTTTCTTTTCTAGCTGAAATGTTTTCTCTTCGATGCTTAGTGATATATAATGCTATCGCTAGTTTCAGTTGACACTGGAGGGTAATATATCTATTGCAAGGGAAGAAGGGGGTGTAATTTCTCACATATCTTATCTTTTTGATATAGCATATGGTTTTGACAACTCTTTCTTTTTTCATCTTTCACTCAATTATGGTTCTTATTCTTACATAAATGCCAAAAGCCTAGCTTGTGTACGTACTTGGAAGGAGAGCCCAGTGGTTATGGAGGGAGATGAGTATACTGCAACGTACGCAGTCAGGAACCTCAAAATTCTCAGCATAGACAGAAGCCCCAAAATTGGTATATAGGATTTCGAAGGATAGTATGTAGAAAAAAGTAATGCTATTAGAAAGGGACATTGCTGGATCAAGCAAGCTAGACAAATGGCAAGAACAGAAAGCAATTCACATGAGCAAGTACCAAAATATGTAACATTGTGCTTGAAACTGCTCTAGTATTAAAAATCGAGAAAGGTCTGCCTATCAAGATTAACAATGTTTCACTCAACAATCAAGGGATCTCCATCAGATAAAGACATAAAGTCAGTAAATGATCAAAAAAAAAAAGTCTACTTTGGGGAATTAATCAGGTTGTCATATATAAATTTACACTCATCTGGAGAAGTAACTAGACAAATGGTAATGCCAGAAGAGAAATGACGAGTCAGGAGCCAAACCATCAACAAAAGCCTTGCCAGGCTTATTTTCGCGGGAATGGAAAATCCAGTTACTAGGAAACTCACTACTGTCAGCCCCAACTTCAATAGCTTTCTCAATGACCTGTAAACACCATCTTTTTTGTCAAAACCATCAACAGATAAAACTATTATCTTACCATTTACTTTTCCAGGCTTTTTTCCCCACCGGTAATGAAACAACCATTCAAGTGGGAAGCAGCTGCAGTCAGCATCAACCTCAACTGATTTTCGAATAACCTACAAATATTGGTCTCTATACTATAGCTGTAAAGAAAGAATGTGTAACAAATTCAAAATAAACTGATGTTTCGGTAATGTGTAAGACCTGACTACCAACCTCTTTAATGCAATCGTGCAGCACTTCGGAGCTTTCTTTAGAAATGCTGGAAGCTATCTGCAGCGGATGGATTCTTGCCTGACAAAAAATGGGTTACGAAATTATTAGACGAGGATTACAGATGAAAGGAAAAATAGCATCTGGCATATATTACAAATAATTATAACAAAAACTTCCAACATCCAAGAACAAGATTAACACTTTCTGGCTGTCATGTTAAGAAAAGTAAAAGAAGAAGAATAACTAATGAAGCCACCAAAAATTAAACTTTAAACATCTTGCATTCGAAAGCATCTTCCATTTTACATATCGGACATTTGAGGAGCATGCTGAAACTTTTTTCATTGCCTGATGCCGAAGGGATAAAATGTACAATCATATCTGTCTTCACTCGCCTCTTCCTATATTCCTCATTGATTTGGAAGTTTCAAGTCACAAATAGCGATGATAATTAAGATAAGCAAATTGATAGCTATAACAGAAAGAGAATAGAAAGTACCATATTCGAAATGGATACTTTATATCACATAAAAACCATGAATATTGCATTTTTGTCACTGGTGTGTGCGTGTGTGTGATTTGGGGGGTGGGGAGAGAGAGAGAGAACTGAAATGTGAACTGACATAAATTTTATGAACATGGAGCCAAATAGAAGTAAAGAAAACTAAGTAAATAAGAGTATAATCTAAAAAGAATCTTATCAATTAGAGCCAAAGAAAACATTATGAAATGAAGTAAAACATCATGTGCTAAAAGATAATGCCATTAAGAAATGTGTACAGACTTGGTATAGCACTTCATCAGCAATCCAATTGCCAATACCTGAAATATAGCTCTGCAAAAATGAAGAGCAATTAACAACATCGTCAAATTCTTGGGTTTGTTCTTAAATGAGAAGAAAGAAGAGTAATGTAGCTATACTCCATCTGATTCATGAATCTACAACTTCTCTAAAATGCAAGCGAATTTCGTGTACTGTCAGAAATCTAAGATAGTATTATGATTTGAAACTAAGCAGTCTGAAAACTTGATAATCCGTCACTTCAAAAACAGATTGTGATTGCAGCAGATTTAAACAAAAACTGATTAAGGCCAAGTGATTTGTTGCATATTGGCTAATGTTGCGATTGTCCTTTCAGGAAAACCTTTTAACCACATGCTATTCAGAAACTAAACATTAATCTCCACTAGTTATGTACTTTCCATTAGATCAGCAATCTAAGCGTGGAATAAAGCAAAGTGGTGTCAACCTGGTCAAGTAAAAGACCCTTAATTCCAATCTTCTTCTTGCTTAGGGATTTGAAAAGCTCATCTTTTGCTATTGGCTCCAATAATGCATCTGGACCAAGCTCAGATATTGGGGGTGCAGAAGCTGGCTGTGACATGCAAGTGTCAGCAAAAGTGAGAACGCTTGAGAGAGAGAGAAGGAAAGGAGACTAAGCAACAGATAAAGTCATATCACATTACATTTTCAAGCAAACGAACTTTCGCGAATCGCCTCTTATCAGTAAAAGACATCTCTAAACCATCATCTAACTGCGAAGGGAAAAAAAAGACTAAAAACATGTTAAGAAACATGTATAAACAACAATGTACAGTTTTCTTTTTCATCAACGCAATCCATTTGAAAATTCTATGAGCAAGGTGGTCGCATCACACACTGCATTCAAGTCAACTTCAGAGTGGAGATTCCGGAGAAGCATTATAAGATCAACAATATTAGCAGACTACTGAACCTAGCTCATTAAGGATCAAACCCAAAGCAGCCTATGGTGATTCAATTGGCTTGGACCAATCAAAAGACGGTTGTCACCTACTGGATGACAAAATGGCTTTTAGAATTTCCAACCCACACGAAGGCGTGACGATCTGGGATTCATACGCCAGCCTCCAAATTGCACTCATTGATCAGCTAATAGCACTCTCTGACCTTAGAAGCTAGAATAGGGTAACCTGAGCAATTGTAATAATTGGGTTCGGTTTATTGATATACCTGGTAAACTAGTTGTTATCACATGCTTAGGATCTATACTTCGATGGCCACTCCAAAAGAATTTTTATTCCATGTTTCAATTGTTCACTGACGTGAAAAGTTGGACTTATGGCTATCATACAACAACCTACACCACTAGAGGACCATCAAGTGGAAACGCATCAAACTTAATCTTATTGTAGCCTTGCACACAATAGATGTCGATCTAATTCATGTGAGCATATATTAGGACCAATTCAAAAGACATACTCCCTCCGTCCCAAAAGCATAGTCCCATTTTGAATTTTTTGGTCAACTTCATTAAAATTGGCCCAGATTCATATAAATTTACTTGCCTTACCAAATTCTAAAAGTTGGTATTGATAGTTTTCTTAATATTCTTTCAATGTTCGAAATTTTATAACCTATAACATAATACATACATATTAAATAGTAATTTGATATTGTCTTAGGTTGACTTTCCAAAAAGGAAAGTGGACTAATTTTTTTGGGACGGATGGAGTACTACAACAACAGAGACTATAGAGTACAATAATCCAAAGCCCTATATGTTTTCGAGTCTTCCACATAATTAATATGATAATTCATCTGCCTAAAAGAAAAGGTTGCATTTGACAAGCCAATTTTTTTAATACTGTACTTTTACTTCTCTAAATTCCTTTACAATGCAATAAAAGTTAAATATCTTTTTATACGACACGAAAGATAAAAAAACATGTTTATGAAAAGAAAGAAAAAAACTGAAAGAATAATAGAGGTATGTAGCTTAAATGTTAGAAATGCGACTCTTTTTATGGGAAATACCAAAATGGAAAGTATGTCTCATTTTTTGGGCTGGAGGGAGTATCTTATAAGACATTATCCAAATAGAGATTAGCCTCACTAATATTGGTCCAGATAAGCGGAAAATCAGTGGCACCACTAAAAGAAAAGAAGCAACAGTAGCATCTCTAGCATCAATAGATGATGATAAAAACCAAGTAGACAGCAATAGCATACAAGTGAAAACCATATTACAAAGACATGATTCAATAATGACAGAATTTTTCAAGTTAGCAAAGAAGGCTGAGAATCCAACCAACCACATAGGAATCCCACTTCAGTTTAATCCATTCCATGAAACCTGGTTCTTCTAGCCACATATTTTCGAATCTGAACGGGGAATTTTTCTTAGTTATACGTCGTACTGGAGAATAATGGGGGAGTGATCGGAAACCACCCTCGGAAGAATTTTCTGAGAGAAACCACCGATCTGCTCTTCCCAATCCGGAGTAAGAAGAAATCTGTCAATCCTTGAACATTGACGTCTCGCCCCACTTCTAAACCATGTGAAAGAATTCCCTTCTAACGGCAAGTCCATCAGTTCCATCTGATTGATAAAATCATTAAAATTAGTCATGCCTTGCGCTCATAGGGAAATCGAACTGCATTGAAATCCCCCCCCCCCCACACACACACCAAGGAAAATTCCACTTATGCCTAGCTGTAGTAAACTTTGTCCATAACCCCACACGAGAGGCATCTGAACTACGCCCGTAGACTCCTGAAAAAACCCATTGAAACCCAGTATCCACCACCTTGAAAAAACATGAAACTGAATGAGATCCCTGAACATGATCCAGCTTAGTAAGCTTAGTAACAAGACTGCTATCCCACATCACTACCACACCCCCGGCAGCCCCAACAGCCTCTAGATGAACCCAATCAGCCCTTCTGCATCCCCATACGCTGTCTACTATTCGCTTATCTATCCGCTCCATGCCTCCATCTTTGTCTCCTACAGACAAATAACAATTGGTTTCCATCTCCTAATTGCTTCTTTAAACCCCACACATTCCAGCTTAAAATTTTTATATCCATGAAGAAACGCTTTTAAACAATCTTCAGTTTCCTAACTCCCTCCCTCTTCTTGCCAGCTGCCCCATCGAAGTTGATACTTCAACAGAGAGTTTTGAGTTGTCTGTTTACTTTACTCCCTGTTCTACTGCAAGTCATGCCTTCCTTTTTCCTGGCTGAGAGGTAACCCCTTTCAATCTCCATAAGCAATTCTTATTGTTTTCATAGACAATTGAACTATTGAAGGCAAGAAATGTAAAAGTATGAATAAAGAACTAGTTTGCAAGTTACCCTCAACCAAGAGAGTAGTTACACAAAAGCCTAACAAATTTCATCACAATAACAAACATCTTCAAATTAAAGGAAGACAGGCGAGCATAATCTATCGATTTTTGGATGTGGTAGCAAATCTTACTTCAATAAATAACTTAGAATACTTGGAAGGCCACTCATCTGTCTCTTTTACAGCAGACCTGTAAGAAACAAGCATACATATTATGATCACCAGGCTGAACTCCAGCAAAAGCGAAACCTAATACATAGTGACATTTTTATGTTTATATCAATAACCCTTTTACGATGAATAGTGCTCCTTCCTTCCCTAAATGAGTGCCACTTAATTTTTAATACAATTTAAACCTTTGTCCCTAAATGAGTGGTTTTTTTTAAACCAATCATATCTACAATGGAACTTAACAAAATCACAGTTGTCAGTCATTATAGCCCTTTCATATACATATATAAATGTTAGAAATATGTGTGACTTTATAAGTGGCTACCTACTATTACTAGACACCAACATCATCTATAGACTTTTGGGTGGGCTTAGTTGACCACGTGTTTAGTGTGGCCAATCGTGGGCCCATACGTGACGAACCAAGCTTTTGGCTCGATGAGTTATATATAAATACACACACACACATGTATTATCTACCAGATAGTAAGATTCAGTAAGGGGTTACACACTCGTCTCACCGCAATGGTCCACGTATTTTGCATCTAAACTATCAAAGTGGTACAAAGAATAGCCAGAGAAAATTTCCAAGCTTTTTGACCAACAAAACTAATCATCTCCTACATTAAGAACATGACACAGTAACATACCTGCCACACCAAGCCTTCATCTAATCACCAAATTATACTTACAGCTGCACATTTCATGAGGTGCTGTATAATTCAAGAAGCAAATACCTTACTTTCTATGCACAACACACATCACAAGTCACAACTTGGAAGGACTTACTACGTGGTGAGCTTGGAAGCGATTGCAAGTTGTACAAATGTCCACATATTTACTTAGCCATTTAACACATTTAAAGTGCTAAAGTACCTACAACAGACGATTCAAGTCTAGTAAAGTTATCCAAGACTAATTGTTGCCCTGATAGGTACCATATAGGACCCTTCTCATGATGTAACAGCGTCAACATAGTGACTTGTTAATTGTAAGTTCTAGTAGATGCCATACATTCATAAGATGATTGGGCATTAACTATATTTCATTGAATAATGATCACATTACCAGGAAGAATTTTATTTTCTCCAGGTTCAGTCAACAAGTGAGAGGATTGACTCCTTACCTTTTATATTTTGTGACAGCCACCCCCTTAATATATATAGCCCCCGCCATCCCTGAAACAATATAAATCATGTGTACAGTGGATGAGTAAGTAAATCCTTAGGAAACTACGCCTCGCCGATAGTAAAGCAACATAATCACATGGCATAGTAAAATGTTGACAATATAAGCCAAGAACTTGTAATAGGATCTCAATTGAGTAAAGTAGCTCAAGCATAAGGCCACCAAAGTCTCTGATATTCTTACATTTTCTCAGTAAACAAACACAGCTTTCTAATTATGCATGCATCTCCTTTGAGATACTTAATTATGTTTACTGAGTTACGATTCCATTAAGTAAGCACAGCAAATAATTTCAAAAAACTTAGGGCAATTGATTGAAGTAAACAGCATATCTAATATCTAGGGTTCCGTCGTACCGAACTGGAAAGAAGGAAAAGGAGGAGAGTCGAGCTGGAGCCACATGTTTTTGCCCTTGCGGTGAGCGGCGACGATTTTCTTTCCATTAAGAGATGCTTCGAAGTCGGAAGGCGAGACACCAAAGATGACCTTAGAATCGTCGGCAACAACCGATCGCTTGATCTTCTTGCCGACACAGTGGTCGGCGATGGCTCTACGAGCGGCTTCTACCTCTGGAAGCTCCGGCATTGTTCACTGCTTACTGTTATGGAATTTCGCGCGCTTTTGGATTGTCTCCCCTGTTGTTAATAGGTTCGTTCTTTAACTGGGATAAAAGATGGAAGAAACGTGGGTGCGCGATCGGGGGTTGCCCACGCCCGTCAGTTAAATCCTTAACCCTCTCCACGCGCCTGGGTATCGGTGTTTTAGTCGGGTATTTTATTTATTTATTTATTTATTGACAAATCATACCATTATTCTCATGACTAGAGGCCTTTCACTCTCACAATATTAGTCTTTTAATTATTGTTTTTTTTGTCAAATTTGGGTCTTTCAAGTATTAAATTTTTACAGCGATAATTTTTTTGAGAAATGTCGTTAAAAAAAATATCGTTAAATTGCTCATGTGCATTTAGTAAGGGCTAAAATAAAATATTTTAAAACCTAACTTATATTAAAATTTACAATCAAATCCCTAGAGTTTGAAAAATAACTATGAGACCTTCCCCGATTTTTTGGGAAACCCACGAAAACTCCAGATCTCCATGTCAAAATTTCATTTGAAGTTAAATGAGTTTTTTTTTTTAAATTCAAATCCCTTTGATTTTTGTTTCATTGTTTTCCAATCAGATTTCAGATATAAATTGACCGATCTAGATTGATGTTTTGAGAAATTAATATTTGGATATTGAGACTTGTTGTTTGTTGGTTTGAAGCTGAGATTTTTTTAAAAAAGTTAATTTAATTAAAGAATGGTGACGGTTGATGGATTTAATAATGGATGTGGGTTGAGAAATTTGAGAAAAAAAATAGATGATTAATGAAGGGGGAAAGAAAAGGATATTGCAGATAAAAGATCGAAATGTTTCTCTAGAGGAACTGTCTCGTCCCAAATGAGCATTTGAGAAAGAACTAGCTTATGCAGATGTCTGCTTGGAAGAATTTTCAGGAGATTGACGTCGAGCACCCACTGCCCCCAACTTCACGCTTAATAGCCCCAACATTGGCAGCTGGTCTGGAATCAAGGGATGGTACATGAACATGATCTGAAGACGAAGAATAAAATTAAGAATCATTTGCTTGTTGAAAAAATTGTGTTTAAAGAATAAAATTATGTAATATTGTAGCATGAATTTCTTCACGTGTCATTTTTATAATGACAAGGGTAATTGTCGGATCGTGTTCTACTCCATGAAAATATCAAAATCATATATTTATTTGTCCAATTTGGTGTTTGGATGAATAAGTTAAGGTTGTTTAAAGTAAGGTATTGGAAGTAAGTTTATCTCACATTAGTAATTCTGTATTGATTTCCCTTAATTATTTCTAACATTGCTTTCCCTGCTTACACTGGTGGAGCAGCATTTGAAACCAAAGGTGTATCTTTCCAATCAGTGCCACTTGAACTGGTCTCATTGGCTTACCTAGTCCGTGAATCAGTTGGCCCATTAAAATGACACCCAACAGGTGGCTTTTAATTGTTAAAAGTCCCAGCTGAATTGCCAAAAAAAAATTGGGGAAGAAGGCCTCATAGTTAATTTCCAAACTCTAGGGATTTTATTGTAAATTTTGATGTAAGTTAGGTTTGAAAATATTTCATTTTAGCTCTTACTAAATAAATATGGGTAACTTAACGATATTTCTTTAACGGCATCCATCAAAAGGACTGTCGTTGTATTTAATACTCGAAGGACCTAAATTTGATAAAAAAAAATGTTAAGGGACTAATGTTGTGAGAGGCCTATAGTTGAGGAACCAATGATGCGATTTGCCCTCTTCTTTTTTTAAGTTACTAACGGTGGTGGCGACTTTAAAATTTAAATAACTTTCTAACCAATTCAGTTTTTTGTTTCATTCACACTTTTTTAATAATCTAATAAAAAATAATTTATTCTAACAAGCGCCCTCTATATAATCCCCTAAAACCTTCAATTATCTCTTATTTCAACAAACAAGCCTAATTATCATTTAATTTCTTTTCTATTTCTATTTTCTACCACAATTGCAATAAAATATTATTGTATTTTGTATATTACTTTCTATAAAAAATAATTGTATGTTTTAAAATTTTCAATTACTTTTATCTATGAAATATTTGTTAATTTACATTATAAAAATTATGTGTGAAAATGAGATGGGAGAGGGGAGAAGGGAGTGGGGAAGAGTGAGGAGAGGGAAATGGAGGATGGTGACTAGGCCTGACAATTATAGCCCATTACCCATTAACTCATCTAACCAACCCACTAATTACCCAACCTAATCCAACCCATTAATATTTTTGGGTTGAAGCGGGTAACCCATTTCGATCCAATAATATTAACGAACTGGGTCGGGTCAGGTTAAACCCATTATCCATTTTTGACCTGTGCTCTTTTATGCTATAAATTTATGTTTTTTTGGGAAAAAAATTTTGGGTTGAGACGGGTCGGTCCGCTTTAACTCGTTACCAGTTTCAACCCGACTCATTCAGACCCAACCCATTTAACATTTTTGTTCTAATGAGTTTCGACATGTTTCAACACATTACTCATTTCAATCCAACTCAAATCCAACCCAACCCATCCAATTGTCAGGCCTAATCTATAAATACAATAGAGCTCATACTCACACATGTGCAATTAACTAAAGCTATCTAAAGGTTGAGATTTATTTTTTTACCGAAATCTTACGGTCCGATTAAAACCTACCTTCACATGTGTAAAGGCAGTTGTGTAACTACTTGTCTCTCTCTCTCCACCCCCTCACTCATATTTCTCAATATTTTTATTGGATTTCATTTAGAATACGAATCTACTCTCATACTAACGTCGTGTCATAGGCACGGGTACATAATCTAGTAGTGACTAAACGGGGACGCAAGGAAGTGGTGGTGTGAGAAAAAAGTTACTTCCTACTAAAAGCCACTTTATATTTAGAAAGTAGTTTGGTAGATTTTAGAGGAAGAGAGCCTAGTAAAGTGTCCACTGAGGGATAAAGGTAGATAAAAAAAAATTCTAAAAAAAGTTTAAAGTATTGGTAAACATCGCGGATGCTCTTGGAACTCAGATTCAAGATTCAATAATACTGGAAAAATGACATGGTTAATGTCGCTTCGATAAAATATGTGATTTAGGTGTATAAACACCTTAGAGTTTGTGGCCAAGAACCAATGATGCAATTCCACGTAAAAAGTGTTAGTGAAAAAACAAAAAGGAGAAATCAATGCTAGTCTCGTTTAGTGGATTTTCAATCATTTTAGTTTACGAAAAAATAATAAAACTGCTAAAGTCCACTTCCATGCATCACGGTTCTAAATCGATGTCTCGCGATGACAAATGTGTGCATTGGTTGATATCATACAATGCTCAACCTTATTTTGATGCATCAGAGAGGATTTTAACAGTTTAATAATATTATCATGAACTAAAACGATTGAAAATTCATCAAAGTGTACCGATAAGTAATTTTCTCAAAAAGAAAATGTGATCCAATTGTCCAGTAATAGAATAGGTTCAGTTTTCAAGTGTCGAGTGTAGGCCCAGTATGTGAATTTAAGAAGGGTGAAATTCGGGTCGGTTGCCTTTTGTAAGTTTTTAATCGCTTATATCCTCTTGTTTTTTTAAATCGGAAAAATGTACTTTTGGAAGCAAAAAAACTATGATACCCTTAATGAACCTAACGCATGCTACAGATCACTTACTTAATGTGCATCGTGTTGCATCACTTTATGCTCTGCGATGTATCAAATTTAATTACCTAATTCAATTGTATGCATCGCAATGCAACAAGTCAAGCAATCAATTGATGCACCGCGCTACAAAATTATAATGAACCAGACCTTATTATGCCTTTTGTTCCTAAACACAATCAACAAAATGATTTCAATTTGATGCATATTTCTTGCATCCCAAATTCAAATCGATGCATCATGATTGACAAATAATGCATCATGATTCAAAATCGATGCATCCAGATTGAAAAAAAAATGTCCAACAACGAACAAATTTCTATTCGAACATTTTATTGTACAGTTTACTGTTTACATACATGACAACGCAACAAAAAAAATTGAATTAAACACACAAACACAATGAAGAATAAGAAGAAGAAAAAGACACATGTAAAACTGAAGATCGATAGATGAAAATGAAAGAGAGTGAGAAGTTAAGATTCTGGATTAATCGAATTCAAGGTGAAACATACAAGTTTTCTTCTTCACCACCCTACCTCCCCACCCTCATTACTCTTCATCTTTGTAAATTTCAATCGTTCTTTCTCTTATGCGAATATTTTATAAACGTTTTTACGAAAATAAACATTAGTTGTTGAAATAAAATCGAGATATTTAAGCTGTTACAAAACTATAAATCGAGACCCTCTCACAATTTCTCCATTTACAAAAGCCTAATGGAAAAGTTTGAGAAGGCTATGAACTAAAGGACTTCCAAATAATACACGTCTTCGAGGGCCTTTCAAGAAAATTATTTTATTTTGAAACTTGTAAGTTATTAGCATATCCTTCAAAAAGGATGAAAAGCAAAAGAGCAATGTTTTAATCTAGAGTAAATTTTAGTTTGTAAGATGAAACTCCATTCTCTCACAGCTCGATCCATTAACACATGATACGTTGGGTAAGGAAGATTCATCTTACAAAAAATATCTGTAAGGTCATCTTACACAAGTTTTTGCCTTTAATTTATTTCATACTTTATTTATGCACAAAATGCAACGTCCGCACCCTTCACTTCGGTAAAATTGAAATCAGCTCAAGCAAAATGAGAAACCAAAATCTATTATATACCAATCTTCAAATTACCAAAGCAGAGGATTTTTTTTGGACCCATTTACCCCTTGCGATCTAACAAATTAATCTCCTTCATATCCTTTTATTAATTATCATATTTCTTTTAGCCACTAAAATTTATGATCATTCACTTAAGTATTGTCTATTTGTTTATTATTAATATTTTGATTTAGGTTGGTAAGGTGGTTTATTTGTATTAGCTTACATGCACCTCAACCCTAATTATGGTTTATTATATTTTGAGATGTTTCATTTAAAAAGTCCACTTTTAAAAATAAATATATAAAAATGTCATTTTATTACTAATGAGTTACTAAAAGTGTTATTTTATTAAAACTTTAATTTTCAAACGAAGGCACTTTGCATGAAATAGAGAGAGTATATGATTTTCGTGAATTATTGTGGTAGAAGACTGAATATATATATATACTAGTCTTTGTGCCTGTGCCCATGGCACGGCGCTAGTAGGGAAGAATGTCAGTATTGGAGTGTGTCAATATTTAAATAAATTAATATATATTTCAATCATGTTTCAAAAAGAGTCTAAAATAACAAATTGAAAATGAAGACCTCTCAATAATCAATTAAAATATTATGATCATTCAACGGTGGAGAAAAAAATTAAAACTTTTATTTGTAATTTTTTTAAAGGAAACAGGGGCGGTACCTTGTTAGATTTTATTAATAGAAATAAAATTACAAATTTGAGAGAGACAATTAGCCTTGCCCTTATACAATTAATTAGGGGTGGCAATGTCTGGCACGGCACGTTAGCACGAACCAATAAGACACGATTATAAAACACGATTACAGAAACAAATGACACGATAAGCCCAGCACGACACGACACAACACGAAACACGACACGAAAGACACGAAATTGTTAATATATTCAAATTAATATTTATTGTTTTATTTATGATCAAATAAGATAGATAATATTAAAACACGATAATGAGGCACGAACACGACACGATAACACGAATTGTCATCCCTACCATTAACAATCTTTTGTTCAAATACAAACTTTTTTTTAACATAGACACCAAGGGTATTCATGTATAAAAATGACTCAAAGGTCAACTTCCTTTGTCTTTGCAAAAACTAAAAAAAAACACTCATATTGAGACGGAAGGAGTATACTTCAATTAATAACTCGAAAAGTACATTGATCAAAAAAAAAAAAGAAACTTATTTATTTGCAATTATTATGCTTAATTTGTCCAAGATTGTCAATTTAATATGTAATCTGTATTATATTAATGACTAATTAATATTAAAATAGAGGAAGGTTGTAGTGCTGAATTGTTTACAATATCCAAACGAAACAAAACTGTCTTAATATTCCTTTATACAAAACATCAAAAAAGTTAAAACTAAATTCTAAACCCAATTTTTCGAGCATAGGGTATTCCGATTGAACCTACTTTTTGGTTATAACGGGTTGCGACCCAACCCAATTTTTTGGAAGCAATGAATACAAAACAACCCAATTTGTGTTTCTTATTTCTTCTACCGTTCATTCTATAAAATTATGTGACTTCTCCAAATAATCACAGAAAACAAAATTCAAATTTTATTTTTTTCTGTAATTAAGAAGAAAATAAAGTTAAAATTTTATTTTTCGATTGAACTGATTGAAATTATAAACTTACATTTGGGTTATAACGGGTTGATAACGTGTTGCGACCCAACCCATTTTTTTGGAAGCAATGAATACAAAACAACTCAATTTGTGTTTCTTATTTCTTTTACAATTCATTCTAGGAAGTTATATGACTTCTCCAAATAATCACAGAAAACAAAATTCAAATTTTATTTTTTTCTGTGATTAAGAAAAAAATAAAGTTGAAAATTTATTTTTTTTCTCCAAATATCTATGATATATATATATAATGACATAAAATTTATCCTTCATTGTTAAAAATTCTCAATCACTATTCATTCTCCAAATAATCACAGAATGTGAACTCAGTAAACAATATAAGTAATTATCTAGATTAGTATGCTCTTAAACACTAACTTCAAATTACAATCCATAATTAAGCAAGATGAAAAAACATCAAACGTGAAAAATTACAATCCTTAATTAAGCAAGATGGAAAAACATCAAACGACATCCAAAATTTCATCCAAAATCAAGAAGGGATCAAAGTTTCAGCTCATCAAACTTGAAGAAACACAAATACCCATTTAGAAATATGGGGGTGGATTGTCCAACATTTTCTTGGAAGTGATTTTTCATTTCTTGATTTACCCTGTTTTGGTATAGTCTCCATTTTCCAATTCTAATTGCCCCCCGCAAAGCCAATTATTTGCAGCTAAGAACACTCACTTGTGACAGAAATTAACGGAGTAGAAATGGGAAATAATCAAAGAAGAACGGATAAAAAAGTAAATCCACAAAAATGGTTACAACATAGAAGCAAGAATTAAAACGAATTAATTGATGGTCCATATAAAAATGCATAGACATAGATATACATCCAATGATAAGCAATATCAGCAAGAATGGAACTATACAAAAAAAGAAATTGATGAAAGTTACCAGCGGCAAGGGAAGGAATGGAAGAGAGATAAACTTGCTGGATTTATCTCTCTAAAAACAACTATGTACACATGAAGACCAGACTTTCGAATTTAAAAGCTCAAATTCGGCAATGAAGATGAAATCAACAACAAATCAGAGTTACGCTTTCAGCAATTTACAATGACCATGCTTTGATTTTGAGATTGAGTTCAGAGGCTTTGACATCAAAGCAAAGGCAGTAAGGAATCGAATGATATCGGGTAAATTAATAGATGTCTCGGATTCCATGGAGCTTAGGGACCAATATGAGAACTCAACCCAATTCAAATGCATGAGTATCAGAACTCAACAATGAAATCAAATATAGAAATACCGAACATCAATATAGTTTCTACAAAAGGAAACGTCAATATTCTTACATCAAAATTAACTCAATTCATATTGGAGATCTCTTCTACCTGGAGAACATGTGACGAAAGGTTTTTGGTGGGGAAAGAGAGAGAGAATAGAGAAAAGGCAATAGATAATTTTTTTTTAAAGGATCACTTAAATTTGAAGCGAAATCAAAAGGATTACCTTATTATTCAAGGGAATCAAAAAAATGTAGACTCTCTTCCGCCTGAAGCTGCTATAAAGAAAAAGAAAAAAAAGAGGTCATTGTCTTAATATGTCTCAATTTAATAACTACTCTTCATGGCCTTCAGGCCTTTCACAAAGTGAGGATGCTAACTAATGATCCTTCTCTTCATGGCCTTCAGACCCTTCACAAAACATGGTTGGTGATGGAAAGGCTCCATTTAGTCTTCAAGTACAACGAAGAAAAGATGTTTGCAGTGGGTCGGATTCATAAAATATTAATAAAAAAAGAGTGGTTGAAGCAAAAAAGAGGATCTATGCACAGGTCAGTAATTTGTTGGTTTTTACATTCAAATTGTTTTGAAATGGGGTCTTACTTTGTCTTCCTAAATGATGTTCCAATATTAATGTTCGAGAGGATGGATTCTTAACCATAGCTTGAAATAGTGCCCGCCTATAGCTTTTGATAAAATATGAGTTCAGCAAGCTTTAGAGTGGCTATATCAGCGAGGTTTTGGGTAGATTATTTCAATAAAGAAAGAAAATATACTTTGCATGTAAACCTGTGTAGAATCGTTTCTACAAACAGTTGGGGCGCAGAAGCCAGAAACCTTTAATTGAAGAAAATATCAAAATAATAATTGAAAGTAGCAAAACTCGAAAAGAAAATTCCGCAATGCATAGGAAACGAAAAAAAACACATATTTTAGACAGAGATAGAGAGAGAAATCTCACAGATTTGCTAATACTACTAGAAGGAAACCCAAAATTAAAACCCAAATGACCAAAGTAGCAATAACTCAATCAAACTAAAATTGAATAGAACTAACTAAAAGCTCACATATTAGCAATCACTCAAAACTAAATACCCAGTTGTTTAAATAAAAACACAAAATGTCGGCAGTAGCAAAAATCGAAAAGAAACGCAGAGAGAGAACAATTACCTTAAGCTGAAGCTGCTATAAAGAAAGGGCCGAGAGAGAAAGGGAAGAGATGGCGGGCGAGAAAAAATTCTGCAGATTGTCAATGCTAATAAAGGAAACCAAAAAAAATACAACACTGAGAGATGAAGAGATGAATAGAGAAAACAGATTTTAGAGGGAGAAGAGAGAGAAAGATTACATATTTTATGAAGCTCGGTTAGAGCTCGATCCAACTGCTAAAAAGAAAGAAGAGTCGTGGGAAAAGCAACGGAAGGTCCTCAACAAAACCGTCGTTGGTACATGATGAGAGGGATAGCTTATATTCTATTCCTTCAAATATTGTATCTTTGCTCCGAGAAATTGTTTTTTTCCAGTAGATATGTTGTCTTCTTCAGGAAAAGCCGATATCCCCGAATCTCCACTCATCTATGTAGCAAAAAGAAAACCCCACATCAATATAGTTAACAAAAACATGAAAATTCTTAACGAAAACCGTTAGGAAAAACTTATCAAAAATAGAAGGAACAAATTGAAAATTTGGTTCACCATCAAAGCCATCAATTCAGATTGCAATCTGTGTTGTAAAATGAAAAAAAAAAAACTGGAAAAGGAAAAGCCAGAATTAGAAACCCAGAATACAAAGAACAAATCAACAACAATTAATGGTAAGTTGATATCCCAAAAGGGGGATATCAGGTAACAATTAAAATCCAAGAAACTCTATCAAACATCAAACACATTTGATGCAACCCAATTTCTTTTATCAATTAATGGGTTCACTCAAAAGCGGTTATTTATCAGAAATCCAACTAAATAATAGGCCAATTTCAATTGAAATCCAGATCCATTGACAACAATTTAATTTTATCATGGAAGAAGATTACTGAAATTAAGAAACAAATAATATCAGATTAAATAATATCAGAGGGGCAGCTAAGAACTAAACAGAATTATGCGGATAGCTGCATTTTATTCAAATCTGTCCATTCATGATTCAATTTTTTATGCTTTGCCATGAAGAACAGAGAGATTTCAACTATTGAATGAGCGAGAGATTTCAACTATTAGAGAAAGATGATGAGAGAGAAAGCTTTAGATTGCTATAACTCTAATGGCGATGTAGAGTTTTACCGTCGGCGGCAGAGTGGTTAGGGCACCAAAAGATCCAGCCCTTTTGCTCCGCTTTCATTCTCGGGTTGCGATGAATTTCAATTGCCGTCTTCAGGGCTTGAGTGAGGGAAGGGCAGGAAGAGAAAGAATAGCGGAGAGTGAACGAGCGAGAAATAGCGGTGCTCCGACGCCGATGGAAAGAAGGCGGCGGCTAGAGGGGTCAGGGCTCGAAGGAGCGTTGAGAAATGAGGGAGGGGATGGACACTGTCTGCAATGGTGAAGAGAAGAGTCGGGAGGAATTGAAAAAAAGAGGGAAAGAATATTCGCCGGGAAAACATATATATATATATGGGTGATTTTATACCCAAATATACTCACACAACATAATACAACATCTCAACGCACGCATGGGGTGTAAACAGAGTGATATTGGTGTGGTTAAAATCACCTCTATATATATATATATATATATATATATATATATATATATTGTAACGCCGCAAAATTTCTAACCAAATTCATAATTCCAAAATCTTGGACGCGTCACTATTACAAATATTAAATCATAATAATTCCGAAATCATCTCTTAAGGACTAATGATGAAAGAAAGTCATAGAGTACTCATTACATTTCGAAAGTATAAATAAACAATTCTGTAGTCTCAAAACGGCTAAACCAAATCCTTGTCCAAAAATACAAAACGAACTAATTTGAAATAAAAAGAGAATTTCCAAATCGTCCCTTGATGGTATCCAACTTACTTACAACCTGGAAGGAAAAAGATTTGGAAGGAATGAGCGGACAATGTCCAGTAAGTTCATATACAACCCCTCCGAAATCTAGGGAAAGGTTTATTAACAATAAAGCATTCAAAGAGGATTAATATCCATATTGTTCATAACCGGGAATAGCGCAATGAGATGATAAATTTCATATTTCATAAAGAATTTGATGTAAAA
>CM028378.1:36570681-36723181 GCA_013146195.2 Codonopsis lanceolata | reverse complement strand
CAAACTTTCTAGCTTTATGGCCTTCATTTCGAATGAATTCTGGGGCGTACTTTGACAACTCTGTGAACTTCGCATCATACTCATCGACGGTCATTTTTCCCTGTTCGAGGTAAAGAAATTCAACCATCTTCCTTTCTTGCACACTTGGGGGGAAAGTACTTTTTGTTGAAGGCTTCACGAAACATCTCCCAACTATAAGCTTCTACTCCATTTGCCTCAGCAATTCTCTTTTCAGACTTCCACCAATTATTAGCGTCCCCTTACTATACGAATGTAACAAAATTCATCCTATGTTCATCAGTACATACCATAGTTCCAAATATTTTCTCCATGTTCTCTAGCCATTCTCCTGGGTCCTCGGTGCCTGGTTTACCTGAGAAAGTTTTGGGTTTCATCTTATGGAAACTTTCCAGTAGTTCCCTAGTGGTTGGTTGAGCTTGTGGTGGTGGTGGTGCAACAGCAGCAGCAGCTGCAATTGTGGGTGCAGCGTTTGCTTGGCCAATGCTTGCCGTAATAGCTTGTGTAAGGCCTTGGATAAGGGCCACCAGTGTTGGGTCTACAGGAGCAGGACCATTCATGTTTACGCCTGGTTGTGGCCCAATGGGATTTTCTGCGATTCCTGAGGCTAAGTCTTCAGCGATTCCCCTACCTCGGCCACCTCGTCCACGTCCACGACCACGACCTCGCATACCACCCCGTGTTCCACTTCGTCCTCCTCTAGCCATCTATCACTGTCATAAGCATAGCGAGATGTCACATGCGAAAATTTAGATTCTAATGTGAATTTTAACGACTAGATGGACTCCGTACGAAAATTCTTAATCTTTATCTAAGGCATATTAAGTCTTATGACCTGTTTGTTGGTACTTGTATATACTCTAAAGATATTTAATACTCCTATCTATAGGTTCCAAACCAAACATGCGTGCACAAGTACAAAACACTAAGTCAAATCAAGGCCAAAGAGGCACATGTACAAGAAAAGATAAAAAATGTCTCCGAGTTGTATCACTAATTTCATTGATCTTAAAATTCAAAACAAAAGCCCAATCTTTCCCTTGCCTCGTAAAAGGATGGTGGCTTATTTGTCTTTATGACTAGCGTCACTAATCTTGCCATCCTTAAAGTACATAAATCATAATGAATCCCCAAGTTTCCAACAACGCCATAAGTTCTGATGAAGTAACAATACTAATTTATACAAGAGTAATCATGAACTATATTCTAAAATCATTTCTTAAGTTCAAAACATAGTTAAAAGAAATTTCATTACCCAAACATAACTTAAGCCCAAGTGAGGGCTTCCTAGAAGTTTCTTAATGTGCGTCATCCCCATAGGTAATCAACAATGTATTTGCCCTAATCAAAATGCAATAAAACCATAAACTTAATGCTATGATCATAAACTTAGTAGTACAAGGTAACCAATAATAAAAATCATAATCCTAATTTACCATCATTTCTTATTTCTAACAAATTCTAAACCCAAGACTTATCGGATTTGAAGCCTAAGCTCTGATACCAAATGTAACGCCTCAAAATTTCTAACCAAATTCATAATCCCAAAATCTTGGACGCGTCACTATTACAAATATTAAATCATAATAATTCCGAAATTATCTCTTAAGGACTAATGATGAAAGAAAGTCATAGAGTACTCATTACATTTCGAAAATATAAATAAACAATTCTGTAGTCTCAAAACGGCTAAACCAAATCCTTGTCCAAAAATACAAAACGAACTAATTTGAAATAAAAAGAGAATCTCCAGATCGTCCCTTGATGGTATCCAACTTACTTAAAACCTGGAAGGAAAAAGATTTGGAAGGAATGAGCGGACAATGCCCAGTAAGTTCATATATAGCCCCTCCGAAATCTAGGGAAATGTTTATTAACAATAAAGCATTCAAAGAGGATTAATATTCATATTGTTCATAATCGGGAATAGCGCAATGAGATGATAAATTTCATATTTCATAAAGAATTTGATGTAAAAGATAGAGGTACAAAGACATTTGCGAGAGATCTAATCGTCGCCAACTGTCCCATACCAGTTGGAGACGACGACCAACCCGCGGATACCATGATCACATAAGCGGTCACAAGACCTCTTTTAAACAAGGATTCACAATGTACAAATAACAATAGTTCATAATTGTATATCCGGATAACCAAGCCACGGACCAGGTGACATAATTCATAATCAAATATCAAATTCAAAATGCTACTTTACCCCAGTAGCCGGGTTGTTCAACTTAGTGATCATAGTAGGATTTCAAAAAAAAATTCCAACGGAAACTTGGTTTCACAAAAAAATATCTCAATGAAATTTAAATATAAATGAGATATATATAATGAGATCTACAATTTAGAATGACAAAGAACGGGTACGACGGAGTTCAAATTCAAATTCCAACTTAAGGTTGGTACACGTTTCAAAGAAAGGTAATTGTCAAATAATTTGCGGAAGCCTAACAATTTAAAATAGAGATTGCAAATATCTAAAAGATGTATAATCTCTTACCTGATTAGCGGGTGTACAACGAAATTGATATCACCAATTCCAGAAGAAAGCTAATCACTCTCGTCCAAATCTAAAATTTACAAATGTGATATAATTATTAGCTAAAACTATTCTAATAATTAATCCCTAATATCCATATACCCAATTATTAACCCAAAACTCAATTAAAAGAAAAGCTTTATCATTGTTTATGTAATTATTTATTGATTATATATTATTATTATTAGTGGCAGCCCCGTCACCATCCATCCATCCATCCATCATTCTTTCCCTTTTTCTTGTTTGACTAATGAGTAATCTACTGCACACACACACTCATAGCACCTTAAATACACACTCAAAAGTCCCTATATTAAACTTGAAAGACTACTCCTTCTTTTCTCTTTTGTTTTGTTTTTCCTTTCTTCCCTTCCGCCATTTCTTCTTCTATGTTCTCTTCTTCCTTCTTTTTTTTTTTTGTTCTTCAATTACTCCTCCTCCACCACCAAAATACACACAAATGTATAAGGACAAGTTATTACTTCCTTCCATCATTTCTCTCTTGCCTCTCTTAGCCGACCCAAACCCGATAAAAATCAATTTTGGAGAAAAAAACCACTTCCGACATTTTGGTTTAAAAAATTTACAGATTATAGCAACATTCACCAACCTCAATTACGTGATCTTAAAATAGTGAAATTCCATGATGATAGCCATTTGAAAATCAATTTCATCAACCGTTCAAAAAAATTTCTTACACCCACAGATAATTTACTTAGAACTCATATACAAAGACTCTCCCCCATCATCGACCACCACCCGAACACACCTACTAATTGCACAGAAGAACTACTAGAATATGAACTGAAGAAGCAATATCATACCTCAAATCGAGACCCACGATCTCGTCTATCGTGGTTCGGTGCGTCACCGAGACTTCAGTAATCTTTGCCTTTCGTGCTCTGTTTTTCTTTTCTTTTGTTTGTGCCAAAACCCAACTAGATATACCTACCTTTATATACCCAGTGCCATACCTCTTCTTCTTTTTGATCGAACATGTACGCCAAATTGTTCATGCATTCATCTCATAGGTCTTCCCCCTTTCAGATCGTCTATCTCTCTTCCCGATTATAGGCGGCCGACAAACGATTTGTATTATTATTATTATTATTATTATTAAATTGACCACTAATTGGGCTCAAACCCAATCTTGAATAAATAACCCAATTGTATACCAAAACTAAGTGGGCATACTAATAATTTAAAAGAGGCCCAATTATTAAGGATTTTTAAATTAGGCCAACCCAACATAATACCGAGCCGAAGGTGACTAAACCAATAAAGCCCAAGTACAAATGTTCAAATTTTTATTATTATTATTATTTTTTTAAAGAATAATATTATTCGAATTTTTTGGGATGTTACATATATATATATATATATATATAACGACTTGGGATCGAGAACAAATCAATCAAGATGTAATGTAATCCAGAAAGAGTATTTCTTTAGAAAGGAAAATAGAATATGAGTAAGAAAGTTGTTGAGACAAATTTACAAGAAAAAAGAGTAGAGGGGAGAGTCATGCTTTAGAGTTTAGCCCTTCAACCAACCCGCATGAAGATGACTAGTTGGCCCACGTTTATACAAATGACGTTGTGGGAGTTGTTTTTAACAAACAATTTAGACAATTGGTCGGCTAGAAATAGTGATAAACCTAGCTAGTATTTTTTATTGGTCAGATCCTATTATAATTTTCATAACCTTTTACCTTTACTTTTCACCTGTGTTGTAATCATATTAACTATGTTTAGGTATTTAGTAATTATGATCAACTACAATGATATTATTAGATCCATTAATTATTAAACTTTTTAAACGAAGGACTCTTTAGGCGGAATGGAGGGAGTGCAAAGGTAAATACTTAGGTAAGACGGTTTTACAGATATTTTTTATAAGACGGATCTTCCTTACCCGACCTACCGTGTGTTGATGGGTTGAGTTGTAGAAAGTGAGGCTTCGTCTTACGAAATAAGATTCGTAAAATAATCTTACAAAAGACCTACACGAGTACAAAATATACTAGAAATAGGTTTTTAACGAGTGCAGTAAGCTTTTGTCTAAAATTAATATAGTTTAGGGATGAGTAATGACATTATCCGAAGGCCAGGGTCAGGGACAATGTTATCTTTGTAAGAAGAAAGCTCCATTTACAACGGTTGATGACAATGAAATTGTATCAAGGTGGATAACAGGTCGGCTTTTCTTTGTCTGAATGTGCATTTAATTTGTACTTACTACTTTCTAGGTATCTTATGTATTTTGAATTTAAAATATGCAAACCATAAAAAAAAAGTGTTCCACCCAATGCCTAAAATGTGCTCAAAAAATCTTTCAAACCACACAATTAATTGATGCAACAGCCAACAGCATGGACGTTTTCTTAATTAACTAAACGAACCAACATTATGGTTGCCAATAGACAATCAATAGCATGCCATAATAATCAATATTGACAACGGCAACGACACCACTCTCTAGTCTGCACCCCTAGGGCTTGTTTGGTAGTCGAACAAAGATAAACAATATTATTAATTTCAGTATTATTAGTGCCCTCGCTATTAATCTTCACTTGTATATCGGGGGTAGTTTTGAGATTACAAATGTTAATCATAATTTTTTTTTAGTGAGGGCGTTAATAATACCACCCTCCCCTTGGTATTAATAATGAGGGGTTAATGATTTTATCTGGATAACTCGTGCTATTAATCCTGACCACCTATTACATACCAAACATCAGAGAAGTCGACTTATTAATCTTATATGACTTTAATCCTGGCTACCAAACATCACCCTAATGTTTTTACATGGAGTACAAATCTATATATATAAAAGCTAAGTAGTCTAAAATAGGTAAAATCTTGTTAAAATATACTTTTCAAAAAGGAAAGTTATTTTTAATAAGTTTTACTATAGAATATGTAGCATGCATTGAAAACACAAATTTCATTAATTGATTTCACCTCTCAAGTAAACATGGCTTTGGAAATATATAGATTTATAAAAATATTTCGAAAATTTATTGTAATAACGATCTCAAGTATATTAGAATTACTCATAATTTATTACAATATATTGACATAATCGATAAAATATCTAGAAAAATGATAAATATCTAAAATATTTATCCATTTCATCACATCTAAAATTTTTATAGCAAAAAAAAATTAACTTTATTTTCTTAGTTTTTGAAAATACAAAAAAAGTTCGTGAATATACAAGTCTCTAATTTACAAATCAGATTATTTTTAGTAGGTTGTTTCCTTCATCATGCCTTTTTTTCTATATTTTTTAGTTTTGTTTATAATCTTCGTTTTATTTAAATATAATTTAATTAAAAGAGATCTATACCAGTACGTTTAACGCACGAATATAAAACTAATTATCTTACTAAAATAATTGTTGTGTTTGGATTTACTCCCTACTTTTTTTTTCTTCCTCATTGGTTCCATCTTTTCCCCCCTTATTTCCTTGCTTTAATTATTACAGGTTTATAAAAATCTATATATATATATATATATAAAGTTGGTGAGGAGTCATGTAGTTATGCCACCTCACCCCACTTTTGATAAATCTTGATTGTGAAGCATCCACATAGGCAAACTCTTGGATTTAAAAGACTTTTCATTTTTTGATCATTACCTAATAACAATATCAATTAATAATAGAATTGATAAAGAGTATTTATATCATAGTTGTTACAAAATACCTATTGTTATGCTCCTATTATAATTAGTATTAATAATTACACATTAATTTCTCTTAATAACAATACCTATATATAAAAATAGAAGTCTAATTACTAAAGAACTCCCACTAATACACTAGGTAAACGGGTTGAAGGAGTCGAAAGGACTGCTCTTCTGACTCTACCACTTCTTAGCGGCTCCAAGAAATAAAATGTAATTCTCCCTCCTTCTCGCCTCCTTTCTCACAAGCCTCCCCCAAACGCCTCTCATCTCTTTCCTTACCATCGACAGTGTCCCTCCCTTCTTTCTCCGTGCCGACACCCATGCCGTAACTCGAAGCTCCAACGGCCGCAACTCTCACAACTGTAAGCTTTCTCTTCATCTCTATAGTTCAATTTAGTGCAATAGGTTTAGTCTTAATGCCTCTTAATTTATTCTTTCTCGATCTTACTAACACCTGATTTTGAGTTTTGTTTAATTGTTCATGGTGTATGATTTGGGTATCAAAGAAATTAAAGAGAGAGAGAGAGTATGGATTGGGAAGGTGCTGTGACAACCGACAACAACATATCCTTCTCCAGCAATGCCAATCATTCTAGCTCCACCCTCTTCCAATGTACTCCTTCATGTTATTCTGTAATTTGATTTATTTCATACCCAATTGAGTTTGACAATTTTCACTTTCAGAAGGTCATGCCACTTTTATTGATAACAATTATGTGTTTCGTTTTTGCAAGATTGGTACTTTCGAGTGGAGATTGAGCCTAAATGGTATGCTTCTTATTTGTGATGTGTATCTCAGAAAACATTTTATTTGGAGGAATTCCCTTTCATGATGTTTATAAGAATATTTTTGTTTTTATTGTACTTTATTGATTGCTCCAATCCCAAATTGAAGAAAGAAAATCACATCACGAAGACAATTTTGGGTCCCTAGAACTCAGTATAAAATTGGTTAATTAATGTATTGTGTACTACTTTGATCCCATTATTTTTTTTTTTTGAAGTTTTTACTCACCCGAAATGAGTGTCAAGTTATGACTGATTAATTGCAAGTTGTGGAGGTATGAGATGAACTTTGGTGGTGGAATGGTTGCCTTCACTTTTGAGATAAGATTCTTTACCAAGACCACGAGAGAGTTTACTCTTACGGGTTCTTGATGACAATGGTCATGTACTTTCATTCATCAGATTCGATCAGGTACAAGCATTATATATTATTTATCTGATTAATTTTTCTATATTATAGGAATCGATCAGAATTTAGTACAACCATTAATTAGGTGAGTAAAGAAACAATATTAAAAATAATATATAGTGGCATGGTTCTACGAGGCACATAGACAACATAGAATATTATTCTATCTCATCTAATCCGGAGAAGAATCTATCGACCTTGCATCAGTAGTCGATAACATAGTCTTGCCTTAGGTTTGCTTTTATTAATAATTATGTTTATACAAACTATTCTATATTAATTATTTGAATTCCAAGGCTTTCCGGATGAATACTTTGTTTCATTATCCTAGATAGAGTCCAAAATAATTAGTGAATTATGTGATATGTGTACATATACTTCCTCAATTTAATTTTACTCAAAAATAGCACTTCTTTCCGGTTCTTGCCTCAAGTGTATTGCTAAGTTAATTAATTGATTTGTCAAGTGGGGTTAATCCATCTACTTCAGAATTGTAGAATTTGCACCAAAAGTAGAAAATATAGTTAATTATGAAAATTTGTTGCGACCGGTGGATTCATTTGCATAGACATATCGTCACAAGAATCGAAGTTAAAACTGAAGATCGGTTCACTAAACAAATCTGGTTTCTCAACTACCAAGTTTGTTGACAAATAAGGATGGAACATACACAAGCTACTATATGTGCTTCATTTGATTGAAAATGTTTCTTGCCCTTTCTCTTTGGAGTGAATGTATAGAGTGGTAAGTTTGATTTGGACAGCTTTTATGTATATATGACATGTATCATGTGAATCGAATCATATGAAACTTTCATTTAGTTACAAGCAAATACTCTCCTCAGGCCAAGAATGATACATTGTCTGTTTGGGAAGATGAATGAAGTAAAATAGTGTATGGAAACAACTATTTACTCATATCCATATTTTTTTAAAAATAAAAGTTACTTATTATCAAACGAAAGTACTATATTACACAACCAACAATTTGTATATATTGACAACTCATAACTTTTGTTAGACATGAAGTCAACAAACGCCTACATTCAATAACAATAATCTTTTATAAAAATATTCAATTAGTATTAATAATATATATATATATATATATACATATATATATATATAGTTAGTGAAGAGTCCTATGGTTGTGTCTCCTCACCCCATTTTGATAAATCTTGAATGTGAAACATCCACTTAGGCAAACTCTTGGATTTAAAAGACTTTTCATTTTTTGATCATTAACTAATAACAATATCAATTAATAATAGAATTGATAAAGAGTATTTATATCATAGTTGTTACAAAATACCTATTGTTATGCTCCCATTAAAATTAATATTAATAATTACACATTAACAATTCTCCTAATAACAATACTTATACATAGTTGGTGAAGAGTCATATGGTTGTGTCTCCTCACCCCATTTTGATAAATCTTGAATGTGAAACATCCACTTAGGCAAACTCTTGGATTTAAAAGACTTTTCATTTTTTGATCATTAACTAATAACAATATCAATTAATAATAGAATTGATAAAGAGTATTTATATCATAGTTATTACAAAATACCTATTGTTATGCTCCCATTAAAATTAGTATTAATAATTACACATTAACAATTCTCCTAATAACAATACCTATACATAAAAATAGAAGTATAATTACTAAAGAACTCCCCCTAATGCACTAAGTAAACAAGTTGAATGCGGCTCTTCCAACTCTACCATGTGGCTCCATGAAATAAAGTATAATTACTTTATTGAAGGTTAGTTTTATTGAAGCTAAAATAATTCGATTGTAAGCTTAAAGTAAAATTAAGAACTCCAAAAAGACGATGGCTCAAAGTAAAATTTTAACCGTGCAAAGCACGGGCTATCTTACTAGTAATAATAAAACTCAAGTATCCAAATTCACTCAAGATATGGACTATCAATAATTATAATCTCAATAATACCATATCTCATATTAGGTAGATTTGATACTTGTTTGTGGTTTACATACATATACATTCGTTTCGTGGTGTTGTTTCATTTTAAAAAAAATTACTGTAATAGTTACTCATTGATCTCATCGTGTTAACATATATTTCTTCCGCTCCAAGCAAAAAGTCTATAAGTGTAAAATATACATGTCATATTTTGGTCTTGTTTTCTTTTTTCTTGGTCCTAAAATTTAGGTGCATTTTTGGAAACAAAATATTCATTGTATTTTGTTTTTCTTGGACCTAAATTTTATGAGTATTTTTGGACATACAATCTCGACAAAAATCCTTTCCTAAAAAACGTGTCCTAGAGTCCTTGTTTGTTGGTAATAGAATCTAGGAATTAAGGCAGTTTATTTAATTTCTAATTTTAATAATTTACCATGTTAGGAGTTTGTTTCCTAATTGATGTATAAGTCTCCTTCATGTATAAATAAGGGACATGGGCAGAGGCAGAAGACGTGCAGACAGAAAGAGTGCAAATCATAGAAATGTAGCATATTCAGATCATAAGAGAGTGTTCAGAAATCCAAATTTGCTGAAAGTGAATATAGTTTCGGATGCAGCAACTGGAGAAGCTACATATGGAACTACATTGAGCTGCTGTGGCCGTTTGTCTTCCTAAGGTTTCTAGGAAGTTGATTTTTTAATCCCACGTGTTCTTTACATTTTGTTTCTATGAGTTTTGCTCTCCAAGACTTGTTGTCTTGTGAGAGTGTTTGATTTGGTGATTTCACATTCTTTTTGTAAAACAATTCATCTAATTTAGTGAAATCTTTTTTGTCATGAGGCTAGATCTACAAGTATAGGCTTGTAGATTGTTTGGTAAACATTTGTACTTTCCTGCTTTTGAATTAAAGTCTTCCGCTGTTATTTATTTTCTGACCAATGCACCTTTCAGTGTAGCTTTTGTACAAACTACATTGAGAACTGTATTGACAGTTTTGTGGATCCTAGCTACTGTTGATTTTTACAGTCTATTATTTCATTTTGAGTTGTTTCACTTAAAGAGTCAGCTGTCAAAAATTAAGGCATAAAAGTGTCATTTTATTACTAATGAACTACTAAAAATGTCATTTTCTTAAAAAAATTGATTTTCAAACGAAGACTCTTTGCCCAAAACGAAAGGAATATATCTTATTTAATTCTTGATCAAATATAACAAAATTAAAAAAAATTAATTACGTATTAAATAATATAGTAGATATAGTGACCTAATCTATGGTTTGTTGAGTGGGGCTCAATAAATATTACTCCTCCTGTTTTAAAATTATCGTATGGATTGACTTGACGTACAGTTTAAAAAATATATTTGATTGAATTATTAATATTGAAATATTATTTGGTTTTCTTTAAAGCTCATAGATATATAGACCAAAATTAAAGTAAGAAAAAAAAGTAAAAATAAAGTGGTAAAAATAATATTTTAAAAATAAAACTTTCAATGAAGACAATTATTTTGAAACGAACGTTTGAGGAAAACAAGACAATAATAAAACACACTAGACCCATGTCCCAACTGAAAAAAGTTAAGCAAAGCAAAGCATGACAATCTAACAATTCATCAATCAACATTCGTGTATATAAGTCGCTCTCATACACGAGTCTAAAAACGTTAAGTAAATGAAAGCATGGAATTCTGAAAATCTAAAAATCTATCAACTCGACATTCGTAGATTTGTACCTTGCACATGTGAGAAGAGAACCTATAAGTTATACAATCTTACTAGTATTTTTTTCCGTACTGATGGCACGATACCAGTATATTTCAAATATTTCAAATTATAAAACTTACGATTTTTTTTTAAATTTATTTGTATACAAAACTACGTGCATAAAATTAGTGAGTTTGGTGGAGGAAGGATTAGTGGCCACCAACCGTAAATAGTGGGGGGAGTTGGGGAGAAAGAGGGGTAGTTACTCAACCGCCGTTCACACATGTGAATTCGGAGAGTGATAATAACCGTATGATCTCAGTAAATGAATCAATCTCAGCCGCTCTTTATTTTTTGTCAATTGTAAGCGTGCGACTATGAACTGTATTGTATTATAGATTCTTTAATAGAAAAGAGTTTGTATATATATACCTGTCAAATTTTTGTTAGTTTTTTACTGTTGGACATACCCAAATTTAACCAACACTATATTTTTAGTAAAAAATTTATCATTCATCCAAACACATATTTGGACAAAATAAATATACGATTTTGATGTTCTTACGAAACTGAGCACAATTCTACCATTAACTTTGTCAGCAGACAAACGAGGTGTTAAGAAAATCATACTAAAAATTGCATAATTTGCTTCACATTTATTATAATTTTTCCAACACAATTATGATATAAGGTTTGTGTTAAAATATTCATTGAAAAAAAAATTCTAATTCGCTAATGAGTAGATACGTGGATGACGAGTAATTATAATATCTCATACTTAGTGTACGTAAATGACCAATAATTATAATATCTCATAGTGATATATAATATTAACCAAATAAATAATCAAATAGTTTTATTACTCTCTTTATTTCAAAATAAGTGTCATTTTATCAAAGTTTTTTTGTTTCCAAAAAAGTTTCGTTATAAGATTTTAAGAAACATTTGTCTATATTTTATCAAAAATGTCTCTATTTATTACTCTAAAATTAAATGTTTTTACAGAAAGGATTGTTAAGGAAAAAGATAAAATACTATTACAACTTAACTATAATAAATGAACTTAAATAAGTGTGAATCAATCTTTTTATAAACTTACGTAATCTATGTGCAAGTTGTTAAAACTAAATTTATTTAAAAATTGATTAAAGAATAAGATTTAAGTAATCATAACAATATTCATTCATCATTTCCTAAAAGATGAGGTACTTCCTTATCAAATTGCGTGGTGCATGCTACAAGCCTACAATGAACTAGCAGCAATTAAAAACTTGAGATACTAAACATGCCCTCAAGTAAGAGACACTAGGCTATACTCCCTCCCTTCCAACAATAAAAAACATATAGTAGCATTTGATAAATACTCCGACCATTATCGTTCTTATTTCTTTTTTCGTCTGTCCTAAAATAATTGTTCAGTTTGAAACTTATCTTTTTAAAACATCACTTTTATCACTTTATCCTTACTTTTTCACTATACTTTAATTATGAGCCACATATCCATGGACTTTAAAAGAAATTACACATTAAACCAATATAAATAATTAAATCAATTATTTTTTATTAATCTGTGTGCCGAGTCAACTAAAACAATAATTTAGGGACGTAGGGAGTAAAAGTTTTGAAAATTATAATTTTATTTGTTAATATCTTTTAAAATTATACTAAGATTATTTTATTTTAAAAAATGAGGACAATAATTTTTGAGACAAAAAAAAAAATTCTTCAACGAAAAGAGGGATTATATAAGTCCACAACTGTGGAAAAAAAACAAAAAAGAAACACTACAATTCAAGAGTTGACAAACTGAACGTGCACGCATCATGCACGTTTGTTTAACGTAACAATTTACCGGCTACCGGACGCGGACGCGGACGCAGCATAACGAGATGATTACAAATATTTTGAAAAGAACTCAAGGCAGGCAGGATAACCTTTACCCGGAGAAATCATAACACATTTTACGTTTGGACGATACTCCCACTGTTCCCATCAAAAAATCTATCTTGAAAAATTAACTATAAATTAAATTGCAGATTTAATTTGACACAGATCTCCACAACACCAAATCCAAACAAAAACAATTAAATTTGATCTAACATTTCAAAACTGAATAGTAGATTCTATACATTAAATTGATGGACTATGTAAGTTTAAACGAGTTTAATTATTTAACATGAAGTTTGGATTTCTAAAGCTTGAGTTGATGTCAAGTAATTTAATTTTTTAAAATTGAATTCAATTAAAAAGTAATTTGATTATTTAACATAATAATAACATTCTAACGAGCGTGGAGCTTGAGCCAAGACTAATTACACGTTTTGAGCTTAAAATTGGGTTAGACTTTGCCGCCTTTAGCTTATATTTCAAACTTGAGTCAGCCTTTAACCAAGCTGATTGGGTGTAACATGACTCAGTCACCTCTAGAGCGATTTTTATATCTTTTTCTGTTGAATTCCGAAAATTTAATGTAGGAGAAATCGATCAATATAACACTCGTTGTAATATTGAAACACCGACAACTTTTTTTGGCATATCATTTACCCTGTGTCTCTAAATGAGTGTCATTTTTTTAAAATCTCTCTCTTTTTTTATTACTACAAACAAAGCGATGTATATATAAAATATACCAAAACATAGAAACCATAGTTATGGAACATAAGAACCAATACAAACAAACCACAACCACATTGAACACAAGACTAAATAAAACTAGGCATATTACAAGACAACCAGCGATGAAAACTGAGCTTCGAGCACGAGCTGCAAAAGAAGCTAACCGATGAGCAATTCCTAACATCTTCATGTCTGTACAAAACCCACAACTATATAGATCCATAGCCAACATACATATATTATACATAATCAGAGCAATACTGTTTGATACTTCCTCCCAATTAGATATATGTTTTATAAAAATACGAGAGTTGGAGCAAAGCAATATGTGCATAAAAGAGTTTGTCAAAGCCCAAGATAAAACATAATAAACTGACAAAGCATCCCCCGCTAACTGAGATTCCGCCAAAGATGAAAGGATCCACCCACCAACTCGCTCCCCAAATAACGTAAAAGCAACAACCCCTATTCCCACTCAATTAGTAGCATGTATCCACATCGCTGCACATTTAAGTATAACCATCGCATGACAACTCACATTATTACAACTAGAGGATTGAATAACAAACTGATCACCTTGAGGCTGATCCAACCGATGAGTAAAAGTGGATTGAAATAACCGAGATGGATAACAAGGACTATGACATTTACCATTATTTAATAGAGAAGATAACTCAATGAATAGTTGATGAGCTTTCCGTAAAGACCTAGGAGCATTATGAAACACAACATCATTCCGGCAAATCCAAATGCACCACAGCCCAATGGCAATTTTTGCAACTACAGGAGACAATTGACTACGTTTACTTCCAGCTTTTAAAAGCCATGCAATTAATATCTTAATTACAACATCTCTACCATAAAGGATTGCTAGCCAAACAGGAGAAAAATTACCAATTATAGGAGACTGAAGAAATGACGTCCTTGAACAATATTTTGCATGCAATACTCGAGAAGAGATGAATTGTTCATTTAAAAAGATTTTCGAACTTTGTTTCGCTAGCATAGCATTCATCACTTTTGTGTTCCGAAAACTCATACCACCTTGAGTTTTAGGCCTACATAACCAATCCCATTTAACCCAGTGAATGATTTTCTTATCCATTGACCTAAACCACCAAAACCTTGCTAGAATGCGATCAATAGTTTTACACACAGACTAGAAACTTGATGATTAAGAGAGATGAAAGGACAACATGGATCAGAGTTGCTCTACATGTCTTATTAAACAATAATCCCTTTCATGATGAATATTTCGCCCTAACCCGATCAACCAGAAGCTGAAAAAAGGACTTCTTTCCAGTAACCAAATCAAGAGAGCATCCCAAATATTTTCCAAAGTTGTCTGTAACTTGTAAACCCAAATCAGATACAACTTGATTTTGTAGCAATCTCGGAGTATTAGGACTAAATGTAATAGACGATTTTTGCAAGTTGATGAGTTGACCAGAATCACAACAGTATTGATCTAGAATTAATTTCAAAAGTGCACTTGAAACTACCGTTATATCCAAGAAGAAAAAAAGTCATCAGCAAAAAGTAAGTGTGTAAGTTATGATGCAGCTGGAACAACCGACACACCCCTGATGGCTTGGGTCTGTTGAGCTTTGATGAAAGTTGCAGAAAGGGATTCAATACATAGGTTAAAAAGATATGGTGACAAAAGATCTCCCTATCGAAGGCCACATTTGGGCTAAAACCATTCAATGACACCCCCATTAACCAAGATAGATGACGACACTAAGGAAACACAATTCATGAGTAAATCAATCCAGAAGGAAGGAAACCACATTCGCTTTAGAACTGCCTGCAAAAAACTCTGACTAATACGATCATTGGCTTTACTCATATCAATTTTCACCGTTGCATAAGACTGGTTCCCCTTTTTATGTTTCCGAATGTGGTCAGAAATTTCTTGGGCCAACACAAGATTAGAAGTGATAGAACGACTATGAAACACATTCTAAAAAGGACCCACTAAATCAGACATAACCAATTTCAGACGAATTGTAATAGTTTTGGCCACAATTTTGTATAACACATTAAATCTCTTTATTTTAAGTTGAGTGCATTTATATAAAAAAAATCAAGGTAAACAAGACTAAAAGTTTATCAAAAACACTTATGGCAGAGGATCAATGAATAAATGACCTAAGAGCATTTACATTGGTTTGTTCTTAGTTAATTCTAAAATAGGAAGGGGAATTGGAACCAATGTGATGAATTCTTGGAGAAGAATTCAGTTTACAAATTCTTGGTTAATAATCGATGAAGGAAAGAGAGAGAGCCAATAACGTGGAGAGAGGGTGGAAGGCACCACTACTAACAAGCCAGCGCATACGACACACGCGGAAGAAAGGCGTGAGGAATCTCAGACGGTGGGCCATAGTTGTTAGCCACTCTCCTTTTTCAATTTTTTTTTAATTTTCAATCTTACCGTTTTTTGACCCTTTTTTAAGTTGACTGTTAAAAATGGGGAAATTTTTTCCCTTTTTCAAATATCTCCTATAAATAGTCCTCATTTTCTCCTATATTTCTCCATACTTTCTTTTAAAAATTTACTCTTAATTCTCTCTACAAATTTATTTTTTCTATCTCATCAAATCCTCACTTCTTCTGATATTTTTTCCTAAATTGATGAAAATCATGGTAATTATTTTAGGGATTTATTGAATTTTTGATTTTTCTCAATTTTCGTCAACCCTCCAATACCCACCAAATTTTCCAAAACATCCAAATTTTTAGCATTTTCAAGGTGCACACAATTAATATCTTTGTTTTAAAATTTATTTGTAATATTTAATAGTACAATTAACATTATAAACGGATTAATTTATTTATATTACATATTTGAATATGCAATATATTAATAAAAATATAAATGAATTAATTTATTTATTTGCAAAGTATAAAAATAAAAAAAGTAGTGTAAATAAAGTGGATGATTTGATAGTGAGACCCATGTAAAAATGAAGGAAGAATTAAAACAATTGGGAAGATTAATTCTTAGAGTGAGAAATTATTAAAATGTGTATGTGGCAATGACACCAAACTAAGAATTTTGGGAAGAATTATAATCAATGTGGATGCTCTAATGAATCAAATAAAAAATGGTAAACTGACTTGTCAATTTATATGAAAAACATAATAGAATTAGTACAGAATTTCGGCCTATTGAAACTAGACATGCCCAACATGTTCACTATTGGAACCGTAACCAAACCGGTAGTGAATCGAACCGGAATCGGAACCGTATTCAAGTGAACCGGAAGCTCACCGGTTCATTAAAGGTTCATGTGTTTAGGATTTGGTTGAACCGGAAGTTTGGAACCGGATTAGTGAACCGTGAACCGACGGTTCACGGTTCCAACGATAATTTTGAAAAAAAAAAACTTCTATTTTTTGAATTGGATGGCTCAGATGAAAGGAAGCGGACGACCCAGATCAAATTCGGCGACTGAACGGTATTATTACCGTTTTTTATTTATTTATATTTTTATGTAATTTTTTTATGTTTTTTTGTTTTTTCCCTAACCTATAAACACTCCCACTTCCTATACAATTTTTTCCACTTCTAATATCTCCTATTCTCTCAAAACTCTTAATCTTTCAATTCTCCAAGTCTTCAAATATCAAGTTATTACTCTCCAATTATTTAGTAAGTTTACTAATTAATTTTTATTAATTATTGTTTATTTAATTAGTAAATTGTATTAATTACGTTTTTACTACTCCCTAATATTTATTAAGTACTGTAAATTATATTAATTAAATTTTTAATTATATATATTATTATTAAGTACTATTATTTTTCATTATTAGTTATTAACTTTAATATTAAAGTACTTTAATATTTATTAATTTTATTTTAATATTATACTTACTAGTTATTAACTTTAATGTTATACTTACTAGTTATTGACTTATTGTTAAATACTACTTTTAAAATTAGTTATTAATTTATACTATTAACTACATTTTATTATATTATTTTATTACTTTATTATAAAAAAAATGTCTTGTTCTCGATCCGGTATGAACAAGGGAAAATGCAAAGCTTCCCAAGGACCCCAAATCCCCAAGCCAAGAAGAGTTGGTCCCGAAGATATTTTTTGGCAAAATTTAGACACGCCAATTAGTTTAGATTTTAGTGTTGACGAATATGATTTTAACAATCCAATGGGTGATGAGTCGGTTAATCCCCGCACCTCCAAAACTCATCCTCGTTACTCAAGAGAATATCACTCAAACCGAAGGCCAAGGTGGAACAACAAGAGGTTCGAGTTCAAAGTGGAACAATAACAAGAGGTCGAACAACAGGATAATCCGATATATTCACGTTACATTATACAAAAAACGCATCTTGAAGGTAAAAATTTTCTAGTCACATGCAACTATTGCAACACCCCATTTAACTTCAAAACTGAAAATAGATACGACATGTATAAGAAGCAAATATGGAACAAGCATCCCAACAAAATGAGAATGAAAGAAGGTCAAACACAAATCACGGGAGTTGCGGGGTCATCTCAACAAGGTACGTCTTTTCTATTTAACCGAAGGTTATATATAGAAAACAAATTATAAATTTGATTTGTGCTAAAGGTCTACCGTTTAATTTTGTAAATGATGTTTTATGGGCAAATTTTACACAGTTGTCATTGAATCCGCCGCTAAAAAAATTTATAGGAATATGGTTATTCGTGACAAATATTGCTTGCCTAGAAGGGAAAAAAAACATTAATTACTATATTTATAAATTTATTGCAAAAAATTTCAATAAATGTTGATATTTGGAGTGATAAATGGCATATGACATGATTATATAGCACTTACGTGTCATTGGATTGATAACTTATGGACAATGCAAAAACGATTAATTAGATTTAAAGACTTTAATACTGTACATAATACTCGTAATATTTCCACAAAAATTATGAATATTTTATAAGAATATGGTTTAGATAAAAAAGTATATTTTCAATTGGATTTGATAATACTTCAAATAATATTGTTACTTTACTCGAACTCATTTCATTTTGTCAACCATCTAGATTACTTGAATGCAAGGTTACATATTCATAGAAAATTCTAGACCATTCGTACTATCTATGATTTGTCCATATATATACCAATACAAATATTTTTCATGTTAGATGCATATGTCATATTTTAAATTTGTGTGTGCAAGATTGTTTGACGATTTTACGTAATGAAGTTAAACCAATTAGGAACATAATATCAGTTTTGATGAGACACTATAATAAAAAAAAGGCTAAATTTTGTAGATAACAAAATATGGAACCTAAATCATTTCATTTACATGTTCTAAACCGATGGAATTCTACCTATAAAATGTTATATGAATTTTATCAACATGAGAAACAATTATGTGCATTTTTTCAATCAATAGATTACATTTTCCCAATATTTCCTTCATGAATGAGATGTTTGTGAAAATTTAAAGATGATTTTGAAAGTTTTTAACGACGCGACCAAACAATTATGTGCATTTTTTCAATCAATAGATTACATTTTCCCAATATTTCTTCATGAATGAGATGTTTGTGAAAATTTAAAGATGATTTTGAAAGTTTTTAACGACGCGACCAAACAATTATCTCCTATTTATGTATTAGTTTTAGAACATTGTGATAAAATTAGTTATATATTCAAACATTTTAAAGATTACCAAATTTTAAGTGAATGTATTACTAATATGAGAATAAAATGACAAAAATAATTTTTGAACATTCCACCATTGTTTTTAATAGCTAACATATTAGATCTTATAATAGGATAAGATGGTTTAAAAGCAATGCTAAAATATTATTATGATAATTTATTTTTCGATAACATTGACTTATTTTCAACTGACCTTATTCCACAACAAATATTTTGAATAAAGTAAAAAATATTTTATATGTACTTTTAAAGAATATAATATAATTTATGGTAATAATATTAGTAACGAAAATATAGATACTAGTAGTAGTACTCAACTTGATTTATATTTATCAAATAATTTCGGTCCTATAGAAAAATTTGATATTTTAAAGTTGTAGGCGAGAATGACCCAAAATTATATAATTCTATCATTAATTGCAAAGGAGGTCCTAACTGCTCATGTCTCAATCGTCACCGTTGAACATGCATTTAGCGTGTCCGGCTACGTTTTGGATGAAATAAGATTTCAATTGAGTCCAAAAAATTTAGAATTTTAAATTTTGGTGGGCGATTGGGTTAAAGCAATAGCTCGAACACAAGACAAGTACTTCCGAGGAAGAGGAGGGCTTTGATGAGGATACAACGACCGGGAGCAATTGAACAACGCCACTCGTTTCGGTAAGTTAATTGTAATTTTTAGATTAAAATTTTTAATTTTTAGATTAGATTTTTTTTTTCATTTTTTGAAAAAAATTGTAACTTAGAGGTAAGGCTCCTTTGACTTTAGTTCATTGGCCGTCCCCACATTGTAATTTTTTTATTATATTAATAAAATTGTCTTTGACTTTAGTTCATTGGTTGTCCCCCACATTGTAATTTTTTATTATATTAATAAAATTGGTCAGGGTACCGTCCTTGTTTTTTTTTAAAAAATATTGTTACTATTTAACAAAGTATAAAATGTTTACACAAAGTTAAAATAATGACTTTTTCTCACTTTTAAAAATTTTAAAAATATTTAAAGATAGTTTTTTTACAAAATTTTTAAAATAATGACTTTTTGTCAATTTTTAAAAATTCAAAAAATATTTAAAATATTTAAAATAATTAATTTTTATCACTTTTACAAAGTTTTTTTTAACGAGTTTAAACATAGTTTTTTTAAAAAAATATTTAAAAAATAAATAAATAAATTCAGTGAACCTTCACGGTTTAGAACCGAAACTTGTCGGTTCCCAATTCGAATCCGATTCCTCCAAATGCCCTTTAAGAAAAACCGTGAACCGAAATCGGATGTACATGTTAAATTGAAACACGATGAGGAGACGGAGTCGTCTCCTCCAAAAGTCAAAACGCATAACGGCATTCAGTACGAGTCTCAAATTTGACCACATAAGCATTATTGTTTCCGAATTGCACGTGATGGGGATGGGATTCTACCAGAAATTTCATTTGCTAGCTATGTCATCGACTGAATAGTGGGCTTTAGGGGCCGTAGTTTGCTTACACGAAAGGAATTAGAGGCATGATTTTGCCCGTCCACTTAAAAAGCATTGACACAGACTTCCCACTTACTCAAATCAAACCTATTCTGCCATTTACGCACTCCTTTAATACTAGTAATATAATGCACGCACACATATCGTAAAACAATTACCAAAGTTCCGTTTATTTGTACTCCCTCTGTTCCAAAAAATTCAAAAAATCATTTTAGATGAAAATTAAATTTACAGTTTTCAGAAATGATTCAGGAAAATGAAATCATTCTATTTGTTTAAGTCTTATGTTGTGGAAAACATTTTCCGATGTTTAGTAAACTTTGTGAAATGTGTTGGAAATCATTTTTTACAATATCATTTGTATAATACTCCAATAAGAACTAAACATAAATTTTCAACGTTATCAACTCGTATACTGCTATTTTACAAAGCGATAATGACCATATAAATGGCGGCATACTTTGGATAATTTTTGAATGTACGTTAACAAAGCATAAAATTTCACATTACTCAAAAATACTTACCATCTAATTAAGATGTGTACAAAACATTGTGTCCCATATGATGATCATGTTCAAATACTAATAAAATATTACCAAAACTCTAATAATTGTATTAAAAATAAACCATCATCAAAGCTTTCTTGTCCTTCAACAAAACATAAAACTAGTATCCATGCCACTCTTGGGTCATGAATTTTTCAATCCATTTCTTGAAGGTTCACTTTTTACCATAAATCCTCTCTATTGATAATCGGATGATCAAACAGAACCAAGAAACACCATCAAAGCCGGTTTTTATAACCTCTTTGTAGAGATCTACGTGTTCACTTGCTCATCGAGAAAGTTTCTTGATTGTTGCAAGTTGTTCAACTACTTTGTTATCATATGTAGAATCCCGTCCTCGCGACACCTTCCGATGGGGCCTTGACTTTGGCGACGGTGCACTTGAAGCTTCTTTGCTTTTTGTGACCTCTTCAAACTCATTTCCATAAAATGATTTAAAAAATTTTCAAATTTCATTTTCGGTGTTTGGTAAATCTTTTAAAAATATGTGAGAAAACATTCACGGTGTTTGGCAAACACACGAAAATATTACGAGAGAAAACAATATATGAATAAATAAATAAATAGAAAATAGAAAATGGACAATTTTTATGATGTCCCTAGAAAATCAATAAGGACCATCTTTTTTTAAATAAGGTTCATCTTTTAATCTACAATTACAAATAATTTTTTGCTAATTGATATGAAAAAAACATTCTAAAATCGAAAATAGACAATGTTTAGGATGTCCCTAGAAAATGTTACGGAAAACTATATATGAATAAATACAAAAAAACATATTCTAATATTAATGCATATATTGAATATAAAATAGTGTTGAGCTTTAAGTAATTTTTATTTACTAATTCTCAATTTATCATTAATGGTGTCAAATCAATGTATATTTTTTTCGATCTCACAATTACAAATAAAAAATTTGATAATTGATATGAAAAAAAAACTTTTTAAAATAGAAAATTGATAATGGTTAGGATGTCCCTAAATAATATAGTTGACACTAATTTTATAACGTAGTAAACATTTATTAAAATTATAATTTATAAAGAGTGTCCACAAACTTTATTTATATTTTTAAACCATTTATTTGTTGAGTAAAATGTTGTGTGTGTAAATATGTGCAATTGTGAAACGGTATCAGAGCGTTTGGAAAATGACTTACGGAAAATGAGTCATTTAGATGAGAAAACCTTTTACGTTGATTTTCTATGTTACAAACAGAAAATGAGGAAACGTTTTTAAGTCATTTTAAAATGAAACAAATTTAGTCAGATTTTTAACCACTTTAGTACGCAATATTTTTTTTTTCAAATCGACAAGACACTTTTGATGCATTGCAATGCATCATGATGCATCATTTGATATAGCAATGCATGATTTGATATCACCGCAAGACATAATAATGCATCACGATTCATCAAAAGCATGATTTGACATTTTGAAAAAAATATCAGAGATTAAAGCATTTGCAATCTACCAAAGTGTACCGACCTGAATTTCTTTACTTTTTTAGGTTTTCACAAAAAAACTATGCAAGTTGACTATTGGGCTATTTTAATACTCCATCCGTCCCTAAATAATCGTCATATTTGATCCGGCGCACAGTTTAAAAAAAAACAATTGACTTGATTATTTATATTGGTTTAATGTGTAGTTTCCTTTAAAGCTCATGTGTATGTGACCCATAATTAAAGTATAGTGAAAAAGTAATGGTAAAGTAGTAAAAGTGATGTTCTAAAAAGGTAAGTTGCAAAGTGGACAATTATTTTGAGACTGACAAAAAAGGAAAGGAGGACGATAATTTAGGGATGGAGGGAGTAACTCATACACATAACACCGTTAGTGTCTATGCTATGTCTTACAAATAATTAGTTTTTGTACTCATGCATTAAACGCACCACATGTATATTTTTTTCAACTAAACTATACATAAACAAAATTAAAATAATAAATTAAGAAGCATTATATCATTGTAAGACTAATTATTACAGATTTTGACTGCCAAAGAAATGTTTCAATTTCTGTACTCATTTACCATGATCAAACATATAATTAATTTGTTTCCAAGAAATAAAGAATAAAAACTAAATATAAAGAGGTTTCGTGAATTCCAAAAGTTTTTGACTGATTAATAAATTTATATTTTATGTTTTTTTATTAATAGGTTAAATGTTATATAGATTTTGGAAACATTGAGAGTCGTGCACATTTTCATATTTTTACATGGTAGATAAGACAAAAGTGATGTTCTACTTTTGACAAGTGATTTTAGGTGAAAAACTGCTTTATTTAGCACTATTATGTGCATCTGTCATTATATATATATATATATATATATATTAAATGTAGATTTAGTATAATGATACGATAATGGAAACTCATTTTGGAATAGAGGAAACATTATTTAGTGTACTCCTTCCGTCCTGGATAAATATTCTTACTTTTTATTTTATGATGTCCCAACTAATGTTCATATAGTCTTTTGGCGTACAAATTTTCTATCATTTTTTTAATATATCCATTTATTTAGTACTATTATTATTACACATCTTAAAGAGAGTGAGTATAATGTGTACACAACTAATGAGAGATAGAGAGTGTGTAATGAGTATTATCATCATAACATATCTTACAATACATCATTAATTACATTTATTAATTCTTATGTTTTATCCACTATAAACATTTATCCGAGATGAAAGTAATATTATTTTGTCTCAAAATGGATGTTCATTTTTAATTTTTCATTAAAAGCAATGAAATTGACTTTTGAGTCATTGGTAATACATGTACGTCAATTTTCACATACAATATTAAGTTTACTCTCGAACATGATGGATTCAAGGAATTTGTCAATGCGGCTCGTGATGTAGCTTGTATTGTAGTTATACCCAGAGGTACATTGATCAAAAAGTCAAATATGTAAACAACGGAAAACTTTAAAACGATTAAAACAGTAATAAAACAAAAGTTTATTAAGCAATCTACAAGCTATACTTGTAGATCCAGCGGCCAAAAAGATTTTACTAAAAAAGATTATGTGTTTAACAAAACAAATTATGAAAACACCAAAATATCAAAGCTCTCACAAGACAACAAGTCTTGGAGAGGAAAGCTCACAAAACAAGGTATAGAAAACGTGGGATTAAAAAACAAGCTTCCTAGAAACTAGGAATGCAAACAGCAACATCAACAGCAATGTAGTTCGTGATGAAGCTACACTCAGAGCTTCATCCAGATTTTCAGCAACATCAAAAACTTCAGATTTTTCTTTCAATTTGTATTGTATATTCTCTGGATGCTATCTGCTCTGTCTCATCGCCTTCTGTACGCCATACTCCATATATAATGTTGGTGGAGACCTACAATATAATTAGAAAACAAAAGACTCCAATAAACTAAAGGATTAGGAAAACCAAAAAGTTAGTTTCCTAATTTAAGTAAAAGAATATATCCTACACAAATAAGAATTCAACAACTCCAAGGAAACATAATGTTAGGAAATAAAAGATTAGTTTCCTAAATTAGTTTCCTAATTTAATTCAAGGATCTACCAAAGATATTGTCCAACTCAATTAAGGATTCTTGAGAGCTTTTGAAAATATTCAATATGGTAACTACTTACCAAAACTTTGGGACCAAGAAACTTATTAAATATGATAACTTCTTACCATTACTTTTAAACCAAGAAAGGACACAACAATAAAATCAATTGAGGAAAATAGGATAACCATATTTTACCCTTACAATATGTGTTAAAGATGAAATTCGTAAACTTGTTCATAAATGGAAACCAATTTAGGGACAATAGTTTTTTTTTTAAATAGACATTAATTTAGAGACTAAAGAGTATATATATATATAATGAGTAATTAGAAATAGTACACCATGTTAACAGTTTTAAGGCCCCTTAGAGCAGGTACAATGGGGGTTTTCCCCTAAATCTTCAACAAATCTAGCCAAACAATGGAGGTTTTAAAAAAATCAAAACCCATGCTTCATATGATTTAAAACCAGAAGTTTCGGCAGAAGAACCCCCAAAATCACGACATCTCCACAACAACCCCTACAGAAACGATGCGTTTTGGGCCACAGCCCATCAAAACGACGCCGTTTTGATGACCGATTTTGTTTTTTAGAAAAGGCACCGACTGACAGCGTGTTTTCCACGTGTCAAGTCCTGGCGGTTGGTCGCGATTTTGAATTATCTTCTGTTTAAGGGTAATTTGGGCATTTAAAAAACTTTTAAAAAACATTACACATGTTTATCTATAAATAGAGACTTGATTTATCTCGTTTGGATACCAAATGAATTTTTTGCAAAATTTGAATTTATTTGTAAGTTTCTCTCTCTTCTCTTTCTCTCCAAATTTTATTTTTTAATTAATCTATTTTTAAGTTGTGTATTATTTATCATTAATATTATTATTATTTACTACTTAAATATTTTAAATGGATATAAATTATTATATACAATTGTCAAAATAAACCAATGTGTTGTCACCATCATCCAAACAAATAAAAAGACAAAATAAAATCTTCAAGAAATCCATAAATAGATGGAAATCTATGTTTCACATTATTTCCTTTTCCATATCTACCTTTCTTTTTTACTTAATGGAATGACAATTGAATTTTTTCATCTCCCGTGACTTTCTATAAATGTGGTTAATGATGCATTTGTTTAGCAATTGAAGAAACCATCACCCGTCACATTTTGACCGGTGTATACACTTAAAACCAAACACACACTTTAGAAAAAGTGTGTCCTTTTCAAGTTCTGGTTTATAATTCAAACACCGACAATGAACATAAATATGATTTACAGAATGACATTCAACGAAGTGTGAATGAATATATATTTGACATTAATGGTCGTCGACGTCGCAAGCGTCAAAATTGTAGAGAACTAATAAGATCTCTACAAGACAAAAGAGAAGTTCGTGAACGTATATACATTGATAGAAATAGTGCTGAAGGCCATCAACGCCAGTATTCAGATTATTATGCAGAGAATTCAACATATACCGACCAACAATTTTGCACCAGATTTCAGATTCGAAGACATGTCTTCCTTCATGTAGTGGAAGCTCTTGGTGCTCATAATCCATATTTTCAACAATGATTTGAAACATGTGGGAGACCTAGTTTATCACCAATACAAAAATGCACTACTACTATAAGAATGCTTGCTTACGGAATGTCTGATGATGCATGTTATGACTATATTCGTATTGGAAAAAGCACATCAATGAATGCTTGAAGAAATTTTCTGAATGTGTGGTTAATGTTTTTAGAGAACAATACTTGCGAAAGCCAACAGAAAAGGACCTCCAACGCTTGCTTCATGTTGGGGAGACACGCTGTTTACCTGGTATGCTAGGAAGCATAGATTGCATACATTGGGAATGAAAGAATTTCCCGGTGGCTTGACAAGGTTAGCACGCCCGTGGGGATGGAAAGGCGACCGTAGTTCTCGAAGCAGTTGTTTCCTACCATTTGTGGATATGACATGTTTTCTTTGACACTCCAGGTACTTGTAATGATATAAATGTCCTTGATCAATCTCCACTATTTAATGATATTTATAATGGTGTAGCCCCGACAGTAGGCTTTACTGTTAATTGTAATCTGTATAACTTGAGTTATTATTTAATCGATGTCATATATCCTCCATGAGCTACATTCATCCAGTCCATTCGATTGCCGCAAAGTGACAAACATAAACTATTTGCTCAATACCAAGAAGCAACAAGAAAGGATGTTGAACGTGCCTTTGGGATATTGCAGACACGATTTGCTATTACACGAGGACCAGCACTTATGTGATGGGAGGTATTTACGCTTGGAAAAATTATGAAGACTTATATCATATTACATAATATGATTGTCGAATATGAACGAGATACTTACACACGTCTGTCAAATGCTTTAGACTATGAACAAACTGACATTACTGATGGTAGCTTGCCATGACAATATTTTAACGAGCGTATTTCAGAGCACGCAAAATATCTTAAACGAAGGTGTACCGTTCGAGATAAAGAATCACATCGCCGCCTACTGCATGATTTAATTGAAAGTATTTGGAGACTTTTTCGTAATTAGTAATTTTAATTATAGTTGTTGTATTATTTTCGGATATTGTTGTGATTTTCTTTGAATTGTTTATATATTTAATGAAGTTAATTATTGTACTTTTTTAAATTTATTAATGAATATTAATACAAATATTATTCGACTTATAATAAATTGATAATAATATTATATTATTTAATAATAATAATATTATATTGTAAATAATATCGAATTATTCTGGTTATACTAAATTAATAATATTATAAATGAATAATATTGAATTATAATAAATATTATTCAAATTATAATAAATAAATTTAATTTTAATAATGACTATTTATATAATTTTCGAAATTAATTATTTATGACATATCAAATTTATTTGTTAGTATAAATTGAAAGAATATATTAAATTAATAGAGATAAAGATGGTCGAGTAGGTAAAGTTGTTGGATATAAAGATAATGAGGTATGTAAATGTGTTGGATTTTGTACCACCATTTGGAGGGTTTTTTGGTTTTAAATCAAATGAGTATCTAATGGATTGGTTTATTGATTTTTAATGGGTTGAGTTTGATTTTGGGTTTAATTTTTGGCACACCATTGTACCTGCTCTTAATGCTTGTTTGGTGGAGCGTTTTGACCAAAACGCTGGTAAAAAATGCACTGTTTTCTCTTTAAAAGTGTTTCAATGCAGCGTTTTAAAACACAACGTTTTAAAAATATGCAGCGTTTTAAAAATGTGTTACGTTTACAACTATTTTGTTTATAAAAATGCGTTTTGAAATAGTTTTCCAAACATGTTTACAAGAAAAAAATTTATGTTTTGAAAATGTTGCGTTTTAAAAATATTACGTTTAGAAAAAGCTGTGTTTTCAAAATGTTGCACCAGATAAGACCTTAGAGCAATTCCGACAGAGATTTATCCAAAAATTTCCATTTAATCATGCCATACAATGGCAAATCAAAAAGAATCTAGCACAAATCAACCCATGATTTGAAGAAAAAGAAATCACGAATCCAATAATTCTTCAAATCCAAGGTCTGGGCCTCCTTCCCCTTTCCATATGTCATCATTTTATTGGACATTATTTTATTTTTCCTCATTGTCTTTTTTGAGTAATTTGTAGCCAAAAAAATATTTTTTAATTTTTTTCCTGAATTAGAGTACATATTTTTACCTATAAATATAGACTTGGTTTGTTTCATTTGGACTTCAGAAAAATATTAAATTAATAAAGATAAAAATGATGAAGTAAGTGAATGTGTTGGATTTTGTCACCATTAAAAATGTTTTATGTTTTGAATCAAATGAATATTAAATGAACTATTTTATTTGTTTTTAATGAGTTGTGTTTGATTGAATCAAACCATTGTACTTGCTCCTACCGATCCTCAAACGTCACGTCAACTAATAAAATATAGTACTCCCTCCGTTTTTAAATTATCGTTTTGGTAGACTTGATGCACGGTTTAAGAAAACACATTTGACTGGATTATTAATATTAGTTTGATGTGTAATTTACTTTAAAACTTATGTGTATGTGGCCCATAATTAAAGTATGATAAAAAGTAATGGTAAAGTGGTAAAAGTGTTGTCCTAAAAATAAAAGTTTCAAATAAGATAATTATTTTGGGAGGACGAAAAAAGAAAGTGAGACAATAATTTGAGGACGGAGGGAGTAATGAAATATGACCACTAAATTTTCTCTATATTTGATCATTTTCAGAATTAAAGGTAAATATTTGTTTGAGCCATAGACCACAAGGGAGTTGAGGTTACACATCGGTCGTGCTAGGCCGTTATCGGACATGCACAATAACAATACGACACGATAAACTTATCGAGCCTAATATTAAAACTCAAATACGACACGATAAAAACATAATAAGCAGGGCACGACACGATATACATGATAAACAAAAAAAAATACTATTTATTTAGTCATACTCGTTAAGCACGTTAAGTCCAATAAACATTATAAAATATATAATTTTGATTTTTAATACATATTTTAAAAAGTTTATCAATATAAATAGTCAAGTAGTTTAAAAATCATAAGTATTCAAATGATAAAGCTATGAAATAATCATGAAAATAGTTCAAAAAAAATAAACAACCCTTAGTAAATTTTAATATATATATATATATATATATTTTAAAATATTTTAGTTATCGTGTCTTACCGTATTTATTAAGCCAACCCGATAATAATTAATTTTTTATCGTGCCTTATTATGTTGATTCTATAACGATCCAAAACCGATAAGACACGACCTAAACCTTATAATTTCATGTTGTATTCGTGTCGACCAATCTTATTTTAACTTTAATTGCCACCATACAAGGGAGTAGGGACCCCGCCACCCCCAACCTTTATTTCCCACTCTCGAACCTGTCATTGTTGCCCCATTAATTCATTGAATTGGTTATATTATGCTTGGAGTTTTCACGTGGCCGATAGACTAAATCACTAATTAAGCTTAGAATTCGGTAAAATACTGTACGGGAAAGAATTATTTATTTATTTATTTTATATTTTGGTTGAGGAAAGGTTTATGTGTGCTTTCTTTCCTAACAAATGACTTCCATTCGTGGAATAGAAACACGCAAGCTAATACTAATACTCCGTATCTAGTACGGTTCTTTTCTTTTTGTAAAAATGTCAAAAAAAAAAATCTCAGTAAAAAATTCTTATATTCAAAAAGTCTCAAAATTTTTATTTTATATAAAAAGTTCAAAAGTTAAACTTTTAGTACCAAAAAATTTAAAACTTAATGTTTCTACTAACATTGTTAGTGTATTAGGTTTTATTTAAAATAAAACTTATTTCTAACTTCAATTATATTAATGATTTAGTATTTTGAATACAATAATAAAAATAATAATATATTAATAATTAAAACAATAATAATGATAAAGATAATAATAATTATTATTATAAATCATTATCACTACTACTACTACTACTAATTATATTACTACCACGATTTCATAAAAGTGCAAGATGTTAATTTTTTGAATTTTTCGTATGAAAAAGATTAACTTTGGATTTTATGAAATGAATAAATGTTATAGGATCATTGTTATAAATAAGAAGAAAAATAAGTTTTTATTTAAATAAAAGCCTTGGAACATAACGGTGTTTGTTAATACGCTAAGTTTTTGGATTGGTACTAAATTAAATTTTAACTTTTTTGCTTTTTGGATACATAAATTATTTTTAGGACTTTTTGGATATAAAAATTTTCCAATCTACCTTTTAGGTATTTTTTCCCATTCTTTTTCCTATGCTAACAATACAAACTTCCTTCCTCCTAACCCACTTTCACACATAGAAAGTGCGACTAACAGCAAGATTAAATAAGACTAGGATAATTAACTTGACACTGCTTAGATCCGTTATGAAATTAATTTACTTATTTACCTACCAGTTTGAGTCGTTTGACACATGTTCAATTGCCTACTAATGTATAAAACTCTCATTTAAGACAGTCTTACGGATCTTAATTCGTTATATGAAGTCTCACTCTCTTTACATCTCAATCTAAGCCGTCAAAACAGACCAACCCGGAAAATGGCGAACTAGAAAAGCATTGGTCCAACCCAACCCACCTTGGATTGCGGGACGGGGCGGACCAACCCGCTAATTGAAATTTTTTTGAGGAAGAGATCTGTAAGCTAAACTAAAATTTTCCAATTAAAACTAAAAACTCAAATCCAGATACATCATGCATTCAAATTTATCAAACAAAAAGGGGGAAATTTTTATACACATAGAAACATCATAGATAAAAAAAAGATCAATAAACATTTATTGATGAAAACCTTAAATCAGTCTCAAGAAACTCAACAAATAACTCACAGAAATGCATCATATTATTCTTGAAACAGAGAGATTGGGGGAAAAAGCCTATCGACTATGAGAGAGAGAGAGCTCGACGATTGTCAGATAGTGGACTAAGAGGGCGAAGAACGACGATGGTCGTTGGCGGACTGAGAGAAAGAGACGACGGCGATGGTGGACTAAGTCGGAAAAGGAGAGAAATCAACAATGGCCAACTTGAAGGATAGAGATAGACATCGAAAGGGTCATGGGGTTTCCTTTGAGAGAGAGAGTGGGAGATCGACAATTATTGCATTGAATGGTAGTTGTTGCCTTGTTGGGTGAACTGAATCAGGCAGACATGCACGGCACTAGGAGCCTGGGAAGAAGAAAGAAAAGAATGAGGAAAAAGTAAATTGGGATTTGGGGGTGATGGGTCTGATGGCTGATTGGTGTGTGTGTGTATATATATATATATCAATATATGTATATATATATATATATATATATGTATATATATATATATACATATACATATACATATATAAAACACACAAATGAGCCACCAAACTTTCCCACTTTTTACAATTCGGCCACCGAAAGTTTGAAATATCTATTTTGGCCATCCAACTTTTGTTATGATGCAAGCGTGCCCATTTTTTAATGGGCGTTAGACCATGACGTTAAGTTAAGGGGCAAAATAGGAAAACCTGTGTTTGGATGTTAACTTAGGTTAAATACATGTTTTGCCCTCGTCTTCATCTTCTCCAAAAATATCCTAAATTCAAAAATCTCAAATTTAAGAAAAATTACAAAGCCAAATTTAAGAAATCATGAAAAACACAGATGCATCACACAAACACAAACCCATATTTGGATTGTTCCATCATTTCCAACTCTTTCTCTCTCTCCCACTCTCACTCATACACACAGGCACAAACCCAGATCAGGATTGCCCATTCTCATTTCTCAGTTTGCTTCCCCTCAAATCAAAACAGAGAATATTGAAATCAATGCTCATTTTTCCGGCAATCACCCACCATAAATCAACTCAACAAAGACTATGAACCATCAATTTCCCTCATCAATTTAGCTTTAAAATAAAGCAAATCAACAACAAATTAATATTTCGACGCAGTAGTCATTAACAACTTTAAATCAAATTGAGAAGAGTACATCTTTCCTCACAATCATTCATCAATTTCCTCTTTCGATTGCATCTTGATTATGCAACTAGATTGTTCGAAATTGGAAGATCTTATTTGAAATGCATAATGAGGGTTTCCAGTTTCGAGCCCTAGGGTTGGATTTGTAGAGATTTCACGAAGAGTGAAGATCAGAGTTGTAGATGGCGGAGGAGGAAGACACTGGAGCTGGATTTCGAGCCCTAGGCTTGGATTTACAAAGATTTCACGAAGAGTGAAGATTGGAGTTGTAGATGGCGGAGGAGGACGACACTGGAGCTGAGTTAGCGTTGACTGAAGATGAAGGGCTCTACACAATGCGAGTCGAGTAGAGCCAGCACTGACGAGGACGTGGTCGAGCAAGTTATAATGAGAACGCACGACATATCTAGACTGGAGTTGTTGAGCGGGGAGAGAGAGAGAGAAGACGATGCAGGAGCGGAGGTGGTAGCCGGCGATAATGGAAGATGGCGGGGTTGGAATTTTCGGCGCTGTAGAAGAGAGAACCGAAGAGGGGAGCTTGTTCTCATGACAGATTTGGACTGGAATTGTGGAGCGGGCAGGGAGAGAGAAGACGAAGATGAAACTGAGGTGGCAGTTGGTAATGATGATGGAAGATGGCGGGGCTAGAGTTTTGACGCTGTAGAAGAGAGAACTAGAGAGGGGAGCTTGAATGTGAGGGAGTGCGAAGGAAGACGATGTGGGGGAGCCGGGGAAGACGAAGTATGGGAGTCAGCAACCTTTTTAGTTTTATTTTTATTACACTTTGACCCCTACTCTTTATACAAATGGCATATGTGATTATTTTTTTCAATTAGACCCATTTAGGTTTCTACAATCACAAAAAATGTATTTAGAAGGGTAAAATATATATTTCACATATCGTAACGGTTAAATCTAACGTCCATCAAAAAATGGGCTCGCTAGCATCATAACAAAAGTTGGATGGTCAAAATAGATATTTCAAACTTTCGGTGGTTGAATTGCAAAAAGTGGGAAAGTAGGGTGATCCAATTGTGTGTTTTGCTTATATATATAAAATGGCGGACCAACCCGCCCCGCTTCAATCCGCGATCCATGCGGGTCTAACCCCAAAAGCCCGCCTTTTAGCGGGTTTGTATTTTAAAAACCCAACCCACATTTTTAACATGGCAGGCCGGGCAGACCAACCCAACGAGTTTGTCCTATTTTTACGGCTTTAGCCCAACTCATCAATATACGGTGAGTCGAGTAAGGAGGATCCGTCTTACAAAAAATTTATGGTAAAATTATGGTCGGTCCATTTTCTAAAGTTTCTAACCTCAAAAGTCCACATTTCTTTTTTTCAACCGCAAAAGGTCATTTTTCGAAATATTGTTCCAAAAATGCCATCGTTTTCTTCAACAGCTCCGACAACATACTTTGGATTTGAAAATTACGATTGTGTGCAACGAATGGGGATCGACCTATAATGGAATACAAAACTATAATGGATCTGTGCTGAGTTGAATGATTTTTCAGTTGGGATGAAGACGGAGAAGGATGATGAAGAAAAGGCTTAAAAATGAGGAGATAGAAGAAGAAGGTGGATGAGGTAAATTGGTTATTTATACTTTTGTATCGCGGTGCAAAAATGAATTAGATAATATTTTTGCACCGCGATTCAAAGTTTAATTTCCTAGTCTATTTTTGAACCGAGGTTCAAAATTTAATTTCCTAGTCTATTTTTGAACCACGGTTCATAAATTTCATTGCATTAATTTTTACACCGCGCGTTCAAAGTTTAATTTCCATAGTCTATTTTTGAATCGTGGTTCATAAATTTCATTGCATTAATTTTTGCACTGCAATTCAATAGTTTAATTTCGTAGTCTAATTACATTGCGGTTCATAAATTTAATCAGATATTTTTGAACCGTGACACAAAAACGTAGTGCGCCTCAGACTCATCAAGGGTATCATAATTATTTCACCCTCAAAAATGTTATTTTCTGGTTAAAAAAATATTAAATTAGAGGGATTATAAACTTTAAAAAATGGACCGACGAGTAATTTTATCAAAAATATATGTGAGTATTGGTCTAATAGCAAAAGCCAATGACTTTTAAAAAGTAGAAGGGGTCCGATTTAATATTGGGATACGTCCTTAAGGGCCAAATAATTGTAAGTAAATTAGAATTACAATAAATACTAAGAAATCCTATAAATATTTGTTTACACAAAATATAATAAATTACAGTTTAATGTCATAAAATGATAAAACGATTATATTTAAATATCTAAATTATATAGCTAGATATCTAAAATCTTTCATAAAAAAGCTAGCATAAATTAACATTTTATTTCTACCAACAGATTTATAGACTTTATCGAGTCGAACGTGCAATAGTTTTAGGTGTATCTAACGAGCCTAAGAACCAAGCTCAAGCTTATAATTAGCTCATTTAGTTGACAACCGTTTGATTCTTGCAGCCTTACTCATTTGTTTGTGTGTTTGAGAGAGGTTAAGAGTAGGGACATTTAATAAGAATTGAATTGAATAATACTAGAGTAAAAAAAATAGATTAAACTTTTGCAGACAAAATAATGTGATATCTTGTTGGTTTTTTTTTTTTAAATAGCCCACGCTTAAACACTTAAACTCAAAACACGCTAAATAGGATAAGACATGTAATATCACGTAATTTTGTAGCTTAGCGCACAAAATCTGTTATCTCTATACTTAATTTTGGTAGACATTTTATAACTTAGGGACTATATTTCCAAAGTTTTTACGATTGATTGGGTACTTGCAGTTGCAGGTGATTATATAGGGTTGATAATGGTAGCATTCAATGTCCAATACTAATTAAGTTTACACTTTTGACTTTACACATTAATGTATGATTGTGTACCACTTGCAACTTGACCATTTGGAATTCTATTTAAAGAAATAATCATAAGAAATCATATTTTTAGAAAATGATTTTATTTTATAAATAAACAAGGCAGACAAAATCACAATGTATTAGGACAATTGTTCGATCTATCAAAAAGGGTGATTGTTTTCTATGAACATGTAGTGTGCTGCATGCAGGCTTGTACTATATATTGGCTAGGAAATTCCTTCATTTTTGCCTCCATTTGGAGCAAAATAAAAGAATTTTTTTTTAGCACTTTTGGTTAATCATCATGAGGTTTAAGATAAAAACATTATTGCTAGTTTTCTAAGCTTAATTGTAAAAAAATAAAATCCCTCAACAAATACAAAAATATGACATAGTCTCACTCTTTCATAAATCAACTCACAAGTACATGTTGGGTCGGATTAGTGAGATCCATCTTACACAAAATACCCATAAAATAATATTTTATAAGTTTTTGTCTAAAAAAATATTGTAGAAAAGAGATTCTAAACAACACTTAATGATTTTTTTTTAAAAAAAAACTCGGTCAGTCTCAAAACTAGTGTTTTTTTAATGGTATCCTTATAACAGAGGCGGATCCACATACATTTAGTGGTGTCCCGTGACCAATTTTTTTCCCACTATTATTATTAGTAAAAACTAAAGTAACAAACTCTTTCTTTTGACTCTAAGGGGTGATTCAGTGGTAGAATTGATATTTTATAAAATATGAGGTCTTATGTTCGATCCTTTTTCATGCCCATTCGGGAAAGATTTAAAAAAAAAAACAAACTCTTTCTTCTATTAGGACATTTAATTTGACACTAAAGCTCCGTTTGTTTCACGGAAAATTATTTCCGGAAAATGAAAAGATTTCATTTTCAGGAATTTAGTAAATCTTTTAAAAATATGTTAGAAAACATTTACGGGTGTTTGACAAACACATGAAAAATGTTACAGAAACAATATATGAATAAATACAAAAAAATATGTTTTAATATTAATGCACATATTGAATATAAGATAGTGTTGAACTTTAAGTAATTTTTCTTTAGTAGCCCTCAATTTATCATTAGTGGTGTCAAATCAATAATGTCCATTTTTTTTAATCTCACAATTAAAAATAATTTTTTTTGATAATTGATATGAAAAAAACGTTTTAAAATGGAAAATGGACAATGTTTAGGAAGTCCCTAAAAAATGTTACGGAAAACTATATATAAATAAATACAAAAAATATATTTTAATATTAATGCACATATTAAATATAAGATAGTGTTGAACTTTAAGTAATTTTTCTTTAGTAATCCTCAATTTATCATTAGTGGTATCAAATCAAAATCAAATTTTTTTCAATCTCACAATTACAATTTTTTTTTTTTGATAATTGACAGTAAAAAAGTGTTTTAAAATAGAAAATTGACAATGTTTAAGATGTCCCTAAATAATATAGTTGACACTAATTTTAGGATGTAGTGATTATTTATTAAAATTATAATTTATAAATAATGTGTACAAATTTCATTTGTATTTCTAAACAATTTATTTGTTAGTAAAATATTGTGTATGTAAGTAAATATGTGTAATTGTGAAAGGGGACAGAGGGTACCCAAACATTTAGAAAATGACTTACGGAAAATGAATCCGTAAGTTATTTTCCCCAAAAAAAGTCTTTATTTTTTGTTGACTAAGAAAACATTTTACGTTGACTATATTTTTCTAAGGATTACCAAATACCAAAAAATAAAAAAAAATATTTTCCTCGAAACAAACGGAGCCTAACGTAGTAGATCTTAGTGATGATATGGTGCACCGGTAGAAGCTTGAAATCTTGGTTGAGTTTATATTGAATAATTGTAATGTAAAATTCACTTTGACTTCTTAATCCTCATTCTCTTGTGGTTTGATGACATGAAATATGAATTTGACAATTGGAGCAATAAATTTAGCTTTCATTTTCCATATATTATTAAATTCAAATTTTAAGGATTTAAAGTAAATAAAATTGGTTGGTTTATGAGATGCATTTCATCTATTTGTGTAGATTTCTACTTAAATAAGATAAATTGAGGTAGAAATTGAAGGATGATTAATTTTTAAATGACCACCTTTTAAATTATATTGAAAAAGATTTGTTTATGAGTTTTATAAATAATGATATAATAAAATGTTTTTAAATTAAATGATGAAAACACGTAGAGAATAGAATGTATCTCATCAATATTCATTTTGTCAAAAAAAAAAAATAAAAATAAAAATAAAAATGATAACTACAACTTCATGGTTACAACAGTTGAAATTGATTACAAGCTTTATTATCGTGTTTTCATATTATCTATCCTTTGATCATAAATATAACAATAAATATTAATTTGAATATGTTAATAATTTATTCGTGTTGGGTTGGGCTTATCGTGCCATTTGTGTCATGTCGTGTTTTATAATCGTTTGTCTTTAGTTATCGCCTAATTACAACAGTTGAAATAGACTGTGACACCATTCAACAAGCTTTAGTTACCAACTTACCATCAAAAGCGTGTGTGCAAGGGGAAAGATTCAAATTCAAAGACGAAGCCAATTCATTCTGATTCACATGATTTAACTAAAGTGCCAAATAAAGAGTCATAAAAATCACCCACCAGTGGTTAGAGAAACAAAGGTCCCAACACGTGAAAAAACAAAACTACTCGGCCAGATCATCAGGCCATCATCTACACACCACGTGGCAAAATCTCAGCGATCCCCTCCTAAATCCCTACCCCAGCAATTTTGTTCCTGTCTTCTGCATGGGTGCTCTTCCTCATAAAAGGGACATCACACGTATCTCACAGATATAGAAGCAAAGAAGGAGAGGCCAGGATTTGTCACAAATCCATAACAGAGGTATTTGCCCAAAACCCTTATCCTATCTTCTTCTTCTTCTTCTTCTGCTACTTCTACTTCTACTTCAAAACCTTTCACAAGATTTCCTTCTTCACTTTTTATCTGCAAAAAACTTGCTCTCTAATTATTAATTCAACCCCCTTCCTCCTTTCTCTCTCTCCAAGTTAGTTTCAGTAAATATCTTAAATGGGTCTTTGAATTTGCCTCTCAAAGCTCTTTAATTTCATTTCAAAACCCAAAAAGAAAAAAAAGAAGAAGAAGAAGACCCAATTAAGAAATGGCCCCTAAGTCAGGTAGGGGAAAAGGAAATAAAGCCAAAGCAGAGAAGAAGAAGAAGGAAGAGAAAGGTATATTACCCATGGCCTACACTCACTCCCTCTCTACTCATTTGGTATTAACTTGAAATTAATTTGTATTAAATTCAATAATCAAACCAAGGTTCTATACAAGTTCAGATATTAACTTTTGGGTTTTCTTCTTGCAGTTGTACCTAGTGTTCTTGACATCAACATTGTCACCCCATATGAAACACAAGTTATTCTTAAGGTATATTCATTATACATACATAATTAATCACCATTAGAACAAAATTAACCCAATTTGGGATTAAACTAATTCGATGAATTAATTATATGGGAAAATGCAGGGAATCTCAACGGACAGGATACTTGATGTAAAGAAGCTACTAGCTGTCAATGTTGAGACATGCCACCTTACGAACTATTCACTATCTCATGAGGTAGGTAATCAACTTGCAAGTACCAAAGTATCTCCAGTTTCTTGTTTTCTGTTCACCATTTAGTACGAGTATTTCTTTATGGTTAAGTTATTCAAACTTGACAAGATTAAGTGTGTGTGTGTGTGAACAGGTAAAAGGACCAAAATTGAAAGATAGGTTGGAAGTGGTTTCTCTGAAGCCATGTGTTATGAGGATGGTTGAAGGTAGGTTGCATTTGCTTCACCAATACACTTAAGTACAAAGTACATAGGTTGTGAGTCTTGTGCTAGTTTTGTTAACTGGGGAATTTGCTGTTTCCAGCCTACAGCCTCCAGGTATAATTTGGGGATGATTCCAATGACATGCAATTTGTCTTATTGAAACAACTTATATTCCTTGTTTATTAAATATTCAGCCATGGGATATATAAAATTTGAGGTCAAATATTCAGTTGGCCGCAACAGAGTAACTTTACAAAAAAATATAATATAGCAAGTCGAACAAGATGTATTGCGTTGTTATTTATTACGAGGGTAATATTTAAAGGGTAATCTGTATAGGTTGCACCAGTACTTGCTTTGAAATGAAGTAACTATTTTTATCATCGCGATTAATTTGAATTTGCAAAGAAGTGTAGTGAGTAAATTCACCTGGTCATGATGCAATACACTCCGTATGTTGTCATGAAATGCACACCCAATTAAGTAGACTAGATTTTGAGCTCATCCCTGTGATGAAACTTCAGGAAACTATAGAGCAAACAGTAATTAAGAGTGGCATAAAAAGAATAAGCATTGGAGGGGTTACAATTTACTAGCACCAAAACTGGTTTCGTGAGAGTGACAACTGACAAAGTTGGCATATTGCATCTGTAGAGTGTAGACAATAATAATACGTATTTCCGTATTAGTACACTATTGTTTCTCATTCGAGTCATTCTCATAACATTCTTCCATTCACACTGATTCTATCAATCTAAACAAAATTTAAATGTCCTTTCAGTGGCGATTATTTACATAAAATGCCACTTACCTTTTTCAGACGACTACCCGGACGAGTCACATGCGACGGCGCACGTGCGGAGGTTACTGGACATCGTCGCGTGCACCACTCGCTTCACCAAGCCCAAGGGCGCAAGGGCCACCACCGGAAACGTAGCAGAAGTTCGAGCCAAGAAGACCCGGGCCCACCAGACGACGCTCTCTTCAGGATTGCCCCCTTCTCCGTCCGCCAATGGAGGCGAAACCGTTAACGGCGGATGTTCCGAAACGGAGACGATGTCTCCCTCCTCGCCGGTGTCGGAGAGCTTCGACATGGCGGCAATTCATCCCATTCCGAAACTCTCCGATTTCTATGAATTCTTCTCTTTCTCTAATCTGTCTCCTCCAATTCTAAGTAAGTCTTGCGAATTTGCATCAGCTTTCTCCTAATTAGGGCGAAATGTTGCATTTGTAGTGATCTCCCTCGCTCTACATTGTTTACGATTTTTCAGATTTGAAAAAGACGGATCGTGATGATTCGCAAGAGGAGCGGGACGGTGATTTCTTTGCAATGCAGGTTCTCCGTCGCTCGAAGATTTTTTTATTTTATTAATTTATTAATTTCCTAAATTTACCCCTACATTTCCACAGTTTTCAACTAAGCAGGTATCCGCCTATCCGGATTCCTGAGTGCCGATATACCGAATAGTTGGGATACAGAAAATTGTTTGATTTAGTAAATAGTAATTTTAGTAAATTTGTGTTTCATATGAATCATATCCAGTTATCCACACACACACACAAAGAAAAAGGACGGCACTTGAACTTATCCCCCCCAACAACACTCCCTTCAGAAAAAAAGAACAATATCAAAGGGGGTCTCAACTTGGAGCCTCTTGCATTACTCTTAGGGCTTGTTTGGTAGTCGGACCAAGCAGTATACTCCCTCGCTATTAATCCTCACTTGTATAGTTGTACATCGGAGATAGTTTTGAGATAAAGTTCCAATTTACTTGTTTATCTATTGAGTCAATATTGGCATATCTTCTAACAAATTTGAGCTTGACTCAAACCAAGTAGTTTGGTACCGTGTTTTTCGAGCCAAATATGAGCAGTCTAATTAGTAACACATTCTTGGATTACTAGTGACCAAACAATCTCGACAAGTAGAGGTCAAAACCTAGAATTGTGGTCAAGTTTAGCTCATTTAAGTCTTAGTTTTAGAAACTTTAAGGAAGAAGAGGAAAATTCTCTTGTTCAGATAAGCCATGGAAGGAAATAGAAAGCCTTAATTTGCTCACGCTTGGTGTTGCTGATTAACTTATGACCTGATCATGAGCTCAAGCTAAGGAGAATTTCAACCCAAGCTCTAGGCAGGACACACTCTTTCTCAAGCTTGTCCTAGGATGCTCACCAACTAGAATCATATCCACTAAATTTAACTAAAACCATCATAAACATGGTCAAGTTTGTGTTGCCACGAGTTTGGTTGCCACATCTTCAGTGAGCCACATCCATCACCATTGATTATGGTTTATATGTTGTCCTTCATTCTTTTACTTTGCTTATTGCATGAGCAACATGGAACTCGTTATTATTCAAATCAGTTTTAGCAGATTTTGCTTTACATGATTTAGCTTTCTCCAATCATTCATAGATGATTTCGTACAAATCCAATTGAAAGTCACATGAGATTTTCATGTCATAACGTCAACTATATATTATAAACATTTGGAATATCAGTGATGCCCTTCAGTTTTTATATTTCCCAATTAACCTTTTCCTCCCCTTTATTATTATTGAGATGAATATTCTGATTTATATTTGTAGATTAAGATCTGCAATGGGAAGTTATTTCAAGTGGTTGCATCTGCAAAAGGGTTTTACACTTTGGGTAAGCAATTCCTGCAAAGTCATTCCTTGGTGGATCTTCTGCAACAGCTCAGCCAAGCTTTTGCCAATGTGAGTTGATATATTCTTGAACTCCAAATTTGATGTATTAATGCTTGAAATTTTCTTTGGATTGAATAATTTCTTTTAGAAACTTGTTCACCTCATCCAAATCAAAATTCTTTTTGCTGAATCATAATGTGGCCTTTGGATTGGTTGTCTATCTTCTTTAGACACTATTCTCCAGACTAACTTGGTGCAATTCTGTGTTTGAGACATATTTCCTTAATTTTATTGATTAATAAGCAACATTTGTTGTATGCAGGCGTATGAATCCTTGATGAAAGCTTTTGTAGAACACAATAAGGTGATATACAGTCTACTTGTTTATACAATGCAATATCATTGATGGTTCAAATGAATAAGCTACCACTATATCTTTTCAGTTTGGAAATCTTCCATATGGTTTTCGAGCAAATACTTGGCTTATTCCTCCTTCGGTTACTGATTCTGGATCAAACTTCCTACCCTTGCCAATGGAAGACGAGACTTGGGGTGGCAATGGTGGAGGCCAGGGTCAACATCGTGAACATGATCTTAGACCATGGGCCACAGAATTTGCAATATTGGCAAGCCTTCCTTGCAAAACGGAAGAGGAGCGGGTGCTACGAGACAGAAAAGCTTTCTTGCTTCACAGCCTGTTTGTTGATGTGTGCATCTTTAAATCTATTTCAGTCATACGTCAACTAATTGATTCCACTGCGAGCAAAAACAGCGCATTGAATTTTTCTCCAGGTGCAATTGTGCACGAGGGTCGTGTGGGGGACCTGTCTATTATAGTAAAGCGAGATGCTGCAGATGCAAGCTCAAAGTTAGATGTGAAAGTTATTGGCAGTGGATCATCCAATACATCTGTTAAGGAAGTTGCTAGAAGGAATTTACTAAAAGGAGTTACTGCAGACGAGAGTGTGGTTGTGCAGGTAAGTGTTTGTTCACAATCTTTCTCTCCTTGCACCATGTCAGCATGACTAGCACCCACCCTTTCATCATTTTTCGGATTCTTTTTGTGTTCAGCAGTGAAAACTTAATGGTATTTTAAACCAATCTGATGCTTCTATTTACTAAACAATTCTCGTTTTTTCTATGGCTGGGAGAAACTGAAACATTGTAAGTTTTGCAGGATACTTCTACCCTGGGTACTGTTCTTGTACGACATTGTGGCTTCACAGCGACCATAAAGGTCGTTGGTGATGTTAAGAACACAAACAGCATCACTCAAGATATTGTAATTAATGACCAGCCTGAAGGAGGAGCCAATGCACTGAACATTAACAGGTTTGAAACTATATTTTGGATATACATGAGAATATCAATTGCAAATTTAACCATCATATGTTGCTGAGTTCTTACTGAAAACATACTCCCCCCTCCCCCCTCATTTCCACCACCATAGATTTCAGTTAGGCCCAAATCGTCAACACTTTCTGTATCATTTATGCCATGAGACTAGTTATATTTGCTAGGTCATTGTCCAAGCTATTTTATTCTGGAAATAAATATCACTAAACCATTTATATTATTCCTATGTTCAGTAACATCTTAATCACAACATGAATACTTTGAAAATTGACCAATATTGTGCTGTTCAGCATTTCATTATACGGCAGCATTTGCTCAGTAATATGAGCTTGCCTATATTAGTACCATAGTCAAAGAATGCTCCTCATCCTGGGAACTTTCTATTATTGATTTATAGGCACATGATAACTGGAGCCTAATGGACTCATTAGGTATGGAAATGTTTTACAGCTTAAGAGTTCTGCTTTTCAAGTCAAATGGTGCTGAAGTATCAGGAGGGCAGTCACCTCGGTCTGATCTGGGGAATTTTGAAATTTCAAGGGATGGGGTTCGACGAGTAATGAAAGAAAGCTTGAGTAAACTAGAGGGTTCTGAAGTTCCTGGAAGGTCTATCAGATGGGAACTTGGTTCCTGTTGGGTACAGCATTTGCAAAAGCAGGAAGCACCATCAGATAACGGCTCTGAACCAAATGGTGATAAAGCTGAACAGGAGGTTAAAGGCCTTGGAAAGCAATTCAAACTGCTAAAGAAGAGGGAGAAAAAGCAAAATGGAAGTAGCTTGGAGGATAATGAAGATATTGACTCCAGAATCAGCACTATAACTTTGGAAAGCAGAACAATGGAACTAAACACTGGCAAGTCAAACTGTGAGTTGGAGAAATTACTTCCAGAAGAAGCCTTCTTGCGTTTGAAAGAAAGTGGAACTGGTCTTCACCTAAAGGTCTACCCAGACTCTTTCTCAAGTATCTCTCATTCAATTTGCCATAGAGGTTATCGCTTTAGCCTTATGAAAAAGAAATCAAAGCATTAATGGAGGAACGAAGGAACCAGTTTTTGTCTGGTTAATGCTTAACTAGCTGATCTAGCTATGTTTCATATTTATCTTGCTCCTATGTATTAGGGTACTTTTTGTTCTCTCCGAGACTGAACTGTTTTTTTGCTTCTTACAGTCGGTGGATGAGCTCATCAATATGGCACACAAATATTATGATGAAGTTGCCTTGCCTAAGCTGGTACTATTTAGTAAAGACACAAAATCCGTCCATCATATAGTCTTAAGGTGCATCCCTTGCAAACTTAATCCTTGTTTTCGTAGGTGACAGATTTTGGATCACTTGAACTTTCTCCTGTTGATGGACGGACAATGACTGACTTCATGCATCTTAGGGGGTTACAAATGCGCTCATTGGGTCGTGTGGTGAGAAAACAGTCCATCCCTCGTCCTCTCTCTAGCCTTGGCTTTGTGTTATAAGCTGATGTGGGCAGCTTATATAAACTGTAATCTGTTATGGCTGTCATAGAAAGCAGAGAGGCAGTACATGAATGTTAGGACATAGGATTTTGTTTTGTTTGCACTGGTGTTTTTATTCTTATGCTTTGTTAAGATTCTGCTGGTTCTGATGTTATTTTGTAAATTAGGTTGAACTTGCTGATAAACTTCCTCATATACAATCGCTATGTATTCATGAGATGGTCACTCGTGCTTTCAAGCATGTACTTAAAGCTGTTATTGCTTCTGTTGAGAACTTTTCGGACTTACCAGCAACAATAGCCTCAACCCTGAATTTACTGTTTGGGGTGTGGGCAACGGAAGACCAGGACCAAATTTTGCGTGATGATCAAGCTCTTAAATTATTGTGGTTGCAAACATTTTTAGCAAAAAGATATGGTTGGAAGTTAAATGATGAATACCAACACTTGAGGAAGTTATCAATTCTCCGAGGACTTTGCCACAAGGTAGGGTGGGCATTTATTACTTTTTGATTGTCATTCTATATTGAGCTAAATATTTTAAAATTTATTTTCATCCAGGTTGGATTGGAGTTAGTTTCAAAAGATTACGATATGGAAAGTCCAAGCCCCTTTAAGAGTTCTGATATAATCAGCATGGTTCCAGTGTGTAAGGTAGGTCTCTTCGTTCTTCCTGACAACCCCCACCTCCCACACTTTCCCTCAACACCAACAACAGTAACCTTGTTGTTCATGTAACAGCATGTAGGATGTTCTTCTGCTGATGGGCGGACCCTCCTGGAGTCATCCAAGATTGCTCTGGATAAAGGCAAGCTAGAAGATGCAGTTAACTATGGTACCAAGGTAATCTATTTTATTTTTTCTTAAGAATCGTTCTGTGATTAAAAGGCAGGCCTGGCGCAATGGTGGAGTCTCTCCCCTTGTGGCCTGGAGGTCCTGGGTTCAAATCCATCTTCTTGCAAAAACAAGGGAAAGGTGGCCTGGTGCTGGAGCTTTCGGCATTGCGTACACCATAGTTGTCAAAGGCGAGCGCCTCAAAGGGTCTGTGCGTACGCCTTTGGCGACTTTCCGTGAGGCGCCAAAAAGCCGACTAAGGCGCTCGTTGGGTTTTTTAGTGGACTTGTCAAGGTTGCACAATTTGGTCCGACATTCGTGTCCGCATGTGCGGGCACACGAGTAAGCCGACCCAAGGCAAATTGGATCTTGATTCGCATCAAAGGGTCTGGGCGTACGCCTTTGGCGACTTTCCGTGAGGCGCCAAAAAGTCGACTAAGGCGCTCGTTGGGTTTTTTAGTGGACTTGTCAAGGTTGCACAATTTGGTCCGACATTCATGTCCGCATGTGCGGGCACACGAGTAAGCTGACCCAAGGCAAATTGGATCTTGATTCGCATCCCCCCTACGGGCGCGTGAGGGATAATTCTTTCTATACAAGCTTACCCATCATAAGGGAGCCTTTGTATATAAACCATTCAAACCTTTCATATTTTTCCAATGTGGGATAACCCACTTCCAACACTTCCAATGTCATACTTTAAGCCTCTATAAATTATTCATCCGAAATCCGAACTGGACAAATAAATATAGTATTCTTATGTATTCATGGAGAAGAACATAATTCCACAATTACCCTAGTCATTACATAAATGACTCTCAAATAAATTAGTGCCTCAAAGCCCCAATTTACTTCACTTAAAAACACTTTTTCCAACACTTAGTTTCATGTATTATGCTCACTTATAACATGTTTTGTTGATATTTGTTAAGTTATATACTTATATGTATTTTTCCTTGCTATTTTTTCCGTGAGCGCCTTTTTGGCGCCTTTTTAGCACCTCGCCTCAAATTTGGACCCATCGCCTTTTTGGCGCCTCTCGACTTTGACAACTATGGCATACACCCTTTAAGAAACCTTCTTTTCCATAATTAGGATAGATGTCGATAACAGTTTTTGTATGCAAATTGAAGGCACTGGCAAAGTTGATAGCAGTATGCGGTCCTTATCATCGAACTACTGCCAGCGCTTACAGTCTCCTGGCAGTAGTCCTTTACCACACCGGAGACTTTAATCAGGTGAAAACTTCTAACCTTGATTTTGTCAAGTTATCACATATCTACCGTATGGTCTCTATCTTTCTATTTTCTCTTATCTAGTGATATTTAGGTTAATCATGAACTCAGTTTGAGCGTTGAAGTGTTGTATTAAAATGAATTAATGCTGTGGAGGATATTGAATGGATTTCATTTGATTTTAGAACAACCATGCAGTAAATTCTAATTGAGAAATTAAAAGGAGGATAGTGTATATTTTTTTTATTATAATATTTTATGTTCACATTCATCCTTCTGGAAGAGTAACCTGATTCTGAACTTGCCTTATTTTCTGTTAGACATTTGTGAACTTGCAATATTGGCTCACAATATTGCTCAGCTTCCGCCATCCCTTGTAGAAATTTTCTGATTGGCCAGATAACTTCACCTATCTGATGTTGGAGATTTTTTATCATATAGGCAACCATATATCAACAAAAGGCTTTGGATATAAATGAGAGAGAGCTTGGGCTAGACCATCCAGATACAATGAAAAGCTATGGGGATCTTTCAGTTTTCTACTACCGTCTTCAACACATTGAGCTGGCTCTGAAGTAAGTTAAACATTACCGTAAAGTCATCTTCAAAGTCCAATGCCGCAAATTTGTTATTTGGCCTCCCATTAAATGTGTTCTTGCTGTTTTAAATACGTTCTATGAATCCTGCCCATTTGACCCTGCTTGAGCTGTGCTTACCTTGCAATCATTGTGCCACAGATTGAGTCTTTGCCTCTCTTCTTTTCTTTTCTTCTTTCCACTCTTTTCATGTAGCTAAGAGGCGTCAAATAGTGTTGATTCTCTTTCTAAGCATTTATATCCATCTAATGCATTGCATTTGACAGATATGTCAACCGTGCTCTCTACCTTCTTTATTTCACGTGTGGGCTTTCTCACCCAAACACAGCAGCAACCTATATAAATGTCGCTATGATGGAAGAGGGCATGGGAAACGTTCATGTTGCTCTCAGATACCTGCATGAAGCCCTTAAGTGCAACCAAAGATTGTTAGGAGCTGATCATATACAGGTTTCTCTCTCTCTCTCTCTCACTCTCTCACTCTCACTCGGACATACGTAAATACGCATGCAGCGATGTGTTTCAAGCTGTAGTAGTTACCTGTACCTTTTCATTTACAGACTGCTGCCAGCTATCATGCAATAGCCATAGCTCTTTCCTTGATGGATGCATACTCTCTGAGCGTGCAGCATGAAAAAACTACATTACAGATTCTTCAAGCGAAATTGGGAGCGGAGGATCTCCGGACACAGGTGTGGATGAAGTTCTGAAATATAGTTTCACTTTTGCTTCTGCTGTTTTCATTATTATAGAAGAAAAAACAAAAAAGCTGCTTTATGAAGCATATCTCTGCTAATAATGTTCAGAATGCTATAAAAAATAGTATCCAATGGAATCAAAGTTTTACCTGTTCACTTTTTTTGTGAGAATATGTTTCTGTTTCTTCTCATAAAAATAAAATGATTGTACATCAAACAACCACTTTTTACTAACCCCTTGAGACTATACCGGGGTGCAAGTTCTTTTTAATTCTGATGGATTTCAGACCTGATATGTTGATGTAACTCAGGATGCTGCTGCATGGCTTGAATATTTTGAATCAAAAGCCCTAGAGCAGCAAGAAGCAGCACGAACTGGAACTCCAAAGCCAGATGCATCGATTGCAAGCAAAGGTCACCTTAGGTATTAATATGGTATTCCCAAGTTACTCAATTTAAACTGTCCATTAGTAGAACTTCCTGGACTAATCTCTTGATTTCTTTTACAGCGTATCAGATCTCCTTGATTTTATAAGTCCAGATCAGGATTCAAAGGGGGGAGATGCGCTGAGGAAACGGCGTGCAAAGGTAGATCTTTAATAAGAAATGGAAATTTACCAAAAATCAGAATTTTCATTCTACCTTCTAGATATACCACTGGACCTGAGCAATTCTTTGATGAACCATAAAGTTGCTGAACCACGAAGTCTCAGCTACTTCACAAATTGAAATGTGGCATGTGGAATGAATCCAAATAGTAGCATCAGATAAAGAAATACTCCCTCTGCCCCCCCCCTCCCCAAAAAAAAGTTGGGAAAAGTGGCGGAGCGGAATCAATTTGAAACTCAATTCTGTTCAAGATTCCCTTCACGGCAACCAAATGGTACTGAGGATAAATAGATAACGCCGAAAAAAATAATAGGGAAGAGAGAACACACAATTTTATGTGGTTCAAAAAAAACGCACCTACATTCATGGAGAGCCACCGATTTCACTAATTGAGAGAACACACAGTATAAAGTTAACTCGTGTTTATACCTACACCCAACCAAGCCTCTGTGGCCTCATCCCGGCACCCTGGCGTGTAGCCGGCCTTTGCCTATTTCCAACCTTTCCAGGCTCTCTTTTTGTGTCATATCTCTCGTGCACCTCCCAAACAATGGCCATCCCATCCCATTTTATACTTGAGAATGAACTATTCACATATCCAAGAAGCTAGATTCTTATCCCAAGTACATGTATCACCACCATGCAGTACCAAGTTCATTGCACCCTAATAACACATCACCAAATACATTGTAGTGTAGCCACCACTTTTAACTTTTGCTTTTCAGTGCGAGGATCCCATTTTCTTAACAATTCTCCCCCTTCGAACACATGAGAAGCAAAACACATTATCTAGATACTTAGCCGGCATTCACCATGAGAGAGTTCGTACAGTTTTACCCGTTTAAAAATAACCACAAACAAAATACGGTCCTACTCCACTTGATTCACAATATCTTGGCCAATGCTATGTGCAACTTTGAGTCAACATTACCTGTCGGCTCTAAAGAGGGACTTCGTTGTGACCCCTTCACCGGCTCTAAAGAGGGACCTCGTTGCGACCCCTTCACCAGGATTTTCCTTCTCACCATTGTTTGCTTGGAAACATGGCACGTTGTGAATCTACAATACTCTGAACTGATTCACGCTTGAAGGCCCTCATTTCGTGTGTGTGTCACTTCCTACAACCTATCGAAGTTAGAGTTCTAATCATCGTACTCCCCATGAAACAATATAAACTGCCACTCTATTCTCCCTTTAGTAGGATCTTCAGCTTGAGAAGAAGTGTCATCCTTAAAGACCGTGAGAATGTCTCTTAAGATAAGTTGTTTCATCAGCTACTGTCTCTGCCAAGGAACCCATTCCTTGCACTCGTAGCATCGCCCGCCTTTTTCGGATTTGAACTTGTTATCACCACCAAATCTCTAGACAGCTAAGACCTTCCCCTTTTCGGCTTCTCATCCTTTCAATGCTCTTACCAATCTTTGTTGAACCAGGATGTCCTTCACCGTTTTCTTCCATAGAGTAAAACTCTGAAATTTGAAGAAAGTCAAGAAACTACTCAGACAAACCTTAAACATTGGGGCTCTGATACCACTTGTTGGGTGCCATTGACCTTTTCAAGCCCAAGAGCTAGCTCAAAGGGTGAGAGTTTCCCTCACACTTATTGACCAGGCACCTGCCCCTTTCCACAACCGATGTGGGATACCACAACACAAATAAAGTCACGTTTGTAATGTCAAACTTCTCAAAAACGTACTTGTACTTAAATATAGTTCCTTCAAATTGCACTATAATTGAATCTATTTTGGTATGTTACCAATCCCCATACCAAGGGGCTATATATGTACTAGTGTATTTTGAAGAAATAGCCACGATTTTATTCTATGGTTATCTGAATATATGTTAGTGGTACAGAATCTATTGTTTTCTTTGTCGGTGCAATGGCAGTAAGACATAAATTAGGGGCTTACAGTTCATAACTCGTGCTGATTCATACATGAAATGGAACCATTAGTCTTTTTGATGACCGAGGAATCAAACTTGTTAGTTTAGATCTGATTACCTATATTCTTTAATTTTATTTATGGGTTCTCCTCTCTTGCCCTACCCATATCTATTGTATTTTATCGCACATCTTCTGTGGTTAATTTCTCCTTTTTTTGTTTTTGTTTTTGTTTTGTATAACCCGGGCTACTAGAAGGAAGTGAAATCAAACCTGAATTTTGTTGTCATCGAATCAATAAACCTGTGGCACCTGCTTGGCTCGGGTCTTAGTGATTAAAGCATGGAATAATTTTAATTTTATTAACCTTGTTTTTCAAACATTGCCCACTAGGTTTCGCCGGTTAGTGAGAAATCTCCACAAGGGCAGCATGATGCAAGCAACAATGACACCTTGATTCATGATAATACTGAAACCACTGTGGCCAAAGCAGAATACCCTGCTGAGGAAGATATGCAAGAGGTGGTTGTTTTGCAAGTGCCCAAGGCCAAGGGAATTACTACTCCAAGACATGATCCCATAGTTACGGAAGAAACCGTTCAGGAAGCAAGCTCGGATGAAGGATGGCAAGAAGCGAACCCGAAAGTGCGGTCAGGAAATGGTGTTGCAAGGAAATTCAGCAGAAGGCGACCAGAGCTTGCTAAGCTACACATAAACAACTCTGAATACCCTAATTCTAGGGAAAGCATACATAGGAGGGAAGCTATTTTGCAGGGGCACAAAGCAACACCCAGACCAGGTTCAACAGAATCGTCTCCGCTAAAGCAACCAAAGGTTATCAGCTTGAATGGTGGAGAAGATTTGACCAGAACACCAGGAAGAAGTTCAGTTCCTAGAGTCTCCCCTAGAGTTTCCACTACTACTGCCACTCTCAATGCCATGGCTTCGAAATCTTTGTCATACAAAGCAGTTGCAGTGGCTCCACCAGGTACGGTTCTAAAGCCCTTACTGGAGAAAGCTGAAGAACTAGATGAAGAGAAAATTGATACTAGTCCTGCTGAGACGTCAGAGGAAGATAAGAGTAAAGATCTTGATGTAGAAGAAGCGATACCAGATCATGAAGATATAAAAGAAGTTGATAAGATTCATGAAAGTGTGCCCAAGTTGGAGAACTTGGCTTCGGAAGAAGAGTTGGTATGTACAAGTAAACAGGCTGAATGCCCTACAGAAACAAATGGTAGTAAGCTTTCAGCTTTGGCTCAACCATTTAGTCCAGGTGCTGTCCCTTTGACTCACCCAATAACTTCAGGTGCTGTGACGAGTGTCTATGATGTAATAGCCAGCCAAGATATGCTAGCTGAGCCAGTGGGGTTCCCACCAATTGCTGCTAGAGTTCCATGTGGGCCCCGGTCACCTCTATATTATAGAATGAGCCATTCGTTCCGTATGAAACATGGTTCCATGAAATACCAAATCCCGAATACCGAAAGAAACGGATTGGGTAATCCAAAAGTTATGAATCCGGATGCACCTGAATATGTCCCGAAAAGAGCTTGGCAAGTAAATCCAGTAAGTGAAGATTCCGAAGTTGCAACTGAAGAAGAAAATCTTAATGGAAGGATGAGTCCAAAAATTGAAGATGACAGATCGAGGAAAGCCAGCTCTGATGCGGAAAAAGCAGAGATTGCAAGGCAGATACTGCTTAGTTTCATTGTTAAGTCGGTTCACGATAATTCAGAAACTGGAAATGGGTCTCGTCCAGTTAGCGAGAAGTTGGAGTCTTCTGAAAATTCTGCAGAAGCGGTTGCAAAGGATAGAGCAGTTATTAAAATTTTGTACGGGAATGAAGGAAAGATGGAATTGCCTTCTCAGACTGGGAAGAAAGATGAGCAAAACAGAGTTGATGTAAAGAAGAATGGGAATGGTGATTGTGAAGGATTTGTGATGATTACAAAGAGGAGAAGGAACAAGCAGCGTTTTACAAGTGGGTTATACGACCAGCAATCCATTTCTGCTTCAGTCCGTTGAAGTGTGAAAGGAAAGTCAAACGAAAGATGGTGTTTCTTGTTCATATATCTTGGTGGTTTACTGATGCATTTAACAATGTAGAAATGTTTAAGCAAAGATTTTTAGATGGGTTTTTCTCCCCTTTTTTATTTATTTTTGTTTTTGTTGTCTTTGGTTATAGTGGATTCTAATTGTATTGATTGAGAGAAGACCGATGTGGGATATTTCAATAACATCTGTAGAGATTGTTCTTTATCTTGAGCAGAGGTTTTTTTATGAATAAAAATATAAATTTTGCGTTACATTTTTTTTTTTGCTGTGTACTTAATAGTACTGTATTTTGATTGGGTTGTAGGCCCATTGACCAAACTCAATGTCGCAGTCTCTCTCTCTCCGGGCCTTAGCCAGGGAAAAGTTATTGGCCCGCGTAGAGATTTTAAAAAGACCAGAAACTGTACGATCCTATTAATCTGAAATATAAAATGGGTAGGGTTGAAAAAATCCAACCTGTTTAATAAACGGGTTGACACTATTGGGTCATGGGAAAACTGGGTTGAGCTAACGGGTTCTAGGGCTGACCCGCGAGCTGGAAGCTTTTGGCTAAAACAAGGATTCACAAAATATTATAATTAAGATTCAAACCCACAATCTCTCAAGAGGATAGGAACTTGAGGATATCCCCTTACACCACTCAACCATTTTTACTTGTTTGTTTGAAATTCAAATGAGTAATATATATTATCATTTCATTTGGTAAACCAATATTTATCCCCGTTAGCTTTGTGATGATATATGTGTATTTGATGAAAGTCAAACCCAAACATGATCGTAAGTATAGTTCTAAGACATATAAGTTTTCAAAATTGGTCAAAATGAGATTTTTGGATACCTAATTAGATATGTTAAAAGGGTCGAGAAACGTATGGTTGACCCTGCTAATCGGGAATCGGAAAGGATTAGGGTCATGAAAATGCAACCCGTTTAAATTTCGTGCTAAATGGGTTGACATTAGTATTATATTTTACTATTTGATTAAAATATTTGATTGTATTAACTTTTTACCAATATTTATTTTATGTTATTTTATTATTGTAGATGAAGAGGATAATGATGTTGAAAAAGATACTTTCTCAAAAGAAAACTTGATTTCATGTTTTTAATTCGTATTGTTAATCGTTATCACTTGTCCGTCAATATGTTTGTTACTTAATTTCGATTTTTTGATTTAAATAAGGCATCATGTGTTAATAAAGCTGACCCTGTTAAACCGTACCCTACAGGGTTAGGGTTAGGGTTGCGATTTGAGTGGCCCGGCTAAATGATCTGTTTAACCCGTGGTCCTATAGGGTCACAACCATATAAGGCTGACCCAATAGGGTTACGGCCAACCTAATTTAACATCTTTAGGCCTGCGGGGATAAACTTAGATTTAACTCAGTTTGATGCTTAAGTGTTTGTTTGGTAGAACATTTTGACCAAAACGCTGACAAAAAATATAGTGTTTTCTATTTAAAAGTGTTTCAATGCAGCGTTTTAAAAATATGCAGCGTTTTCAAAATATGTTGCGTTTACAACTACTCTGTTTATGAAACAAGTGTTTTAAAATAGTTTTCCAAATGTATTTACAAGAAAAAAACTATGTTTTCAAAACGCTGCACCCAACGAGACCTAAGTGCAACTAGAGTGATAACTGACTCGGTCCCCTGTAGTGAATATATAATCGCTCCAATGTTTGATTTTTATATTTAACCAATAAAAGACACTTTTAGTGCAAAAAGATGAGTAAATCATTAATGAACAAAGACGCATGTAAAAATTTTAAGCATCGCGAGGCATAAATTAGAATTTAAATAACGCGATGCACAAACACACTTTTTTCTTACTAAAGTCTCTAATCTAAATTTGAAATCCTAATGATTCTGCTTCTCTTTTCATGCCGAAGACATTATGGCATCCTTCTACACTTGGAAGATCACCAGAATTCTTGGCATCACAAACAAATTATTGGAGCAGTTCTTGTTTGGCATGCATGTTAGATCTTCTAACAACTTTTTAGTTTCTGTGAAAGAGTTTTAGCTCCATAGATATGTATGGTTATCTGTGGAAATGTGTATACTTCATAAACCAACCTTAATGGATCCAGCTATATACTCTAGCAGGGCCGTTCTTGAACTTTTAGGGGCCAAGGGCAAAAATGATAAAATGGGCCCCTATAGATATAAAAAATAAAATTTTGAAATAAATAAATTTTCAATTTTTCATCGTTCAAAGTATTCAATTGGTATAACATCTACGAGTATACTAATATATAAGTATATGAAATAATTATTTAAAATTACTTCGTTTATATATTCCGGTACACTAGTTATTTTCTATCTTGATTTGATAATTTTCTTATATATTAAAATATACAAAATGTCTATAAAGCATATCTATAAGAAATTTCAGATTTATTCACTCTTCTAAGATATTTCTCAACTATATCATCAAATTATATCACATTCTCTCATTTTTTGGCTCATTCGTTACATGTTCATTTGTTTTTTTTTTTTTTTGTGTTGATTTTTCGATTTGCAATCAATTAATCCATATTCTAAGATAATTAAGTTTTTTGTTGATAAGACATGTCATTTTATTATTAATGAGCTACTAAAAATGTCATTTTTTAAAAAAGTTTGACTTTCAAACGAGAACTCTTTACCCGGAAGAGAGCAAGGGAGTATATAATACTTGATAATTCACAACTCAAAAATAAAATAAATTTTACATAACTTTCAAAGAGTTGAGAACCCATGACCTCTCAACCAAATCAAAACAGCTCATCAAATGGGCCTCTAAATCACATATGAAATTCAAGTGACAATATAATATTTATATCTATATATGGCTGTATTATAAGTTTAAGCCCCTCAAAATTGGGGGCCCAGGGCGGTCGCCCTTCCAGACCACCCTCAGGGCCGGCCCTGTACTCTAGTAAGGAAGAAGAAAGAAGCAAAAAGTAGGTTTCTATTAACAAGAAAGAACAACCCGTGAGCCAAATCTGTATTATTATTATTATTAATTATTATTTTTAATATTAATTGATATGCCTGGCCCAAGTCAGGTCATGAGCAAGGCATAGGCTACCATCACGTGCCAGTCACGAGCGTAATCAATGTGGGACCTGCCGACCTAGCGGGCAAAATAATGGAAGCAGTAAGCAGCGGGCAGTGCAGCTCCCCCCCAAACCTGGCCGGGCACAGGCCTTGCCTGTCCGACCAGGGGCCATGCCCAGGCACCACACTCACACCTAGCAGAGGAATCAGATTCATCTTGTCCAAATTGGGTCGAGCATTGGCCCTGCCTGCCCGACCAGGGGCCACCCCTTGGGTCTACATTAACTTTAGAGCAGTGCACATCAAGCAGTCGGGCAGAGCCTTGCTCGCCCGGATACATGTCGAGCAGGAAACACCGGAGGCTTGCTCCTCAAGACAAGTCAAAGGTTTTCTTGTTTGAGCAGGGCACTTACCATATCTGCTCCTACATCTACGCGGCCAGCCGCCAATCATGCCTAAAATCAAGGGATTCTCTCCTTGATTGATTGGGTATCTAAGGAAACTGAATCCTAGACGGATTCAACCACATTGGGGGCTTATAAATACCTCTCCATAAGCCATAAACAAGGTACATACACTTTCTTGAACCTTGGCACTCTGTCGAATTGCTTTCATACTCACATTCGATACTTACTCTCACGCCGAAGGGGTTTCGCGAGGCTCTGCCTTACACTACCACTCAGGTTTTCTTTGTTCTTAGCCAGGTTCAAGGAAGCAGATCCAAGCCCAGATATCCTACCCAATATACAGGCGGCCCAAGCCAAGTTAATAATCACGAGTTTGCATGCTCGATTAATTTTATTTATTTATGCTCACCATGTTTTCTGGGGAATACCTGTACTTGTACTAATTTATGGCAGGAGAAATATAAGTAAGAAAATAGTTATCGAGCAAAATCAAAACAGAATCAAAAAATTACTACAGCTAGAAAGGAGAAATTGACAAACCAAAAGCTGTTTTCTATTTATGGTAAAAGAGGAGTTACAAGTCGGGATCAAAAATAGCGGCACGCAGGTTGAACAAAGGAAATAAATCCTAGGCTAAGCCTGGTGAGGAGCCTGCTCTGGAGGAGGTGGAGGATCTTTAGCAGAAGCCCGGAACTGCTCGGCATACTCGACATTCAAAGCTTTGCGGGCAGCTTCCTGATCAGCCGCTCTTGCATCATCCTCGACCATCATCTGTGCGGCCTTCGCTCCCTCCAAGGCATCGATCATGGAGCACACATTTTCGACCAGAGGAGTAGGGGGGACCCAAGGCTCGCGGCCAGCATCAGCATCAGCTTTGGTCAGGGCCTCCAGTTCCGATTCAGTGTAAGGGACTATATTATGGAACTGGCGGGCAACGTCAGAGTAGACGTCGAGCAAGGCCTATTCGGCCATAGTTTGCGTATCAACTACCCCGCGGCCAGCAAGCAGTCGAAGGACATGGTTGGTGCCATGAGCAAAATAGGACACAATGGCCTCATCCACAGCTTCATCGAAGGCATGGGAGCTTTTGAAATCATCCTCGAAGGCCGGGGATTTCTTATAGTTATCCACCGCGACCTTCTCAGCATTCTTTAGTTTTTGGCGCAGCTCCTCCACCAGCTTCCCGTCCTTGATGGCCTGCATTTTCAGGGAGTCCCGCTCCACTTGCAGGTTCTCCCTCTGTTTGGTGACCGCGGCCAGAGCGGTCTTCCCCCTCTCCAGGTCGGTCTGGTCCTTCTTCATCTGGCCCACCAACTCTTTTTTCTCGGCGACCAGAGTGCCGTTTTGGGCGACCAGCTTCAAGTTGCATTCAAGCATCTCGGCCTCCTTTTTCTGGGCAGCAGCCTTGTTGGTTTCCAGTTGGTTGGCCAGAAGGACCACATGCTCGACCTTTTCTTTTACCAAGCTCTCGTGAGCCTTATGGTCGGCCTCTGCCTTCTCGCGAGCTTCCTTTTCTTCAGTATACCGATCATAGAGATTGGTACATGTGGAAGCGATCTACGAGCAGATGACAGATAGTCAGAGCGGGAAATAAAGAAGAAAAAGGAAGACGAACTACAGGCAAATACTTTACCTCGCTCAAGCAGAGCCCCACGTTCCCGACCAGGACGTGGCCGGCGGTATCTCGGTCTCCGGCAAGGCCATCGTGCATAGCCCTCTCAATAATGCCTTTGCCCACCAGGCCTCCAGGGCTTCCGCGGGCATGCAGGTCTATTCCCCTTAGCAGGGGTGCATCCCCGTATATCTCTTTCACCAGGGCCCGGGCAGCGCTGGTGGTAGAAGGCATCACAAAGCTGGATCGCCTCCAAGTAGCTTCCCCAATTGGAACAGGGGCAGTAAAGACGGGGTTAGGGCTCGAGCCGCAGCGGCGCACATCCGGAGCAGGAGGAGGAGTTAGACTTTTCTTCCTTTTCCCCTTTGCCTTGGCATCCTTGGCAGCGGGCACCACAGAGGTGTTGGCAGCTGGCGGCTCGGCGGTATTGTCAGCAATAGTCACAATGGCCTCTTTCTGCACGGCCTCCTGTTGGGTGGTGACAACGACCTTCGACACCGGCACTTTCTTGGCCGGACTTGTGACCCTGCCCAAGCCTGGTGTTTTCTTTGCAAGCGGGCAAAACGGCACCTTGGGCAAAGCCACGGGCTCGTTGGCCTTCAGGTCGACTGCTCTCTGGTCAGCCTGTTTCTTTCTCAACCTCAGCACCGCCAAGTTCTTCATTCCTGAAACGAGACAAAGCAAAACGGGGTTAGCAAGGACACGAACAAAAGATGACTAAAACAGAGAGGAGAACATATTCATAATTAGCAGGCAACCATCCCGGTCTTCATAAACTGGCCGGCAGTCTGCACCCGACCCTAGTCTCTGGCACTCGACACATTTGTGCTTGAACATTTTCCCATGGCAATCACCCCAGTACGGATGAGGGCTCTCAGGCACATGAATCAAAAGGGGCTCCACCTCAGGGACTTCTGCCCGCATCACCCAGCCAGGCATAAGTTTCGCGGATTACAGATCAGCTCTTTCCAATCGAGTAGAAATTGCTGGCCGACGCGTTTCTCATTCTCTTCAATGACCCCGACGGCAGCCTTCAATGCCGCTAGCCGAGCAATCTCCCCTGAGCTGAAGTCTTGCTTGGAGGCCTTGGGGATCTTGATTTCGCCGGCCGCTGTGGGCGCGAATGGCCAGCCGACTCGGGACTCGATAAAGAGGACTCTCCTGTCCCAAGACTCCACCTTCCCGGGGACATCAGACAGCAGCCTTAAGAAGTTGGAGTTGGCCCTCACTCCGATTCTCCCGCCTGTGCTCGGGGCGAAAATGAACAACTTGCGAAGCAAGTACATATCCGGTTTGGACCCCAGCAGTCGGCTAGCCACCGTGAAGGCCGTAATGGCTCGGACAGCATTCAACATCAGGTCGCATGGCACGGCCTTCGTCTCGAGCAGAAAGTCCACCAGGAAGGGCTTTAGCGGAAGACGTAGTCCGACACGGAAAAAATCGGCGAAGAATAGAAGCTCGTTTCCCTGCTCGCGGGAAAGCTTAACATTGGCGGGCACGTCCATCTTGCTCGCCCGGTAATAAGCACGGTCAATGCCGAGGGGGGACGTAAGCCATGCGGTCACTTTGTCCGTCGTGTCCAGAGTTGCCCAATGAGCGGCATACCGGCTCTCATCCGCGTTCACATACCAGTCGGGCTCTTCCTCTTCTTCCTCCTCAACAATCTCATCAAGTGTGACCTCCACTTGAGAGCCACCGACCAGGGTGTGGCAGCGAGCATGGGGAATGTTGTCCCGGTCACCCGCATCAACCTTAAGTGTGGCCTCCACTTGAGTGCGGCATGTTCTTTTTAGGCGCCGGGCAATCGGCATATTATCTGCCTTGTCAGCCTCTGAGGCCTCTCTAGCAACCTCACCCTGCTCGGCCAAACGATCAACATTGGCTTCTTGCTGTTCGAGGCCCTGCCCGACAGCAAAGCCCCCAGTGACACTCTCCTCTCCAGAATCTTCTTCACTGGAGGAATCCACTAAATCAACTATCAGAGCGGGCACACGCCTCGGGACCGTCGGCCCGGCCACGGATCTCGCTCTTTCGTCAAACTCACAACCAACAGGAGGGGTTTTCTCGCTGCTTAAGGAATCATTCTTCCCGCCGTAGCTGAAGGCCTCGCGGTCATTCTCCGAAACATCAGACATCTATAAAGAGATCGAGGAAGGTGAGTCAAGGATCTGCCTAGATAACCGATATAGCAAGATGGGGTAAATCCTAGGTCTAGGTATACCAAAGGGGCCATACCCGCCTAGCGAGCAAGACCACAGGGTCTTTTCCTCGATCTCTACCTAAGGGCGGTCCTACCCTCTTAAACCCTAACAGAAGCATATGAAGATGAAGGGAGAAAGCAGAAAACCCTCACTAAACCCAGAAAAACTAAAAACAGAATGGAAGAAAGAGGGTCCGAAAACTTACTGTTGATTCTGGTATGGAGCGTCTTCTGTGAGCAATCGAAGGGGGAAAACCTTTCCAAAGCGAAGCTTGAGACACCGGAAGAAGATGAATGGAGGGGTTTGTTGTGTAAGGTCACCTGAATCTGGGAACGAAGGATATCACATCAGTAGAAGCACCAGGGGTTTGAAAAATTCTCTCTCTGAAAATCTTAGGGTTCGTAAAAGCCTTAAGGAAGGGGGAGATTGGCCTTTTATAGGCAGGCTCTTCGAGTTTTGGGGGGAAAAAGGATGCCGAAATGACACTAACCAGGACGGCTCACGATAATCAAGGCACATCGCATTAAATGCAACGCTTCGTGCTCCGTGCCAAATCACATCACTCCAACTCCTGACAGCACACGTACCTTTTCGCCTACTCGCCCCACCGAACTCTCAGGACAAATCTTCTTTGGCACGCTCCAGGTGTAATCCACTAAGTTTCCAGTGCCTTTTACACACATGACCCCCAAGGCCTTTGCTATCTTTTGAAAATTCACAAGTGTCGAAGCCCGCGCGAGTATCCTATAGCATGAACGCTCCCCGCTCCGAGCATGAATGCTCGCCAGACAAGGAGCTAGGGGCCACTGATATGCTCGGCCCAAGTCAGGCCACAAGCAAGACACGGGCTACCATCACGTGCCAGTCACGAGAGTAATCAATGTGGGACCCGCCGACCTAGCGGGCAAAATAATGGAAGCAGTAAGCAGCGGGCAGAACAGCTCCCCCCCAAACCTGGCCGGGCACAGGCCTTGCCTGTCCGACTAGGGGCCATGCCCATGCACCACACTCATACATAGCAGAGGAATCAGATTTATCTCGTCCAAACTGGGTCGAGCATTGGCCCTGCCTGCTCGACCAGGGGCCACCCCTTGGGTCTACATTAACTTTAAAGCAGTGCACATCAAGCAGCCGGGCAGATCCTTGCTCGCCCGGATACATGTCGAGCAGGAAACACCGGAGGCTTGCTCCTCAAGACAAGTCAAAGGTTTCCTTGTTTGAGCAGGACACTTACCATATCTGCTCCTACATCTACGCGGCCAGCCGCCAATCATGCCTAAAATCAAAGGATTCTCTCCTTGATTGATTGGGTATCTAAGGAAACTGAATCCTAGACGGATTCAACCACATTGGGGGCCTATAAATACCTCTCCATAAGCCATAAACAAGTTACATACACTTTCTTGAGTCTTGGCACTCTATCGAATTGCTTTCATACTCACATTCGATACTTATTCTCACGCCGGAGGGGTTTCGCGAGGCCCTGCCTTGCACTTCCACTTAGGTTTTCTTTGTTCTTAGCCAGGTTCAAGAAAGTAGATCCAAACCCAGATATCCTACCCAACACACAGGCGGCCCAAGCTGCATTTGTGCCACATCATTAATATTACTTTTACAAATGTTGAATTGCACATTTGGGCTTCCATTAGATGATGGACTTGGCCGAATGTTGCTACTGTCAAAATGAATCCTTGACGCAGCAGCAAAGACTAGAGCTTGCTTGTGCGGACCTTGCTAGGGACCTTTTGGACAGGTCGATTTTGGAATTGAGCCTCTCAACTAAGGCACAATTTGATTAATATATAGATATATTATCAATTTGACTTTTGATAAATTTGGTAAAATTGACTTTGTAAAAAGGCCAAATCATGCCTCATCATCTAGGATATCACCAACCCAAAAACCTTAATCTGGTCTCACCATCCACTATTCTAACTTCAACCTTTCAATCAAATGTTATACCAAAAGTAATATTTCATAGCATATTTTATTTTCATTTTCTATTACCTTTTAAATTGTACTTATTAAGATTACACAATTAATAATTTTATTATATTTAATAAGTTTATTTTTATAATATTGTTTCTATAATTAATATGAGTAATATTTTTTTTAAAAATAATTTAATATATTTTAAATTACTAACAATTTGATATATTAATCATTTTATTTTAGGTGTTTTTTTATATGTATGATTTTTTAAATTCAAATATGATATTATGTTTTCTAAATATATAGATATATTATCAATTGACTTTTGATAAATTTGGTAAAATTGACTTTGTAAAAAGGTCAAATCATGCATCTTCATCTAGGATATCACCAACCCAAAAACTTTAATCTGGTCTCACCATCCACTATTTAAACTTCAACCTTTACATCAAATATTATACCAAAAGTAATATTTCATAGCATATTTTATTTTCATTTTCTATTACCTTTTAAATTGTACTTATTAAGATTACACAATTAATAATTTTATTATATTTAATAAGTTTATTTTTATAATATTGTTTCTATAATTAATATGAGTAATATTTTTTTAAAAAATAATTTAATATATTTTAAATTACTAACAATTTGATATATTAATCATTTTATTTTAGGTGTTTTTTTATATGTATGCTTTTTTAAATTTAAATATGATATTATGTTCTCTAAATAATTTAGTATAATTATTTATATATTTAATTACTCCCTCCGTTTTCAAATTATTGTTTACCTTTCATTTTTTGTCCGTTTTTAAATAATTATTCTCTTTCAAAACTTTATCTTTTAAGAAAATACTTTTACCACTTTACCCTTACTTTTTCTACCTACTTTAATTATGGCCGCATAATCAAGGGCATTAAAGAAAACCACACATTTCACCAATATTTATGATGATCTCTTCCAACTCGTCTTGTGACTGGAATTCAGGCTCATCTCGAAGGATAAGTCTGATTCATTGATGCACTGTCAGGTGATTTGTCCGATAAAGTAGATTCTTTTGACTATTTCAGACCACGTGACTGAGAGAGCGAGAAGGTCTTGCAGTATCAGGGATCTCAGTCTTCATAAAGTTTTGAATAACATTGAAGCTTAACATATTTGTCTTGTTTCGATCTGCTGCAATCTTGTTTCTTTGAAGCACGTAAAGAACCAAGTCTGCTGGTGAGAAGTTCAAATCTGATGTATGAGTCTTTTGTAGGAAAAGACTACTGGTTATGCTGTGAACATTCAAACCATAACAAGTCTGCTGGTGGTGAGTCTTCAAGGTATTCTGTGATGCACATGATAGATCTTGTGGGTCCCAATGAGCACAATAATAAGCTAGAAGGGGGGGGGTTGAATAACTTATTAACACTTTAAAAACTTTTAAAGTAAGTTCCTTGAAAGTTACTTGCAATCTATGAAAAGAATCAAGTAGCGGAAGACCTTCAAGAAAATTGTTCCAGGTCTGCCGATAAGGACTACCGGTAGACCTTTTACAGATTACTTAAGTTCTGCTGAAGTGGATAATATAAACAATGAAACTAAGTAGTTCAATAAATAGACAGACAGAAGGAAATAACACAAGTATTTTGGGATGGTTCACACTATAATGAGTGCTACGTCCACCACCAAGGCAGTCAACCTTGGATTTAAATTGTGCACTATGTTTTCCACTTAGATCAATTACAAAGAATATCCCTAATGGATCGTGTACAAAATATTGACTTTGTGTTTGGGTCTAGGGAATTAAATATCTGTAAATACAAGATATTTAATTCGTGCAGAAGTATAGTTAATGGAAGTAAACAACAAGAAGAATAAAACAATAATTGTTGAAGAGCAGCTTCTTGTTGTTGACGAGGACTTTTAGATCTGTTGAGGATCTATTGAATGCACTGAGCTGAAAGACTTGGAGTTGTGTAGATTCAGAGCAATTCTTTAGTGTTCGATTGATTCTGTACAGTTGTGTTTGTTCCAGTCTTAAATGGCAGAATTTAAAGCAGATGCACTTCAAAAGATCCGTTGGAGAAGACGAAGACTTCAACAACTCTATTCATAAATGCATTAAATGCATGGGGCTGTCAGTCAAGGAATTTCGTCTTCACAGATAACTAGAGCAGATAATCATTTCTGAGATCTTCAAAAAGGTGGGCGATTTGGTGTCAGATCTGAGAGATGAAGCAGAAAGTAGGGGATGCGCTTTTTTTGTTTAGGACGAAAAGTATTCCTGCTTTTCGGAAAGTTGCTTTCGGCGGCTTGACATGTCAGGAAAAGACTTGGATTAATTCAAATAAGATATGAAAATAAGTTTGAATTAATCCAGCTAGCTTTCTGCTGGAGAGGACACGTAGAAGCAGATCAGCTGGACACGAGGTCTACCGATCTTTAAGCTTTGAGCAGGTCTTCCGGTGAAGCTGAGAAGTGGTCTTCCGATGAACCTGAAAAAGTCCTACAAAAACTATACAAGGCAAAGTTCTATACACAGTTGCCACGCTAATCGATACGCAGCCCGATTAGCCACTGAAGTATAAAACTAATGTAATGTACTGATCAGATATAAATTTCCGGGCAGCTATGATAAGGGAGTAAGCTAATTTGTCTACATTAAAATAACGACTCTCAATAGGACTGAGTGCCTTCATACATAGTACACGAGTTTTTGAATTCCTACCTCTTCCCTAACTAGAACAGCGACCACAGCCTGGTCTGTGGTCACCAGGTACACATATAAGGGCTCCCCGGGTATGGGGCTACTAAAGAGGAGTGGTTTGCCAAGATATTCCCTGAGCTACTCGAGGGCTTTGGCACATTCTTCATTCCACTCGAACCCTTTATTGTCGTGTAAGACTTTGAAGAATGGAAGACACTTCTCCGCCGACCGAGAAATGAAGCGACCAAAGGCAATGATCCTGTCGTTTAGTCACTGGACATGTTTGATGCAGTAAGGCTGCTCCATCTTGATCAAGGCCTGGATCTTTTCCGGGTTTGCCTCTATCCCCCGTTGATTGACCATGAACCCGAGGAACTTTTCTGCTCGGACTCCAAACATGCTTTTGCTCGGATTCAACTTCATGTTATGTTTGCGCTGATTGACAAACGTTTCTTCTAGGTCCAGAGTGTGTTCGCGGCCTTTAATTTTGATGACCATGTCATGAATGTAATCCTCCATGTTTCTGCCGAGCTAGGAGCCAAAGACCTTGTTGACCATACGTTGATAAGTGGCCCCTGCATTCTTCAGTCCGAAAAGCATCATTTTGTAGCAGTATAGACCCCCACCTGCTCAGAAAGTTGTTTTTGTTTTATCTTGCTTGTTTATCTTTACTTGGTGGTACCCTGAGTACGCATCCAAGAAGCTGAGCATCTTAAAACCGACTATGACATCGACGAGCAAATCAATGCGCAGTAGCAGGTAACAGTCCTTCGTGTAATCTTTGTTGAGACCCTTGAAGTCGACACACATGTGCCATTTCCTCGATGATGTCAACTTTCAAGAGCTTTTCGACCTCCATTTTGATTACTGCACTCTTCTCTGGGGAGTACTGCCTTGGCCGCTGTTGGATGGGTCGAAAAGTTGGATCCATGTTCAGGTCGTGGCGGGCAACACTCTCACTGATTCCTTGCATGTCTTCACGGTCCAAGCAAACACATCAAGGTTGCTTTTGAGTTGCTCGATTAATTTGGCCCGAGTTTTGGGAGGCATGGCCTTTCCGATCTTGATTTTTTGCTTGAGGTAAGCAGGATTGATGATGATCTCTTCCAACTCGTCTTGTGACTGGAATTCAGGCTCATCTCGAAGGATAAGTCTGATTCATTGATGAACTGTTAGGTGATTTGTCCGATAAAGTAGATTCTTTTGACTATTTCAGACCACGTGACTGAGAGAGCGAGAAGGTCTTGCAGTATCAGGGATGTCAGGCTTCATAAAGTTTTGAATAACATTGAAGCTTAACATATTTGTCTTGTTTCGATCTGCTGCAATCTTGTTTCTTTGAAGCACGTAAAGAACCAAGTCTGCTGGTGAGAAGTTCAAATTTGATGTATGAGTCTTTTGTAGGAAAAGACTACTGGTTATGCTGTGAACATTCAAACCATAACAAGTCTGCTGGTGGTGAGTCTTCAAGGTATTCTGTGATGCACATAATAGATCTGCTGGTGATGAGTCCTATGAGAAACTTTGTCACTGTAGCACGTTTGCTGGTGACAAGTCTTCAAAGTGTCCTTTAGTGCATATGACAAGTCTGCTGGTGACGAGTCTGCTAAAGACTTTTGACACTACCGCAAGTCTGCTGGTGCTTAGTACATATGAAGTGCTGGTCTGTTTGATTATCATGTAGGAAGGTATGACTTGATCAGGTCGCACCTAATCTAAGACCTATGTGATGTCACATGAGTTGCCACGCTAACCGGTACGCAGACCTTTTAGCCACTAGTGATGACTCACAGTAACGGGAACAAACAAATCATCATATATAGAATATGCAAGGTGATAAGTAAATTATTAAGCAGCATATTCCAATATCTTCCTTGAACCTGATTAAGACCACGAAAACACCTTAGTGAGAGTGCAAGGCTTGGCCTCGCGAAACCACTCCGGCGTGAGAGTAAATATCGTGTGTGAGAAGTCAAGAGAGAATTTGACAGAGGTTCTAGGCTCAAGAAAGTGTGTACCTTGTATATAGTGTATGGTGGGGTATTTATAGGCCCCCAATGTCATTGAATCCGTCTAGGATTCTCTGCCTTAGTTATCTTGTAGGACTAGGAGAGAATCCTTAAATTTTAGGCGTGATAGGCGGCTGACCACGTGAATGTAGGAGCAGATATGGTAAGGGTCTTGCTTGTATAAGGAAACATTTGACTTGTCTTGGAGAGTAAGTTTCCAAGGCTCCCTGCTCGATATGTGCCTGGAAGAGTAAGGCTTTACCCGGCTATACGATGTAAACTGGTTAGAGACAAGTGTAGATGCCGGGCGTGACCCCTAGTCGGGCAGGCCAAGCCAGTGCTCGACCAAGTTTGGACGAGATGAGTTTGATTCTTTGCCCGATGTGAATGTAGTCCGCTGACAAGGCCCCTGGTCTGATAGGCAAGGCATGTGCCTGACTAAATTTAGAAAGGAGTTGTATTGTTCATAGCTCGATACCATGCTAGCTCTGCCCGTTAGGCTTGGTGGGTCTCACGCTGACTGACTCAGTGATTGACACGTGATGGTTGCTCGTGCTTTACTCATGATCGGGTTTGGGCTGGGCACATCAGTCTCCAATGCTCAAAGCATAAGCCAACTCTAAAATTAAAAATAAATTTTTAGGTAAGACGATGTTATAGATATTTTAAATAAAATAAATCTTTTTAATTTAAGTAATGTTATGTTGATGAGATGAGTAATAAGAAAGTTACGCTTATAACAAATTAAGATCAACAATCCGACAAGAACTACTCAAAATTAAATGTGAGAGTCAACTACGGCGGTACTCAAATCTCCGTTTAGGCAATCCACAGCCAAAATCTATAGTGTATCAAATTTGGGATGTGAATAGCGGCTGACCTCGGTTCCTGGTACAACTTACAATGCCCGTGCCTGACTAGTGAGTAGTGACCGCATCCATCAATTCTTTGCCAGCTCATTCTCTCTCATGACTCATCCGGTTATGTGAAACCATTTTCAACTTTCCTTTCGCTTTTGTAGGGAGCTAATTACTTCAGGTGCTGTTACATTACCCTCCTAGCCTCTAGGGCGTCGTCACTGCTCCCATCACATGTCTCCAATTTAATATGCTCTACTCTACCATCCTACCGCTTCAACCAAATTAGACTTCCTCCGTTTCAGAACAACTATCGTTTTAATAATTTACATACAGATTGTAAAAATTTATAAAAGAATTAATATATTTTTATTTAAATTTATTTAATATAGTTAAAGTACACTAATATTTTCTTTTTTTTTTCTTAAAAATCTCTTATCTATTATCATTTAATTTGAAAATAATAAATAAATAAATTTTTGGTAAAATATGAACAAATGTTTTTTTGAAATCCTATAATGACATTTATTTTAGAATAAAAAAACTTTGTTAAAACGACATTTATTTTAAAATAGAGGGAGTACTTGACTTTTTTTTTTCTTAAAGAAATTTTTCAAAATTTTAATAAAGAGTTTATTATACAGTAATCTTAATGCATATTCATTTTTTAATAATATTTTGTCCCTAAATAAATATTAATTTCTATATATGTCTATTGATTGTACCTTTAACCCATCGTAATTGGATCTCAAAGAGCATTCACATTGTTACTTATTAGATCTTCGTAATTGTGTTTATGGTACAGTGTTAGTATATTTGATTTCGAACTTAACTTATATTTGAGGGAGTTATTTGTAATGAGTTATATATAACTGACCTATGAACGTTTGATTTTGCGGTGGAATCAACTCTCATGACCAGATAGTCTCAGTCAATCAATTGAGCTCTATTGTGAGATTATATTAATGTAAGATTAATGTTTTGTAAGGGGTAATGGTTTAAAAGATTAGTCTCAGGGTGTGACTGCTCATAATATTAATTGTAGGGGATAACTTTGTAACAGGTAAGAGAAAATAGAGAGTTAAAAGTGGATAACTACTCTCACACATGTGAATGTGAGAGTGAATCTCAACCATTACATTTTTTGAGATAATTTAATCTCAACCTCTAAATATCTTTAGTCAATTGCACACGTGTGAGAATGTGCTCTATTGTAATATAGATTCTTATTTCTTACACATCTTCTTAGTTGGGTCCTACTGCCATCTAGACATTTTTCTCTTCTTATCCACTTAAGAATATATATTCTCATTGTATAATACTAGTACTCTTGCCCGTGCCGATGACACGGCGCCAGTTTGTGAATTTATCAATAAATGAAGCAGATAATGTGGAAATGAATTAATATTTACTTATAATTTATCTAATTTAATTATGATAACATTTAAAAAGAAAAAAACAAATATTTCAAATTACAAAACTTACGATTTTTTTAAAAATTTATTTGTATACGAAATTGCGGACCAGAAAAAAATTAAATTGATTAAGTTAATTACGATAACAGTTAAAAAGAAAAAAAACAAATATTTCAAATTACAAAACTTACGAATTTTTGTGTGCATAAAATAGATTAATTAATTAAAATATCGAAAAGAAAAGGGACGTGAGTTTGTTGGAGGAAGGATTAGCGGCCACCAACCGTGAATAGTGGGGGGAGTTGGAGAGAGAGAGGGGGGGTAGTTGCTCAACCGCCGTTCACACATGTGAACTCGGAGAGTGATAATGACCGTAGGACCTCAGTAAAGAAATAAATCTCAGCCCCTAAATAACTTTAGTCAATTGCACATATGCGACTATGAGCTGTATTGTATTATAGGTTCTTACACATCTTCTTACATAAAACAAATTAAATTTTACACATCCTAATAAAAAAATATTTCATTCACACATACTCTAAGAAGATTCTTTTTGTTTATTCTTAGCTACGAATTTTTTTTATTTCTCTTTTTTAGGTGGAAGCCATAAGAATTGGTCTCTCATTATTGAGTTCCTCTGTTTCGTTAAGAATGTTACTAAAAAAAGGAAAAAAACTCAACAATGGTGATGCTCTAAAATGATATTTTAACGCATTACTGTACACGTACTACTTAAAAGAGTTTGCAATCTAAACAACATTTATTATTTAATTATTGGTTTGCTTGTTAATTATAACTAGTTTTGTTAACCCGTATGTTAAACGCACGATCATTCTTTTTTTTCAACTAAATCGTACATAAACAAAATAAAGAAGATAAAAAATTTTAAATAATAAAATAAGAAGAATCGGTTTATTAACAAATACACATCATTATATCAATAATCATTATAGATTCTAAAAAATTTCCTTATACACAACATTTGTTGTTTTATTAGTTGGTTTTTCATCTTCACCACATATCAATATCTTCAAATCAAAATAATTTATTACTCTAGAAGCTGCGACATATAACTGCACATAACTAAATACCGGTTTCTTCAAGAAGATATCTAAATGCAATTATTGACTTTGACACTTGTTAATTGTCATTGCATATGAAACCAGCAATGAAAATTATCTTGTTTGGAACTTAAAAGTCATTCTTACATTAGATGGAGTTTTTTTAAAAAAGTTTTTTTAGTTTTTTTTTTTAGACCTTTCTCCTAAAGGGGCAAGGGAAGTGATTGAACATGAAATCTCACATTTTGTAAAGTCTCAACTCTACCGCTGGGCCACCCTTTATGGTCTACGTCAGATGGAGTTAATGACAATATTGGGATAAAAAACATTTTCTTCAACATTCATTCCTTTCAAAATATTTGTTTCAACAATGTGATCCCCAAGATTTATGATGATTAGTCATGTTCCATTGCGCAATACAACATGGTCAATGTTTTTTAATAGCATTATTGAAACATCAATTTTAAGTGTCAATTCATGACCTGGCAACCCCGAACACTTTATACTATTCAAAAACTCTCTAAAATGAATATCTTCGAACAAACTTGAATTTTTTCCGCCATACAAATAAAATCTGAGCTCAAATAAGTTCTTCATTTTGAATGATTACTTTTATTAAATTATATTGTATTTTATGAATAAATGAATTTCTAATAAGAAAATAAGATAAAATCAAAATAACGAAATTATTTTTACCGTTAACTATTATTTTTATTCCGTAAATTATTTTGATTTTACTAACTTCCATTATATTTTTTGTTTTATTGATTTCGTAACTATTATTTTTATTTTATTTTTAAGAATTAGTTTTACGAAATACTTTTGTTCCGTAAATTATTTTTATTATTTTATTAACCTCAGTTTAAATTATTTTTGTTTTATTGACTCTGTAACTATTATTTTTGTTCCATCAAGTATTTTTATTTTACTAACGTATTTTTGTTTTACATAACTATTTTTAATAATTTGTTTTAAACTTTTGTTCCGTAAATTATTTTTATAATTTTACTAACCTAAGTTTAAATTATTTTTGTTTTATTGACCACGTAACTATTATTTTTGTTCCATCAAATAATTTTATTTTACTAATATATGTTTGCTTTACATAACTATTTTTAAGAATTTGTTTTAAACTTTTGTTCCGTAAATTATTTTTATTATTTTAGTAATCTCAGTTTAAATTGTTTTTGTGTTATTGACTTTGTAACTATTATTTTTGTTCCATCAAATAATTTTATTTTACTAATGTATTTTTTTACATATATTTTTTAATAATTTGTTTTAAACTTTTGTTCCATAAATTATTTTATTTTACTAACCCCGTATTAAATTATTTTTGTTTTGTTGATTCTGTAACTTTTATTTTAATAGTGACGTGTTCCATAAACTCTTATATTTTTATTTTCTTGACTTCGGAACTATTATTTTTGTTTTACTTACTATTTTTTATGTTTGAAGAGAGAAAAATATTCAAACATAATTAAAAGAGGGGAAATGGTGGTGATGAGAGAGAAAATAGGGAAGAGAAGGGAGAGAGAAAGAGAAAGAGAGAAAATAAGGAGAGGATATGAGAGAGAAAAAGTGAAATGATAACTAAAAAGTGAGATTTTTGAGGGAAAAATGTACCTTTGTCATTATATATATAGTTATAAATTTTTGTTTTGTTGATTCTGTAACTTTTATTTTAATAGTGACGTGTTCCATAAATTATTTTTTATTTTACTAACCTCTTATATTTTTATTTTCTTGACTCCGGAACTATTATTTTTGTTTTAGTTACTACTTTTTATGTTTAAAGAGAGAAAAATGTTTAAACGTAATTAAAATAGATGAAATGGTGGTGATGAGAGAAAATATGGAGAAGATGGGAGAGATAAAGAGAAAGAGAGAAAATAGAGAGAGGATATGAGTGAGAAAAAGTGAAATGATAATTCAAAAGTGAGATTTTGAAGGGAAAAATATACCCTTACTATTATATATATATAGATTGTTGAATTACACTGGCTAACGGGCATCATTGGAATATATAGTACATACTAAATTTTATACTCCCTCCGTCCTTTAATAATCGTCCTGCTTGACCCGGCGCACAGTTTAAGAAAAAACAATTGACTTGATTATTTATATTGGTTTAATGTGTAGTTTCCTTTAAAGCCCATGTGTATGTGGTCCATAATTAAAGTAGAGTGAAAAAGTAAGGGTAAAGTGGTAAAAATGATATTCTAAAAAGGTAAGTTTCAAAGTGGACAATTATTTTGGGACGGACAAAAAAGAAAAGGAGGACGATAATTTAGGGACGGAGAGAGTAATAATTAACTTTTCGTAATGTATGTATGGAGTTAAACAATACTCTTTACTAAAAAGAAAGAGTAATACTCGCTCCATTCCTAAAAATTCGTCGTATTTGACTCGATATATTGTTCCACAAAAAATAATTAACTATATTATAAATATTTATTTATTATGTGGTTTTTTTAAATATCTTTGTATATGTGACAATAATTAAAGTAAATAGAAAAAGTAAGAATTTAGTGGTAAAACTATTTTTTAAATAAGGTTTTAAAATATGACAATTATTTTAGAATACGCTAATAATAAAAATAGGACAATTATTTTGGAACGAAATTACTTTTTCTTTTGAGATGGAGGGAGTAGTGTAGTATCACTTGTTTGTACTCCTATCTTTTATAAAGGGTTAATCGTACCATTGGTTCCATGATTTTGGATCATTCTCACCATTAGTATCTAAGAAGTTTTCGTAACAATTGGGTCATAAACATTTTAAATTTTCATAACTTCAGTCTTTTTTATGGATGCTGTTAGAGAAATACCGTTAAGTTGCACATGTGTCTCTCACATGCATTAAGTAAGGGCTAAAATGAAAATTTTCTCAAACCTAATTAATATCAAAATTTGCAAACGAGCCCTTATAGTTTGAAAAAACTTCTCAAGGCCTTCTTCCCCAAATTGTAGACAAACCTCTTATTCCTCAATTTTACCGACATAGTAAGACTTTCAAAAATCAATTCATATATACACCATTCTTAGCCATTTATCTAAGCAACTCCTCAAACTCTTTGTAGCACAATATTTTAGCGACAACACTTCCCCTATCTTGGTGATTCACACACTTAAACTCTTTCAACAAATATGCTTGTTATACTTGGAAGTGTTGAAATATTCGTCCATTTCGCGTCGAAGACTGACTAAGCACTGAGTCTCTTCATGTACTGAAGTTTTAGTTCGCTTCTTCAGAGCTTTCACTTCTTGGCCCCCATCTTAGCCATTGCTGCTATTGTTGTCGTGAATCAACTATTGCTGGTGGTGGTGGTGGGTAGCAGAATGGACTTGGATTACCATGTCTACCTCTTCTCCTCCAACTACGACGAATGCTTCAGGTTCTTTGTAGAAATCAATTGAGTGAGGTTTTTGGTCCCACAAATACATAATTGATAATTTTTTTTTCCATTAATTGGGGTTTTGAAAGTCTCTCACTCTCTGTTGGTAAAGTTGAGGAAAAAAAGGTAGAAGGCCAACAATTTCAAAAGAAGGCGTTGTGGACTCTTTCCAAACTATAAGGACTGAGGTATTTCTTTAACGATATCCATAAAAAGGACTGAGGTTGTGAAAATTTAAAATTTTTAGGACTCAATTGTTACAAAAATTTGTTAAGGGACTAATGGTAAGAATGACCCAAAGTTAAGGGACCAATGAAGCGATTAACCCTTTTATAAACTTAAAATTCGCAATATCATAGTATGAGCCCCCCCCCCCAAAGAGTTACTCTATCCATCCCGGATAAATATTTCTTCTTTCTATTTTGAGATGTTCCAACTATGTTCCTAAAGACTTTTGGTATACAAATTTTCTACTATTCTTTCCAATATATATATTCATTTGATACTATCCTTATTCCTTATTGCACATTATAGAGATAGTGAGTGTAATGAGTACATAATTAATGTACGAGAGAGTGTGTGTAATGAATATTATTGTCATAAGAAATTTTACAACCCATCATTAATATATTTCTTAATCCTTGTGCTTTGTCCACTTGAAACATTTATCCAAGACGGAGGGACAACAAAATTCTTGTTCGCTATTTGTCATGTTTAGGTGCATTTGCCACGTAATAAATATCAAATACTCGCTATTTCTTAATTCACTGTAATTCTCATAATATATCAAATAGTCACTCAATTTGTGAATAGTAAATTTATAATTCTGTAATGGTTCTTGAGAGACTTGACTCGCTCTATTTCTTCATTCTTTGTAATTCTCATAATATACTCCATTCTCAAAATTATTGTCATGTTTTTTCCTTTTTTGTCCGTTCCAAAATAATTGTTCATTGAAACTTTCCTTTTTAGAATACCATTTTTACCACTTCATCCTACATTAATTATAAGCACATACACATGCGCTTTAAAGGAAACTATATGTAAGACCCTAAAACTTTGCGAGTTTGACTTGTTTGCATGGTTGACTTCTTGTATGAGTATTCATGTGGTTGGGTTGATTGGACTATAGCCAATGCCCTAGAGTTGTTAGAGTTACAATGTGTAACTTAATGTTGTTGGAAATTCGACTCGGTAGAGCGATATTTTCCTTACCTCTTGCTGCGATATTTGAGAGATTCTAGGTCTTTGTGTACTTGCTTAGAAGCATTGAAGTCTATTTTAAACATATTTATAAAGTTTACATGTGAGGATGATGTTCGAAGTATAGTCGTCGTCATAAGTTTAATTTCGCGATTCACGTATCGTTTTTCGTACTTTGGTCGCACTTAACTTTGGTTTGACCTTGAGTTTTTGTTTGAGACCCTTTATTAGGCTTCTAACATGTTTTAAAACAAGTTTGTTTGCTTATTCTTTCGTTGTTTGGATCGTTGGGTTGTCTTGCGTAGTTTCATTTGTTGTACAGTAGTTACAGACCGATTTTCGGTACACAACAGAATGTTTTGTTCGAGATGTCACCCAATATGGTTTTAGTCTCATTTGAGGCTTTTAAGGATTTTAGTTTAAGTATTTGGGGTCAGGCTGGCGAAGAAATCACGTCGTTTCGTACAAAAGAGCTCAAATGGGAAGCCTAAAAAAATACCTGCGCCGCATCGTGTCACTGTTCACTGCGTGTTACTGTAGTAATACGAGACAGCCTATTGTCTTGTTGATTTTTGTTATGAAATTTCGTATGTGCCATTATTGAAGTCGGCCCTTATAGCCTTGGTGAGTCTCCTTCGAGGTATTTGAGCTCCTTGTGGGTTCCCGGGACTGTGCGCCCGCGCCCCGCGCGCCCTTGGATAGGGGTGCGCATACGTGCAGATGCGGAACACCATTGCTCTCATTTCACCCTCCCTTGTTTAGGGGAAGACGAAATTAAAAGTGCGAGAGGAGTACTGTCTAAGATAGCGCGTTTGAATACGTCTCAGTAGCCTTTAGTAGATTTGTAGTCAAATATGGGAACTTTGGGTTTTCTACATCAAGTTATCCCTTGTTTAGGGGATACCAGGATATAGGAATACATCACCCTTTCATTCTCATTCTCCCTTTTTTAGGGGAAAACAGAAAAGTGCAAGAAAGGAGTGTTGCGAGGCCCCACTATGGATTTTATGAAAATAGCCTTATGGCCTATTTCGGATCACTATGGGTGCTTTGGGTTTCCTGCATCAAGTTATCCCTTGTTTAGGGGATACCAGGATATAGGAATACATCACATTTTCATTCACATTCTCCCTTTTTAGGGGCAAACGGAAAAGTGCAAGAAAAGATGTTGTAATGCCCCACTGGATCCAAAATGTTTTATAGAGTCGTCATGTTTATTTTAAGGAACAAATAAAGACAAACCAAAAAAGAAAACCAGAGATTGTAAAAACGGGTCCGGAGGCTAAGTTACGAGTTGGAAGGTGCTAGGCACCTAACTTGCCATTTCGGTCTCAAAAATAGTTTTTGGCTAAAGTATGCTTTTTGTTATATTTATTTAGCAAATAAATAAAGCATTAAAAGACAGGAAATAAAAACAAACACATTCGCGGCTACATTATTTACGGACTCACAGCCGTTTCTTTACAAATAATTACAAATATACTTAAAAATATTTGGCCATAATAATGGCTCTTTTTAGTGCTATTTCCTAACTAAATCCGGGCAGCACAACGGCTTACATTTTTATATTAGGCCGGATGAAAAATAACACTTTTTACAAATAAATATTTAAAACTTACCTACTGGCGGACTAGGTTGTGCTCGCTCTGTCCTTAAGGGAGAGGGAGTCTTTTTTAATGAAGTGGTGTGGGGATTCGGGTAGAATGACTGCTTCCGAAAGTTACTTTTTGCCTCGGGATCCGGGCTGAGTAACGACTTATTTTGGTTGTTTTGGTTGCTTGAGGAAGGCGGAAATCGGGCAGAATAACGACTTATTTCTGACTGATTTGGCCTTTTAAGTTGGGCAGAGCAATTGCTCTTTCCGCGATTTTTGGACCGGGGAAATAGGGTGGAAACCTAGCTGGGGGGAAATAAGGCTCACTTTAACCGGTTGGTTTTAAGTTTGGAGGAGATTTGGTAGGGTTTCGAGACTTTGGAGAAAGATCGCTCACTATCTCACTTCGCTCTCTATTTCTCCAACGTAACAACGACGCGGAGAATTCTTCGAGGAAGAAAAGTTGTGTCTGAAAGTGAACCCCGAAGGCTCTATTTATAGCCTGGAGAGAGGACTCATCCGGGATTAAATTTTCTCTCTTCGTGCTTCATTCGGTTATGCGTAAGCAGCGAGGATTTTGCACATTACTGACATGGCGAATGCCCTATAGCGATTTGGGAGCACTGTAGCTTCAAACCTGGCGCCACCCTTTAACAATCTGGGCGCCACCCCCATTTCATCCATGGGTGGCGCCAACTTAGCTTTAGTAGTTTCATTTTTGGCATTTTAACCCCTGCATTTCACTGTTTTGCGCAACCTGCTTTGTCCTTTTGCATTTTCAACCCTGTAACTTGACATTTTGTTAAGTTTTAACAGGTCTTGATATTTCATGTCATGTTACATACCAGTGGTACGAAATTGGGGTGTCTACACTCCCAAACCCCTCCCCCATCTCATTTCTTCCTCCATCTTCATCTTTTCACCTAGAAAGAGAGAAAACACCATTAATATGTGTTTGTGTGTGTAGTGTTTCTCGTTGATTCACCCAACAGAATCGCGAATAGAGATCGTCGTTGGAAAGCTCTCGTCGAGGAGATCATTTCCCCTCTATCAATTTCTAGTTTTGATAGGTTTGTTATTTCAGATTTTTGGTAAGTTACTTCCTCTTTTCTTTCTCTCTCTAGCTGACTATCATGCTAGGATGTTAGAGAATGAGTTTTCATGCTTTGGGCAGATACCCACCATTATATGATGAGTATATGATGATTTATATGTTGAGAACATATGGGTATGAAAGTATATGTGTTGGATTTGATTGTTGTTGGGTTTGATTAGTTTTGTTGATTATTTATGCCTTGAAGAACATGTTTAATTATAGCTGTCAAATCGGGACTACGGGATGGGTTTCCCCACGGGCCTAGAAAGCCCGTTATATGACGGACCGGGACGGGAAAGCCCACAAACATAACGGTCCCTAAAACTCATGGCCCAACCCACCCTGCGTAGGGTCGTGAGCAAAACGGGCGAGCCAGCAAAAAAATTGATTTATTTATTTATTATCAATTATATACCAATATACCATAACACAGCTCAAACAAAAAAGAAATGTGTGTAGATGCGAATGAACTGGAGGAGCCGTCGATATGGAAGCACCGAAGCAGGATGGGGGGGAGAGAGATAGAGTGTGAGATGAGATGAGACTTGAATATTTTATTTATTTATTTATTATCAATTATATACCAATATACCATAACACAGCTCAAGCAAAACAGAAATGTGTGTTGAATCTGTTGATGCGAATCATGAGATTATACAAACTGGAGGAGCCATCGATCTGGAAGCACCGAAGCAGGATGGAAGCGAGAGAGAGAGAGAGAGAGGCGCTGTCGTGTTGAGTTGGAGGCAGCGTAGAGCCGGAGAGGAAGAGACGAAGTCGGTGAATGTGATCTTACATCTGTATCTGAAATTACCAATTTGGATAAGAGAAACGATGTCAGACCAATGCCGAGTTGAGAGAGAAACAATGAGTGTCGAGTGTTTAGTGGCAGAGTTGCGGTTGATGGGAGACGACCGACGACAGAGACAACTGAAGGGAGTGAGAGACGGTGTGAGATTCGTTGTGACTCGCCTAGTCGCCTGTGAGAACTAATAAGAAGTTAGGGATTTAGGGTAAAGATATGAAGAGAGAGAAAGAGGGGGGCGACAACTTTGATGAGAGACTGAGAGAGGGAGGGATATATTGGTTGTGGCATGTGAAGTAAATTAAGTAATCAAGTAATAATATGAAAAGTTTTCACATATATGATATATTAATGATAAATTAATCAGTCCTACTTGCCAAGGATATTAGGATAATATATTAATTTTAATCAAGTGACTGGCAACACGTCCCCGACCCGCTCAAGCACGCAGCCCGCACGGTCCTTTGCCCGTTAGGCCCGTTCTCAGATGTTCCTTCATTTCATTGGCACAACCCACCCCTTTTCGGTGGCGGGGCGGGTATGCTCGCTGGCTTTAGCCCAATTTGATAGCTCTATGTTTAATGGGTTTAGGAACCCAAATATTGGTTAAATCACAAAATGAGTTTGTGCCTAACTTTTGAAATTTAGTAGATTGACTCAATGGAGTCAAATAGAATTTTAATGAGTTTATTTGTGTTTATGTTGGGTGTTTATGCTTGTAGAACATGTTTAATGGGTTTAGGAACTCAAATGTTGGTTAAATCACGAAATGAGTTTGTGACCTAACTTTTGAAAGTTAGTAATTCGACACAACAGAGTCAAATAGAGTTTTAATGAGTTTATGGGAGTCTTAGGATGAAATCCTACGACGTTTGGAGATCGTTGTATCTCATTTGTAAAATCCAGATATTATGACTCTTTGGGAGATTTTGGGTTTATGTGATATTTGATGATTTAAGACTTCATTATAAGTCCCTATGAACGTATTAATAAAGTCTGATAACCTTATACAGCTCTCTACAATAGTCATAAAGCAAACTAATGAGAGTGATGAATTTTGAGAAGTCATTTTTAGTGCACAATAAATGCACCAACTTGTTAGGGAATCTTTTTTTTAGTGCACAATAAATGCACCAACTTGTTAGGGAATCTAAGATATAATTCTTGTATGATAAATGGTGAATTGAGAATATGATTAGATGAACAATTTATGTGTGATGATTAAGAATGTACTCTTGGTACTCTATAATTTAAGACTATTTAGAAAGTATTAGGTTATAATTTCAATGACAATTATTATATGCTTGTGATACTTTGGTTTTGTGATAATTGATATAAGAATATCGATTAAGTTATGATTGGATGAATTTTAAGGTTTAAGTCAATACTGACCTAAAAGATGAAATATAGAGTTAAGACTTAACGGAGTCGAATAGAGATAGTTAATACATTAAATAAGGTAGTGTTGAAATCCTAAGACGTTAGAGACGCGTATGGTCTTGTTTATAAAGTTAAGAGTGATTTCTTGATGTGAGTCCACTGTGACATTTAAACCCTAACGGTTATTACTATGATGATAGATTGACGCTTAACTAACTTAGTAAGTCGTATGACCGAGATATTTGGAGTTGGGAATGTAAGGACTTGGTATAGTAACCCAAGAGAGTTGACCATGAGTGTGCACATTAGGGCACAAGAGTATTAGAGATCATTATATATAGTCAAAATGTGGTTATGTGATTGAGATGGTGGATGGACTACCACACCATACGAGTTAAGGTTGAGTGCACTTAGGGGTACTCGTGTGTGAGGGGCTATGGGATAGTCTTGTTTACGTTTAGAGTGTGACTTTGTGTGTAATGATTAATACACTATGATTATGGATTAAATGAGTGATTATGTTAATGGCTAAGTATGTAGCATCATGATATGGGTGATTGTGGACTAACTTGGTAGTCCACCCTTGTTTATGAACTAAGGATCTTGGAAGACCTAAATATGATTGTTGGACTAGATAGAGAGTCCTGATGTGATTATGTGTGGGGTTAAGTATGTAGCCTCATGAATTGGATGGTTGTGGACTAACTTAGTAGTCTACACTTGTTTTTTGAGTTTGAGATCTTTAAGGACCTCAATATATGATTGTTGGACTAGATAGAGAGTCCCTGTATGGTTTTGTTTGAAAGCTAAGTATATAGTCTAAACTAAAGTTGTGAATGTTTACAGACTAACCTAGTAGTCTTTACTTGTTTGTGAATTAAGGAACTTAGAGGACCTTGATGTGATATTTTTTATAAATAGACTAAATACGTAATCTTATTATGTGAATGAGAAATAGAGTAAATATGTAGTCTCATTATGTAAATGAGAATTAGACTAAATACGTAGTCTTATTATATGAATGGAAATTAGGCTAATTAATAGTCTAGGTGAGTTTATGAATTGGGGGATCCTTGTGTACCCTAAATGTTTGGAAACTTGGACTAAATATGTGGTCAAGTTATTTTTGGGAATACTTGCAAATACGTGCATGCATGATTATGTGATTTAAGACTACAGATATAGTTTTGAGATGTATTGTTCATTACTTCAAATATTTGTTTGATAATATGTTAATGTAAAATCATATATTACTTTGCATTATATTGGAAGTCCAGCTGACATGATTAGTTGGTCTGATTGGGTCGATGATGGGACGATACATCACCTTCACGAATATCAAAGTTCGTGATCGTTATGGGTCGTCGTATCGGAGGCATTTTGCACACACCCCTCCACTATTGCCCGTAAAGGGGATGTAGTCGACATTGTTGTAACAATACATACAACTTTGGATAGCTATGGAGCTCGAGTTGGACTTGGGGACATTGATACCACAAGATGGGTATCAAGGGCATATGTGACTCGGGTGGGATTTGAGGGCACAATTTGTTTTGTACGTGTATTGCAGGAGTAACACGGCAGATACATATCAGAGGAGCATACCCTAGTTCATATGGTTTGTTGTGAGCATTTATGTGATCATCACCGTGTTATGTGGACATTGTGGTATTTTGGTTTTTACGTACCTACTTATGGGGTACTTGTTTATGAGATTTATCATGATTAAAAGATTAATCATGATTGAATATATATTATTATGCTACTTTGTTATTTGCAGTAACTTGTTGGGTTATTATGACTCACTCTGTGTTTTATTTCTTTAGTGTGCAATGTGATCGTTAGCTCGCGTTGAGGTCGAGTAGTTCGCGGTCGTAGCCAGTGTTTTTTCTGAGACTTAGCTCGTGGAGTAACATTATTACTATTATTACTGTCATTAATATTTATTGTTAATTCCAGTGAGGACGATTGTATATGTAAAGTAATATAAGTTTTATCATGGGTAGAACTATGTTGGTTTTGTAGTTGTATTCTTTTGGAGCCGACAAGTTATGTCGTGCCGCGGTGTTTTTGTTAGTAGTTTTATTCAGTTTCCTTCCAAGTGGTAGACTCGTGTTTGTTTAGTTGTTCAGTTCCAGCATGTAGCGTCACTGAAGACTTGATCTATATTATTATAGTTTTGTTAAACAGGTGGTTTGTTGTGCGTGTGCAATATTGCGCCACGCGGTTCAAATTTTTAGGCTAAAAGATTTACCCTCTCTTTGATTGTTTTAGCTTGAAGCTTGATAGCTCTGGCCCCTTTTCATATATTTCGCTTCTGCAGTTTGTTGTTGTTGTCGTTGTTGTCTCGTATTATCGTCATGGCTTTACTTCCTTGTCAGAGCTTGTGTAGTTCGACTGTTCGACTTGTGCCATTGTGATTAGCATGTACTTGTCCATTGTTTAGTTGGTTTTGCGGCACGACCTTGGGATTCCGTGTTGGAATTCGGGTCAGGTCGTCACAATACACGTCAAACAAATATTAATAATCAGATAAATTGCAAGCCGGTCGACTTTCCCAAATATCTAACCACTTAATTATCTTCTTTTTTTTTCAAATGCATAAGTCTACTTTCATAAATATGTTCTAATAATGCCAAGTCATAGAACCGATGAAAATTTCTTCTTCGTCTTCCTCTTCTTGAGATCTTTAGAACTCTAACGACTCCATCTCATTCTTCGTCTTCCTCAATTTATGCTCTCATAATTGTTGTTCTTTCAACGCTACACGTCAAGCCTTTTGGCCAATTCGTCCAAGACGTGAATCGTTCAAGCTTTGTTGTTATTGCAAGGAAATATATATAGAAAATTAGGAGCACAAAGAAAAAGGAAATTTCTTCCTTAATCTTTCAAGCGAAAGAATCGTAAACAACGCTCGATCGCTTTCTTTTCTTTTTATTTTTCATTGTGTTTCTGGGTGTGATTCAAAATAGATTCACTTTGTATGTGCGTTTTTATACATGTAATTTGTTCGATGAAATATCTGAATAGGAATGTGTTTGTTGTTGGACACCTTTTTGAATTGTGATGCATCCATTTTGAATCACGATGCACAAACTGGATTAACAATGAAGAAAATCTCGATGCGATTGACATTTGGGTGGAGGGGACCGACCGGTTATTACCTTTAATTATCAAGTCAATAGTTTTTCTTAACTCGTGTGTTGGGTCAGCATAACAATAATTATTAAATAGAGGGAGTAATATATTATGAAAACTAAAAAGAATTAAGAACTAGAGCAAGTCAAGTCTCTCAAGAACCATTATTCTTTCGGTTTCAAAATAAGTGTCGTTTTAGTAATTCACACACATATAAACGACGCTTATTTTAGAACAAAAAATTTGCTAAAACGACACTTATTTTGAAATAAAAGGAGTACTCTGCACTAAGAATTAGCCGTAGGCTCGTAGCATTAAACATTTTGTTGCAAATAAAATCTTACCATGTACTATTAACATGGGGACAATTATAAGAATTTGGATCTTTTTTTTTTTTTAACATTATTAGCCTTATAACTAATGATACAACTTTCCTTACAAGTTATAACTAAGCTTGAAGGAAGGGCAATATTGTCTTTCTCTAAAACAATTACTCCCTTCATCCTTAAATTATTATTTTGGTGGACTTAGCGCACGGTTTAAGAAAACACATTTGACTGAATTATTATATTAGTTTGATGTGTAATTTACTTTAAAATCTATGTGTATGACCCATAATTAAAGTATGATGAAAAAGTAAGGGTAAAGTGGTCAAAATATTGTCCTAAAAAAAGTTTCAATCAAAATAATTATTTTGGGACGAACGAAAAAGAAAAACAGAACGATTATTTGGGGACGGATGAATTATGTTCTTCGAGGCTCCGTAAGAAAAGTTGTAAGTTGTAACATTAGAAGAATAACATGTAGCCTAAAATTAAAGTATAAAGAAAAAAATAATGATAAAGTAGTAAAATTGATATTTTAAAAATAAAACTTTTAAACAAGATAATTATTTTTAAATTTTGATCGATAAAAAAAAGAAAATAAGATAATAATTTTGGGAAGAGAGTGAGGATTTTCTTTTTTATTTTTGTCACAGTTTTCTTTTGAGAGTATCTGACATTTACAAAACTCGATGCTCCTTTCCCCTCCCCATATTAAATCCTCTCTCTCTCTCTCTCTCCCCTTTTACACTAGAACACGCTATAACTACTAAGTCTACTATAGGTTGGAAAACCACATTCATCTGATTTGATGCCCCTCTAGATCATTCAATCTCTTTCATGGCTTCTTCTCCGTTCACCACCAACAACGACAACGTTTCATCATCACTGGTACCCGTAAAACCGGGATTTGACCCGCCCTGCTCCCCGTCTGAGAACCCCACCACCTTTGTCCAAGCAGACCCGTTAACATTCCGCTCCGTCGTCCAACGTCTCACCGGAGCCCCATCTGACCCTGCAACCCACAAACTCCCCGTCACCCTCCCAGCCCGCGTCGTCGGCGAGATGGGTCCTCGGAAGTCTGCTTTCAAACTTCATGAGAGAAGGCAGAGCGCTAGGAAGCTGGAGATCAAGCTCAACAAAGGTGTCGGATGTCCTTGGGTAACGGCAAAGCAAATGAGCTTCCTTGGGTTTGGCGGGGAGATGATTATGGCGTCACCCGTGTCAACTCTGGATGTTTTCGCGCGTGGGAGCCCAAGGACGCCTATGTCTCCGATGGCCATGGCGGCTGAGGAAAAAGCCATTGCTGCAAAAGGTTTTTACTTGCACCCGAGTACACCCAAAGGATCCGAACCCGAGCTTCTAGCTTTGTTCCCACTCCAATCACCTAGAGGTTCTTCTTCTTCTTCTTAGGATTAAATTAGAATGCTAGTGATTATTATATGATTAACCAATTTTATATATTCCAATATTAAGGAAAAAAATTAATTAAATATTTAATGTGTATTTAAGGATCTATTCTAGTTTTAATTTTAGCTTTGATGAGTTAAAACTAAGAAATGAACTTGATGTGTTAGTGTTTTTTAATTAGTTTTTATTTATTTATCTTACTTTTGATGTAGTAATATATTTCTTATTTTTTTTGAAAACTTGGCTAAATTGGGCAGACCAGCCGAGTGGAAAACTAAGAAGATGAAAATGGAAAGGTATCTTGCTGTGGATTAGTGATAAAAGAAAGAGAAAAAAAAGAGGGAACCTAATTCTTATTCGAGTCCGGATCTCCTGCAGCAGTCCAATACTACCGAGCACATTTGAACGAACATGGTTCTTCTTTGAATATGGACGTTGGATATTTTCATGATACAGGGATCTTGGCTCCAAAAAAATTGAAATAATTGCCGGTCGGTCCTTTTGTGAAACTATAATTGCTTCACTCTCATATTTTTTTTATTCGATTGTTAAAGTCTATTTTAATAAAATTGTTCATAAAATACCCACCATTATTTTTAATAAGATAAGAAGTGGGAGAGCAATTTAGTTTCTTCCTTCCTCCTTCGTTTCTTTCTCCGTTTGAGCTACCTGTTGAAAGATCATACTTTTCTTCTTTGCCGGAAGCGAGCTTCTTCGAACTTCCTCCACCAGTGTTGGCCTTGAGATTTTGAGGGCCCTAGGCAAATTCAATAAATGGGGCCCCAACCATATACATGTTAAAATAAATAATACACTTTCATAGACATACTAACTAATAAATATTTAAACACAAAATTATTCACAATAAAAAATACTCCCTCCGTCTCAAAGTTGTCTTGTTTGATCCGACATGAAAAACAATTAACTTCATTATTAATATTTGTATGATGTGTAGTTTTCTTTAAAGTTCATATTCATGTGACTCATAATTAAAGTATGAGGAACAATAAAAAATGGCAAAACCCTCTATTTAGCCACCCAACTTTTTAAAAACTTGCAATGCGGCCATCGAAAGTTTAAAACTTGCAATGAGGCCACTATACATTAGTTAGGATGCAAGCGAGCTCATTTTTTGGACGGCCGTTAGCTCCACCATTAAATATGAGTGAAATCTCTATTTTGCCCCCCCTTTAAATAACAATTATTCCTTTTATGTGATATTAGAAACTCAAAGGGGTCTAATGAAAAAATATACTGTACATGTCATTTTCAAATTTCAAGTTCACCTCCTTCAACCCTCCATCTACCTTACTTTCAGACGTAACAGAGAGAGAGATAGAGAAGGGGCTATGGATTCGGTGCCTCCAAACTATTAATTTCAGGTTTGAGACGAACGGAGATGACTGATCCTAAGAGGATGGAGATGGAGAATTTCCTGAGAAGAGAGAGAACCGGCGGCTATGAAGATCGATAAAGGTGGGAGGGAGGCCGCTGGGTGTGAAGCTGGAGGGAGATCGAACTAGGGTTGGTGTGGCTTGAGATTGAAGAACTCGGTAGGAGCTGGGTGAGAGAAGGCCGGATCTGGAGGTGGCTTCGCCGACGGCTATGAAGATCAATAAAGGTGGGAAGGAGGCCGCTGGGTGTGAAGTCGGAGGGAGATCGAACTGGGGTTGGTGCGGCTTGAGACTGAAGAACTCGGTAGGAGCTGGGTGAGAGAAGGCCGGATCTGGAGGTGGCTTCGCCAGTGGCTATGAAGATCGATAAAGGTGGGAGGGAGGCCGCTGGGTGTGAAGTCGGAGGAGATCGAGGCGGGGTTGGTGCGACTTGAGGACCGAAGAACTTCGGTAGGAGGCTGGGTGAGAAGGCCGGATCTGGAGGTGGCTTCGCCGGCGGCTATGAAGATCGATAAAGGTAGGAGGGAGGCCGCAGGGTGTGAATATCTGAAGCCCCTCGTACTCTCTGTCTTCTTTCTTCCCAAAATTTTCACTCAGATTAAAGTTGATTCTTTGAACTCTCCGTCTTCTCGCCAACCACCGTGGAAACTGAGGATGAAGAAATCGATACCTAAAGAGAGATTTAGATCTGGGTTTGATTTTTGGGTTTGATCTGGGTTTGATAGATGAAGAAATCGAACTCTCAAGTGATGTTTATTTTTTTTAATTATAATTTGACCCATTCTCTTTAAACAAATAGCAAATGCAATTTATTTTTTTTCAGTTAGACCCCTTAAATTTCTAATATCAGACAAGAAATTGTATTTAGAAGGGTAAAATAGGTAATGACATAATTTAACGGCCAAATTTAACGGTCGTCCAAAAAATGGGCTCGCTTGCATCCTAACTAATGTATAGTGGCCTCATTGCAAGTTTTAAACTTTCGGTGGCCGCATTGCAAGTTTTTGAAAAGTTGGGTGGCTAAATGGAGGGTTTTGCCATAAAAAATCGAACGATAAAAGTATTGTCCTAAAAAAAAACTTTTAAACTAGACAAAAAATCGGGACATTCAAAAAAGGAAAACATGACAATAATTTTGGGACGGGGAGAGTAAAAAAAATCTAAAAACTTAAACTAATGATTAATTAACAAAACAATCATCTATATCAAATTGTTATTTATTTATTAAGTACAAAGTGAGATTAGGGGGCTCTTTTTTTGTGTAAAAAATCGGGGGCTCTAGGCGGTTGCCTAGTGAGCCTATGCTCAGGGCCGGCCCTGTCCTCCACAAAGAATGCGTCTAGCTATCAAAACCTTTCCTCCTGTTTTTTTTTTTTTTTTTTTGGTTTCTTTACTACAGAAACAAATGTGACAATATAACAATTGCTTTTGAGATGAAATGCTTTAAAGCCCCACAAAAAAATACATTGATTGCCGTTCGATGTGTGTGTGAAATTGTATGAGACAGAGGGTCGGGATCGAGGCAGGATGGAGATCAGGTTGTGTGTCAATTTGGGTATCGTTGCCTATAATGTGGGTGTCGTTCCCTCCAATATGGGCGTCGTTGTCATGAGTTTGCAATGTGAGCGTAACCAAATGCAAGTCACTCGAGCATGCATTGAATTGTAAAATTTCTGAAGTGAGATTGATGATCGTTTTTTAGAGAAATAACATATGTATAAAAAGAAAGGAATTTCAACTCTCATTTCTGCTTCTACTCGAATGATTGCTTTTATTTACAAAAGAGTACTACATTGAAAGGAATAAGCAAAACTTTCAGGCAAATCCAATTTGCGCATCGTTACCTCCGATATGAGCGTCGTTGTCTCAGAGTTGCAAAATGTGATAACATGAAATAAAATTGTAGAAATGTAGCAATCACAATACACGGCCCAAGATGAACGGCGCTCAATGTTTTGAGCGAAACCCAAAAATGGGTAGTGGCTTTTACATTTCGACGCCTAAAAATTTTAGCGATGCCCAATATTTTTTATTGCGAGACCTAAATTTAGGCTGTGGTTTTGTCCGCATATTTTTTCTTCTTTAAGTGTATATTCGTCGTTTTTTCTCCAAAATGGCGCTTTAACGGTTTAAAACAAATACAGTGGACTTTTGCGGTTATATTTTTTTCACATGGGACCGGTTCAATTATCACCCAAAGAAATTCAAGACCACTTTGGTAGAGTTGGCAATTGCCCGGTCCTGCCCAAAATTCAATGGACCTATCAAAATGCTAGTCTAATTCGGTTCAAAATAAAATCAACTATAAAGTTGTAAAATTTACAATTTGAAGTTAAAAAACATGTGATGAAAAACCCAAGGTTCTAAAAATGGTTAGGCGGCTGTTAGGCGGCATACTAGTGCATAGCGCCTAGGGGACTAGTCGGTGTGTAATCGGGGCCTAGGCGGGGCCTAGAATTAAGACATAATTATCTTTTTTTTTTTTATAATTTACATCAAAGATCAAACACATTGACTACAATTTTTTTTTTTTATGTTTGTCATTTTATCAAACACTTGTCTATATTTGTAAAATAAACAAAAATATACAAACCTACCATTAATCTCAATTCTCAACAACCCCAAAACAATAAACCAACCAAGTTTAAAATTAAAAAAAAGAAGAAGCATATAATGGGTGTTTAGCAAATGGAGAATTGGAGATGTTAGAGTTGAGTTTTAAATATTAATGAATCCGTCGGGAGTATTCCTTGTTTAATACTGTAGAAGCATTATCTTTGGCTGGAAATGATCAACTTACTTCACGACTCTCTAACCTTGCTAGGTAATAATGGGAAAACTTGGATATGGAATTTTTTTTGGGTGAAATTTGGGCCGGTTCTTTTGAAAAGTTTGTAACCCCTCCACAGTCATGTTCTTGTTTTCAACTTTAAAAGACCATTTTCGAAATGAATGTTCTTACAATACCTGAATTTTAAAAATGTTGTAAATTTCCCATTCTTTTATTCTTCTCCATAGTTGTTGAATTCGTTGATCCGAAAACGTAAAAAAAAAAGTATGAAGAGGAAAGAGAGTAGAGAGTTGGGTGGCGAAGAAGAACAGTGGTTACCACTTTTTCGTCACCTTAACTTTCCACTCTTTTATTTATTCATTTCATCTTGTTGATGGTGGTATTGTAGTTGTTCTTTTTCTTCATCATTGTGTTTGTGTGATTCAAAATAAATTTGAATCATTTGGTGATTGTGTAACTGAAAGAAGATAAATGAATGTGCTTTCGTAACGATTTTTGTATCGCGATGCATCAATTTTGATGCACTACGATGCAAAAATTGATGCATCGCGATGCAAATTTTGATTAGGTAATTAAAAATTATTCCATTTTTATTGATGTCTTGCGATGCAAAAATTGATGCATTGGCATCACGATGCATTTCCGTAGCGCGTGTCAGACTCATTAAGAGTAGCGTTGTCTTTTTGCTCTCAAAAAGTGTATTTTTACGGTTGAAAAATAAAACGCGGGATTAGAAGAATTATAAACTTTGAAAAGTGGGTCGACCCGCAATTATTCCTTCTTTTTTGGAATAATTGCGGGTTGGTACCTTTTTCTAAAATTGTAACCGCTACAGTACCTCATTTTTATTTTTAACCGCACAAGTCAATTTTGGTTTATTTTTTCCTAAAATGCCCACCATTCTTAATTTCTCTTGTTCTTCCCTTCCTTCCTTTCTTCCTCTCTCTTGTTAAATCAAATTATTGATGCATCAATTCCTTTTAGCCCAACCGCCAGCCCTGACTACAATTTCAATTGTTTACTTGGTGAGACAGATGAAGTGGGAGTCTTCACCAAAAGAAGAAGAAGCTCTCGGGAAAATTGCTCATGTCGCCAAAAGAAGAAGCAATTATTCCCTTAAAGAAGCTGTAAGTGTACTAGTGGAAGTGTAGTACTGGAATCTAGCAATGGTGGATTTCAATTGTTTTCGATTGTTACGTCGTTGGCTCCAATTGTTGCGTCGGTTGGATTTGGGCAGAGAACCCAATTTAATGATTTTGGTACTATGCGTGTATTCTCATGTTGATGGTCTAGTAAAAGTAGAAGTTATTTCTTTTGTTCTCCATGTGTTGCATATGAAATGAGTGTGTTGGTCATGACAACGATGCCAAAATTGGAGGCAACGATGCCCAAATTGGAGGTTACGACGCCCAATCTGCAAGTTTGGTGGCATTGCATATAAAGAGTACAATTATTATCATGACAGATCTAGTGAATATAAACCATGTTGTTTATGAGCTTATGAGTCACGTTTTCAATTTCTTCTGTTCTGCATGTGTTGCATATGAAGTGGGTGTGTTGATCATGACAACGACACCCAAAAAGGAGGCAACGACGCCCAACATGCAAGTTTGGTGACATTGCATGTGAAAAGTACAATCATAATAATGGTAGCTCAAGTAAATATAAACCATGTTGTTTCGAGCTTATGAGTCACGTTTTTGTTTTTATTTATTTCTTATGTTCTGCTCGTGTTGCATATGAAGTGGGTGTGTTGGCCATGGCAACAACACCCAAATTTGAGGCAATGACGTCAAAAAATTTTCTCAAAATTTTGAGCGATGCCCAAATTTGGATTGTGGCTTTGTCCGCGCGTCTTTCCTTTATTAAGGGTATCTTCGTCATTTTTCCTCAAAAAGTGTACTTTAGCGGTTTAAAACAAATATAGGAGATTTTTCTGGTTATAATTCTATCACTTGGACCGACAAATATAGGAGATTTTTTTGGTTATAATTTTGATAGTCAAAGCGGTATCCAACAAATGAATGAATGTGGGAATATGAAAGGCGGTTGGCAGGATGACGGCTCACACTAGCCAAGGACAGAAGAGAGAGAAACGTCACCAACAGATAAGGGTGGTTTCAGTTTTGCGCTAAGGACCAGATGGGCCGCACAAAGAGACTGGGTCGAGCTGCTCAAATAACAAGGGGCTCTCAAATAATTAGGAGGCTGCCCATTTACAATGGGCCTTCAAAATCCTAACATTCTCCACCTTGGAACAAGTGCCGGTTCACAATAGTGGACTCAAAGACATTTTAACAGAAATGGTTCATCATCGCCTTATCCCTTCACTTGATCCAACACAAAGCAGGACCAAAACAGGAAAAACAAAAATTTCAACAACAAAAGAAGCAGAAAATTTAAGAGACTAAGCTAATTCACGAAACATAAAAAGTCAAGATATCATGATTGCTCACAAAGAATAAGCATGGATTTCTGGAGAAATCACAGAAAACGGGTGTGAGGTTCCTGGGTGCGACCGCCCGCGCCCTGGATAGGGGTGCGGCGTGCGTGCGGATCGCGGACACCACCGCCTCGCTCTGCTCCACCCTCCCTTGTTTAGGGGAAGACGAAATCCAAAGTGCGAGAGAGTCTTTGTCTATATTAGCACGTTGGAATGTGCCTCGGTTGCCTTGAGTGGATTTTGTATCCAAAATGGGAACTAAGGGTTTCCTCATGTCAGGTTATCCCTTATTTCATGGATAACATGATATGGGAATGCATTACCTTTCCATTCTCATTCTCCCCTTTTTTCTGTCAGGGGATAATAGAGAAGTGCAAGAAAAGATATTGCGACGCCCCCACTTATGGATTTATTAAAATGGCCTTATGGCCCAATCAGATTGCTATGGGAGCTATAGGTTTCCCGCATCAAGTTATCCCTTGTTTAGGGGATACCAGGATATGGGAATACATCACCCCTCCATTCCCGTATCTCCCTTTTTTGGGAGAACAGAAAGTGCAAAGAGGGAATGTTGCGAGGCCCCACGGATCTCGAAAGTTTTAGAGTCGCCACCTTTATTTTAAGGCAAAAATAAAGGAAAACCGTAAGAGAAAACCGTAGATTTTAGAAAACGGGTTCGGGGCTAAGTTACGAGTTGGGAAGGTGCTAGCACCCAACTCGCCTTTCGGTCTCAAAGCGTTTTTGGCTGAAATATGCTCATTGTTATATTAATCTAGCAAATAAATAAGGTCTTATTTTGACAAGGGAAAATTAAACAGATACATTCGTGGCTACATTATTTACGGACTCGCAGCCGCCTCATTCCAATAATTACAAACACATTTAAGAATATTTGGCTATTATAACGGCTCTTTTACATAATTTTTCCTAAATCTAATCCGGGCAGCACAACGGCTTATATTGGCTACATTGTGCCGGATTTAAAATACAACTTTTTGAAAATAAATAAAAAGAAAAAATATAAATGAAATAAAAATACGCCCTTAAAGGTATTACCTTTTAGAGCGGTGGTGTGCTCGCTACGTCTCTGCGAGAGGAGTCTTTTTTTTTTTTTGAATTGAACTGGAATTGAAATTTGAACCTGGATTTGAGGCTGGGGCTAGTCAACTCGAGGCGAGTGGCGACTTTATTTGGGTAGGTTTTGGCCTTTTCAGTTGGGCGGAACCTAGACTTAAGTTTTGACTTTTTTAGCTCGTTACCCGGGCAGAGTAACGGCTTATTTTGGGATTTTTGGACTGGGGTTTTAAGGTGGATACCTAACAACTAGGCTAGGGATCACTTATAACCTATGGGTTTTTGGTTTGGCAGAGTTTGGCTGGGGTTTGGAGATTTTAGGGGCTTCCACTCACCTATCTCGCACCTCTCGTACTAAATGTATCGAAGGAACGAAGCAGAGCTTCGCTGCGATCGAAAATCTCGGATGAAAATTGTGTCGAGAACTGGGAGCCGGGGGCCTCTATTTATACTGAAGGAGAGGGACGCGGCTGGAATTATTGAATTTCTCTCCGTGCATCAACAGCTTGTACCGCGCGCTTGAAGGCTTGTACTTAATTGAATCTGTGAGACGCATGAATGAAAGCTTGGTGCCACCAAGCTTATGCTTGGTGCGGCACCAAGCTCCTCCTAGGTGGCACCAAGTGCTTTTTTAAAGTTTGCAATTTTGACACTTTCCTCCCCTGCAGTTCACTGTTTCGCGCATCCTGCTTTTTCTTTCGCATTTTTGACTTCTGCAACTTGACATTTGTTAAGTTTTAACAGTTCTTGATATTTTATGTCAGTTACATACCAGGGGTACGAAATTGGGGTGTCTACAACGGGTCAACCTCAATTACCGGGATCACCGGTGTCAAACATCAAAATTTTCAAACAAATCATAAAATTTGAAACAGGTAGGCTCTTAGTGTTCATATCAGCAAGATTCAAACTAGTATCAATTTTATCCAGGTAAATGATGCACTTAACAACAACATCACGAATGAAATGAAAATGAACATCAATGTGCTTAGTTCTTTCGTGAAAAACTGGATTTTTACAAAGTTGGATACCGCTTTGACTATCAGAAAACACTACCACTTTGTCTTTCAAAAAACCGATTTCAGCAAATCAAGCCTTTTAACCACAGCGCTTCTTTAATACATTCGGTAATAGCTATGTATTCAGCCTTGATTGTGGACAGGGCCACAACGGATTGCAGTTGAGACCTCCAACTAATGCAAGAACCACAAAGAGTGAACACATAAGACATGGATTTCCTATGATCTCTATCATTGGCATAATTTGAGTCAACATATCCTACTAATCTAACACCGTTTTCAGATTTGAAGAATTTCAATCCATAGTTCAAATAATGTTTTAAGTACTGCAACAACCACTTAACGACATGCCAATGGGGCAAGCCCGGGTTCGACATGTAACGACTAATTAAGACAACTAATGGCATAAGCTATGTTGGGACGAGTACTAACCATCAAATACATAATGGAACATATGGCATTGGAATACGAGATTCTACTCATTTGATTCATTTCAAATTGATTTTTCGGACATTACTCTTTACTAAGTACAAAATGGGAGGCAAAGGGAACATCAACAGAATTAGCATCAACCATTGAAAATTTACTCAAAATCTTTTCAGCATATGAAATTTGGGTCAAGTAAACAAATGAAGATTTGCGGTCTTTAACTATGTTCATGTCAAATATCTTACTAGCATCACCTAAATATTTCATGTCAAATATAGCAATCAAGCAATTCTTAACATATTCAATTGATTTAGAGCATGAGCTAATAAGAAGCATGTCATCCACATATATGAGCAAGAAAACAAGCAAATTCCAATCATCTTTGAAATAAAGATAATGATCATAAGCACTCTGCGTAAATTTCAAATCTAGCATGCATTGATCAAATTTTATATTACACATGCGAGGAGATTGTTTCAAGCAATATAAGGATTTCTTTAACAAGCACACATAGTCAGGACATTGATTATCCACATACCCCCCGGGTTACCTCATATAGATTTTTTCATCTAAATCACCATGCAAAAAAGAAGTTTTAACGTCCATTTGTTTCAATTCCCAATCAAATTGAGCTACCAAAGCAAGCATAATCCTAACAATTGTGAACTTAATTACCGGAGCAAAAATTTCAGTATAATATATTCCTTCCTTTTAAGTAAAACCCTTAGCCACTAATCTTGCTTTAAACATAATTGAGTCAGATTCACCCTTGATTTTATAAAGTCATTTGCAAGCAACAACTGAACAGTTTTTCGACTTAGACACTAAAATCCAAGTTTGATTTACATGCAAAAAATCCATTTCATCATTCATAACATTAATCCAATCATTGCAATTTTCAGATTTTAAAGCATGATTATAAGTTTTTGGCTCGAAATTATCAATAGATTCAAACACACCGAAAACAAATGAAGTCATATGAAAATCATCGAAACGAGAAGGTGACCTAGTAAGGCATCTAGGTCTATCACGAACAAGTTCATAGTCATGCAAATCATCCAAATCGGGAATTTCATTTTGTTCATTTTCAATATCTTCGTTTTGCTCATCAAGTTCATTTTCATTAATATTATCATGCTCACTTTCAGAATTCTCATTTTCAGGCAATTCATGTTTCAAAACTTTAGCATCACATGTAAATTTTCAAAATTATGGTTGGTCACTTGAACTAGCACATTTGATCTAAGGGATCCTCATGCTCCAGCCATAGAAAGGATAGGTTCAGCAGGAAAACAAGCAAGGAAATCCATTTTCATTAAACACGACATCCCTACTAATTATCACTTTTAATCTCAGTTGCTCATGTAACCACAACCTATATCCTTTAATGCCCTTCGGATATCCCAAAAACAAGCATTTGACCGATCTAGGTTCAAGTTTATCTAGTCTCCTATGGGCATAGGTAGTACAACTACAAATCTGCAAGTTCGAGAAATCAACTTCCCTACAAAAAAACACTACCTCAAGACATCGACCATGCAAGAGAAAAGACGGAGATCTATTAATGAGCTAAGCGACAGTCAAAACTGCCTCTTCCCAAAACTTTTTGGAGAGACCCGAAGTGGCTAACATGCTCCTCACACGTTCTAGAAGGGTTCTAATCATTCTTTTCGCAGCACCATTTTGTTGGGGATTATAAGGTAAAGTTTTGTGCCTCTCAATCCCATTTTGAGCACAAAAGTTATCCATGTCATGGTTACAAAATTCTAACTCATTATCAGTCCTGAGTATATTGATTTTAAGATCAGTTTGGTTTTCAATCAAAGTTTTTCAATTTTTAAATTTCTCAAACACTTCAGATTTGTTTTGCATCAGAAACAACCACACTTTCCTAGAAAAATAATCAATGATTGACAAAAAACAACGATTTCCACCATTAGTTGGTAAACTAGCTGGACCCCACACATCAACATGTGTGAACTCTAAAGCATGTTTTGAAGAAAACTTTTTAGGGTTCGGGGGAGGTGGAAAACTCACTCGTTTTTGCTTGCTCATAACACATGTTTCACAAAAAGGTAATGAAGAAATTTTATCCTTTCCAAAAACTCTATTTTTGTTTAAAACTTCAAGGCCTTTAGAACTCATGTGACCTGGTCTTTTATATCATAATTCAGTTTTATCTTCTTTGACAAGATTTGCACAATTATCATCACAAGACATAGGTAAAACATAACAAACATACAAGTTTCGACGTTTTTCAGCCTTAGCAATCACTAAAGATCCTTCAAGAATTTTCATGACACCTTTTCCCCATTTACCCTCAAGACCCACATCTTCCAAAGTAGCACATGAAATGAAGTTATTGAACAAATCAGGCACATGTCGAACATTCTTTAAAGTTAAGCAATTTCCATAATTAAATTTCAGACACACATCACCAATTCCAGCAATTTGACATTTTTTTCACATTTGCCATAGAGACAAAGCCGGTTTCCATTTCTTTGTAAGAGCTAAAACTGTTTTTAAAAGGTGACATGTGATAAGTGCAACCTGAATCTACCAACTATTCGTTTTTGCAAGAAAGCATAGATTGCACATAATTCACAATATTATTACACAATTCAGTTACCATAAAAATATCAGCACTACTCTCACCATTGGAAGCCATATTACAATCATTTTGCGGTTATGGTTCGGGTTTTTCTTCTTAGGATTAGGGCAATCCTTTCTAAAGTGTCCTACTTCTCCACAATTATAGCATTTCCGACTTTTAGTTTTCGATTTAGACCTACTCTTGTTCTTATTCCTACCATTTCCAGAATTCTGACTTTTTCCTTGGTTCTGATTTTGGTTGTTTTTCTGGTCATTGTTTCTTTCGAAAGTCCTGCCTCTCACCATATTAACCTCACCAGAGTTCGATTTACCTTTTCTAGCAGCCTTTAAATCTAACTCTTTACCTTTTAAATTATTAATCACTGTATCAAGCGTGATCTTATCCCTACCATACTTAATAGCAGATTTCATATAGACATAAGATTCATGTATAGTATTTAAAAGCACAATCGAGGTATAATCGTCTATGTCTTCAACTAATTTGGTAAAAACATCGATGTTGTCTTCCATATCTTTGTTTAAATCCAATTTAAAACTGAATTTTTTTTTCTCGAAATGATGAATTTTACTTGGCAAAGTTTTATCAAAGTAAAGTTCTTTCCAATTTTTCCCAAAGACTTTTAGCATGTCTATGTTTACCACATTTCCGCATAACTGGAGCGGACAAGTTCAAGATAAGAGATGAGTAGACACTTTCGTCCATTTCGCGAATAGCTTCTTCTGATGTATCTTTTAAAAAATTATGAGTTATGGCTTTGAAAACTTTCTCTTTAACTAAAATGTTTTTCATTTTTTGTTGCCAAATGGAAAAGTCACTTTTCCTATTAAAGGGTTCCAAACCATAAGATGTTGCCATTTTGAAAATATATCACATAAACAATCAGAAAAACCAAGAAGAGCACAAAATAGACACAGAAAATCCGAGATTTTGAAAAACAGAAATTTTCAAAAAAAAAAAAAAACAAACAAACAAACAATAGGTAGCAAGCATATCTAAGCAGCACTAAAACAGGAAAAATATAACACCAATGAAGCGTGTCTAAAACCACTCAAACATAACAGTTCTGGAAAAACAAAGCAACAAACCCAAGTTAAGAAATAACGAAAATATTTCAACAGATCTAGTACTGAAAGTAAAAGAGAAGCAAGGGTAATCGAAGCTCACCAAGAAACTCTGGAAGAGAGTTTCTAAAAATTTTTGGATTGAAGGGGGCTCTACCGATTCACGATACGAGGACGTGAGAAGAGACTCTAGTACCACTGTTGTGGATTTGCACCATACTAATTCCCGAAACAGTCCCGTAGAGAAACGTAGTAGCCAAAAAAATTAACAGACCCAATAACCATAGTTATTACAGAATAACTAAAAACAACTCACACACATGATTACAAATCGGAGTGGGGGTAACAGTTTATTGTACTGGGGTCTAAAACATTAAGTAGACTGGAACACAAGAAATCCCTGAACACAGAAAAAGATTAGGACAGAACATAGTATATAAGCTAACTTTGAGTATAAAGAAACGGAACAGAGAGCAACAAACAGAAAGAAATGGCAACAGAAAATATGAAGCAACGAACGAGAGCTCGGAGTCGCCGTGTGCTCAGACACGACTCGTCGTAATCAGTCACGTAGACCTCGGCTAGGCTCTCGTTGGCTCAGTAACCCTTTCACCGACCATATCCACCAACGAGCCCAAAGGAACCTACAGCTCTCACTCACAAGGTTAGAGCCACAACGAGAACAGGCTCAACCTACAACCTCCGGCAACTGAACTGAGAAGGTGACCGGAGAAGACAACTGGAGAAGGCAAAACATAGAACCACTGTAAACCCACCAAAATGAACCCTCTCTCAAATCTCACAGCAAGCATTCACAAAGAATGGATGAATCAAACGTAACTCTCTCACACTCATAAACACACTACCGATTATGGTGACAAAGGGAGCATTCAACCTGGAATCTGGACTAAAGGAGAGAGGCGGTGGGGGGGTAAGAAAAGGTTGCAGAAGAAATCTCCTAAGGATTTCACCTTCTGCCCTACCTCTGTGCTCTCTGTATTCTGTTTCCACCCACACCAACAAATTGATGAATATGGGAATATAAAAGGTGGCTGGCAGGATGACAACATGTATTCAAGGACAGAAGAGAAAGAGAGACGTCACCAACAGATAAGGGTGGTTCCGATTTTGCGCTAAGGACCAGATGGACCGCACAAGGAGATTGGGTCGAGCTGCTCAAATAACAAAGGGCTCTCAAATAATTAGGAGGCTGCCTGATAGACGTATTTTATACATCTATATCGAGTACTTTTATGACTTAGAAATAACAATTCCACGAGGCTTTTGGCTACTAATATGTGTTTTTGAGTTATATTGTGAGTTTCAGGATTTTAGATGAACTTATGAGGATTTATAGAGCTTTTATTGAAGAATTTGAAGGGTGCAAAGTGCAACATTTGAAAAGATGTAAAAGAGTCAAACTGGATACCTTGCGGCCGCAAGCGTAAAAGGCCTTGCCCTCGCAAGGTAGGTAGAAAGTAGCATTGCCCATTCAAGACCCTTGCGGACGCAACGTATAAACACCATGCGGCTGCAAAGTCCCCAGAAACCGATTTACGAGGTCTTTCTCCTGGATTGAACCTCCTATTTAGAGCCGTCAAAATGGGCCAAACTCGATGGGTTGGTCCGCCCCGTCATATTAAAAAGGTGGGTTGGGTTTTAAAAACATCACCCCGCCAAAAGGCGGGCTTAATGGGCTAGACCCAAACGGGTTGCGGGTTAAGCGGGGCGGGTTAGTCCGCCTATTTTTAATTATATATTTATATTACAAACCCTATCTGACTATCCCTCTCCCTTATCTTTTTCTTCACGTCACTCTCTCTCCTCCCTTTCATAATTTCATTTCCAGTCGTCACCAATTCCCCCCCTCTCTACATCAGTAACATCACCGCCTCTTCTCTCTCTCTCTCTCACACACAAATCCCCACATGGCCACAGCCACAGGCCCATAGCTTCTTCTTCTTTCGTCTTCAGATTTCAGCACGACCCTTGGAGACACGGACCGAGGAAAGGACGCAAAGATCAGGAGAATAAAGTGAAGAAAGAGAGAGTCCCAGCCATAGTTCAAGCACTGGATAACAGATTTATTGATGGCGGAGGGCGAGGAGGTCATAGCGGAAGGAAGAATCTACAGTCTCGGAGGCAAGACGACCATGACGGCGACAGCGGCAGTGCTGGTGATATTCATTTTGTACTCAGAAAAAGGAAAAGAGGAACAAAAGCACACTATCCTTATGAGATCCAAAAGTGATGAGCAAAGAATGGTAATCACCTGTATAATTAATTGTTAAATTGTAGTCTCCATAAAAATTATAATTGATGCCAATAGCCTGCCTGGGTGACTGGAATGCAACTTCCTTCTTATTGATCTATTCTGTTAGTGTTTAACTCCCTTCCCCTCTTGATCCGGCGACTGCAAGTAGCTTTTTCATTCATAGATATATTTTGAATTTGGCTGTATTATAATTTTCTTTTTTAGCGGGTTAGTCCGCCCCGTCCCGCAACCCAAGGTGGGTTGGGTTGGGCCAAGGTATTTCTGGTCCGCCATTTTAACGGGTTGGTCCACCCCGCCCCGCTGAGTGGTGGGGTCCGCCATTTTGTGGGTTGGTCCGCCCCGTTGGTCCGTTTTGACGGCTCTACTCCTATTCCCCTACAACATCTTAGATATAAATAGAGGACGGTAGCCAAAGCCAAAGGACATCGAGAAATTGTTAGGAAACGGTTCTAACACCGATTTTAGTTTGTATTACATAATTTAGTCATTGTAATTACAGTTTTGAAGATCGATTCATGTATTCCTTCATCTCGCTGCTTGGTTCATCTTCAAGGATGAACTAACCGTCCATTAATATAGGAATTGAGAGGTAACTTGTATCAAATCTATTGCTTAATATATTTTTATTTATTTAATTCTTGTTGATCATGATGTTTATCAACCCCTTTATTGTCTAGTTTTGACCAAATGAATGGAATCGCAAGTAATAAAGGCCTAGAGGTGCGGATAGCTGCACGGTCAAATGTATATGTCGTACACTGGCTCACCATCATGATAAATTGAATCTATCGATGCACGAGAGTGATAAGTTAGGGTCAGGTTCATATATATGACCTAAGTGACAGATAGGATCCATATGCTCTTGTTCTTAGGGTATAGATTGGATGAATTATTTAGGATGGAGACTGAACTATAACTTGACAAACTATATCTATCTTTCGTAAACGAACTCAAGGTATTGAATGATACTATATTTAAAAAGCAATAGAGTAGACGCAAGTGAAACTCCAATCCTGGATTTCCCTCCTCCATACAGATCTTTATAAGTTTTAGTAGAATAAATTAGTTTAAATAAAACAAATAAAAAAAACCTCGTAGTTTAAATTGCTACCGATATTCTTGTCATCAGTATTCTTCTTGCCTCTGTGGTTCGACCCTTGCACCCTTGCTTCCCAAACTATTCTGCAATAATCTTGTACACTTGTAAGAAATTAATTAAAATATGACACGATCACTGCTCATTTACAATGGTCCTCCAAAATCCTAACACAAGTTTACAGATTGCCCTTCTTTGAACGTCAGTTCCCCTTTGGACTTTATTCAAGCATATTTTAAGTTTCACGACATCTCCCACAATAAGTATACTGCAGGATCTTTACCTTCTTGATCAAACGTGTTATAGTTGCATCACCTACCTTCATTTGAAATCTAACAGATTCACTGGATCAGTCCTGAGATCTGATTCATAATCTTTTGGATCGATTGGCATTGGACATCAGTGGCAACAACTTGTCTGGCAGTATCCTCAATTCCATAGGGGCAACAATATTAGTGGTTTGATTCCTGGGCAATTGTTTTAGGGCTCGTTTGTTATGGTCGATGGCTTATTACTTATGGCTAGTAGCTTAAGCTAATAGCTAAATGACTTGTGACTGATTGCATGATAAACTGTTTGTTACAGATGTTGAAAAGTTGTTTATGAGTTGTTATAATTATTTGTTAAAAAAAGGGTCAAAATTAGTATTCATATTTTTATATATATTTCATAAAAGGATGAAATGAGGATAATTAAATATTTATTAATGAATAGTTGTCTTCATCTTTTAAAAAAAAACCAAAAAAACTTAAAATTTTGGCTTTTTGACTTTAGCTTTTCAATGCATAAAAGGTGTTGTACCTTACTTATTTGCTTTTGACTTATAAGCTGAAACAAACACTCTAAATATGGTTTTCAAAAGCCAAAAGTCACACCAAATAAGCTGCAACAAACGAGCACTTCGACTAACTTTACCTTGATGGATCTCTCTAACAACTCTCTATCTAGGTCCATGACTCCCTGTCAATTGACCCTGGCTTGGCTAATACTCTTGCCATCATACAAGAAAGGTTGGTTGCTCAATCTATCAGGAATCCATTTTACGAAAAAGGAATTCTTTTAAAGAGGCCCTTAATAATTCACAATGCACACGTACGATATGAAAGACAAAATGAAGCTGATTCTCTTTTTTTTAAAAAAAAAACAGGCCACATACCTGCAAGGGTCGCATCCTTATTCCTTGATCTTATGTCGGGATTGCATTTCTCCTGCAACAACCTCATGGTGAAATCCGGTAAGAATTCGGACTGGTAATCTAGATCTGTGCATAGAATTGAACCTGTATCACAATCAAGTCACTGGACCCATTCCAAGGCCGCTATTGATGTTATTTTTGTATTGCTTTTTGATTTTTTTTTTCAAGAAATAAGGAAGCTGAGTTTTCAGCCATTTTAGTGTTGCAGTACATAAATGTCTTTAGTGTCCATATGAAATTTTCAGAAAAAGGCCAATGAGTTTGGGGGAGTAATAGAAACGTTACGAGGTTATCAACTAATAGTATTGATGATAGAAAATACTCTTTACGTAAGACCTAGTTATTACTATGTATTTACTAATATTGAGATTGCTAATTTTCAGAAAGAGTCAGATATCACCAAATTATTTCCATATAATCATCGAGAAAGAAAGACTGAAGTGTGTTCATTGAACAGTTAAATTTAAAAAAAAAAAAAACAAAGGGAAAGGGGCTAACAAAAAAGGATAGTGAAGAAGTGCGAGCATTAATAGGATAAATCAGCCAAGTCAAAAGTTCTTGAAACAGCTTTGCACCAGGATTCCACCTTCTTCTTCCGCCATTCCTCGCTTAACATAGGATGGAAAGTAGTAGCTTTCTTCATCCTTTCTCCCGAAGAAAATATCTCATCTTTTGTCCAAACGCCAACAGCTAATCCAGCTGCATAGGCTGCTCCAAGAGCTGTCGTCTCTATGTCAGCTGGCCTCACCACAGGGCTACCTAGCAAGTCTGCCTGCATATTGTAAAAACAACAGTTAGAAATGGTAATCAAACACTGTTTACTCTATTTCTAAGAGATTTAAAAAGCAAAACTCACATCTGAGAATAGAGTATGAAAGCAGAGAAACGGACCTGTATTTGCATAAGGGTGTTATTTACAGTAGCACCCCCATCCACCCTAAGCAAGAACTCCCCTTTCTCATTTTTCACTTCACCCATCTCTCCTGCATCCTTGTGCATTGAATCCAACACATCCTTCACCTGAAAACACATGCTTTCAAGCACTGCCCTCGCGATATGTGACTTATTTGTAAACCTTGTAATCCCAATGCAAACTCCACGAGCATCATCACGCCACCACGGTGCAAAGAGTCCATTAAAAGCCGGCACAAAATAAACTCCTCCGGAAGAATTAACCTGCAAAGCCAACTCCTCAATCTCACTGGCAGAACTAATTATCCCTAAACTGTCCCGAAGCCATTGAACAGCAGCTCCAGCTATAGCAATTGAGCCCTCTAGAGCATAGTTGGCTGGAGCTTCTTTCCCAAGCTTAAAAGCTAAAGTGCTCAATAGACCATGATTTGACTTAATAACCTCTTCACCCGTGTTAAGAAGTATGAACGCCCCAGTCCCGTAAGTGCTTTTCGCTTCACCTTTCCTGCAAGCTTGCCCTAGCATTGCAGCATGCTGATCACCAAGGCATCCAGAAATTGGTATTCCGGTAATCGGCCATCCTTTTGCTATTTTACCGATCACCTCAGAGTTACTGACAATTTTGGGTAGGATTGCAGGAGGAATTCCTAACGTGTTCAATGTGGATTTGTCCCAATCGAGTGTTTTCAGATTCATAAGCATAGTTCTTGATGCATTCGAGACATCGGTGACATGTAAACCAGTATCCACACCACCAGTTAAATTCCAAATTAACCAGGTATCAATGGTTCCAAACAGAGCATCCCCTGTTTCAACAGCTTTTTTGACAGCTTCAACGTTATCCATCAACCATAAAAGCTTCAATGCACTAAAATAAGTGCTTATAGGCAAACCACATGTCTCAACAAAATGAGTCCTTCCCCCTGATAATTCATTCTCTAGCTTCCTGATGAAAAAGAAGTCATGAGGTAAATTTTTTGCAATGCATAAAACTGTAATCACTAATTAGTAAATAAAACATATAAACATTCACTAAATATACATAATTTATGAGACAATCAACATAAGATATCTTGTCGATGATTGCATATATATATAATTATGTCTTATTTGGGGCTAACGATAAACTCTCCCAAGACATTTGTACTCAGAATCATTTTAAACAACAAATAAGTAAATATTAATGCGAAAAATAGAAATTTGGCAATCCGATCAAATTGGGTATTTCATCATTAAGGTATCGAAAAAGTTCAAAAGGTGAAATGAAAGAAAGAAGTGTAACCTGCAAATGGAACTGGTACGAACATCCATCCAAACAATGGCGTGATAGAGAGGGCAGCCGGAGGATTTGCTCCAAACGACGGTGGTTTCACGCTGGTTAGTGAGTCCAATGGCGTTGAGACCATTGTCAACGTTGTGGCCATCAGCGGTGGCCTTGTCTAGTGCCTTTGCCATACATATCCTCACACTCTCCAATATCTCCATTGGATCATGCTCCACCCATCTATTATTCAAAACCAACATACACACACACACACAAATAGGATCGATCATTAACAAAGCGAATTGCACACACACGAATAGAATCGATCAAAAACAGAGCGAATTGCGCGCACACGCACAGAGTGAGAGAGAGAGAGAGAGATGGGTATGAGTTGGGTTGACGAGCTTACCCTGCTTCTGGGTAGAACTGAGTGAACTCGACCTGGTGGGATCCGATGGGGCGAGCGTTGCCATCGTAGATGATGAATCTGGTACTGGTTGTTCCTTGATCTATTGACCCAATAAACACTTCCGATTTCGGCATCTCGTATTTTGTATTTCTTGAAATCTTTTGCTCACAGAGAGAAGTGCAATTCAAACTGATAGTATTAAGATTGAGAGAGAGAGAGAGAAAGAGTGTGTGTGTTTTTGATGAGCCTAAAAAACGTTATGAGAGGTTCCGGATAAACAAGGAAGCTGTTGACTATTTTTCCTATGCCTCCAGCCTCGAGGTTTGTGAAGGTTTATCCACTACTGTATATTTTTTGTGATATCATTTTCACTTTTCAGAACAATGTACAGTACGGTGCATTAAAATAATATTAACTCATAAATTGTTATAATCAATTAGTAGTTTTTTTTCCGGTTTTTTAAAACGCATATTAATTAAATCGTACATAAACAAAGTAAAGAGAATAAAAAAAATTAAAGGATAAAATAAAAAGAATCGATTTATTAACAATTATACATAAGTATATCACTAATCATTATAATTTTTTTTTAAAAAAATTTATACACAACATTTATTGTCTTATTAGTTAGTTTGTTTATCTTCACCGCATATCAATAAATATCATCAAATCAAAATAATGTATCACTCTAAAAACTGCGACATATAATTGTCCATGACTAAATACTAGTTTTTTCAAAAAGAGACTTACGTGCAATTATTGACTTTGACACTTGTTAATTGTTATTACATATATATCAGCAATGAAAATTGTCGTCTCTAAAACTTGAAAGACAATCTTACATCAGATAAAGTTAATGATAATCTTGGGGTAAAACATTTTTCTTCAACATTGCTTGCTTTCGAAAATTTTGTTTCAACAATGTGATCCCCAAGATTTATGATGATTAGTCTTGTTCCATTGCACAACCCTACAACATGATCAATATTTTTCAATAGCATTACAGGAACACCAATTTTAAGTGTCAATTCATGGCTTGGCAACCCCCGAACACTTTATACTATTCAAAAACTTTATAGAATGAATGTCTTCGAAAAATTTGAATTTTTTCCGCCCTGCAAATAGAATCTGAACTCAAATAAGTTCTTTCTTTTAAATGATTACTTTTATTAAATTATATTTGTATTTTATTAATAAAGAAGTTTCTGATAAGAAAATAAACTAAAATTAAAATAACAAAATTATTTTTACCGTTAACTATTTTTAAGAATTTGTTTTAAGCTTTTGTTCTGTAACTTATTTTTATAGTTTTGCTACCCTCAGCTTAAATTATTTTTGTTTTATTAACTCCGTAACTATTATTTTTGTTCCATCAAATATTTTTATTTTACTAATATATTTTTGTTTTACATAGCTATTTTTAAGAATTTGTTTAAACTTTTGTTTCGCAAATTATTTTTATTATTTTAGTAACCTCGGTTTAAATTGTTTTTGTTTTATTGACTCTGTAATTATTATTTTTGTTCCATCAAATATTTTTATTTTGCAAACTTATTTTTGTTTTACATATATATTTTTAAGAATTTGTTCTAAACTTTTTCTCTGTAAATTATTTTTATTTTACTAACCTCTTATATTTTTATTTTTTTTACTCCTCAACTATTATTTTTGTTTTAGTTACTATTTTTTATATTTAAAGAGAGAAAAATATTTAAATATAATTAAAATAGAGGAGATAGTGACTTTTATTTTTATAGTGGCTTGTTCCATAAATCATCAATTGTTATAGTCAATTTGTTTGTTGATTTCTTCCAAATTAGTTTTTAATTTTTATACTAAGCCGGCTTTGGAGCATTTTAAACGAGTCAATTGTTTACGTTTAAAATCAACTTGCTCGCTTCTTGGCCCTACACGTTTCAGAAATTCACAAAAATCAAATGATGTGAATATTTAATAACTTGAAATGTAAACTCAATTACTACTCCAGATATATACCTTTTAATTATAGTTATAATTAAGGCATATACTCTCAAGTCTCCACCTCTACATTTACATATCAACTTCTAAATAATAAGTTTAAGGTGATGCTATTTTTACTATAATATTTATTCAAAAAATATCAAATGATATTTCTTACGGTTCACGTAAACAATATAATTATTTCTTTATTTACTAAAATTATGTTACATAATAAAAAATTAATATTTTAAGGGTTTTTTGTCAATCAAATTTTGAGAAAACATGAGATCATTGTTTATTGAAATAAAAAATTTACATTAAGATTTAACTAAAAATTAACCGTAAAAATCAATCCAAGATTGAACAACCATGGTTTGAATTAAATATAGGCGATGTTAATATGATGTGATTGCGGAGGGTCACACCCACACCTCTTAAATATTGAACTTATGGTGGTTTAAATCAAGGACGAATTATCGTCTCTATACTTCTTTTTTTTTTAAATTCGTATTAAAATCTTAAAAATGGTTCATCTAGTAAAGTTTGTGATGCAATTGATCCTTCAATTCAATTTCATTATTTTTTTTCGTTAGGTCAACGCACGTACGTCTTACATAATATTAACAAGGGGTATAATTGATAGTTCATATTATAAAGTTCAGGGACCACTTATGTAATTAATAAACTTATGTTATAGTTATTTAAAATTAAACTAACTAAATTATCATTTTTCGTTTAAGATAACGATACCCTCCACCCCTTCCTAAATTCATGTCTCCCTCTCTTTCTCACATACAATAACCCATTCTTGTCATTGAAGCTACCTTCAAATGCTCTGCAAAAACTACTGAACTGGGTTTATTAATTCAAAATTCAAATTAAACTCAATATACTTTGCAGCTAACTAGAGATCCTAACCCCCAAAAATTCTTAGGACAAAATGGGTACGAAATACTATTTCTCAACGGTGAGAGTTATCACTGAACAGAGGTATGAAACCTTCTCATTATAAGAATACCATTTGTTGACAATGCTAGCCCTTCTTGCCTGTGCCGAAATTCTCCACGAGTATACCATTTGATATTCCATTGCAACTAACTACACTGGGTTAGCAATCTGACGGCAGCTAACCACAACAAGAGAGACCAACGAAGAAAGTCAGAACCCTTCTCTTAGGCGAACTTAGATTTCAATATGGCCTCAGAGAAGCAAGCTATTTGTCTCTCTTAGTGCCTTCTCTCACTTAATTAGAATCGTGAAGTTTGTCGATGAATTAATGACGAATTTGAAGATAAAAATTGCAAAGGTTAATGGGTCTGCTGTTAGGGGTGGCAAATCGGTCGTGCTGGGCTGTTATCGGACTGACACGATAACAGCACGACACGATAAGCTGATAAGCACGAACACGAACACGGCACGATAAGCTTATCTTGCCTAATATTAAAACCTGAACATGACACGATAAAAACACAAAAAGCACGACACGACACGATACGATAAGCAAACAAACACGATTTATTTAGTCAGGCCCGTTAAGGCCAATAAACATTATAAAATATATAATTTTGATTTTTTAATACATATTTTGAAAATTTATCAATATAAATAGTCAAGTAATTTAAAAGTCATAAATTTTCAAATTATAAAACTATGAAATAATCATGAAAATAGTTCGAAAAAAATGAATAACCTTTAGTAAATTTTTAAAAATATATTTTTAAAACATATACTCCGTATATTTTAGTTATCGTGTTTTATCGTGTCTTACCGTGCTTATCAAGTCAACCCGATAACAACCTATTTTTTATCGCGCCTTATCGTGTTGGCCCTATAACGACCCGAACTCGATAAGTCTCAGCCCAAACCTTATAATTTCGTGTCATGTTCGTGTCGACCAATCGTGTCGTGTCTCAAATTGCCACCCCTATCTGATGTGAGGAAGTAAGTAGGCCTGATGTGACGAATTTACAGGTTTTAATGGGTCTGCTGTGAAGAGTATACAGGTTTTAAAAATAGTCACTTGTTGTCAAACATTGTGCCTTGAGATAAAGATAGCAAAGTGGGGCTGCCAATGTTGGAGTTGCGGGAGACTCATTCAAGTCAACTCAGACAATTATTTTGAGTTAGGCAATATGAATTAATCGTGAAATATTAGAAGTCGGGAAAGAATAGTAAACAAGGTGACAATTGCACTAATTGATCAATTACAAGTAGCAGCCAAGCCAACAAATCAGCAAAGACATAAACGAATTAATTGGGGGGAAATTCCATTGATGATGGGTTTGTTGTTGGTGTCTTTGACTTTGGTGGAGGATGGGATCAGAAGCTTGTTGTTTAGACCCAAATGTGGTATGGACTTTTAGGGTGATGGCGGAATATGGGTGGTCTTTGTGAACACGCAGTAGTTGAAATATATGAGAGAATTCAAGTATGCTTCAATTATATATATAACAAGAAACTTACATGGATTTATATAGTATAATGAAGAGATTACTTAAAATCAAGGATCTAATTCCTAACTCTTATAAATTAGGAATGTGATTTACTCTATGATTAGGAAACTAAATATCTTTGGTCTGTACAAAAATATTTCAACACTCCCCCTCAAGTTGGTGCATAGATATCATGCATGCCCAACTTGCCAAGACAATTTGAGAAAACACGTTTTGATACAACCTTGTTAAGGACATCTGCTAATTGATCTTCTGACCGAATCTTGGGCAGTTCCATAATTTTGCTTTCCAACTTCTCTTTAATAAAGAACCTATCAACCTCAACATGCTTGGTACGATAATGTTGGATAGGATTATGAGCTATATCGCACGCAGCCTTGCTATCACAGTATAATTGAATTGGTTTCTGTGGTGGAAAACCCAAATCATGCAAAAGCAACCGTAGCCATAAAACTTCACACAACCCGAGTGTAATACCTCTAAACTCAGCTTCTGCACTTGATCGAGCAACAACATTCTGTTTTTTGCTTCTCCAAGTAACAAGATTACCTCCAACAAATGTGAAGTAACCAGAAGTTGACCTTCTATTATCAATTGCTCCAGCCCAATCAGCGTCAGTATAACAAACAATATCTTGCCATTTTGTATTTTTAGTAAACAAAATTCCTTTCCAAGGAGCATATTTCAAGTATCTTAAGATTCGCACCACAACATTCATATGTTGGTCGGGTCTTGTGTGAGCCAAGTACATTAGCTTTCCCACGAGCCTTTGATACCTTCCTTTGTCAACAGGTACTTGGTTTACTTCAATGCATAATTTCAAGCCTTCCTCAACTGGTGTATCAGCCGGTCGACAATCCAACATACATGTTTCTCGCAATAAGTCCAAAGTGTATTTTCTTTGGGATAGAAAGATTCCATTGTTTGATTTTGAAACTTCAATCCCAAGAAAATATTTCAAGCAACCCATGTCTTTCATTTCGAATTCTTTGGACAAGTGTTCTTGCAAAGCCTTCATTTCTTCTCGATTATTTCCTGTTACAACCATGTCATCAACATATACAATAAGAGCACTAATCTTACCATGTTCCTTTTTCAAAAGCAAAGTGTGATCTGAATTGCTTTGGTGGTATCCAAAATCTATCATAGACTTTGTAAATCTTCTGAACCATGCTCTTAGAGACTGCTTCAGTCCATACAATAATTTTTTCAGCCTGCACACTTTTCTACTTTGTTTTTCGGATGCCATACACCCTGGTGGAAGCTCCATATAGATTTCTTCAGATAACTCACCATGTAAGAAACCATTTTTTACGTCAAACTGCTGCAATGGCCAGTCTAAGTTAGCAGCTAATGACAACAATACTCTTACAGTATTCATTTTCGCTACAGGTGCAAAGGTTTCAGTATAATCTACTCCATAGGTTTGTGTGTATCCCTTTGCCACCAATCTTGCTTTAAACCGTTCAATTGTGCCATCTGCTTTATGCTTTACAGTGTAAACCCATCGACATCCTACTGGTTTCTTTCCTAATGGGCACTCAACAAGTTCCCACATTTCATTTTTTTGTAAGGATTTCATTTCTTCATTCATCGCAGCTCTCCATCTTGGATCGGCTAAAGCTTCCTGTATACTGTTAGGAATAATCACAGTAGATAATTGATTTATAAATGACTTATTTGATTCTGACAGGTTTTGATATGATACAAAACGGTTCATGGGATATTTGGCTTTGCTTGAAAGATCAGGATTATAAGAAAGTTTAGGAATACCTCTAGTGAGACGCTCATGTAATTGTTTTCTAGGTGGTTCAGGTTCCAAAACAGGAGCATCCTCATAAGACAATTGGTGTGGTATATTATTTAGGGACTCAGATTCTTCAATCACCTCTTCATTTTCAATTGATGATCTCATAGAGATATGTTCTGGATCAACCATCCTTTCATACTCAAATTGATCTTCCCCATTTTGCTCACCATGCTTCAATATGTCATCATTGCCATTTAGTTCACTAAAACATTTTTATCAAGCAGTTGGTATTCCCCTTGAAACTCATACTCCCCCTCAAGCACATAATGTAGTGTCTAGACTTCATTATGATGATTCTCCCTCTGAAGTTCAGACTTAGAAGGAAAATACATTGAACATTCATGGAAGACTACATCCACTGTTATAAACATTCGCTTAGATGGAGGATGATAACATTTGTATCCTTTTTTATTTGTAGCATATCCAAGAAACACACATCGAAAAGCTTGTGGAGCGAGCTTATGTCGTTGTTGTTTATGGATATGTACAAATGCTATTCATCCAAATACACGAGGAGGGAGATTTGGTACTAGAGGAGAAGTCGAATTTTCGGTCAGTGCTTGAAGTGGTGTTTGGAAGTCAATGGTGCGTGAAGGGGTTCTATTTATTAAATATACTGCAGCGGAAAGAGCTTCTCCCCAATAACACAATGGCATATGGGCTTGAATCAATAAAGCACGAACCACTTCAAGTAAATGTCGATTTTTCCTCTCTGCTACCTCATTTTGTTGAGGTGTATCAACACATGTGGTTTGATTAATCATTCCTTCTGCTTCCAAATAATCTTTCAATTCAAAATTTTGATATTCCCCACCATTGTCACTGCGAAGAACTCGAATATTTGCATTATATTGAGTTTTGATGATTTTGTGAAATCTTAGAAACAGTAAATTCACTTCATTTTTTGATTTCATTAACCATAGCTATGTCATTTTGGTATAATCATCGATGGATGTAACAAACCAACGAGATCCACCCAAAGTTTTAAATTTTGATGGCCCCTATACGTCAGAGTGAACAACCATAAAAAGCAAAGTACTTTTATTTAAAATCGATGGAAATATAGTTCGATAACTTTTTGCAAGTTCACACACATCGCAATGAAAACTAGAAACGTCAATTCTTTCGAACAATCTAGGAAATAACCTCTTTAGAACCAACGAGCTCTAGCTCTACTGGTACTTCTCACTTCTCTTAACGAATAGGTTGGGTGTTCGAGTCTCACTAGAGACACCCTGGACTTTACAACTCTCAGTAGAGAGGTCGGGTGTTCAAGCCTCTTCAGAGGCATCGTTGTTGTTAAAGCCTTATCCAAAGGCACCATTTAGCTACTCACTTATCTTAACGGAGAGGTTGAGTATTCAAGCCCTACCAAAGGCACCCTGGGACTTAACTACTCTCAACCGAGAGGTCGGGTGTTCAAAGCCTCACCAGAGGCACCATTTGTTCGAGCCACACCAAAGGCATCATATATATATAATTGTAGCCTTTCAAGGCATTAAAAAAAAAAACTCTTTAGATACCCAAAAGATGCATGTCCCAACCATCGATGTTGTAACTAGATTTCTGCTTTATTATTGTCCACATTAGAGACTGCTAAGGCTTGACTCAACTTGTCTGAAGTTTCTGACTTTAGGTCTAAGTAGTATAGGTTCCCTTGCTTAATACCACAACCAATCGTCCGTTTTGTTTGGATGTCCTTAAAGAGACAAAAGTTAGGCCAAAAAATGACAATACAAGATAAGGATTTTGTAATTTGAGGGACGGATAAAAGATTGCAACCTAAGGAAGGAAAAAGTAAAACAGAGTTCAAGTTCAAAGTATTAGAGAGGGTTAAAGACCCTTCTCCAATAACTGGAGCCTCACCACCATTTGCAGTTGAGACAAATTTATGTAGAGATGGTTTAATTTTAGTGACCTGCTTAGAATCAAATGCCATATGATGTGTAACGCCTGAATCAATTATCCATGTGTTATTACTAACGGGTGTAGAAACATAAAAACTCTTACCTCCATTGCCGGCAGTAGTTATCATTGCTAAAGTTGTCTCCACATTATCATCTTTTGTGTTTGTTTCAACAGCAGCAACAGGAGATTGAATCTTCTTTGCATTTCTCTTTCGAGGAGCTCGATTATGATCCCACTAATCCGGATATCCCACGAATTCATAACAACGCTCTTGGTATGTCCAGATTGATTACAATGGGTACATTTGTAGGCAGATTTTCCAGCACCACTATTTATCTTGGACTTATTCCGAGTCATCATTGCTGCAGCTTCAATGTTTTCAGGCTCTCCTTTGAATGTAACACAACGATTGGCTTCTCGTCAGATTAAAGCATAACATTCTTCCAGATTTAGGATTGATTCTTTCATAGAATATCCCTACGAACTTGTTCAAAGCAATCATCAAGTCCAGCAAGGAATATATATACCCTTAGCTTGTCGATAAACTTTCGATATACTTCGACATCATCAGGATCTTTCATGACCACTTTATCTCTATGGTCCAGTTCTTGGAAGATTTCAACTAACTCACCATAGTATTCAAAGAGATTTTTTTCATTTTGTTTGGCAGCAAATACTTGTTGATTTAAGGCAAATATTGGTAATTCATCACTTCCATCATAAAAGGCTATTGACAAAGTAGTCCAGATTGCATGAGCAGTAGGCAAGTGTACATACCTTTTCATAATTTCTGGTGTCATGGACATCAACAGCCACCTCTTGACCTTTTGATTCTCTGCATACCACTTTTCGTACCCTTCTTCTGATTCTCCAGGTGACTTCGGTTTTCCACGAATGAAGGAAAGTTTTTCCCTTTCTGCAATATGCATCTCCATTAGTTGTGACCAAACATCATAATTTGATTCAGTGAGAATAATGCTTGCATTGAAAGCATTTTCAGACTGAATCACTGAACCACAATAGGAATGGGACAATTTTTGGAGGATTCAGTTTTATCACTCATTGTTTATAACAACAGATTCAAAAGAACCTGATGCTCTGATACCAAGTTGAAATATATGAGAGAATTCAAGTATGCTTCAATTATATATATATATATATATACCACAAGAAACTTACAGAGATTTATATAGTACAATGAAGAGGGTAACTTATAGAAACTAAACAATCCAAAAAATCTTAGCTTAAAATCAGGGATCTAATTCCTAACTCCTATAAATTAGGAATGTGATTTACTCTATAATTAGGAAACTAAATATCTTTGGTCTGTACAAAAATATTTCAACTGTACCCATTTCAAAGCTCACAGCAAACCCATTTTTAATTCTTCGTCATCATCTGTATGGGTGACAAAATGAGTGTTATGGATAATCATGAGTTAGCCTATTATCCATGGTTATCCATGAATAATAAACTAACCCATAATTATCCATAACACTCATTTTGTCACCCCTAATCATCTATCTGCTCTCCCTTAATTTGCAGAAAAGCGAGACAGAGAGGGAGGGAGAGACACTGAACAAATTAAGAACATAGTAGTTGGTTTTTCGTCTCCGTACTTTTTGAGTAAAATGACTATTTTAAAACTAACCAATATCACGAGAGACGCACGTGCATTGACCTAACGGGAAAAAAAAACGAAAGTGGACGGAAGAACCATTTCCATCAAAAGTTATTGTACAAGAACGAATAAGGTTCGATTTTTTTTACAAGAACGAAGTCCAAAATAATGGTAAAGTATAAGGACGATTTGGATAATTCGTCCTTAAATCAAATATATACAATGTAAACATGGTGTAGTCACACCTACACCTCTTGGGTGAAAACTAGGAGCACTACCAACAAAGGTTTATATGGGTATTTTCAAGGGATTTAGTGTACAATAATATATCAAGAGAGTTTTTAAATTGAATCATTCAATAAAAATGGAGGTTGAGTATCTAAAGTAGATAGTCAACCATCCTCAAATCAAACATCTTTCTCTCCAAAATTTGATTTTTCTTCTATTTTTGGCATTTTTGCACGCAAGAAAAATATTTTTAAAAATAATAATATAAAAATACACATTTTTATCTATAAATAAAAACTTTATTTGACTCATTTAGATACCAAATGAATTTTTTATAAGTTTTGAAGTTATTGGAGATAAATATGGTAGGGTATAAAAGATTATTGGGCTTTGTGTCTAACTATTGGAAGAATTTTTTGTTTGGATAGCTTATGGATATCAAATATATTTTTGTATTCATTTTTAATAAAGGGCAAGACTATTTCTACTATGATTTTTGTTTATCCACTAGTACATTACTAATTATTATATCAATTAAGCACATATTAGGATAAAATTACCCTTTTGATTCCTTACTCTTATTAAGTTATCTAACAATGTTACTTTCCTAATTCCATACCTACATAATTTTTTAATTAAAAAAATAAAAACGATATTGAGTTACGTTCTACGTAAACAACATAATTATTCTTTTTATTTTTTTAAATATTTAATCCATAAATTCATGGGTCTCATGTTACGCAATTACAAAAATAATATTATAAAAATATCTTTTAAACTGAATTTTGAGAAAACATTTGATCGTTTCTTATTGAAATTAAAAAAAAAGTGTCATTAGATTTAATTAAAAGATATAATGGTAAAAAATCAATTCAGTAGTAAAATCATACTTTGATATCATGTCGTAAAATATTTATACCTTTTTTCTACCAATAAAAATTTATTCTAAATATTAATTATGAATTGGTTAACACAAATAATCAATTCAATACCTAGCATATTGTTATTATTGAATTTATTATATAAAAATATTTAACTTAAATTAATCTTTTATTATAGTAATGAAGTATCTCATATTATCTAAAATTTAGATAGATAAATACTTTAATGAATTAATTATGTCATAAAAAACATGAAATGAGTTATAAGATGACCGAAAAAATATATTTAGTAAAAAATGAAAATAGAAGGAAAAAACTATCTTGTTCATTGATATATTAAAATTTTAAAAAGTAATATGAAAGTAAAGTAAGAAATATATTGCTCAACTTCAAATGACAAATAATTAATTAGATGATAATTTTGTCCAAACATACATTAGTTAAAATAATAACTAGTAATGTAGTAGATAAGTAAAAAAAATGTAGTGGAAATAACTTCTCTCTTTAATAAATTGAGTATAAAATATAAATATTTCATTTTAATTGTGTTGAAAAAATAAAAATAAAAATAAAATATATGAAAAATATAGTGGTAGTTAGGTTTATTAGTTGTAATGAAAGAGATTTAAGGTTTTAAAAGATTGTATATTGAGTGATTATTGAAATAAAAAATTGTTTATAGTGTCAGGGCCGGCCCAACACTTATGGAGGCCTAAAGCAAACTCTAAAGTGAGACCTTTTAAAATCAAATAATATATTTTTAATTATTACATTTTTTATTTAAAGAACATCTTTTGTGCTTTTTAGGATGCAAAATCATTTTTAATTCTTGTAATCAATTTCATTTAATAATTATTTTTCAATCGAATAAAGCTAGTCCACTTAATCTTTGTTGAGACATTGTTGGTCTTAGATGAAATTTTATTAATTTTAGTTTTAAAAAACTTCTTTTTGGCGATGATTTAGAAACATTATTCTATAAGCGATATACGCATTTTGAAAAAAATCAAGTCTTATTATATAATTAAGTATGACAATTTGTGTATCATTTTTCATTTGTATAATTTCTTTTACAAATAATTTTGTAAATAGACCTAATTCATCAATATCAGAGTTGTCATTATGTTTTAAAGAATGTTCAAGGTTAAAACAATTGGCTTTTAAATTTTTATTATCCAATGACATTAATTTCTCATTAAGTAACCTAATGAGAAAAACTAGAGTCACTTTTTTTTTTTTTTTTAAAGGTAGTAATTTTTTTTAAAGATTCAAAGAAGGGTTTTTGCTTCACCCATTGTATAGTGTTTAAAAAGTGTAAAATGAATAAAAAATTGGAGTTAGCTAGACGGATAATACAAGGTGCTCACCAACAAGAACAAACTTTTGTCACAAAGTGGTTGGGTTGCATCACCCACCATCTTAAATATCCTTTCCTTGTAAGTTGTGATAACATTTGGTCGTACCTGTGCCTCCTAATTCCTAAACCTCCAACACCTTTTTCCAAACAAAAACAATTCAAATAGAATAAAAGGTTTTTCTCTTTTTTTTTTTTTTGTCAATCCAAAAACCTCAAACTAATTCTCAAAGTGGGGCAAGTACCAGAGCCTTTAAGCTTTTGTTACATATACAATTATAAACTCATTAACGCGCCCATTTTGCCACTAAAATCACATAAATAAAAAATCTGAAATCATATAATCAAATATATCTCCAATGGTAAACCTTTAAAAAAAAAATTAATCACACTTATTTATGTTTTACATCAAAAGCAAGAAACTCATATTTTTTTAATAGGCTTTTCTCCACAATCGTAAACTTTTATCACATCAAATAAGTATTAATATTGCGCTGGACCCCATTTGTATTTATTTTTCCTCTATTAACCACTTATTTCTTATGAATCTTTTACAAGGATAAAGTTTTTGTATAATCAAGATCCTTGTATGAAACTTAAGATTGGAGATACCCTAACTTAATCACAATAAATAATAAACCTTGTGAATTAACTGGGAACAGTTTCCTTTGGTTGTGAGCCAAGAAACACGTGACTAGTGCGGATGGGCAGAGAGAGAGACTAATAATGTTCCTTATTTGCTGCTCATTTCCTCCTCCACGTATTACGCGCATGAGAGCTAATGGAACCGCCTACAATTGATCAATTGAGACAATGTATAATCAAAATATATTAGGAATATTTTTTTTCCTTATAAATTTATACATGTAGCTAAATAGGTAACGAATTAAAGGCTAACATTATTACATGCTGCCAATGTCATTGATTACTTGATCAAAAGATCCCAAGACAAGACAACTAGACAAACAATGTTTTATGTAGCTTCCCATAAATCTAAGGACGTATGGCTCACACTTAGCTAATGCTCTGAAAAATGAGTTAATGGCAGGACCGAATTGGTAAGAGGGTCTTACAGAAAATATATTTTAAGACAAATCGCCTCCCCCACCCACTATTTATTGTTGTGGAGAGTTATAAGAGAGTGGAGATCCGTCGTATAGACGGTCTCACGGGAGATCCACTCTTTGAAGTTTTATGTTTGTGACAAAGAATATCGAGCAAATGGGTACCATTCCGTTAATTATTTTTCCTTCTTTACTTTTCCTATACTATATAATTTTTATTCACAAACTATTGATTTAAAGTATACAGTTTTTGTGTTAACAATTGCCAATTAATGTGTTTTAGCTAGAATTTAGCAAACTTGAACAAGCTACACTAGAAATTAATTATATATCTATAACTACTATTACAACAAAATTAATTGTTGTCCACATGACAATTTTAAATTGATTTTATCCCGCCAATAACATGTTGTCTAATCAGGAAGGTAATATATAATAAATGTGTTAAGCTTGAGAATACAATATTGTTTTGAATATATATATATTCATAGAAAATTTGTCTTTTCTTGGAATACACACATGTGTACTAATAATTGCACCTCTACGACTACAAGAGCCTATCGAATATGAATTAAATAGTTAAATGCATCTATATTATAAAATGCGTTGAGCATTTAACAATAGCTCTAGGAATTCGATAATTACAAACAATATAAAGCCTACAGTCGAAAGTACTCTTTGTCTTTTATTAATGTAACACTCTACAACTATATTTACAATTTTTTATCTTTGATTACTTCTTTAATTTTTATACATTACGGTCACTAAAATATTAGTAATTTTTTTTCTATGGATTTGGTGCACATCATGGGTGGATTACTAGTAAGGAGTATATATTATGCTTAAATAACAATTTGATCACTCTATTTTCTAACTTTTTTCGTTAAGCTCACTTTACTTCTTTTTTTTCTCTCAATTTAATCATGTTACTTGGCATTTGTGATAATTTGGTCACTAAGTGTCATTTATGTTAGTTAGGGTGGATGTAAATGTTTAAAAAAACAAAAATACCTTTATTAATTTATAAAATTAAGGGTATTCAACAGTCTCACGCATCTCCCTCATATCAAAACGACCCAATGGTGGGTAAGCAGCAACGGTCTCAACAACCATGGGCTTGATCGAAATCATCTTCACCATACCAGCATCATCATTCTTGAGGAACTTAGGCTCCTTCTCAATCTCTTTTCCAAACCTTCGGTCAATCTTGGTCAAGATCCCAGAAAACTTCACAGCAATGTGAGAAGTGTGGCAATCGAGAACTAGCGCATATCCATTTCTGAGAACTTGAGCATATCCATATCCATCTTTTGCAGAGACCCAGAATCACACGCAAGAAAGAGTGAGAGAATTAAGGGCAGTTAACGAAGAGAAGGTTTAGGGGAGTGCCACAGGGAATTTTTTTATTCTTGCATAAACCAAGTCACCACTAGTAATATCTCATCCCACGTCGGATAGGTGTGAGAATTGTGTTCTATTTATAAGGTGGTCACACACTATCTCTGAGTACCAACATCATCCATGGACTTTTGGATCGGCTTGTAGTGGGCCTAATGACCCAAGGTGCTGCGTGCTTAGTGGGCCAGTGTGTGGGCTACACGTAGCGGACCGGGCTCTCGGGCTCGAGTCGTTACACCACCACCACCGTCCGCCACTACATCCATCGCCACTATCCACCTCACAATCCAAGTCAACAGCAAACAATTTCCTCCTCTTTCTCCACCATTTCCAAAACACTCAAATCCAAAACTCATCCCAAACTCATAATCTTAAACCACCTCAAAACCCAATCTTTTAAAACCCATCTCAAAGTCACCTCCAATCTCTCTCTTTCTCTTTCCAAATTTCAACATATCCACTCAAATCAACCCCCAATTTCATTCACCCCACAGCTGCCACACCAAGATCCAAGCCATCTTCACCGACGTCAAGGAAAAGGGCCAAATCAAGAATATGATTACGCTCAACACGACAGTTTTGAGAGATCGAAAAATAGAACTGTTGATCTGAATGTCAAGAGTTGTACCATACAGACTTCACAATATCATAAGAGAGAAAGAGAGAAGAGAGGTTGTTATGTACTAAAATGGGAATAACGAACAGCAGATGGAGATGTAAATCAATATCTTATTTCTTAATCAAATTCTATTTCTTCTTTGCAAAACCCCATTGAGAAGCAATTTTTGTCGTCACTTCTTAATTGATGAGCCCAGGATTTCCACGAATTTTCCCGATAATTTTATTCTATTTTGTGCTATTTTTGTGTTAATTATGCGTTGAAAATATTATTATTTGTGTTTTTGTGCTTAATGTAGGTTTCCACGCATAATCGAGCTTTTCTATGGTGTTTATCACAAAGTTCGAGACAATTTCGGGCTTAAAAGTTGAATTGGAATTTATTTGGAGAAAGTCCGTTAAGAGATCCAAGGCAATTGAGGGCTAACGGAGGCTAACAACACTGACAGAGGACCAAACTGAAAAGCTGGAAGTGGGCAGGAAGGCGGCGCTAATTACAGAAAGCCCAAGGGCACCGGAGTAAGTCTTAAAAATCAAAGGGAGGCCGGCGCAATTGCTGGATTCTATGCTTTTGAGTTGTCGCCCAGCCAGAGGAGCCACGTGTCGCGCGCTCAGCCAGCCACATCTAGTCTGACCCGCGTGTTCTTCTTTCTGGATCCAGGTGACCCACGTGCACATCTAGCCTATCAGCCCGCTTCTCAGCCCACTCCACCTCTCATTTTTTAGCCCATTTCTCCTGGGTTGACACGCGAACTTCTCCTTGGTTCAGCCCTGCTCCAGCCCATGCCCCATCCTTCTTTTCTTTCCCTTTTTTGCCCCCATTTCTCTTATGTCTTTCCTATAATGCCCCTGCCTCCTCCAATTGCTTCTCATTTAATCTGGCAGCTTCATTTTGTGAAAAAAAAAGTCCCTATTCGGGACATTATTCCCAAATGGGGCACCAGCCCCATTTCACAAAAAAATTCATCAAATCCTTGAAGCTGAATCACCTTTGAAGGTTTGGAACATCATTTTAAGAGCCAACGAAGCATCTACAATGATTTCAACCCCAGAAACGCAATTTTATCGATTTAATTCTTCCTATCTTTATTTTTTATAGTTGTTATAATTTCTTTGGTTGATTAAATTTGCAAATGTTGAATTGGTTTATGCTTCAATTATTTATGGAATGCAATTATTTTTCTATGTCAAATGTAATGTTTTAATTTAATATATCTCTTTATTTAGTGCACATTCATGTTGGTTATTATTTTGTGAACTTAATATTTTTAATTATTTGGCCAATAATTAAATGATTATAGAAATATTTAGGATCCGCGAGAGCTACCTTTATATTTCGGACCAATCAATTTAATAGTTGATATTTTGTGACACACACTGATAGCCATTGTGAGACTTGGTTTGACACGCGATCGAACCACCTTAGCCATTCGTGAGGTCGGGGAGGTTAGGGTTGACTATAAGATGCGAGAGTCCGTAGTTAATCAATTTTAGTTATACCGGCTACCAACATGACTTGTAGAAAAATATAGAGTTTCTTTTTACGAAGTATTAACATGCGCTTGGTTATTATTGTGTGCTCTTTATGCTTTTAATGGTGTAGCGAACCATTAGATGATCACTAGAATGATAGGATACGAAGCGAAAGCCCTTCCTATTATTCCGAAAATCACAATAGTAGTTTGCGTGGTGTAAGACCGAAAGGAGATCGTGCGTAAATAATCTTTGGATACTTATTTAGACATGCGGTTATTTTCTCCCTTATGTTATGTGTTGCGATGATATGAGTCTGTAGCAAGGTTGAGGGATAGCTAGATTTGTTATACGTAGCGAAAGCCTATAGTGAAGAAATAGTGCGACCGACTACCAAGACTTGAGTTAAAGAAAAGTAAAAATAAGATTAAATTAAACACCAGCTAGACTAGAACTAATGCACTCCTATATTTTTATCTTGATTTGTTGTTGCGAAACTACCTCCGCAGTAGTGTAGATTTAATTACTTTCTAGGTTGTTTATATTTTTAGATTTTAATTCATTTTCTTTTCGCTCAAATATAATTAGTTAGCATAATTTTGGTACTTAGTTGGAGTGAGAATTACGCGCATTCCCTGTGAGATCGATAACTCGTACTTAGATACACTTTATTACTTGATACGGCTGGGTAATCTTGCCCAAGTTGCGTTTTTCGCACATCATTAATGCATAGATCGGATGTTGTGTTCTTAAGCCCTAAAGATTTTGATTCGGTTCTTGATGCTTGATCTGGAATAAGTAGTTGTTGAAGAAACCTCGTGTCTCCGTCTAGTGGGATGGTAAAGGGAAATCTCCAGTTCTGCATAAGGGATGAACAATTCATTTTGTATTTTATTTATTTTATTTTCATCTTTTAAGTTGGTCCAAATACCTTTCAGTTTATAAGTATTACTAAGGAGCCCTTTAAGTTGATGGCCTAATAAGGGTATTTTTGGGTCATTGTAAATATTTTAAGTTTTCCATCCAAATATTTAGACAGAGTGATGAACGTGCTATTTATGTCAAAGTAATTATAAAATTGAAAAAAAAAGTAGAGTGATCTTAACAAAAAAAAATAATTAGAAAGTAGGGTGACCAAATTGTTATTTAAGCATATATATTATAAAACAAATTCCAAGGGAGTGTAATTGTAGATATTATCAAGCCAATATACACAATATTTGTTCTCTCCAGCACAAAATGTCTTTTAAAATATGTCTTATTTTGGAGAAAGCAATCTAAAAACAAAATAATACAACACGTCCTCCTGTTAGGTCAATCGTTGACAATCAAAGTAAAGGAGACATATTTTCATTTCAAAGCCCAAGTCTTCATCAAACTTATTGGATTAATTGTGGGCCGATACATTTTTCTGAAATTATAACCGCTCCATTACTTTTAAAAAAAAATTGTTTTAAGTCCACTTTTATATAAAAAAAAATTCTAATATTGTCTGTCTTCTTCACATCCTGCTGAGCCTCTTTTCATTTTCTCTGACAATTTTCTTCATAGCTTTTGATCTCAGATGAACCACATAACCCATCACATATAAAATTGAAGCTCTCGACGAGATCTACAAACTCACTGGTTTCATCCAGTGAAGTCATCATTTTAAGGCCAAAAAACGATGTTTAAGCACTGTTTTGAGCTTCGAAATTTTTCTGATGCTCAATTTTTACACACAGATTTAGGGGGCGGTGTTCAATTTATTTATTCTGACGTCAAATTTGTCCACTTCGATGCACACCTTTGTTGATATTTGGTGACAGTGTTTAATAATTCATTCCAAAGCCAATTTTGTCCATTTCGATGTCGAAGAAATTATTTGCAAACAAATCTATTATCAATGCGCACAACCCTATCATGTTTAGTTTGGAGTCAAACAAATTGTCAAGTGTGTGCGCAAAATTCGAACAGGAGAGTACACTACAGCAATGGCTCCGATGTTAGCGTCGTTGCCTCCGATGTGGGCGTCGTTGCCTATGATGTGGGCGTCGTTTGGGCTGTAGCTAATGTTTTTCCTTGGACTATGATGCTTAGTTTCCTTGGGCTATAATGTGGGCGTCATTTGAGCAGTTGCCTATGATGTGGGCGTCATTGCCTATGATGTGGGCATCATTTGGGCAATGACCAATGTTTTTCCTTGGGCTATGATGCTTAGTTTCCTTGGGCTATGATGTAGGCATCGTTTGGGCAGTGACCAATGTTCAAATTTTGAGCGATGTCTAATGTTTTAAGCGATGCCCAATGTTTTGCTTATGATGTGGGCGTTGTTGCCTATGATGTAAGCATCGTTTGGACAGTGGTAATGTTCAAATTTTAAGTGATGCCTAATGTTTTGATCGATGCCCAATGTTTTACTTATGATGTGGGCGTCGTTGCTTATGATATGAGCGTCATTTTGATAGTGGTCAATGTTCAAATTTTGAGCGATGCCTAATGTTTTGATCGATGGCCAATGTTTTACCTATGATGTGAGTGTCGTTTGGCAGTGGTCAATGTTCAAATTTTGAGCAATGCCTAATGTTTTGAGCGATGCCCAATGTTTTTCATTGCGAGGCCCAAATATAGGCAATGACTTTGTCTACCCGTCTTTCCTTTATTAAAGGTAGTTTCGTTATTTTCCCCCCAAAAATATACTGTAGCGATTTAAAACAAATATATGAGACTTTTCCGATTAACGTTTCTCCACAAAGGACCGGCCCATTTATCACTCAAATTTATTTGATTGGTATTTGGTATCTTGCTCCTGTTATTATGGCAACAAAAAATTAAAAAAAAATGTAATAGCTTAGCCCAAATATTTGAGCCAATTCAGTACATCTTTTTGAGTTTGTTTCGTTTAGTATTCACTTAGGGTTCATAAATTATCAACTAAGTTATAAAATGGTAAAATTGTGACCCGGTCAATTTTTTAAATTTTTAATTGCTTAATTACCCCTTTTTTGTTTTACTGCTAAACTCCATTTTCATGAAATTATCCCTAAAATGCCTGCAGAAAAGAAAGAACGATAGAATGTCACAAGGATAAAGAGCAAATAGTGTGGTGATGTTCTTCTTCACCTTCACCTTCACTTTGAATATGATTGCTCCACCATCCTAACTTCCCATTATTTTTCTACTTCATCTACTGATCTTCAGTTTTACATGTGTCTTCTTCTTGTTCTTTCATTGTGTTTTTGTGTTTGATTCAAATTGACTCATTTTGTGTGTTATGTTGTTATACATATAAAATGTTTGATGAAATGCCCGGATAGAAATTTGTTTGTGGTTGGACACCCTTTTTAAATCACATTACATCATTTGTGAATCTTGATGCATCAATTTGGATAGGATGCAGAAAAGATACATCAATTTGAATCATATGTTCATTGTGTATAAGAAAGAACATAAGTGAAGATCTGGTTAAATAATATTTTGCAGCGCGATGTAATATTGATACTTGACTTGGTGCATCACGATGTATAAATTGGATAATTTAATTTAAAATTAATGCATTGCGATGCATAAATTAACGCAATGTGATGCATTGAATAAGTGATTTATACCACACCTCAGGTTCATTATGGGTATCGTAATCTTTTCGTCTCCAAAAATGTATTTTTCAATTTTAAAAAAATATAGAGTATTGTAAAGGTTGAAACCTTATCAAAGTGGACTGACCCTAATTTATCCTTTATAAAGAGATGTCGCCATAAACTTTAGTTAAAACTTTAGTTATCTGGCGGTTGGGATTGATCTCAACCGCAAAATTCAACGATCATGTGTCAATTATAAATAACCCCCTTATAAATAATTTTTCTTAATTGTGGGTCGAGTTATAATTGGGTTTATAAATTACCATTTAAAATAATATACCTCTCAACTATAACAATTTTTTTAAATTGTGTCTTTTATTGAACACAACAGTTTTAATATAAGTTGCCAACTTACCTGTCTAGCTAGTTATCTAAGGCTAACCCAACCAAAGAATAAGAATACTTAGGTTATAGGACAAATCGCAGTAATAGTCATTTACTCTCTTTTTTTTTTTTTTTGTCAAATTTGGTTATATGATTATTAAATTTTCACAACTATAATCTTTTTTATAAATATTGTTAAAGAAATACCGTTAAATTATCAATTTACATTTAATAAGGGTTAAAATGATTTATTTAAAATATAACTTATATCAAAATTTATAATTAATTTCCTAAAGTTTAAAAAACAACCCTAAAGCGTTCTTCCACAAATGTTTTGGAAAACCCACCCCCACTATTACAGGATAACACGCATACCTAAATATCTAGATCTCTTTCACAAACTAAATCATGTCTTTTAGAACTTCATTTAAATCAAATCAAACACGTCGGAAGGACAAGTCCAATAATAATACTTACATATAGGTATTAAAATCAAATTTTGATACATATTGTTATTATTTATGGATATCAAATAATCATAGATTTGGTACTAAAAAGGGTATCAAATTTAGTACATTTCCTAATACTACACTTAATTTTTATACCTTTTATTTTAACCATTTGACGATCTAATACTCTTACATAAATATCAAAATTTGATTTTAACACCCTACCATTGCACGAAGAGCCGGAGATGAGATAATGGAACTAAGAGCAGACTCAAATCAAAGGATTGCTCTGATCCATTGAATTGTCCCAATTAGGATTGAAAAAGTAATTGGGTGACAGTTCGTTCTGGGGAACAAGGACTTAGTCATTTTTCAAACTTTGATAAACTTGAATTTGATAAACCCAAATTTCACCACTTCTCGCTTTTCAAACCCTCGATTTCCAAAATAATTCATCCAGCTTTTGGAGGATGTTGAAGTACAGGCGGCGCCGACGTCTCTGCAAGGGGCACGAGTCATGTTTTCAGCTCCTTCAGGGATTTTATAGCCCCTCGTCGGGATTTGAATTATACGAACCCAAACCCCTTGACTTTGCTGATAGGTGACCACGTTACAGTCTTCAATTTCGTTGGAGGGTTCGAACGTGGCGGGTAGGTTTCGCGGCTGATATCCCAACCGAGGCCATGGACGAAGATTTTGGGGTGAACGGCGTCGAGGATACAGAGGGAACGGTTGTTGACAGCGACGTCAGCGATGAGGTCGATGAGTTGGTCTTTGAGGTAGGGTTCTAGAAGGGTTTTAATCTGATTGGAGTCAGATTCAGATGTGTTGGCATCTTCATCAGACGATGATGAGGGGGCAGAACGGGAATCGCCGTCGTCGGTAGTCGGAAACGACGACTGGGGGTAAGATTTTCTTACCGGCGGGTTTGGCTTTTGTGGAGTTCTTAAGCGTCTTGAGGGGTTTGCTGTTGCTACTGTGTCACCAAGATAGAAAACTTGCAGAAGTAGATTATTTTGCACCTCCCATGATGTTTTGATGCTACTGTGTATGTGTATGATAAAACTTAAATCTTTTATTTGGAATTATTTTGGGAAGAAGAATTTATGGTCATTTTTCAAATATTAGGAACTTGATTGTAAATTTTGATACAATTTAGGTTTAAAAAAAATTAGTCCTTACCAAATGTAAATGGATAACTTAAGGATATTTGATCATTTTCTCTAATACATCTATCAAAAGGATTATAAATGTAAAAAATTAATATTAATATAACCAAAATTTGACAAAAAAAATACTAAAAAATTATTATTCTGATCGACGTATAATTGAGAGAGCAATGCTGCAATTTGCTCCCGTTATCAATAACATCTAAGAGCAACCACACCCTATATACAATCCTCTAAAAATTTAAAACCTCTCTCATCTCAACTAACAAACCTAACTAACACCATATTTTTCAACTTTATTATTCGTATTTTTCAACACAATTGGAATAAAATATTTATATTATAAATTACATATTCTAAGAAATAAATATATTGTATTTTAATTATTTGAATTATTTTCATCTAAAATATATGTCAATCTAAGGGTCAATTTTTGTTTATAAGTATATTGTAGTTATTATTATTTTATCCTCTCATATATTTCAAACACGAGGTGAATGATTTTCTTTTGTTAAAAAGAATATACAATTTATTCATAAATTTCATATACAATATAGGCATTTTTCATTTTAATTAATAGATCAAGTTTACGATAATAATATAAAATGTATATCAGTAACTTACAATGATAGGACAATTACGAAGAAAAATGTAATATAATTAAGTTTCAAAGTGAAATACAAGGTATTTATTAAGTTGATCATATCTTATAGACTAACATAAGGTAAAAAAATTAACAAAAAAATTTAAAATAGAACAATGCATAAGCTATCCAAAGTCCAAACATTGTCTTCCATGAAAACACAAAGGGGGATTATAATAGAAAATAGAAAATAGAAAATATTGCAATACCTAAAACAACTTAGAAAACATGATTCTGCTTTGAAGAAAATCATTGCTTTCTTAATCTGAAGTAGATCATTAGAATTAAAGTTACAATGAAACTGAACATGTATATTACAATAGACATGATTCTTGCTATGGTAAGCAAATAAATTACCTGCAAAAATCTTCAACAGTTACCATTACATAACTGGTACTCCTACTGCTACAACTACTACCAAGCTCACATTGTATGTAAATCATACCGCTTTGAACACGTAAAACCTTACATATATAGATCAATGGTCACATTGTCTACCAAAATTATTCCAAAGATGCTCGATCAAATCAAGCCTAAGCTGATTGTTCATATTTCTATCTCGCACTTGATTTATTCGAGAACTAATAAATGCACCCAACACAGTCGGATCATGCTGAAGTAGTTCATCTGGCATTGTTTCACCCACTACAGGTCTCCATCGTTCAATATTTATTTGGCGTTCATCTTCGATTATCATATTATGCAGAATAATACAACAATACATAATATTACTTAAAGTTTGTTGGTCCCAAAATCTTACCGGGCCCCTGGTAATAGCCCACTTAGCCCGCAAAACCCCAAATGCCTTCTCAATGTCCTTTCTACAAGCCTCATGTTGTTGCGCAAAATGTTTTTCCTTTTCAGATCGAGGGCGCTTGATTGTCTGGATTAGTGTAGCGAAGTGAGGGTATATACAATCTGTGAGATAGTATGGCACGCACTATACATTACCATTTATTTCGTAGGGGTGTATGGTGTTTGACGTTGAATGAATATGTCGAAGATTGGGGATTGATCAAGCACAGATATATCATTGTATGTTCCTGGTGTACCAAAAAACGCATGTCAAATCCAAAGATCCTGGGATGCTACAACTTCAAGAATCATGGTCGGTTTTCCGGTGTAGCCAGTGAACTGACCATGCCAAGCCGTGGGGCAGTTGCGCCAGTCCCATTGCATGCAGTCTAATGAACCAATCATGCCTGGAAAACCACGATTCTTATTTTCTTCCATGAGTCAGGCGATGTCACTTTCATTTGGAGCTCACAAATCGCGCTCTGAGTACATGCTAACAATTGCCTCGCAGAATAGACGAACGATTTCTATAGATGTAGTCTCTGCAATGGCAAGGGCCTCATCCTCACGATCGATTGGGCTCCCATATATAAGAATCTACAAAGCATCCGTCATTTTCTGGATATATGAGAATCTCAGTTTCCCGGTACAGTCATAACGTTGCTGGAAATATGGTTGGGCAATCTCAATGTTCCGCTTTCAATTCTCGTGAAACAAGCTGTAAGCACATTCTAAATCGGCCACGAAGGCAATTTAGGGAAAATCGGATCATCAGCAAAATAATTTTTGACAAGGTCGTCGTGTGCTTTCGCACGATCTCGGCTTATAAATGTGGGTCGGTATACTTGAGGTTGCTCGGGCTCAGGCTCAGATTATTTAGCCTCATCGACAATGTGCATGAGCATCTCTAGGTTCTGCATTTGTTGTTGATGGAATGCTTCAAATTCATTGCCTATTTGCATATCGAAAGGCCAAAATGGAGGATTTGCCATGAAGGTAGTAGAAAATTATATTTGCCAAAACGGAGGATTTGCCTTGATAGCAAAGCCTGCAAAAACACAAGTGAAATATTATCATATGAAGAGGAATAACCAAATAATTGACATTGTATAGTAAGCTAGGTGGTTCATGGCAGATTCAAAGGCCGAGACCATACCAACACCTAAAGAATTTTATAAGATTATTATGTCATGTTTAAGTTGAATGGGTTTCCAGTGAGACTAATGAAGGAGGAGAGTTTTGTCTAATTTGATCCCTCTTCTTTGGGAAGAGTTGATGACCAACTCTTAGAGTACATATAGCTAATCTACTTTGTGAGTTCAATCAAACAAATTTCAAGATAAATTTAGTGATATTACCAACTCAAGTAGTGGCTGACCTTGGTGAAGGTCTTCAACTTACTTGTGTTTTCTGACTGGTGTTTTGATTTTCTTAGAATAACCCAAGAAACCCAATGTGAAATAGTGATTGCCAAATCTTGGAATTTCATAAATCACCACCTGAGTTTGTTTTTAAAATAAGGCATTTCATCTACCAAAAGAAATATATAATGCAGGGCGTAAAGGTAATCATGACTTACATATCTGGATAATTAATTTGGTTAATTTTCTCGTTTCCAATCCTGGCCAATTGGCCATTGCTACTAGGATCAACTGTTACATAACCAAGCGTAGAGAGCATACACTGGCATTTTTTATTTGTCATGTGGAGCAATGGCGAATCTAGAAAAATTCTAAGGTGGGTTCACAATTATAACTATTACATAAAAACTATAAAAATTACAATTGTCCCCTACGCGTTTTCATATTATGAAAACGTTTAATTAGATCATCATTTGTAACGCTATTAAACAACTCTTTTTCAACATAACATACAAGAGAGTCACTTAAAAATTGATCACACATTCGATTTCGCAAACCCGTCTTAACAATATTCATTGTTGAGAAGCATCTTTCCACACTTGCCGTTGTTACCGGCAAAAGCAACGCTAACTTCAAAAGTCGATACACCCGCGGATACGACAAATATTTGTTTGTTTGCACTAGCAATGTAGATAGATCAACAAGCCCCTTCAATTGGCTGAATCTATCATCTGTTCGCACATCCATAATATATGTCTCTAGTTGATTCTTAATAGTCATACGCTCAAATACTGAGAAGTCACGAGGATAAAATTGAGTCATTTTTATCAATGCTGCTATATTAAAATCATGAAAATCATTACTTGGATTCAAACTAGCAACACAAAGAAGCAACTCAGAATTGACCCCATTGAACCGATCATTAATCTCGAAAAGCTGCTTATTCATAATGGCATAAAAACATTTCACTCGATAATGAAAATCATTAGTAATGTGTCTTCTATGTCGAGGTTTGTAAGCATCAACATATTCAACAGTCATATCCAAACAATCAATCTTATTTTCATTGCAAAATGCATTAATGTCACCCAGAAGAGATTCCCACCCATTATCTCTTACCGCTTGCAATCGCGTCCTAGTAATTTTAACAAGTGACATAGCATTCACAATATCTCCATCTTTCCTTTGCAAAGCCATTGACAACTCATGTGTGAACCCAAATATAAGCAGCATCAATTGCAAATAAAAAACAAAATCAAATGATTCCAAATATCCCAATAAACCCCTTGCTTGAGCTCTTTTCAAAGCATCAGTACCATCACATGAAATAACTTCAAGAACTTTACGAACAGAAGAAACAAAGCAACCAAGTTCAACAATGATTTATGATGAGATCCCCAACGTGTATCCGCAGCCCTATGAAGACTTAGCTCTTGATTTAATCCCTTCCCTGTCTTAATTAAACCACTATTAATTCCTTCTGCCACTTTTTCTGCTTGTTTTTGTCGAATCATGTCTTTACGCTTACAAGAGGCTCCAACAACATTCATTAAGGTGAAAATCATACTAAAAAAGTTTGCAGTATCATCATGTTTTCTAACTACACCAACAAAAGCTAATTGAAGTTGATGGGCAAAACAATGAACATAAAATGCAGACGAATTTTCATTCAAAATCAAAGTCTTCAACCCATTGAATTCACCATTCATATTGCTTGCCCCATCATAACCTTGACCTCGAATTTTCATCAAGCTCAAATCATTATCAGCTAACAATTTATCAATAGCAGATTTTAAAGACAAAGCAGAAGTCTCCACATGGACGACACAAATAAATCTTTCTTTCACAATTCCATGAGAGTCAACATATCGCAAAACCACACCCATTTGCTCTTTGTCTGATACATCACTAGACTCATCCACCATCAAAGAAAAAAAATCATCTTTAAACTCATTAATTATCTTTTGTACTGTCACTTTTGGAAAACAATTAACAATATCCTTTTGAATGCTAGGAGCAACCATTTGACAATTTTTTTGGGGATGATTTTTATAAATACTCTTACCATGAGGATTCATATGTTTCATCAATTCAAGAAAATTCTCCCTATTTAAAGAACCATCACTCTCATCATGTCCACGAAAAGCAATCCCTTGGTACAACAAAAATCTACAAGAATTAATTGAAGCATTTAATCGATTTCGATACTCAATTTTCTCAATGTCTGATTGTCTATGAAGAGCAACTGCAATAGATTGACTTTGTTTCATTATATCATCACACTTCTTTAAACACACATAATGAGCACTATTAACCCCACCAACATGAGAATCCAACCTAACTTTTTTATTCCAAGTAGAAAAACCTTCAGTTATAAATGCCCTACCACCTTGATTGTTGATTTGATCTCTAAACAAATAACAACACAAGTAATATGCTTTATCTTCTTTCATGCTATACTCTAAGTCTCTAACCAATTAACATATTGATCAAACCAATCAGGATTAAAACGACGCATTTTATTTCCCATCATTTTCTGAGGGAAATCATGGCCACGGGGTTGACAATGCCCCTTTAATAGATAAGTTCTTCTAATTTCATCAACCTGGTTTGGGTGAAATTCAGACATCTTTTTCTTTTCTGCAGGATCTGAAGGAAGACTATTCAAATCAACAAAATCTTTCCTAGTTGAAGTTATGGGAACAGACGGTTGAGTACTAGGAGATGCACCACTAGAACCACAAATTCCAATTTCTGTCAATTTTCGTTTAAAAAATCTCTCCATATTCCCTTAATAGTCAAAAAAAACCTCTAACCCTGTTGAAAAGACAAAAAGCAAAATTTAAAATTTAAAGATTACAATTAAAAACAAATAAATATGTAACAATAGCACAAATAACAAATTCACAATTTGCACCCAAATAAATATGTAAATAAAAAAGCCCTAATTTTGAAAATATCATCAAGCCCTAATTACAAGTTTTCAACCAACCAAATAAAAAAGTCCTAATTTTAGACATCAAACATTTGAATATTCAAATTCAATAATTCAAAGTTTCAAACCAACAATATTTTATGAATATTATTAAAATAAAAGATAAACAAAAATTAAAAATTAAATAGATTATTATTTATAGATAGAGACAGACAAAGACAAACCTTGGTTGTTGGTTGCTATTTGATTTTGTAAAGTAAACAGTGCTTTGTCCTTTTTTGAATACAAAAATCCACTTAGTGAAAGGCTGAAACTGAAAGTCTCTTCTCTCTCTCCTAGTTTATTACTCTCTGCTTTACTTTCGCTTCACGCTTTCACTTTTGGTTCCCTTTCCCTGTTTGTTTGTTTCCCAAATCCCTTTCCCAATCCCAAGAATCCCAAATCCCGATTCCCACTTCCTGCCAGCTGGCGACTCCTCCAATCCTCCTTCGGACTCGATCTCTTCGGCCTGACGGCAGCGGGCGAGGCTACATCGGTGTGCGGCTGATCGCCTCCCTCCCTCTCTTTCTTTTAGGTACTTAGCGATTTAGTTGGGATTTTGGAAATTGAAGGTGGGTCACATTGAAAATTATATGTGGGTCACCTTGTAAAACGACGTCGTTTTACAAGGTGAAAAAAACAAAAAAAAATTGAAAGTGGCATCACTTGCACCCAATTTGGCAAGTGTACGTCCGCCCCTGATGTGGAGGATCCCTTGCAACAAATAAAAGTCTCTCAAACAACTAACAAGTTTTGATAAATTGTTTCAAAACAATAAAATTCAATTTCCGACTTGCATATAATGAGTTTGGCCCTTTTTTTTTTCTTTTTTTTTTATTAGTAAGAGTATTGATGAGTTTGGCCTTAGGGAAACTGCAACAGAAATGGAAAGAAAAAAGAAGTCTTGTAGTGAAGATAAATCTATCAATTTGTACTTGGGAATATTAAGTAGAGTCTTAAAATATTGCCTTTCAATGAAAACACAAAGGGGGATCATAATTATGGTACATTCTGTTCAAAGTAAAGTAGCAGTGTCATTAAAGGTATGTACCATAGACTATTATCTCCTTTCGGGCCATTAGAAACTAGAATCACATAACTAATGAACATGCACCATGTAACTACATTTGCTGCCTCCTTAATCAAAAAATGAAGACATCCAACTCAAGTCCCTGATTTCTGATAACTCATAGCCAATTACATTTATACACTAAATTCATGGCATCTCATACCACTATGGACGTTCTTAGGGGTGTTCTTTATTGGCAACTTATGGCTTATGCATGGTGCTTTTGACCAATAAATTAGTGTAAACAAAATTATTGTTTATGGATCAATGCTGGCCAAAGTACCTCCAACTCCAAGTAATATACTGCTAGTTCTATGCCAATGTTGATTTCGTTCCAACATTTACAAGTCAATGCAGATTGGTTTCACCTAGCAACTTTTTCAAAAATGTTGACAGTTGAAGACAAATACAGAATACTATAAGTACTTCAATTGCATTTCGAAAATCTCGGTGTACTTTAATATTATACTATGTTGTAGGGATTAAGAGGATTCATCTTTAGGATTCAATTACTGCATCCATTGCTTTTCTTCCCCTCAAACTGTTAAAGCCTAAATTTCAACCTCTTTTTAAGAGTTCCCCCCTCACCCCCAGTATATGGAAGGGTTTATTGGCTTTTGGTGAGGAAGAACCAAATTAATTGGAAAATTGTTAAATTAACATAATTGCAATTGGAACTACTCATTATTATACCATACTACTATACAAAATTAAGACTCTTGAGGCATTGCTAGCAGAGTAAAGCACAAACTGAACTTGGATATTTAAGAGTAAGAAATTTTTCAATCAATTTCTCCAAGTTGTTTAAAGTACTTGTATATCAATCAGATAACGTGGATATTACAACCCGCTATACATAGAACTTAGAGACGTCCCTTTAATAGAAAATTTTAAGGAATTGGTCATCATATAGAGAGAAACCATTAAAACCAAATCATAAAAGTATCCAACTTGCATAAAGCTAAAAAATTCATGAAAGCTATAAGCAAAATTTTCATGAAAGGGCTCAAAAGTGGGAAGTCCTTTAAAGGAAATATGACTCTCAAAGTGGCTAACAAACTAAACAGACCATGAATGTTATGAACACAATTTCTTCAAGCTTTTACTTTTTGCTGGATGAAGTCATTCTCTGGTAGTTATAGAGATGCTCAACTACTGTTTTTACTTTTGGACAAGTAGCAAAAGAAAAAGACTATCTCTTGAAGTCTTCTGAATCCCAATAGATCATTGCTTATAATTGAAGACAAACCTCCAAAGTCTTCCGTTTCTGTCTTTAATGTTTATAAAGTACTACATTGCTTTCTAAGGAAATTAGTAGATTTTGAAGCTACATATCATTGGCCAAACCATGACATTGTCAATTTTCAAAAGACCAACACATCGAAGTCCTGGATTCTATAAGTTTAAATTATAATAAGAAACAAAAACCATGTGTCATATAGCTTATGTCGCACAACACATTTGGAAGATCTAAGAAAGTAATAACTACGAATAACCAAATATCGATCCATATTGATTTCAATATACTAAAAGATGTGGAGTCGTAAAGGTAACATTAAGATATCTTCTATCCTTAATACACTGTAATTTCATGAACTACAATTGCATTTTAAAATCCCTTATTCAATCTCAAAAAAAAAAAAATACCAATCAATCAAAGTGGGTACAAGAAAGGGAAGAAATTGAGATTTGAAATTACCTAAATATCATGGAATGAAAACGAGCGTCACGGGGAGTCAAAAAGAGGCCAATGAGTCGGTTCGCCACTAAGACCGTGATAAGTGGAAGGATGCTTCTCGAATTGTGCTCATGAGGCAGAAAAGTTGGAATCATCAAAGATAAGCCAGAATCTTCGTCGGCCGATGAGGCGAAGAAGGAGGCGGTGGCAGTAAGAGGGTTTTTGTTGTTGAGAGGAGTGGTGTGGGGAGATAGAACGAGGAAGATAGACGATTAACAAGAGAGAGGACGACAACTGTTAACGGGAAATGAATCGCTGTAGACACCCCAATTTCGTACCCCTGGTTTGTAACATTGACATGCAATATCAAGACCTGTTAAAACTTAACAAATGTCAAGTCACAGGGTTGAGAATGCAAAAGGAAAAAGCAGGATGCGTGAATAGTAAACTGCAGGGGGGAAAGGGTCGAAAATTGAAGGAAAATTGAAAGTTGGTGCCGCGCCCAGTTTGCTAATAGGCAGCGCCAGGTTCCTTATTGAGTACTGTAGCAGTTCGCCTAATGCACAATTCTTTCAGCGCATAGTACAAGCCGATGAAGCACAAATCCAACTATAAATAGCAGTGCCCGGCTTCGCTTTCGGGACACAATTCGAAAAGGCCTTTCAGCCCGAGAAAACTATGCGTCGTTGTTACGCTGAGAAAGAGATCAATGAGTGAGCGCCCCCTCCTATAAAGCCTCGAAGCCCTGCCAAAACTTCTCCAAACACAAAACCAACCGGTCAAAGTGATCCTTAGCCCCCAGCTAGGTATCTACCCAATTTCCCCGGTCCAAAAACCTCGAACAGAGCAATTGCTCTGCCCAAGTAAAAAAGCCAACTCCGCCAGAAACAAGCAGTTGTTTTGCCTGATTTCCACTAGCAACAAGCACTTGCAAAAACGCATAGCAGTTGCTCAGTCAGTATACGGTGCCCGAAGCAACCGAGGCAAGCTCGGCTCGGACCAGAGGCAGTAGCAGCGGAAAAAAGACTCCTCTCCCGAGAATGACGTAAGCGAGCACACCACGCTCTAAAAGGTAAGTCTTTAAGGGAGTTATTTTATTTAAAAAAAAAACTATTTTCCATCCGACCCAATATAAAAATATAAGTCGTTGTGCTACCCGGATTTATTTAGAAAATAGCATTAAAAAGAGTCATTATTATGGCCAAATATTTTTAAATGTATTTGTAATTATTGAAAGGAGGCGGCTGCAAGTCCGTAAATAATGTAGATGTGGATGTATTTGTTTTATTTTCTGTCTTTGAATGCTTTATTTATTTGCTAGATAAATATAACAAAAAACATACTTTAGCCAAAAACAGTTTTTGAGACCGAAAGGGCGAGTTGGGTGCCTAGCACCTTCCCAACTCGTAACTTAGCCTCCGAACCCGTTTTTGCATTCTCTGGTTATCTTTTTTTTTGTTTTTTCTTTATTTTCTCCCTAAAATAAAGATGGCGACTCTGTCAAAACATTTTGGATCGCAGTGAGGCCTCGCAACATCCTTTCTTATTATTTCTCGTTTTCCCTTAGAAAATGGAGAGTGAGAATGAAAGGGTGATGTATTCCTATATGCTGGTATCCCCTAAAAAAGGGATAACTTGATATAGAAAACTCAAAGCACTCATAGTGATCCGAAATAGGCCTTAAGGCAAATTTTATAAAGTCTGTAGTAGGGCCCGCAACATCTTTTCTTACACTTTCCATTTTCCCCTACACAAGGGACGATGTGAATGAAAGGGTGATGTATTCCTGCATCCTAGTATCCCCTAAAAAAGGGATAACTTGATACAGAAAACCCATGGCTCCCATAACGGACCAAAAATCACTGAAGTGACCGAGGCGCATTCAACGCGCTTTTAGACAGCACCATTTCCGTATTTTTTATTTCGTCCTCCCCTAAACAAGGGAGGGTGAATGGAAAGCGTGGTGTCCCGATTCTGCACGTATGCACACCCCTATCCAAGGGCGCGCGGGACGCGGGCGAATCCCGAGAAACCCATAGTGGCGACTATACTGGGAGATTATTTTTATTTTAAATAAAAATGGAGGGTTAGACTCAGTAAAAAAAAACTTTTTTTTCTTTTGTTTCTGGCTAAAGTATGCTTATTATATTTTTCTAAGCATTTGAATATTGCGTTCTTATACATCCGTGTATATATTGTGGATATGATCTTCCATCTTGCAGCAATCTCGTTTCAATCACTGTTACGGGTATATTTAAAAATATTATTTTAAAAAAAATCAAAACAAAAAAACCCAAAAAATCAAAACATATATATATATATATACAATAAATTTTCGGGCAGCATAACAAAAGGGCTGGGGCTTTATTTTTATTATTACTTTATTTTCTGCTTTATATTATTATTCCGTTTGCTTTATTGTTATTACGCAAAATTTGTACATATTTTATTTCATTTTGTCATTTTATTTTGGGGATTAGGACAAATTTGTAATTAATAGGAATAGATAGATTTCCCACTTTTCTTTCTATTTCTTGATGTGATTGCTTGCTTGCTCGCACTCAAACTAAAAAAACCGAGAAAATCCACAAGTAACAACAAGACAGGTCATATCTGTTTTATTTTATGTTTTATATCTAGAAAAAAAAAATTACTGCTTTTTAGTTGCGCACACACGCGCATGCATGTAAATATATTCTGAATTACTACCCTACACCTTGGCCAGCTTACCCCCTGCATAAGCCATCGTTAGACTGCATATAGATTCTCAGGATACTTCAAAGACCAATCGGTTTTTGCATCTCTGAATCATTGATCAGCCCCTGTGTAAAAAAAATCAAAAAAATGAAAAAAAAAATAATAGAGCAAAAAAGAATGAAAAAAAAAAGAGATCAAAAAATGATGAATAAAAAATATGAATAAATACACAGGGGCTGATTGATTATTTTCTGATGCTCAACCTAGACCATTTTGAATGGTGGATCTCGGAAAGAGTATAGGCTCTTCGCCTAGGATCAGTCCGATCTTGGGGAGTCGAAAGACAGGTGAAATACAAGGGTCCTATACTCTGGAGAAAGAATCCACTGTTCCAGGAATAATCCTAAGACTGTCAAAACAAAGCAGGTGTTTGTCCGGTCAATTGTAGGGAAAATAAATAATAATAATAAAATATTAATAAAGGCACGCTGTACTCCTAGCCCAGAAAGCCTTCAGCCAACCTTTCTGATACCTCGAAACCCATTTTCCTCAGAAACCTGGCCCGAATTTGGAAAGGCAGAGATAATACTGGCCGGTTGATACGGGAAACAAGTGCAGAAAACAGATCAGAAAGTATCAGGGTTAGATCAGAAAATGGCAGAATCAATTCAGAGGGTATAGATCCGAGCAGTATGGCAGCAGAAAGTGAACAGTCCACTATGGGTACCAATACAGGGGCTCCAGGGTACGCTCCGACTTCGGCTATGCAACAATAGCTAGACCAAAATTTGGATACACAAAATGATCGCTTGCTAAGCCAAATAACAAATCTCATACAAGGTCCAAAGCCCAGTGGTGAGGAAATCTCTCCCCCTGCAGTCCCTCAGGAAGCATCAACCTCTTATGTTCCTCCAAATCCAATTTCTCAGCCAAATACCAACCCACCAAATACCACCATTACCCCAAATCCAAATCCTCCACCAAATCCCTATTATCCAAATATCAACCCTTTCCTACCATATCCTCCATATCCTTTCCCAAACACCAATATCCCCCAGAATCCAAATGACCTTCCTTTTCCCATCACCAATCCACTCCAAAATAGCACGCATATGGACCCAAAAAGCTATAACCCGCTGTAGGTTCCCGGGACGTGCGCCCCGCGTGCCCTTGGATATGGGTGCGCGTACGTGCGGATGCGGGACACCACTGCTCTCATTCCATCCTCCCTTGTTTAGGGGAGAACAAAATTAAAAGTACGAGAGGAGTGCTGTCTAAGATAGCGCGTTGGAATGCTTCTCGGTTGCCTTTAGTGGATTTTTGATCCAATATGAAAACTTTTGGGTTTCCCGCATCAAGTTATCCCTTGTTTAGGGGATACCGGGATATGGGAATGCATCACCCTTTCATTTGCACCTTCCCTTTTTTAGGGAAAACGGAAAAGTGCAAAAAAGGATGTTGCGACGCCCCCACTATGGATTTTATAAAAATAGCCTTATGGCCTATTTCGGATCACTATGGGAGCTTTGGGTTTCCCGCATCAAGTTATCCCTTGTTTAGGGGATACCAGGATATGGGAATACATCACCTTTTCATTCTCATTTTCCCTTTTTTAGGGGAAAACGGAAAAATGCAAGAAAGGAGTGTTGCGAGGCCCCACTGGATCCAAAATATTTTAGAGTCGCCATCTTTATTTTAAGGCAAAAATAAAGCAAAACCAAAAAAAGAAAAACCAGAGATTGTAAAACGGGTTCGGAGGCTAAGTTACTTGTTGGGAAGGTGCTAGGCACCCAATTCACCCTTTCGGTCTCAAAAATAGTTTTTGGCTAAAGTATGTTTTTGTTATATTTATCTAGCAAATAAATAAAGCCTTTAAAGACAGGAAAATAAAATCAAATACATCCGTGGCTACATTATGTACGAACTTGCAGCCATTTCCTTACAATAATTACAAATATATTTAAAAAATATTTGGCCATTATAACAGCTCTTTTACATAATATTTTCTAACTAAATCCGGGCAGCACAACGGCCTATATTTGCTACATTGGGCCGGATTTAAAGAATAACTTTATATAAAAAAAACAAAACTAACGCCCTTAAAAGCTATTACCTTTTAGAGCGGGATGTGCTCGCTCTGTCCTTCAAGGAGAGAGAGTCTTTTTTGTTGTTGTTGTGTTGTTGTTGTTGTGATTTGGGCAGAGTGAATGCTTATTTCTGATGGTTTTGGCTCGTTCACTCGGGCAGAATGACGGCTTATTTGTGGTTGTTTTGGCCTTTTTGTTTGGGCGGAATAACGGCTTATTTGTGGGTGTTTTCAGCCAAGTTACTCGGGCAGAGTAACGGCTTACTTTATGGTTTTTGGGCCGGGGAAATGAGGTGGATACCTAGATAAAAGGCAAGGGATCACTTTTAACCGGTGGATTTTTGTTTTGGCGGAGTTTGGACGGGGTTTCAAAGCTTTATGGGCTAAACACTCCCTATCTCACTTCTCTCACTATATCTCAGCGTTATAAGAACGCAGAGAAAAACTATCAACGTTTCTTCACAATCGCTCTTCCGTCTTCAGAAGTGAGCCCAACACCTTTATTTATAGGTGGGCAAGAGGACACATCCGGGATTAAAAATCCCTTCGCTGTTAAAAAATCTTGTACACCGGCCTTCGTCCTTTTACAATGCGTTAACCGGAGTGCTATCAGAGCTTGCATGGCGCGATCCACCCTTTGGCTTGGCTGCGCCAGATGTTGCTTTTGGCCGCGCCTAAAGCACTATTTAAGTTTCAAATTTGGCATTTTCACCCTCGCATTTTACCTGTTTTAAGATCCTCGCTTTTTCTTTCGCATTTTTGACTCATGTAACTTGACATTTGTTAAGTTTAAGCAGTTCTTGATATCATATGTCAAAGTCACATATCAGGGGTACGAAATTGGGGTGTCTACAGAGCCCCTCAACAATGGAGTCTACGGGCAACCCGAGGCTTACTGAGTAGACGAATATCGTTGATAAACAATAGACTCTCCAATTTCGTTCAATTAAAATATGAGAGGAATGCAATAGGTAACAGTTATAATGCAACAGTTTATCATGCTAATCAACTCCATAGCCTTGACATATTTAGTCGGTTATAACAGGTTATCGTTGTTTTTAAGCAAATATGCAATGAAATGCTCTAATGGTCGGACCTACTAGTGTAGGCTGCCTACGTATCCCTTAATAAAGGATCTCAGACCAAAACGTAGTTCAGGCCAAAAACAAGTCGAACAACCAACGAGGGTGTCATGTCCTTCGGGTCAAAACCCGTCCAAGAACACAGCGGAAAAGAGATTTTTATGTTTTTCGAAAAGCCGTATACAACCGCCCAAAACCGGCTGTCAAATACGATATGAAGATTTTAAAGTTTTTCGGAAACCATATTTCAACTGCGCAAAACCTGTTATCGAAATATGTTAAGAGAAATTTTCAAAAATTGTGCTCGACCGGTCAATACCTTGTCGCCAAACACAAATAAGAAAATTTTCAAATTTTTCGAAAACTGCACTCGACCGATCAAAATATGTCGCCAAGCACGGCAAAAATGATTTTTCTTCAAATTTTTCGAAAACTGTACCAAACCAATAAAAATATGTCGCCAGATACGGCAAAAAATATCTTTCTCTTTCCCTTCCTTTCTTCTCTCTCTCTCTCTGTTTTTTTTTTCTTTTTCAATATTCCTTTTTTTTAATATTCCTCTTTTTTTTTTTTTTTTTGAATATTCCTCTTTTTTTGTTTTTGAATATTCCTCTTTTTTTTGTTTTTTTTTTTGTTTATTCTAAAAGCAAAACTTGAAAAAGATTTTCCTTTTATTCACTTATTTATTTGAAGTTAGGATAAAGAAACCTTACCTCTCTTACCTTTTCGCGCTTGGGTGGCTGCTGCGGATTCAGCTGATCTTGATATTTCTGTCATTTTTGCTTCTTCAAGCTAGGGACTTCTTCTTTCTTTTCTCTTTTCTTTATTTTCATTTTTTCTTTTCTTTTCTCTCTTTGTTCTTTTTTATTTTCATTTTCATTTTTTCTTTTCTTTTCTCTCTTTGTTCTTTTTCATTTTCCTTTTCTTTTTTCTTTTCTTTCTCTTATTCTTACCTTCGCCACTTGAATTTCTTGGCTTTTCTGTTTATTTTGCGGCTGATCTGCTGGGGATATCACTCTTGTTTTGCCCTCGGATGGATGGCCGTCAAGTTTGGTTAACAAAATTACTTTCGTTAGGCTTTAGGGCCATTTTGCAACTTTTGGAACCTGGGGACTTAAGTGTCGCAGCTTCAAACTTCGGAAGGGGGAAAAGGAAAAATTCCTTTTTCCTACCCTTTTTATTTGACGGGGGAGAAAGGAATGGAGCTACTGCTCCTTTCTTCTTCGTCTTCTTTCTTTCTGCATTCATCTGCCGACGCCGACGGCATTGTTGTTTATTTTCATTTTCTTCTCCATTTTTGCTCCTTTTCTCAATTTTCTTTTACCAATTCAAGTGATTTGTCTAGCAAATGACTTCCTCGTCACGATCCAGGAAGGGGAAGGCTCATATACACCCAGAATCTGGTGAAAGGAGGAAAGAGTTTCCTCCTTTGGTCCGGAATAAGATCAAATACCGGTATTCTACGGACGACTGGGGTAACATTCTCCGTGGTCGGAACACTCATGTGTCCAATCTTCCACCCACTTTTGTAAGTTTCTTCTCTTTTTAGATTTGCCTGGATTTACTTAAGATCTGCTAGATTTTTGCACTGTTTGGCACTTTTGGAGCATTCCTGACCTTATTAATAATGTTTATGCACGTCATATTTATGCCTAACTGATGCAATTAAGTAGTGATGCATGAAATTTATGTAATTTATTCTTGCGATGCATGATTGAACTAGTGGTTACTATTTGACCATAATATGCATGACTTATATTACAAATACAATTGGGGCTATATGATGCCTGTTTTAGGCTAAAACATATTTTTGCATGCTATATGTTCACAAAACGGACTTTTCGGAATACAATTCAAATTTTTCTGAACACATTTTCGGGCACATTTTCCGGATAAATACAGGACAAAACAGATATATTTTATGCCCTAAAATTTATTTTTCATGCATGTTTATGCTGCAGGGACATAGTAAATGCCATAAGAATATTTATTTTCATGATTGGTGACATTTTATTTTCTTTTAGCGCACCCATAATGCAGCTTATCAGACAATAAATGTGAATGATGGATGCATGTATTACCTTATTTAATGCAGAAAAATTATAGGATGCTTACTAACATGATGCATGGGTAGAGCTGTCAAACGGGCCGGAATAGTGTCGGGCCTCATAGAACTCAAGCCCAGCCCATGCGCATTTCGGGCCTCTGGGCCTTTGGGCCTATGGGCCAAAAAAATAAAAAACAATTTATTAAATAAAACTCACAAATTAGCTAATAAATGTTATATCACACATACTTACTAGTCTAATTTACACAATTACAAAGCAAAAGTGCAACCAAAGCAAATATAAACAAAGGTAGTAATTTTAACAATTGAACGAAACAGAAACTAAAAAAACAATAATGTTACAGACCAAAGAAAAAATACATGTGCTACTTGAAGGATATTTTTTTCAAAAAAATTATAACCAAATTGAAGTTCATCATATTGTCCCCAATTTTTTAATATGTGTTTTCTAAGGATAGACAAAGTTTTTCGGGTTCTTGTTTGCAAAACCATACTAACTAGGAAATGTTCATTTTTTTATTCGCCCGACACAATCTAACATTTTAATTTTATTTTATTTTTATCAAGTTTAATTAGTTTCTTCTTTGTAAGTGTCACTTCCATCAATTTAGAATATGGGTTTCAACCAAAAAAAGAACAATGATTTGAAAATAGATCATATTGTGTCATAAATTTATCTAACCAAAAGAAAAAAAAGTGGTCTAAATAAATGTCTGATAGTTTTTTTCTTTTTAGATTTATGTTTTATTTTTTAATTTTGTAATTAAGTTTAAGTGTTTAACTTTATGACCGGGTCGGGCCGAGCTTTTCGGGCTTTTTAAGCTCGGGCCAAACACGGGCCTAGCGGGCCGGGCCAAAGAGGCCCGGGTTTTTTTTGGGCCTACTAAATTGAGGCCCAGGCCCTTAAAAAGTCGGATGGGCTGGACCGAGCCTATGGGCCGGGCTCGATTTTGACAGCTCTATGCATGGGCGCTATTTTATTCTATTATGCATACGATAATGCAAAAATGCAGTACATATGTTTAAAATGTAAAATACACTCTTATGATGCCTAGGATGCAAAAATGTCTATTCAAATGCAAAACAACACACATGATCTCTTTTCTTTTCTTTTTTTAATGGTTAAAACACATGTTTAGATGCACAAAAATGCATTTTTATTTATTATGGGGATGTGAAAAGAATACAACATATTCTTTCAAAATACTTTTTTTTTTGTTTTTGTTGTTTTTTTTTCACAGGAAATTAGCATGCTGCAATTTTATGATTCATGAAATATAATGCATGCGACATGTTCATCATTTATCTTTACTTATTCATCATTATTATTCATTCTTATTAATTCATTCTTATTTTATTTATTTTATTTATTATTATTTTTTACGAGGATGATAAAGATAGTGGACTTACCTCTCCTTTTTTTTTTCAGTTTCGCAGGCCATTCCAGAGAGTCCGGGCCTCATGTACCAATGTTATGGATATTTACCATATGTTGCCCGAGGCAGCACAGGTCCTGGTGGAGGGTTCTGGCTTTAGCGCCTTTCTTCATGCTTTTCGTCCCTTCACGAGCTACATGCCGATCTTCGATGTGCTGCGGGACTACTGGTGGGACACCACCCATACTTTTCACTTTAGCTGGGGAGAGGCGACCATGACCCCTTGTAACTTTGCCGCCATTACTGGCCTCCCTACCAGCATCAGGGAGACTCTAGCTCCGGACTATACTCTCCGTCGGCATCGAGAGGAGGTAGTGGACCTCTTGGGCTTCGAGCCGGAATTCAAATCGACGGACGAGATCTTTATTGGCAGCGTGCGACACTGGCTCCTCAACAACGCTGGGCGGGTGCCGGCAAATGATATGGCCGATGTGACTCGAGTGGCTAGAGCATTTTTATTTTTCTTTCTTGGCACGCCGCTCTTTGCCAACTTCTTACCACCACCGCAGTTTCCGTCCTGCTCGCAGTCGATTTCGGGCGGATCCCTTCTAATGATTGGGGACAGACGGGCCTGGCCGAATTATATGCTTCCATGGACAGGGCTTTCCGGAACGATTCGCCGACTTTGAATGGATTCGCCCCGGCGTGGGAGGTATATGCCTTTTCCTGCTTTTGCCGCTTTTCTCTTCTCTTTTTTTGGAGCATACATTTCTTTTTTATATTGCTGATAACATTTTTTTTCTTTGCAGGTCTGGGCTTTTTCATTTTTTCATTTCACGTCGGGTCGCCTCCATCAGTGTCCACCACCGCCATATCTCAGCGCAAGATATCGATGAGAATGGTTCACCAACCCAGACGACGGTTGTAAAAGGAAGGAACGGGTGCAAGAGCGGATCACTAGCTCGAGTCTGGGTACGGTGCACTTCCTTCCCTGGGAGGGCCTGGAGGGGCATTATGTTGTTGCCTTGGGATTGAGCCGCTACCGAATACTAATGGTATCCATTATGGTGGATTCGTTATATATGGGCGAGCGGGTTAATCGCCATCACCAGTTGATTTTAGTACCTCCGGTGGTGCCTCTTCGGCCTCCTTTCTGGGTGATACTCGATCCCGCCGAACAGTATCAAGATTGCCGAAATTCCTCATGCCAACAGATTTTTCCGATTATGGCGTATGAGGATTTCTTGAGGACGTGATGCATCCTCCTTTCCTCGCTCGCCGCGCCGAGACGGCATCTCGATGCTGGCTGACTGTGGACCTACTTCATCTCTCGAAGAGAATCTGGAGTTCACTGAGCCTGACGATGTCTTCTCTACCTTCCAGTAGCAGTGGGGCGGTCATATGGTAGAGCAGGTTCTTCCAGATGTCGAGGTCCCTGAGGAACATCGGGTCCCAGAGTAAGCCCGTTCGGTAGACACATTACCTTTACATTTATATTTCTCTTCTCTCTTTTTTTTTATATCATGCACATGTATATATTTTTTTCATCTTTTTTTTTGGCATATTTTTTTTTTGGAGACTAATATATTATTTTTGTTGTCTCACTTTTTTCTTTCTTTTTAGGTGAACGTGTCCACCTACAAGAGGTCTTTTCGAGGGGTTTTCGGATTAGAAAGCTTTATCGAAGCTTGGCCGGACGAAGTTTTCAGCAGGGGGCAAAGACATGGGCAAACGCCGAGATGACGGCAGACGGCGACACATATGTCGGGTCGACTCTGGCATTCGCACTCTGGCGAGGTCGGTGTACGGTGGCATGAGAGGGTCCCTGGGTCATGGGTGGTGGCCTTAACAGGAGCCAGTCGTCCCGAGCACATTAGTCTTGGATGCCTGCGCTTATTAGTTTCTTTTTCTTTTTTTATACAGAAGAAACCTGTACACACATTTATTATATAATGCAATATAATTGTATATGATGCAAAAATATTAAAAATGCAAACTCAAACACACACATAAAATAAAGCTATACCAATATCTAAGGAGTAATGGCACGCTGTATTTTTGGAAAAAGGAGTTTATAAGAGTACACCTTCAGACTTGAACGGGCTTTTCTGGTGATACGGAGGAAAGGAGAGATAGCCGCCTTCTCATGTTTCCTCGGCATATAATGTCCATTGGTAGTGTTATAGCCCTCCTTTTTAGCTTCTTCATTTTTCTTGCGATCAGCCACGGCGATCGATGGTCTGGGAAACAAACCGAGATACCGTGCGCTTTCCCGAGCACGCTGGAAAGCAATGGCGCGCTGCCAAATGGAGCCATTGGCGCGGTGCTAAGAGAGGTTTATGATGGCACCATGAGTCTCTTCTGTGCAATCCATGTTCAACACTATTCACGTACTGTGCTCAGAAATGTCCGTTTCTTGAATTTTTGGTATAAAAGCGGACTAAGAATGGCCTGCCTCTTCACAAGCTCATTAGTTCTTCCTTCTCACAAACTCTTAAGCTCTTTCTTTCGCCAAGTTGCCGCTTCTTTTGCCTTATAATCCTTTGCATCTCTTTTACAAATGGCCGCATGAATTCATACAGCATTAGAGATAGAAATTTACGAGAATGCCTTGGATTTTTGGATCCTCTCCCTACGGTCAGACGAGCGTGATTGGTTTGATCACATTTTTGGATTCAGGTGCCTATTATCCTGGAGAAATGTCATCATAAACCAGGACATGCTGAGGGGAGCCTCCAGGTTTTTGTCTCCTCAGGACCATCTTTTTAACTTCGGTATGAATGAAATGTGCCCCACCTACGAGGAATTATGCGCAATGCTGGGGTGGCACCTTCGCCTCGATTGTCGTGCTTTCTCACAGAGGCGTCCGTACATGGCCATCCAGGGAGCTATTCCGCACTACTTGCCAAGCCACCTGTGCTTTTTTTGATGGAGTAATTTTTTTTTATTGACCTGTCTCCTCCACAGGCCGTCGAGAATTCGAAGATGACATAGATTACTGCTGGCGTAGCTGTCTGCTTCTTCCTTTGTGGTAGGGAGATATTTGTTGGTGGGCCAACCCAGTTATCGATGTGCGGGTCGTTGACCTTGCATTGCGAGCATGAGATCGCCCGCTAAATATTGTTCAGTGATTACAGCGGAGACTGGCGGGCACGAATGCTTTTGCGGGCGGCGATGGTTATCCCTCTTGGCGGCCCCATTTTGCTCCATATGTGGTGGAGGAGCATTTTCTTTGGGTGATGGCCCGATGCCGCATGGAGCCTTTGTATGACCAGCGCTTTCTACGGCCTTGGTCGCTTTCCTCATACCAATTACTCGGAATTTGATTGGGTTGAGAACTTTTACCGCAGGGGTTCCGTGGATATAGTCTGGGTGATCCACGTTGGCAAATCGGTGTTTCCTTATGTATTCGAGTATGGTCAGAAGTGGTCATCTTTGGGCATTAGGAGACTTCTTTTTATAGACGTCGGATCTTGCGCGCCACCCGGATAAACTGGTGATCGACTCAACTCGTCCCCGTATATTTGGAGTGGAAAATAATGGCGAGGACACGGGTGCTACTATCCGGGGAATGTGGCAGACTTTGAGAGAAGAGGTAGCCCATTTATTTTCGATTACATGCTTCTTTCCATGAGTATCGGCATGGATAATGGTGGCTACTGGGGGCGTCTCGCGTGATCGGGATGAGAATTCTTTGGGCCGTAATGTTACTAACGGGATAGATGCTACTTTGATGGAGATAAAAGAGATATATCGGCTTGACTCGGGCTAGTCGTCCCTCGAGGCCTGCGAGGCGGAGTTTAGGCAGTACATAATTTGGTGCCCAAACGGCCCACTGACGAACACTGTGGGTCCCAGCAATACCACAGTTAAGCAATGCTAGCATGACAGCCCATGACCCGTGGAGAAACAATGCTTGCTCCCAATTTGGATGGGGCAAGGCTTTTCAGGCGGGCTGCAATGAGGCCTCCTCGGTGAGCATCGCGGCGAGGCGGCATAACCCGTGGGAGCCGAGAGGAGGTTGTCCCTCTCCTCACTTTGGATGGGGTGCTGCTTTCGAGAAATGATGGAGTCGGTCAAGCAATGCGGCTACCCGAGGAAGCAGGGATCGATGATGAAGAGGAGGATACTTACGAAGGCTTCAGCATGCGGGTGAGACTAGAGCTGTAGCCTCGCGGGAGGGTATATGGGCCAGCTGGGACGCCAGAACATTGATGGATCACCACTGGGGCTTAAGCGCAAAAGAAAGGATAGTTTACAGGGGGAAGCGGGGATGAAGCGATAGATAGATATGCATGCAATTAATGTACAATCTAAACTTCTTTATCATTATTCTAAAGTTGCGAGTAGGACACATAAAATTTTGTATTTTTAGTGTTTTATTGTGAGCTTTTACATCGTGGTTTTCTCTTTCTGTCGGTCAGAGCCCCTTTGTATCTTGAAGGCGGAGGTAGAATCTTGAGGACTCAAATAATTCTTTCCCTCTCCTTTTCTCTGATCCCTTTTTTTATGCTCTAACTTTTTGCCTAGGGGCGCCCTTTCGGGTTTTCAACCTAGCAGCCCTTATTTCTTCCTTTTTTTTATTTTGCTCTAATTTTTGTCTAGGTTGTCCTTCGGGTTTCGGCTAGCAAGGCTGGAGAAGGAAGCAACGGTGGATAAATTGGCTCAAGCATAGTACCTTTTGAGCTTGTCGAGGTTGAAGAGGTGAACAAGGTCTTCTCCTTCTTGGTTTGTGAGAAATACGGCACACTCTGGGCCGGATCTCCTTGACAATATATGGTCCCATCCATGGAGATTTCCATTTGCCCTAGTATCAACATAACTAGGGGTTTTCTCAGCTTGCAGTCTCTCAACTTGGATGTCGCGGCCTTTGACTTTTTATTGAAGGCCGGCGTCTGCGCTTTGATCGCTTCGGGTATGCTTCAGGGGCTAGTAGGTGTCGTTAAATCGATTAGGGCTAATTCTTCAAATCGCCACCGACCTAGTCTATTTACACATTGATTCCATCATCACTCGTAATGATGGAATTTCAACTTCTATTAGCGTCTTGCCTCCATGCCGTATCTTAGAGAATGAGGTAGCCCGGTGGGTATGCGGTGAGGCGAGAGCAGAAGGGCTAACGGCAATTTTACGGCCGATCTCTTCATGTGTCAACCATTTTTCGATGATGATGTTTCGAGTGTTTTGTTGGGCGCTTCAACGGAACCATTAGGCTGCCGGGTAGGGGAAGATTTATGCCTTTGGATCTTGAACTCGTCGAGTAGGCGAGTTCCGTCCCGCTTCAAAATGTGAGCCGTTGTCGGAGATTATCTCGAAAGGCACCCGTAGCGATATATAATATTGGCCGGATGAATCGGACACCTTTCGAGCATTGAATTTTATAGGAAGAGGCTTCCACCCACTTTGTAAAATGTCGGCGGACTCTTAAGACATATTATTGGCCATTGGATCACTTTGGGTGAATTTGGCCTATGACCTCGATTCCCATGTTGAGAAGGGCGGTGTGGAGTTATATAAGGCGTGAGGGGGCACGTCTTTGCGAATGGCCAACGTTCGCATTTGTCAGCGATATCGCACCAGCAGAATCTGTCGGTTTTGGCGTGCTCAGCGTTGGCATTTGTCGCAATATCGCCTGACCAAAGACCACAATCGGTTTCAAGCGTGCTCGATAGTACCCTGTCGGATAATTTTCGGATAGCATATGGCCATTCATGTGGTGCCGGGTACCCACCATGAAGTGATCCATGATTTGCTCATCTTTAGCACGATCGGCACATAATAAGTTGAGGCCTTGATAGTGCCTCTTATCTGATTGCCACGGCGAGTACAAATTGTGAGGCCACGTTCGTAGGGAGACTCTTCCTCTTTTGTCTAGGCGGGAGGATAGATACCTTTACGAAGCGATTTAGGATATCGGAATACGAGGCTCGTGATCGCCGGGGGCTATATTAATTTTGAAGCGGTATCTTGGGGTGACCTTCTTCCAGACTACGAATGGTGAACATTAGTTTCTGAGAATTTGGACTAGTGATGCGAGTAGCTAAGGCATCGGCGAATTGATTTCTCGTGGCGGATAATGGAATGAGATAGAGTCGAATCGGGCGGCAAGTCTTTGTTAGTTTGGCATGATAAGTGCGGTAGGGGATCTTGGGTTTTCCATCTCCCCCGACTTGATTTATAATTAGGGCGAGTCTCCATATACTTTGAGATCTTTGGCTCCCCTTTTGGAGCTTCTTAGGCCGGTAATCTGAGGGCCATATTCCGCGTGTTATTTGAGCATTCGAATTCCAACCTTATGGCGGAAGTATGAGAATCGGTGGGATCTATGAGCAAGATTCTATGCAAAGCCTCTTTTATTTGCGGCTCAGTCGAAAGAACATCTCCCAGGTTGGTGTCATAGTCGGTGATTTCTAGACACCCGTGCGGGAAGCAGGGCTCGGTCGCATCTTCGACTTTGAGGGTAGATCGGCTAAGTGGTCTGCGATTACGCTCCCTTTGATAGATTTGAGTGTGACATAGGTTATGTCAAACTCGTTGAGAAGAAAGGACCACACGGCGATTTTGAAAGTGATGGCTTGAAGATGTACTTGATAGGGTCCATTCGGATATGAGTTTGATGGACCGTCCTTGGAGATAGGTCTTGAGCCTTTGCGTGGCCAGGACTAGGCGGTGCGGCTTTTTCATGTCGAATAATTTAGCTCGCTTCGCTTGCGACTTCACACTTATGAAGTATGGCATTTTCAATGTAGGAATTTTCTTTCTCTTGGCGGCAGCCTGCGGCGATGTGCAGTGACGGTTAAATATATGAGGAGAGGTTTATGTGTATGAGGTGGAGCTAGCCTGAGGATTGGTAAGATAGGCTTTTATTTTTCAAAGCTAGGCACTTTTCGTCCCAGACTTGAGTCGGTATTCTTTTTAGGAGTTTGAAGAGGGGCTCGCGTGTGGTTGTCATTTCTGGGATGAAGCGTCGATATCTGCGTCGGCTTAGGAAGCCTTTGACTTCGGTTGGAGTTTTGGTAGTGGCATCTCTAGGATAGCTTTGATCTTTCTTTGGCTCGATCTCGATGCCTGCTCGGTTAAAAGAATCTCGGGACCTTGCCTTTGGTAACCCCGAATGTGCATTTGGTGGGGTTAAGCTTCATTTGGTGCTTCTTAACCTTCGAAGAATTTTTGAAGGTCTTTGATATGAGCACCATTGGCGTCGGAGTGCTGATCATGTCATCAACATAGACCCATTTCTTTGTGGATCATGTCATGGAAGAGGGTGGTGGCGACCTCGATAAATGTAACATTTTTAGCCCAAATGGCATGACATTATAGCAATAAGTACCCCGAGGAGTAGTAATAGAGTCTTCTCTGGTCCTCTCTTGCCATTTTGATTTGATTATAGCCCGACATCTGCGTCGACGAAGATCGACTTTGTGGGCGGCGGCGGGCGTCTACCACAATATCAATATTGGGTAGAGGAAGTCAATCTGGGCGGCGCCTTGTTGAGGTCCGAGAAATCTACAGTCCGGACCTTCCAGTTGGGCTTAGAGCGGTCACTATGTTGAACGGCGGTCGAGAATAGGGGAATGAGCCAGGCTGCTTCATGATTTCTTCTTTGACTTGTAGTGACCATTAAACTTGATCAGGCGGACTTTGCTTAGCAGCCGAACATCAGGATATATGGGGATCCGGTGTTCGACTATGGTGGGTCTAGCCGGCATATCTTCGTAGGACGAGAAAATATGTCCACGAACTCTTTGAGGAGATCAATGAGTGCTACCCTGAGGAGCGAGGTGGCTGCCGATTTTGATTTCTTTTATTTCGTTGTCCGACCCAGTTGATAGTGGACAAGTCTTCGATTCTTTTGATGAATGAGTCTTGTTCACAGTGCTCAGCTGACTTTACAAGCTCAAGCAAATAATTTTTATCTTTTGGGTCATTTCATTAAATGACTCATTATTATAATTATTATTTAATGCGTCTTTTAATGTAGGTGCAACTAAGGAATAAGCAAAGACATTTAGATTATCATTAAAAGCAAAGCCCATGCGGTTTATTACATTATTGAGGACACAGGGTTTGAGATCCTCAACTTTAGAGGGATCGGTAGATGACCAATCAAGTAAGCTAAAAGGAAGGAATAGGGATAGTATATCCAAAAGCGGTCCACGGATCTGGTGTCGGGAGGCGGGCGGTCGTGAGTAT
>CM028378.1:36204551-36570581 GCA_013146195.2 Codonopsis lanceolata | reverse complement strand
TATATATATATAATAACAACCAGTGATTTTCCGCCTAAATGTTTTCCATAAATGTAAACACAAATATGCATTGGAAGTTGAAACACTTTGTTTTATTACATTTTTCTTAATTTTTATACTAAACATTTAATTAACATGACATTGAAATTGAAACACTTTGTTTTGTTACATTTCTTATATATAATGACAAATGTAATTAGCACATCCATATATAGCAAGATCCTTCAAAATGCACTTACCAAAAATAGGAAGATATATATAATGAAAAATGTAATTTGCTTATCTCAAGATTGCTAGATAACCACCGTAACTAATTACAAAATAAGGATTATATTTATATATGAACACATATACAAGTATTGATAAGTAAATAAAAAAACATAAAAAGCTATTAAGAAATTAAATACCATCAATCTAAGAGGCAATGCTTTTTCTCTTTTACCAATATGCAAGAGAAACAAGAATAACAATTTAAAAACTTATTATACTATAAGATCTTCCTATATTGATATTAATTTACTTGTGAGTTTTGTTAAGACAAATTCTATCCATAGAAGCTAAAGAACAAGTACATAGTGAAATATAATTTGATGAACAATTATGGATCCTTAAAGTCTGACATGTCTAATTTTATACTCAACAAACATTACTTACTCAGTCATAAATGCTATGTGACCACTTTTGTTGCGTATAACCAAGTAATTTCACCGGCAAAATTAGTAGCATCAACCAACGAGCTCTAGCTCAGCGTGCTTGCTCACTTCTCCTAACAAAGGGTCGGTGTTCAAGTCTCACTAGAGACACCACAACTTTACAACTTTCAATAGAAAGGTCGGTGTTCAAGTCTCTTCGGAGGCAACGTTGTTGTTCAAGCCTTACCCAAAAGCCTCATTTAGCTGCTCGCTTATCTTAACGGAGAGGTCGAGTGTTCAAGCCCCACCAGAAGCACCCTGGTGCATCACTACTCTCAACCGAGAGGTCGGGTGTTTAAAGCCTCACTAGAGGCACCATTTGTTCTAACCACACCAAAGGCATCATATATCTATAATTGTAGCCTTTCAACGCATTAAAATATTAAAAAGTAAGGGTTGGAGTAAAGTCTATGTCCCCTCCAACCTTTAAAAAAAGTAGTAGCATCAGTTATGGCATGTTGGATGAGTGAACTTTTAAAGATCAACATGATCCTGGTGAGAGGTGACAACATCATTATTACAGGATTCCATTTTCGCTCATTGACATTGTAGAAAAGCGAGGATGAATATGAGCAAGTAAATCGTAGTCTAATTGCTCTAGGAACATGTACAATGACTCTAGAGGGGTGTGATTATGTATATGGGCAAGTAGCCGAGTATCATACTGTGAAATACAATGAATTGAAATCATAGTTTAAATGTCTATTTCATAGTTTATTGAATTGAGCTTAAATATTTGTATATATAGTTGTAATAATTAAGTACATATTATTAGTGTCACCTCATTTGGATGACACTATTAATATAAGGGTTTTTGAGTCGGGGATATTTTGGTCATTTCGGGGGAAGGATGACGGTAGAAAATATGTAATTTGAGTCGTTTTTCTTTGATTTATCGTCATTTGAATTTGTTGTGCAATTTTATTATCTAACAAATATATATTCGCTTAAAGATGATTCTAATATATATATATATATATATATATATATATATATATATATATATATATATTTTTCATTCATGTAATAAGCAATAATTAAATTCACTTATATTTTTTCCTTACATTTTAATTATGTGTTTAATTTTCATAACACACTAACTAAAAGATAAAAAAAATTATATTAATATTGATTAATACAGATTACGTGCATTTTGTTATGTGATAGATAGTAGTAGTAATTGTACATATTTAATCATAGTGATCGTAGTAGTAATCGCACATATTTAATGACAAATGTTGTATTTAAAAAATATTCTAAAATTTATAAAATAATTTATTTATTTATTGTATTCTCTATTAATAATTTTACATTTTCTTAATCGATGTGTTATAATAATTTGTTATGTACATCGAACTCACAATATTTATACAATTATTTGTTTATTTTATTTATTATCGTTAAGTTTTTAATCATGATATTAGTTTTACTTATATATATATATATTATATATATATATACATATATATACATATATATATATATACATATATATATATATATTATTATATATATATATATATATATTTCAACAGCTCTCTTTAATTTATTCTTTTTAATTTTATTTTTCACTTCATGTTGCTTATGATAATTTAATCAAAATATATATGACGCGGCGCTTAACGCACGAGTGAAAACTAGTTGAGATTTGAGAATAATGGTATGGGATTTCCCTCACTTTCATGTTTTTAAAGAAAAGACAACACTTAGAAAACCTCCTCTTTTTTTTTTTTCCTTATTTTTTTTTTGAAGACTCTTTTTTTAAGGAAAAATAATGATTTTTTTCGCAGCTTTCAAATGAGATGTGATGATTATATCCACTGACAATCCGTCAGAATAAATGATAATAGTCAAACGCTATTTTTTCGTCCACGCAAAATTGTTAGTGGTACCAAAGAAAACAACAAAAAAATCCCAATAGTATTTTTATTGTTATTTATTTTTGATGCGCATGTAAAGACATTGCGTTTAGGACCGGCGTGCGGAAAAGGGCATAACTTTTGACTCGGGTGGAGTTACGGGGCCCGTCGCATATCAAAACGAAGCTCTCGAAAAAACGAACAAAATTAACCGAGTGAAACTCGGTTATGAGCCTTTTTTAAGGCAAAAAATGTCATTTAGACAGTGTTACGGGCGACTGAAGTTTTTTTTTAAGATATAGATAGAAAATAAAACAGATATGACATGTATTGCTGTTATTTGTAGATTTTCCCGGCCTTTTAGTTTGAGCGCGAGCAAGCAAGCCAATCACATCAAGAAATAGAAAGAAAAGCGGGAATCTATTTATTCCTATTAATTACAAATTTGTCGTGCTCCCCAAAATAAAATGACAGAATGAAATAGTATGTACATTTTTTTTGTGTAATAAAAGTAAAGCGAACGAAATAATAATATAAAACAGAAAATATAAAAATAAGGCGATAATAAAAATAAAGCCCCAGCCCTTTCGTTATGTGTCCGGAAATTTATTGCATATTTTTTTTTTGTTTATTTTTGTTTATTTTATTTTTAATTTTTTTGCTCTTTAAAAAAAAACACAAAATATTTTTAAATATACCCGTAACAGTTATTGGAACGAAACTGCTGCAAGATGGAGGATCGTATCCACAAATATAGACACGAATATATAGGAACACAATATTCAAATGCATAAATTAATATAACAAGCATACTTTAGCCATAAACAAATAAAAACAAAAAAGTTTTCTTTTATGAGTCTAGCCCTCCATTTTATTTAAAATAAAACGATCTCCCCAGCAGAGTCGCCACTGTGGGTTCTCGGGACTTGCGCCCGCGCCCCCTTGGATAGGGGTGCACGTATGTGCGGATACGGGACACCACTGCTCTCATTCCATTCTCCCTTATTTAGGGGAAAACGAAATTAAAAGTGCGAGAGGAATGCTGTCTAAGATAGAGCGTTTGAATGCGCATCGGTTGCCTTTAGTGGATTTTTGGTCCAATATGGGAACTTTGAGTTTCCCGCATCAAGTTATCCCTTGTTTATGAGATACCAGGATATGAGAATACATCATCCTTTCATTCTCATTCTCCCTTTTTTAGGGAAAAACGGAAAAGTGCAAAAAAAGATGTTGCGAGGCCACATTGTGAATTTTATGAAAATAGTCTTATGGCCTATTTCGGATCACTATAGGTGTTTTGGGTTCCTGCATCAAGTTATCCCTTGTTTAGGGGATACTAGGATATAGGAATGCATCACCATTTCATTCTCATTCTCCCTTTTTTTAGGAAAAAAACGGAAAAGTGAAAAAAAAGATATTGCGAATAAATAAAGCATTAACTACCTACAAATACATACATATTTACATTATTTACAGACTTGCAGTTGTCTCCTTCCAATAATTTATAAATACATTTAAAAATATTTGGTCATATGTAGACACCCCAATTTCGTACCCCTGGTATGTGACATGACATAAAATATCAAGACATGTTAAAACATTAACAAATGTCAAGTTACAGGGTTGAAAATGCAAAAGGACAAAGCAGAATGCGCAAAAGAGTGAAATGTAAGGGCCAAAGTGCGAAATTTGAAACCAGAATACACTAAACTGGCGCCACCCACACTCAAAGTGGGAGTGGCGCCCAAACATGCTATGGGTGGCGCCAACACTATGCAAATAGTACTGTTCAGTTGCCGTAAAGTGCAATTTCTTCGGCGTTGTGTACAATACATCGAAGCACGGAAGAAGGAATTTTAATTGCCGATGACTCCCCACTCCAGACTATAAATAGAGCTTCGGGGTTCGTCTTCAGAACACACGATTCATCCGCAAAACTCTCTGTGTCCTCGTTACGATGAAGAAATAGAGAGCGAAGTGAGATAGTGAGTGATCTCCTCAAAGCCTCAAAACCCTGTCAAACCTCCTCCAAACACAAAACCAACCAGTCAAAGTGAGCCTTAGCCCCCTATAGACACCTCAATTTCGTACCCCTGGTATGTGACTAACATAAAATATCAAGAAGTATTAAAAATTAACAAATGTCAAGTTACAGGAGTCAAAAATGCGAAAGGAAAAGCAGGATGCGCGAAACAGTGAACTGCAGGGGGGAAAGTGCACAAAATGAAAGATAAAAAGCAAGCTTGGTGCCGCACCAAGGCCCCTTGGTGCCGCACCAAGGGTCCCCTTGGTGGCACCAAGCCTTTCACTGTTCATCTCTCTCAGATAGAAATGGTACAACTCTTGAAGCTCGCGGTACAAGTCATTGATGCAGGAGCAACAAATTGGAGAATTCCGGCCGTGTCCCTAATTCTCACTATAAATAGAGGGCCTCGGTTCTCATTTTGAGCGGCTCATTTCCTCCGCGATTTTTAATCGCAGCGAAGCTCTGCCGATATTGTTAGTACGAGAGGTGCGAGATAGGTGAGTGGAAGCCCCAAGAGTCTTCAAACCCCGTCCAAACTCTGCCAAATCAAAAACCCATAGGTTATAAGTGATCCTTAGCCTAGTTGTTAGGTATCCACCTCACTTCCCCGGTCCAAAAAATCCCAAAGTAGCCGTTACTCCGCCTCGAGTAGCAGTGAAAAGTCAAAAACTAAGTCTAGGTTCCGCCCAACCAAAAGGCCAAAACCTACCCAAATAAGTGTCACTGCCACTGGGAGTTGACAAGCCCAAACTCTCGAAATAAGCGATCATTACGCCCAAATCAAAACAACAACCACACAACAAACAACAAAAGACCCCCTCTCCGAAGGGACAGTAGCGAACACGCCGCTTCTAAAAGGTAAACCTTTAAGGGCGCCGTTTATTTTATTTATTTACTTTTCTGTCATTTATTTATTTTTAAAATTGTTATTTAAATCCGGCGCAATGTAGTCGATATAAGTCGTTGTGCTGCCCGGATTAGAATAGGAAATATTATATAAAAGAGCCGTTATAATTGCCAAATATTCTTAAATGTGTTTGTAATTATTGTAAGGAAATGACTGAGTCAAGTAAATAATGTAGCCACGAATGTATTTGTTTAAATTTCTGTCTCTTTAATACCTTATTTATTTCTTGAGAAATAAATATGACAATAAGCATACTTCGACCAAAAACCATTTTCGAGACCGAAGGGCTGAGTTGGGTGCCTAGCACCTTCCCAACTCGTAACTTAGCCTCCAAACCCGTTTTCTTTTTCTACGGTTTATTTTTCTTTTCTTTGGTTTTGCTTTATTTGCCTTAAAATAAAGATGGCGACTCTAAAACTTTCGGATTCGGTGGGGCCTCGCAACATTCCTCTTCTTTGCACTTTCCGTTCTCCCTAAAAAAAGGAGATATGGGAATGGAGGGAGTGATGCATTCCCATATCTGGTATCCGCTTAAACAAGGGATAACTTGATGCTGCCACAAAGCTCCCATAGTAATGTCGAATGGGCCATAAGGCTATTTTTAATAAAATCCATAGTGGGGCGTCGCAATATCCTTTTTGCACTTTTCCGTTTCCCTAAAAAAGGAAATTGGGAATGAAAGTAATGCATTCCCATATCTGGTATCCCTAAAAAGGGATAACTTGATTCGGGAAACCATAAGTTCCCATATTGGATACAAAAATCCACTCAAGGCAACCGAGGCACATTCAAACGTGCTAACATAGACAGCGACTCCTCTCGCACTTTTGATTTCGTCTTCCCTAAATAAGGGAGGGTGGAAGCGAGAGCAAGGTGGTGTCCGCATCCGCAGCGCCACCCCTATCCAAGAGGCGCGGGCGTGGGGGCACACCCTGGGAACCTCACACCCCCCAGCTAGGTTTCCACCCTATTTCCCCGGTCCAAAAATCGTGGAAAGAGCAGTTGCTCTGTCCGATTTAAAAGGCCAAATCAGCCAGAAATAAGCCTTTATTTTGCCCGATTTCCGCCTCCCTCAAGCCAACAAACAACCAAACACAAGAAGTTACTCCGCCCAAACCCCAAGGCCAAAAGTATCTTTCGGAAGCAGTCACTCTGCCCGAATCCCCACAACACTTCACAACACACACAACAAAAAAAAGACTCCCTCTCCCTGAAGGACAGAGCGAGCACACCCTAGGCCGTTAGTAGGTAAGTTTTAAGTTTTTATTTGTAAAAATGTTATTTTCAATCCGGCCCAATGTAGATATATAAGCAGTTGTGCTGCCCGGATTTAGTTAGAAAATAGCACTAAAAAGAGTCATTATTATGACCAAATATTTTCAAGTATATCTGTAATTATTTGTAAAGACACAGTTGCAGGTCTGTAAATAATATAGACAATGGATGTATTTGTAGGCAGTTAATGCATTATTTATCTGTTAAATAAATATAACAAAAAGCATACTTTAGCCAAAAACTATTTTGAGACCGAAAGGGCGAGTTGTGTACCTAGCACCTTCCCAACTCGTAACTTAGCCTCCGAACCCGTTTTTATTATCTCTGGTTTTCTTTCTTGGTTTTGCTTTATTTTTTCCTCAAAATAAAGATGACGACTCTAAAACATTTTGGATCATCGGGGCCTCGCAACATCTTTCCTTACACTTTTCCGTTTTCCCCCTAAAAAAGGGAGAATGAGAAAAGAAAGGTGATGTATTCCTATATTCTGGTATCCCCTAAACAAGGGATAACTTGATGTAGAAAACCCAAAGCACCCATAGTGATCCGAAATAGGCCATAAGGCTATTTTCATAAATTCCATAGTGGGGGCGCAACAACACTCATTTCTTGCACTTTCCCGTTTTCCCCTAAAAAAGGGAGAATGAGAATGGAATGGTGATACATTCCTATATCCTGGTATCCCCTAAAAAAGGGATAACTTGACATAGAAAACCCAAAGCTCCCATATTGGATCAAAAATCTACTAAAGGCAACCGAAGCGCATTCAAACGCGCTATTCTGACAGCACTCATCTCGCACTTTTAATTCCGTCGTCGCCTAAACAAGGGAGGGTGAAATGAGAACAGTGGATGTCCCGCATCCGCACGTACGCGCACCACTATCCAAGGGCGCGCGGGGCGCGGGCGCACAGTCCCGAGAACCCACACCATAATAACAGCTCTTTTAAATGCTATTTTCTAAAATAATCCGGGCAGCACAACGACTTATATTTTTTACATTGGACCGGATGGAAAATAGCTTTTTAGTAAATAAACTCTTAAAGGCTTACCTTTAAGAGCGTTGGTGTGCTCGCTCTATCCTTCAGGGAGATGAAGTCTTTTGGATGCTCCTGCGGTTGTTGCGGTGCGGGCAGAGTAACGGCTTGCAAGAGTTGCTTTTGGGACCCGTAAAAGCGAGCAATCGCTTGCCTTTTGACACTTGCTTGTTTGTTCTGGTGGAATTTCGGGGCGAAACAAGGGCTTATTTCTAATTTGCTAATTTGCCTTTTTCACTCAGCAGCGGCTCTTTCCGAGAGTTTTGGACCGGAAATAGGTGGATACTAACTAGAAGGCTAGTGGATCACTTTAACCGGTTGGATTTGTGTTTGGAGAAGGCTTGGCGAGTTTCGAGGCTTTATAGGAGAGGGGGGATCACTCGCTCACTGCGTTAAAAATACGCAGAGTTTCTTCGGGCTTCAAGCCTTCGTCGAGATGTGTCCCAAAAGCGTAGCCGGGCACTGATATTTATAATTGGATTTGTGCTTCATCAGCTTGTACCGCGCGCTAGAAATTTTGCACAATGTGTTAACTCTACGGGCACTGTTTGGGACCTTGGCGCGGACAACAAGCTCCCTTGGCGTGGCGCCAAGGAACCATTTTGGCAGCCCCAATTTACTATTCCAGCTTCAATTTTTGACATTTTCCCCCCTGCAGTTCATTATTCATGCATCCTACTTTTTCCTTTTGCATTTTCAACCTTGTAACTTGACATTTTGTTAAGTTTAAACAGTTCTTGATATCACATGCCAGAGTCACATATCAGGGGTACGAAATTGGGGTGTCTACACCCGTGAAGTCGACGCACATCCGCCATTTGTCATTGGCTTTCTTGACCATTACCATGTTTGCCAGTCAGGTCGGATATTGGATTTCTTCGATGATATTCACTTTTAGAAGCTTCTCGACCTCTGCTTTGATAGCTGCATTTTTCTCAGGGGAGTACTGCCTTGGCCACTGCTGAATAGGCCGAAAAGTCGGATCGACATTCAAGTCATGTCGTGCAACACTCTCACTAATACCCTGCATGTCCTCGACAGTCCAGGCGAACACATCCAGGCTGTTCTTCAGAAGCTCGATCAACCTTTCCCAAGCTTCGGGAGGCATGGCCTTCCCGATTTTAATTTTCTGCTTGGGGTAGGCGGGATTGATGATTATCTCTTCCAGCTCGCCCTCTCGCTGAATATCGGGCTCGTCGCGAACTTGCAGAGTATCCATCTCAATGTCTTGTGGCTCGAGGTGTCTAGTCTTGCGCCTGGAGGGTACTGGTGTCGGGGCTTGCTCGGGCTTCTCTATTTCCATGGGGTCAACTGCCTAAGAAGGTTCCCCGAGCTTGATATTGTTTATGGGGACGGAGCCCGAATCGGTAGCGGTTGGCACGTCCTTGTCAAGAGCTGCAACTGCCTGGTCGGGAATGTCCACGACTAGCTTCTGCTTCTTCTACTGAAAATCACGAACATACTCCCACATTGCCCGCGGCTTGCTATTGAGGATACCCACTTCATTCTCGGTGTAAAACTTAGCCTTTTGATGAGGTATGTAGGTCACCATTTGGAACTTGGCCATGGCTGTGGCACCCAAGATACTGTTGTAGGCGGACTTTAAGTCGATTAACAGGAAAGTGATCATCTATGTCCAGGTTTGTACCCCATTTCCCATAAAAACCTCGAACTCAATGGTGTCATTCACGCTCACTTAATGGTTGGTGAATCCTTCAAGCTTCCCCAAGTAAGGATTGAGCCGGGTGTCTGATAACTTTAGTCCCTTGAAGCAGGAGTAATACATGATGTCCCTGCATGCCCCAGTATCAAGCAGCACCCTATGCACTTGTCAATTGTTTACTAGGCAGGAAATGACCAGTGGCTGCTCGGAGGCCAAAGGTGTGCTGGCCAGCTCGCTGCGGGTGAAACAAATATTGGGCTCCCATGCCGACTGAATTGCCGGGGATTTAACGGCTTTAGAGAGAGAGTACATATGCTTCCCGATCTGAGTGTTGGACGGAAGTTCCTCCTGAATCACATTGACCACTCCTCGAATTTGAGGGGTCTGGCCACCTCTTTCTCTTGGGGGCCTTCCTTGCTGGTCATTATTTGCATTGTTGCCGCGCCACGATCCGCAGGCGGTCAATTTGCCCGCATTGATCGGTTTTGTATCTTTCAACTTCAACATAAAGCATTCACTCGGTGGTGTGGCCATTACCATGATGGTAATCGTGCGTGCCGTATTGTCCACGGTGTGGCGAGCCGAGTCGAGTGGATAAGGAACCGGCAGTGCATCTCCAACTTGGAACATAATCTTTTCCCGCGTAGTGTTTAGCGGGGTGAACTGTGCTTCCCTGAATCTTTGTCCAGGGGTAGACGTTTTCCTCCCCTGCTGCAGTGGTTATTGCCTCGGGGCTCACGGTCAGGCAGCAGCTCGAGTCTTGTCTTTGTTTTTGCCCTTGTCTGCCTTGGCGATCTCAGTCGAGCAGAATAGGTGGGAAACTTGCTAGCAACTCTGCTTTTGAGGCCCCCGGATTCATAGCCAGCATTGTTTTCAATGGCCATGTTTTCATGTTGTTCAGGTAGCAGAATGTAATCTCCGGGTCACTGGTAGCGGTAACTTGATCGAGCATCTCTTCGAACCTCTTCAAATAACTGCCATAGGACTCATTGTCACCTTGCTTGATTTTAGCAAGATCGAACCGGTTCTTGGGCGTTGGTCCGGCAGTGTCAAACTCTTCTAGGAATTTTTCCCGTAGCATATCAATACCAATAGATCATGGGGAACTCTACCCGGCCATGCGTGCCTTCCACGGAGAGCACCCTCAAATGCTTTCGCATCTTGAGGCCTCCATCGGTGACCATCCGAATACGTGGCTCGAATGATCGAGAGCGATCCACTTGCCACGTCTTCCCAGTACTTTTCGAATTGCGGGAATATAACCCCCTTCGCGGGTGGTGCATTTCGATCGATCGGTGAATGGGCGCCTCGGCGGCTTAGTGGCTCCATAACCGGGCTTGGCCACGGCTAGGTTAGCCATTTGTTTCGCCATATCCCACTTCATAGCCTCCATACGCTCGGCATCCAAGGTAAGCCCGAACGAGCGGGCATGGTCTGACTGCAGGCTGCGTGTTGGGGGTGGGTAGAGGGTTGGTTCATAAGAAGCTTCCGCTTCTCTCTCAACTCGCGGCCTATGCCTAGGCCGGTGTACCTCTCCTTCAGCATACTCACGGGCTCTGCAACGAGTGTGGTCCCGGGCATGGCCCCTGGTCGGACAGGCAAGGCCTACACCCGTCCAGGTTTGTCAAGGAACTACTCTGTTCGTTGCCCGCTATCTTGATTGCTTTGTCCGCTAGGTTGGGGGGCCACATACTAACGAGGCATGTGAACGGCACGTAAAATCAGCTCGTACTTTGCTCGTGACCCGGCTTGAACCAGGCACATCAAGTGCACATTATATTTTTCCAAATTTAAATTTAATCAATTACTCTGTATTTATTTATTTTCATCAACACGCTAGCTTCCCTTTTACCGTAATCATCTTATTTACATGTCCTTCTGTCCAGTAACATACACTAATACCTTTCCCCCACCCCAAACATATTTGGTTATATTATTCTTTTTTATTTTATAAACGAAGTCGTCCTTTTAATGTTTTTAATCCAATTTTCCCTATATCATTACGTCCATCCGTTTTTGAAAAAGAGTCCACCATACTATTTTTAAATATTTAATTTTAAGTATATTTTCAAAAAAATATGTTTATAATCTCCATAACATTTCAACTTTACCATTAATATTTAGTAAAAAAAAAATATATTGATTATGCTAAAATATCATTGTAATTATAATCGACTTTAATATTAATTACATATCATTTAATAATTACATTTTTCAAACATGAACTATCTGGGTGGAACGGAAGAAGTATCTCTTACTTATTTTATTCGAAATGTTTTTCTATCAACGGATTAAATAATTTACTTTTTTGAGAATTTTAAACAATCATTAATAGTATTCTACAATGCTAATTATATATTCCTTAACAATTAAACTTTTTAAATATGAATTATTTGGGTGGAATAGATGGACTACTTCCCTAAAATTGAGCAATTATATAGTTTTTAAATTTATCTTTGTAACTTGAAATTTGATTTGTGTTTTTCTTATGTTCTCAAATAAATTACACTACGAGTTATATATTTATTTGTTATGGTAGTTTTTTTTCTGTATAGCAAAAATTTCCCTACTAGGTATTCAGTTTACAGTTGAAATTTAGGAATCTCAAAATAGGTATTCATTAATTATGAGGTAAAGTTAGGAATTTTTAACTTTTCTTTGATGTCTAGTGTTTAGATAAACTCACTTTGAGACTCATGACAGATGACTCATATGTAGACAATCTCAAGTTCCAATGATGACCACAAACATTCGCACTATTTGAACTTGACGCATATAAATGGTACAATGACGACATGTTCATATTCACCTAAAAGATTTCGTTTGCAGGTGTTTTGATCCATTTTCAATTTATGTGGAGTGTGTATTTGTGCGTGAAAAGGTTGAGTTTGAGTAGGTATTTTGGACTTTGACAAGGTTTAATGACGTCTAAAATGGTTATTCGAGTGTAACATGGGTATATTATTTTTTCTTTTGCAATTTTAATGGTCAATTCGGTTGGAAAATATTTCATAGCGTCAAAACGAATAGTTAAATCGATATAAAGAGAACGGGGAGTGGTCACTACATTTTGAGTCCATATTTCCTATATATGCTACTTTTATGTACTTTGTATGTACCAATACTCGGACAAATAATTTAGATTTAGATTTTAAAAAAATATTAGGCATCCTAAAATCTAGTTTCCTTTTGTTTGGCAAGGATTTAAGTGCGCATAATATTTTTCTAAATATAAATTTAATCTATTATTTGTTTATTTTCATCAACACGCTACCTTCCCTTCCTTACATTAAGCATCTTCCTTCCTTACACGTCCTTCCGTTTATACTTATATGTTAATGATTTCGGTCTAATCCTAATAGTTCCGGTCTAGCATAGATTCGGTTTAGTCGATTAGCGCTATTATTCGGTCTTGTCCTATCGGTTTCGGTCCAAACCTACGGTTTTCATCCAATGATTAAACTTGTGCGTTTTTCTCCAAATTTCGAGACTAATTGTACGTTTATTTCAACATATTATACACGTCCTGTATATTATACTAACTGTATTAAAGCTATTAATCGGTTCAACCTAACAGTTTTCGATATTATACTCGTCCCGTATATTACTAACTATACTAAACCGTATGTAAGTCGGCTTTTCAGTTCAACCCTAACGGTTTCGATCCCTAAACATTCCGTCTTAAACAGTCCATCTAGAATTTCAACCCTAACGGTTTCGGTTTGAACCTGCGTTTTTCCGACCCTATTAACATCTCTTACATTCGCTGCGCCCAAACCATATTTGGTTACTTTATCTCTTTTTTATTTTATCTACTTCTCCTTTTAGATGTTTATTATCCTATTTTCCTTTATCATCTACTCCATTCATTTCGGGTAAATAGTTCACTATAATATTTTATAATATTTAATTTTATGAGTCCATTTAAAAAAATGTTTATCATTTCAATAACATTTCAACTTTACCCTCCACATTTGTTAAAAACATATTAGTTATACTAAAATATTATTGTAATTATGATCGATCAACTTTAACGTTAGTTATATATCCCCTAATAATTAGACTTTTCAAACACGAACTATTTAGGTGGAACAGATGAAGTATCTCTTACTTATATGACTCATAACACTATTTTTTTTCTCTAAAAAATATTTTATTTGAAGTGTTTGTATGTCATCGGATTAAATAATTTTCATTTTTTAGAGAATTTTGAAACAATCACTAATAGTATTCTAGGATGCTATATTTAAATTAATTTTAAGCTTAAACAACTCCAATGCGCAAGAAAATCATGTACAAACCAAAGTAACACGCTGAGTCCTCAGTTGAAATTGGATAGTTATTATTTTCGGTAATTAGAATCTTATTACCTAAAATATAATTGCGCATGACTGCGATTTAGTGACTTTGATTTTGGTGTTTTGAATTTTGGTAATTGAAAAAAGAATAAAGAGAGATAAAGAAAAAAATAACGTAATTAAAGATGTTGATGATTTAAGTAAAATCATTGGTCATTTGGTATAATCGAGATTTATGTTTCGAAGATGGGTGAGCTCGGAAATACTACATTATGAATATGGGGATGCAGAGTGCACATTCACATAAGTTTCACGAACTTACGGTGTTAATAATCAAAGCGTTCTGTTTCCTTTCAACTTATTGTTCTTGCAACGAATAACCCTGGCGGGAGTCTCGCTGCTCGGTCAGCGAGTCTGGGTCCAGGGGCGAAGCGCCCTGGTTTAGGGGTTCGGGGGCAACGCCTCCGAAACTTGAAGGTGTGACTTGGTTCGATGTTTAAAAATCAGTTGCAACAGTTTTTTCTGGCGGTTGTCTAGTGACTGTTCCAAAGGTTACAACAGTTTGAAAGGATTTATGATTATTTGTAAAGGGACACATATAAACTATATATCAGTTCTTTCGTCTTCGTTTTTAGGTTACTAAAATTCACATAATACTTCAACGGTAGTCTCCAGTTTAAAAAGTGCCAGAAATAGGAGAGCAATTATAGTTTTATCCCACAAGAATATTCGTGTAACCCAGTGCATTCGATAGGGTCGAATAATTCTTGAAGGAAAGTACACTGTGCACGATTCTATAATATATCCTAGTTATTCGACATTATTGTTATTAAGAATTCCCCAACAAAAGTGAGAAAAAAATATCCAAAAGCACAAACCAAAGTTACAAAAATTGCATTGGAAAAATAACCATTAATCTATCTAAAATAGTGATTTTATTTTATTTTACGTTGAATTTTTCAATATAAAGAACAGAGTATTTATTTGGGAAGGAGAGCCTGTTTCTTTTTCGTCTTCACATTTACATGTATCTGTATTTAATATGAAATAAAAATTTATGTAAAACGGTTTTATAAATATTTTTTGTAAAACGGATCCTCTTTATCTAATTAATCGTGTATTGATGGGTTGAGCTGTGAGAGAGTGAGATTTCATCTTACGAATTAAGATCCGTAAAACAATTTTATATAACACCTACTTTTAACATTATATTACATCATCACAATTATGGAGAGATATATACTACTAATCAAAATAGTTAGATTCGGAAAAGAGATTACTTTAAAATTTTAATACACCATCATTGTAAAAAAAAAATTAGACAAACACCCAAAAAAAACTCAAAGTTAAATAGAATGATTTAAAAACTCTTTTGATATGAATCGGTCATCATAATAATTAACAATTTATGTATTTTTTCTTCATATATTAGATAACTAGTGTTTTACCCGTGCGATGCACGGATAGTTTATAGATGAAAAAACATATATTTAAATAAAGATGAATAACATAAAATAAAAAACTTCAATGCGAAAACATTAATCAAGAATTAATAAAATGTGAATGTAAATTTAGAACATGACATAAATTTTGAAAAATAATTACAGATTTTGGAATATTTCTTTATACACAACATTTGTCGTTGAACATGTACGACAATTACTATTATCACAATCTCATACTAAAATTCGAAGACCTTTACGATTAATAACTTCGAGACAACGCAATATATAATTGCACATGACTAAAAACAAGTTTTTTCAAAAGAAGACCCACATTAGACAATGATTGTCCTTGACTTTTATTTATAAACATTGCGTAAGACAACATTAACGGAAACTACCTTTTTGAAATTTGAATGAAATTCTGTGATCAGAAGATGTCAATGACATTTTCGGAATCAAAACAGTATCGCCATAGGTACCATTTGAAAGAACTCGACCTTCTAAAATATGGTTTCTCAATCTTGTAATGATTAACATCGTGCCATTGCATAACCCAAGAGAATGGTCAATGTTACGAAGCAACATAACTGGAGTTCCAATATTCAAATTCAACTCATGATTTGGTATTCTAAAATATGTAATTCCATTTAAAAATTCTGAAACATGTATATTGTTCAGAAGATCAACATTTATGTCTGAATGATGGGTTGAGTTGTAAGATAATGTGGCTCCGTCTTACGAACTAAGATCCGTAAAACGGTCTTACATGAAACCTACTTTTAACATTGTACTACATCGTCGCAATTACGAAGAGATATATACTACTTATCAAAATAGTTAGATTCGGAAAAGAGATTACTTTTAAATTTTAATACACCATCATTGCAAAAAAAAAAAAAAATTAGACAAACACCTAAAAAAAAAAAACTCAAAGTTAAATAGAATGATTTAAAAACTCTTTTGATATGAATCAGTCATCATAATAATTAACAATTTATGTATTTTTTTCTTCATATAATAGATAATAAGTAAAATAAAAGTATTGATAGAGTCGTACTTTTAAACTTTGGATTATGGATTATTCATTATACATGACATGTTCATCCCATCTTAATTAATTTTTTCATTGACACATCCCGTCAAAATAATTTTTGAAGAATTAAGTTTTGATACACCATATATTTTGTATTGAGCAAATAGAAAAGGCTTACACTTTGTTTTCAATATACTTTATCTGTCTCAAAATTATTATCTTTTTTAACCTGACAAGCAGTTTAAGAAAAAAAACAATTGACTTGATTTTTAATATTTGTTTAGTATATAGTTTTTTTCAACACTCAAATGCATGTAGATAATAATAAAATAATGAAGAAATAATAAGGGTGAAATTGTAAGAGTGTTGTTCTAAAAAAGAAATCTTTTAAACTAGATAATTTTTTTTGGAATGTACGAAAAAAGATAACAGAACAATAATTTTTGGATTGAAGGAGTATTGCATAAATCCTAAAGTTTGTAAACAAAAAAGTAGATTTTTAATGCTAAATGGCTTGAATTTTTATTTCAAGACATTTAATTAATTGAAAACTAATGCTAATTTAAAAGACATTAGACTAACATATTTATTGCATTTTATTTTGACTTAAGTCACAATTTAATCATCCTACTTTCCAGTTTTCGCAATATGATCACTCTACAATTTTTTTTTTATATTTCATCATTGTACTTTACCAAGTATAACACGTTAATCACTCCATCCAAAAAATTGGATGGAAAGCTTTAAAATTTTAGAGAAACCTGAAAATGCCCTTTAAGTATATCACGTGTTACTCACGTGTCTCAGCTTCAGCCGTACCTTTAACACGCATAACTGATAACTCCATTGCAGATTGAAGAGAACATTGCAGATCGAAGAGAAGAAAGGTATTAGGGTAGGGGAGATCAAAGCAACTCCATACCTTCTCACCTTCGAGTTCTTGTCCTAATTTGTTCATCTCTCCAGCAAAGCGACAGAGCCATGAGGCAAAGGAGCTCGAATTCAAGTTTAAGCAAAGGTAAAAGAGCTCAATTTCCAGTTCAAGTATGTTCAAATGATTTGATTCAAGAAAGGTATTGTGATTGTGGTAATAGGGCTCGTATGTGGACATCATGGACCGAAGAACATCCTGGTATGAGGTTTTTTGGATGCCCAAACTGGAAGGTACATGATTTGCTTATATGAATTTCTGTTTTGATTTGGTTTGAAAAATATGAAATTGGTATGATTAATTGGTTAATTTCAGTTATAGTGCAATTAGGGTTTTAGTTAAAATTCAATCAATCTTATTTTAATGACTCTGTTTCTTAGGTACATATGAAAACTTCAATATACTGTTTTTTTTTCTTTGTTGATATACTCTGTTTCAATTTAGGGCTGAGTTTATTGTTGGGTTCTTATGGAAAAAAGTGTAATTTCTTTGTTTATATACCATGTTTCTTAAGTGTTTGGTTTATTGTTTGGTTCTTAACAGGATGACGATAGAAAATGTTTTTTTTTCATGGTATGACCCTCCAATGACTCAAAGAGCAAGAGAGCTGCTCAATGAATTTAAGAACAAAGAGGCTGAGATGAAGACAATATCAAGCAAGCTTGCAAGGAAAAAAAAGGCAATTTCAAATTTAAAAGAAGAGGTTTGGAGATTTTAGGAAGAGAATGCTATCTTCAAGTCAAAGTTGGTTGCCAATAGTTGGAAGGAGAAGATGATATGTCTATTTGTTGTAATTGTCAGTGGGATCTTAGTGTATAAAAATGATAAAATGACTACCCAATTGATGTTGACTTAGGCAGAATTCCATAATCTATTGGTTATGTGATAATGTATGTTGGGATAATGTTTCACTTCTTGGTATGTAGTATCAATAATTATGTTAATGGAAGTTATGTAAGGTTATTTACATTTCTTGTGTTTTCACTGAAAAAGCAAATGACAATACTTGGCTTGATTTGTCTATTTGTTGTGGTAGTGTATGTTGGGACAATGATATGAGTTGTCTACTTGTTGTCATTCTTAGTAGGCTCTTAGTGTATAAAAATGTCAAACATGATTACACAATCTACCAATAAATAAAGTGACATTACATGTCATCATACACCAAAAACTTCATGCCATCATACACCAATAAATAAAGTGACAATCTACCAATAAAAATGTCAAACATGATTACACAATCAACCAATAAATAAAGTGACCCTCCAAAAACTTCAACTTGTTTTACAGGCCAATTAACTGCAGAAATGTACCAAAAAAGCCACCATGTTTTACATATACACCAACCATTAGCAAAAACTAGACAAATGTGCCAAAACTAACCCCTTGTTTTACATGCCATCATATACAATCTCATGAGCAAAAACTACACAAATGTATCAAAACTAACCACCTATGTTAGTTCCCATCATTGTCAAGTAGCAAAAAACTAGATATTACTAGCTAAGGAACATGTCTAATCAATCTCTATTGTGATTCAATTTAACTCCTTGCTCTTCTTTTCCCATATTGCAACCTTACTTCTTTTAGCTCATTGACCTTCCTCGATTTGTCTAAACCCTTCTTGAATTTCATATATGATTTACAATGGATGAAGTGTTTTGATTTTTGAGAAGTACTCTCTTGATTATAGCTGTAGTTGACACTTTTTGACTCATAACTTAGAAGAGTGAATTCATTGCTTTTCATTTTGTATATTTTAATATATAAGAAAATTTTCAAGTTCACTCGAGGTAATTTTAAATAATTATTCCTCAATTGAATACTTTGAACAAGAAAAATACTATGTAACTTGTTGACCCACAACTTCAATGCCACTCCTAACTCTAACAACTTTGCCACCTTAAGTAAGTTCTTAAAAGTTTTCATTAGAAAAGGTGAAGACTAAACTTCTAAAGCTTTTATGGCTGGATTGAGTTGAGCATGGGCATTACAAAGAATATCCCTAATGGATCGTGTACAAAATATTGACTTGTGTTTGTTATAGGGAATTAAATATCCAAGATATTTAATCCGAGTTGTAATGACATATAGTGAGACAATAACAATAAACCGAAAAATACAAATTATGCATTTAATATACCTGAGTTGATTGAGTTACAGTTGGTGGATTGAAATGTGCACTTGTATTAGTTGCAATAGACGTAGCTTGTTCCTCTCCCCGTAACCATTATTTTTAAAAAATGTTAAGATAATAATAACAACAAACTAGGGAAAAGAAGTTATAAGATGAATGAAATGTACCAAAGTGGATTGAGTTGTAGTATGTACATTTGTATTAGTTGTAATAGGTGTAGCTTGTTCCCCTCCTTGTAACCACAATTTCAATCTTTAAGATGTTAAGATAATAGCAACAAACTAGGGAAGAGAAGTTATAAAATGCATGAAATATACCATAGTTGATTGAGTTGCAGTGTGTGCACTTGCATTAGTTGCAGTAGGTGTAGCTTGTTCCCCTTCCTGTAACCACAATTTCAAATACATTAGATTCAGTTTGAAACTAAAGAATACCTAACAAGCAAACTAATATAAAACATAATTTACCTCAGAAGTCCCATAAACAATTGCCAACTTCTTTTTGGGGTATGTTCTCTGATTGTGCCCAATCCCAAAACAGAATTTACATCTCATTACCCTCCATTTCCTTGACAAGCCCTGTTTCTGTGGATGATCTGCATTTGGCCGAGTTGGTTTACCCTTTTTTTTCTTCGTATGCAGCTTTAATTCTGCATCTTCTAGGTCTACAAGGCATTTTCCTATTTGGAGCAATTAACAAAGGCTTTTTGCTAGACTTTGGCCATTGATATTCACCACTGATTGGCTTCAGAGAGTATGCATAAGTTTTCAAAAAGCTTGTCTTAAGGTAGCAATCATCTAAATATTTTTCTAGTCTATCACCTTTTTGTAAGATGACAGCTATAGCATGGGTACAAGGAATACCACTTAGTTGCCATTTTCTAAAATTGCAAGTCCACTTATCCATGTTAACCATATAACGTTCTTTTCTATATCCCACCTCAAACTCCCCATCCCCATTGTAAATTGAAGTCCAAAACTTCACTTCCTCTTTGTTTTTCTCTAAGATTTTCTTGATAGTAGGACAGTAATTATCATAATGCTTCATCATCCAATCTCTCATTTTCTCCAACCTAGCCATCATGTACAACCTTATCTCTTCTAATATGTAAATGATTGGCTTAACTCTAAACTCCATAATTGTGTCATTGAAAGCCTCTGCCATATTATTATCTACATTGTCAACCTTCATTTCAGTCTTGAAGAAAGCCCTGCAGAATTGCCCTATGTCTCTCTTCATGAACCCATAATATGATGCCTCATCAAGCTCTTTCATTTTCTCCAATTCTTTTTTGCATTTGATTCTCATTACTTGCATACATCACAGCCCAAAAAGCCTTTTCTCAATTCACCACCCTTGAAATCCTTCTTCCAGTTGCTATAACTGTGCCTTACATAATTTATGTGCTCAACAAAAGGCAAAAGCTCATGTACTGCTTCCATAAGGCCCTTCTGTTGATCAGTTATCACAACCCATCAATCACTACTTCCTAAATCCAAATCATCTCTTAACATCTGAATGAACCACTTCCAAGAGTTTTTGTTCTCAACCTGCACCACAGCCCATGTCACAGGAAACATCTGATTGTTGGCATCCCTTCCTATTGCAACTAGTAATTCCCCTTTACAAATCCCTTTCAAGAAACATCCATCAAGCCCCAGAACAGGCCTACACCCATTTAAGAACCCATTCTTCAATGCACCAAAGCATATGTAAATCTTTGAAAAATATTATTTATCAGTGGTTGGATGAACTCGTTTTTCTATTTTCATAGTACTACCCTCATTTCTTCTTTTTAACTCTTTTATGTAATTCCAAAGTTTAGCATAGTGGCCATTAATAGCAAGAAACAAACCCTAATTTGTTGACATGCTATTAAAATTTGTATAAAAGTCAAGGGTTTGTTTATGCTTACCTTCGATCCTTTGAGCTTCAAACCCAGTAATGTCTTGCAATCGATCGACAAACTTTCGTTCTCTTCCGGATGATCAACTTTAATCAATCCCTTCGTTCCTCTGTTTCTTCGTTCCCTTTCTTTACTTTTCGTCTATACTTGTGAAATGAAGAAGAATAACCCGACTAACTTGACTTACTTGATTTCAATATGTGCAGACAAACAAAATATAAAGGGCATTGATGTCTTTTTGAACATTTCCATTCAAGATAACAAACAGAAAGGAGGCAAATAGAAAAAATAAAATAAAATAATCATATTACAAAAAGCTGGAAAGTAAGGTGACTAATTTATAATTTAAGCCCTTTATTTTAGAGTAATAGTTGTACAATCCTAATTCAACCATAAAAGAAAAAGAAAAAGAAAGATAAAATAAAAACTACGGAGTAGTAAAAGGGTGATTCTGACAGTGATACGGTACAATAAACACGCGGGACTTATCCAAACTTAATTACCCTCTATCCTTTTCTTTCCAAAACCCTAGTTCCCACCAACTAAAACGCCCTCAGATCGATACATATCCCCATTCATTAGTACTCCATCCTAACATAACCAACGGACTAAAACCGCGAGTGCACCGGAACTCCATGGGGGCCATTACATATTTATTCTTCTCCTTATCCTCGGCTTTTCTCTCTCCTCAAATATAAATTCACAGTCCCTCCCGACTTCCCTCCTCTCCCGAAAGCTGTGACTCGTTCACTCTTCCTTGTTTTACACTCTTGTTCTCAGTTTTGCTCCGGCCGTTCGCCGTTCTGATTTCCGGTGAGCTACTCACCATGGGGTCGACGTTGTTATCAGATCTGGCCACGGAGATTATTATTCCGGTGTGCGCTGTCATCGGAATTATTTTCTCCCTCGTACAGTGGGTTTTGGTCTCCAAAGTGAAGCTCACACCGGACCGCAACTCGTCGTCTCCGAATAGTAACAAGAATGGCTATAACGACTGCCTAATTGAAGAAGAGGAAGGTATCAACGACCACAACGTCGTCGCTAAGTGCGCTGAGATTCAGAATGCCATTTCTGAAGGTGATGTTCACTTCTAGATCTCTTTAAATATTTTATGGATCTGTTTTATGTTCATATATATCCGCTCATGTACTGTTGTGAATCTTCTTCCTTTTATGCCCCCTGAACTAGTGCATTGTGTTTATCTTTGCCTAATCTACTTCAAGTTTTTATTCTTAGTATCATGTGTGTGCTTTCGTTTGCTCGATTTGTCTTGGCGGCTGAGCTGAGGTTTAGGGGTTTTATGTGATGATTCTAGTGAATAAGGAAATTTTAGGGTTTATATCCGGATCTTTAGAGGTTGGGTGTACAGTGGTGTCATAGACGAGCTGGCATCTGATAGATCTGTCTTTTTTTTTTTTTGAAAAAATGTATACTCGCTAAGTCCCAAAAAAAATTATTGTCTCCTTTTCTTAAAATATATTTTAACTTCAACACTTTTATTATTATAATATATACTTTTTTTTTCTTACTTTGATTACGTGCCCTATGCATAAAAGAAACTTTATATATGTGCGTGCTTAAATGAGCACTCCCGCTCACACATGATTTATCGATATTAATAATGTAAGTCAGGTAGTTTTTTCTTAACAAAGAAGCGCAATAATTTTGGGACGGAGCTATATTTTAATGGCACGTGGTTATGGGGAGGATAGCATCTTTTGTTATTTTGCTTTGTGATTCCTTGTACTAATATGTATTGCACGTGTCTTGCGAATGAACGGCAGTACTCCCTCTCCACCTAAAAAAAGTTGATCTTTCCCTTTTAGTCTGTTTTTAATTAATTTTAATTTTAATTTTTTAAAAATTGTTCACTTTCTAATTAATAATTATTTTGTTTTGGAAGTTAATTTTATCGTTTTCCCTTAATTTTACGGGTTTAGCGCTACCCTGCTATTATTGGGGATGCCATTTATATAAATAACAATAATAAAATAAAATAAAAAGACTGTTGACTAATGCTTGTTTTATTGTAGTTGCCTTTTATTCATCTGTTGTTATGGGATTACCTTTACCTGACTTGGATATATTTTAGTAGCAAAAATAATGTTAGTAATTATGTATGTTGCTTGCATGGAATAATTTGATTGTAGTGAAAATGGTTTGGATTAATATGTATGTTGCTTGCATGGAATAATTTGAAGCATGAACTAGTCATTATCAATGTGTTAGGGGAATGGTCATACTGTGGTGGATCTACAACTTCATTTTCCAGCAATGAGTGGTCCCATTCCTTAGTATTAGAATAATGCTTGCATATTCCTTTCCCTTTTTGTGGGATGGATGTTTTTGTTTTGCTTTGTTCTCATCTTGAGCTGCTGTTACTGGTATGACATGTATAAATTTGTTTCTTTCCCCTTCATGAATAATTGATTCTGTTATCCAGCACAGTAAGGTGGATGGGTTAAAACGAGCTGTTACCCAGCTGAAGTCATGGAAGTAAAGTCCAACCTTGCTCTTTTACTGAATTTTTTTAGGCAACCCTATGTTGTTTGCAATGTTAGTGAATCGAATGGTGTGATTTCTTATATTTACTTGGAATGTTAAAATCTGGTTGAGAGGTGCTGAGACTTACTTAGCTTAGCTTGGTCGATTCTGTGGCCTGCAAAGGTCCTTTGAAAAGATGTGATACAAATTTTGTGCATTGTTGCATACGCAAGCGCCTGTATTGTGGTTACTTTTTCTAAGATTGTAGCAAGTCTGCATGGCATTGCGTTGGTATGCTATATTTTGTTATCTTATTAGCTTCTGACCAAGATCTCTGGCACGATTAGATTAAAAAAAGAGAGTAAAACAATAGGTTGTTGATTCCCCTACTATGTCCTATAGTTTTATCATGTTAGTATCGGTCATGTTCAAGTTCTTGGTTCTCGTACAGTGACGTTTTGTTATATATATGTGTGTATGTATGTATGCATGCATGCTTGGAGCTCTATCTCATGAACTGTGTGGTACTTTACTTTCGTGTCTTGTTTGTTTGTATTATCACGGTAGTTGATTTTTTTTGACCTCTCTAGTGTCTTGATTGAGTAGATTTGAGTGCTGAAGTTGTTATTGGTGCGTTATACTGATTTGTTACTTCTTTTATATGTACATGTAACAGGTGCAACATCATTCTTGTTTACTGAATATCAGTATGTAGGAGTTTTCATGGTTGCTTTTGCAGTTCTGATATTTGTTTTCTTGGGATCTGTCGAGGGCTTCAGCACCAAAGCCAAGCAGTGCACTTACGACCCATTTAAGATGTGCAAGCCAGCACTTTCCACTGCTATCTTCAGTACTGTATCCTTCTTGCTTGGTGCTGTCACCTCTGTTGTTTCTGGTTTCCTTGGAATGAAAATTGCTACCTATGCAAATGCTCGGACAACCCTTGAAGCTAGAAAAAGTGTTGGGAAGGCTTTCATAGTTGCGTTTAGATCTGGGGCTGTAATGGGTTTTCTCCTTGCAGCAAATGGTCTTTTAGTTCTATTCATTGCGATCAATCTTTTCAAATTGTACTATGGTGATGACTGGGAGGGTCTTTTCGAGGCTATTACTGGTTATGGCCTTGGCGGATCCTCCATGGCTTTGTTTGGAAGAGTTGGTGGAGGTATCTATACTAAGGCCGCTGATGTTGGAGCTGACCTTGTCGGAAAGGTTGAAAGGAACATTCCAGAAGATGACCCAAGAAATCCAGCTGTGAGCCAAATTAAATTAGTGTCAGTATTTTGTGTATCTGATTACTGGAGATTTTGTAATGACTAGTTTATATATATTTGCTTTGCAGGTGATTGCTGACAATGTTGGCGATAACGTTGGGGATATTGCTGGGATGGGATCTGATCTTTTTGGATCGTATGCTGAATCATCTTGTGCTGCACTGGTGGTTGCCTCAATTTCATCTTTTGGCATCAACCATGAATTCACTTCAATGTGTTATCCCTTACTTGTGAGCTCTGTGGGAATCCTAGTTTGCTTGATAACTACCCTGTTTGCCACTGACTTTTTTGAAATCAAGGCTGTTAAGGAAATTGAGCCAGCGTTGAAGAAGCAGCTTATCATCTCCACTATCCTCATGACTGTGGGAGTTGCGATCATTAGCTGGATTGCTCTGCCATCATCCTTCACAATATTCAATTTTGGCGCGCAGAAAGTTGTGAAGAACTGGTAAGCTCTACATTTTTCCTGTCTTAGTATAAAATATTATCCAAGTTGCAGAGTTGTTCATTCCTAAATGACCGAGTGTTTTGGGTTTTCCCTGGTATTAGAAACAGTTTTATTAGGCGCAAGTAGTGGAGTGGCTATGTTATGGGCATCTACTTGGCAAAGATTCATTCAACTGTCATACTAATAGTTACACTTGCATTAAAATTGTGTTTAACTTGAGAAGGATTCTATCAAGGCAAGAACCTATTTAAATTTTTAGATCAGTATTGCTCTTTCATTATCTTCTTGATCATGGTTGAAAAATTCTTAGTTGTCCTTGACTTAACATTTTTTTTAATGCAACGAACACCTCTGAGGTTGTTCTTATCATGCTTGGATCCATGAGCCTGGAAATAATTTTCTAAATTCTCTACAATATGTTAATATCATCTTCATCTCACACCTATGCATTATATGGCATGTGGACCTGAGACTCTTCGTTTCTTATAGTTTATTCTTTGTTATTTATTCTTTTGTCCTCTCAGGCATGTGACTCAGCCAGTTCTTTTCTTGCAGCTATTCTTAGATTATGCATTGTATGTGAAGAAGGCATTTGTTGATTGTAGTTTTAATTTTTGTTTGCAGGCAACTGTGCTTGTGTGTATGTGTAGGGCTTTGGGCGGGGCTTATTATTGGCTTTGTAACTGAGTATTACACCAGCAATGCCTACAGGTTGTCTCTATACCTGCCTTGCATTTATTTTTTGCCATTCTATAACAAATTTGCTTTACTAATCATCTTATCTCTGAAATGTCTTCCTGCAGCCCTGTGCAAGATGTTGCTGATTCCTGCAGGACTGGAGCTGCAACAAATGTTATTTTTGGCCTTGCTTTGGGCTACAAATCTGTCATCATTCCTATTTTTGCTATTGCAATAAGTATTTTTGTTAGTTTCAGCTTTGCTGCCATGTATGGTATTGCAGTAGCTGCTCTAGGAATGCTGAGCACCATTGCCACTGGATTGGCTATTGATGCTTATGGTCCCATCAGTGACAATGCTGGAGGCATTGCTGAGATGGCTGGCATGAGCCACAGAATCCGCGAGAGGACCGACGCCTTGGATGCTGCTGGTAACACCACCGCAGCCATTGGCAAGGTATTGTAATATATACTGTTGAATTGATCACGTTGAAATGTATTTGTTTTCTGTCAGTCACCTCCTATAGTTGTCGCCTTCACAATGAATTATGTTCTCTTTTACGCTTTTGTAGGGATTTGCTATTGGGTCTGCTGCTCTGGTGTCGCTTGCACTATTTGGTGCCTTCGTCAGTCGAGCTGGAATTTCCAACGTGGATGTCTTGACTCCAAAGGTCTTCATTGGTTTAATTGTTGGTGCCATGCTTCCTTATTGGTTCTCGGCCATGACAATGAAGAGTGTGGGCAGTGCTGCTCTGAAGATGGTTGAGGAAGTTCGTAGGCAGTTTAATACCATTCCTGGTCTTATGGAGGGACTTGCCAAACCTGATTATGCCACCTGTGTGAAGATCTCCACTGATGCATCTATCAAGGAGATGATTCCCCCTGGCGCCCTTGTCATGCTAACTCCACTCATTGTTGGAATCTTCTTTGGGGTGGAGACTCTCTCTGGTGTGCTTGCCGGTTCCCTTGTGTCTGGTGTCCAGGTAATAAAATGTGCCATTATCAAAATTCTCTTTCTTTGGGTAACTTTTGTAAACCACCTTCTTCTTCTTCAAGTAGTTGGAGGATATTTACCACATTAGCTTCCATCTATAGGAATGGCACTGGTACAACTATTTGTTGTGTTCACTGGTGAGTAGATTGGGGCAGAAAACAGTCCAAACTTTAGAAGGATTTTATGCCAGTGATGAATCTAATAAGCTAGATGCCACATTCTCGTTGCAGTTCTTGTCAAAATTTCTAGAATGCTCTTCTTTAGAATCTGCCCTGATACATTTTGCAACTTGGCATGTATCTTATCAGATTGCAATTTCTGCATCAAACACTGGTGGTGCATGGGACAATGCCAAAAAGTATATTGAGGTAAGCATCATGTTATAAAATGGGCGGAGGTGATTATTTCAACTGTTTTCTTTCATAACATATTTACCTACTTTTCCCCCCCTGTTAGGCTGGTGCATCGGAGCACGCCAGGACCCTTGGCCCAAAAGGGTCTGAATCACACAAGGCTGCTGTAATTGGCGACACCATTGGTGATCCCTTGAAAGACACTTCGGGTCCATCACTTAACATCCTTATCAAGCTCATGGCAGTTGAATCGCTTGTATTTGCCCCGTTCTTTGCAACCCATGGGGGCTTGCTTTTTAAGCTTTAAGGATGTCACACCATGGAGAAAGGGGTGTTGGAACCTTTTTCCTATAAACACAAACATGTCTCGGCCCTTAAACAAATACTTCACTCGGTGGTTTTGGTTTTAGGTTGTCTGTAGTTGGCAAGTATTATTTTTGGGCGATCTGATGATGATGATGATGATAATTGTGATGGTCATTTACTTATTAGAAGAGAATTGAGAATGTGTTTGTGTTCCCAGTAGCCTATTAGGATTAGATAGCTAGTTTCTAGTTTGTTTTCGTGAAGCATCTTCATTTTTGTGAAGCCAAGGAGGTATAAGCAGATATAGTGTGCTTAATTATGGATGTACTAGTTCCAAATATTTGAGGGGCCATGGTTCTAAATTTATAGGACAGTCTGAAGGGGGTTTAACCGCTTTACCTAGTTCTGGTGTTTGTTTCTCTTATGTTGTTTGGGCTCAAATATATTTTGTCCCTTTACTCGTTTAAGTTTTCTTACCAGTAGTAAACCTTTTTCCTCCAAGATGCTCAACCTCATAAAACAAGTAGTATATCAAAAGTTAAGAATTCAAATTCAATTTTTTTGATGAGTATTAATAATCTTTTTCTTCAATATCTATATATATACACACATATACTGTGATTTTTTCGCTTAAAAACCTTTCCATAAATAAAAATTCAAATATAACATTTTGAACTATGTACTGGAAGTTGAAACACTTAGTTTTATTACATTTTCCTTATTTTTTATACTACATATATGTAGATGACAAAATAAAGATTATATTTACATATATGCACATGTACAAATATTGATAAGTAAAAAAAAAAACATAAGAAGTTGTTAAGAAATTAAATATCATCAATTTAAGAGCGAATGTATTTTCTTATTATTTCAATATGGAAGGAAAACAAGAATAACAGTTTAAAAACTCATTATACCATAAGTTCTTCATAAGCTGATATTAATTTACTTGTTAGTTTTGTCAATACAAATTCTATTTGTAGGAGCTAAAGAACAAGTACATAGTGCATTATAATTTGATAAACAACTATGATCTTTAAAGTCTGCCATGTATAATTTGTTACAAAACAAACATTGCTTACTCTGCCAAAAATGTGCTTCCTCCTTGAACATAAATGCTCTGTGACCACTTGTTGCCTATCATCAAGTAATTCCACCAGCAAAAGTAGTAGCATGCTGGATGAATGGATTTTTAAAGATCAACATGGTCCTGGTGAGAGGTGACAACATCATCAGTACCGAATTCTATTTTTACTCATTGACATTGTAGAAAAGTGAGGATGAATATGAAGCAAGCAAATCATAGTATAATTGCTTTGGGAAGATGTACAATGACTCTAGAGGCCAATGATAGACAATAAATCCCCCCCGAACACATCTTACAACTTTCATCGTATTGTGCTCTTCCAAAGAGTAACTCTTCTCAAAATCTCACTCAAAAGGTAGTGGATTGGAATCCCATTCTAAGTAAGGATTCTTGTGGTTCCCGAGGATCCGGCCTACAGAGAACCGAAGGGAGCTTCCCCTTCCGCCGACCCTTTGGTTTTAAGACCGTTGGTTTTATGAATGGTGATTGCCCTTCTTCGACCCTTACTACCCAACCTGAGAGCGGATAGCTAATACATTCCATTTATGGAATAGGGTTCTATGGTCGGTCCGTGACCCCTGGATGCCGAAGGCGTCCTTGGGGTGATCTCGTAGTTTGTTTTTGTATTTTTTTGTTTTTGTTTTTAAGGAAATAGGGGCGGCACACTGCAGAATATCATAAATAAGAAAGGAAAGTACAAACTTGAGGGGAACAACTAGCCTTACCCAAAACAGGGGGGACAAAGGAGTCTAATCTCGAAAACAAAAAAGAACACTAATGTTTACGAAAAGAAAAAAGGCCTAAAGCATCATGCTGGAGCCCACGACGAACCTCGGTTGGAAGCTGAGAAACCATGTTAAAATTCTGGTCATTACAAGTATGATGAGCAAAAGCCGCAAAACGATCAGCAACTGAATTCCCCTCGCGGAAAATGTGATGAATCTCATAAATTACCCAAAAGGGCCAAACATCGTCTAGAGGTCATACATAAATAGCCAGGGACAACCCTGAATGCCCTTAATTGTTGAGGCCACCACCATAGAATCTGCCTCCACACCGCCTGGAGATGATGGGGTCGGTCCATGGATTTTCCTTCCTTTTGCCGCATTTTGTTCAAATGCTTGAAGGGAGATAGTGCATCAAGCTGTTCGCAAGGGCCAACTTGATCCTCTTCCCCAAGTATCCCAGATAAAGGAACCCCAGGAGAGCCGCCAACTCCAACTACCGTCCATGTACGATCCATACTAGATCTGACCAACCGCCCATCCTACCTCCTCTACGTTTTTGATGTTCTTGACAGCCCATCTTTGTCTCAGTAGAGTCTTTCAGTGGCATGTTTCAGTCCTCTTCCCCATTACTTAGAAAAAGTGAGTCACCGGTTCAGGTACAAGATACTATCATTACCGTCTGGACAATTAGACATCCAACCCATAATCGCAACGACCCAATTGCAAGAACGGAGCTCTACCAACTGATCTATATCCCCCCGAGCCAAGTGGAGCATGCATGAAGGAGTCAGATGCTTCTTCTATTCTTTTATTCTTTTCTCTATTTTTTAATTATTTTCCCTAGCGCAGCTGGGCCATTCTGGACTTGAACAAGGGACCTTGACTGTGAGAAGTAATATTAATTGATAGACTAAATGACTTAATTATTATTTTAGTTTTTTGTTGTTTATTGACTCATTTTTATTAATGTTTCTTTGAACTTTATTAGTGATTGTTTTTTTTACATATTTGTAGAAAATATCATATAGTTGTATTTTGTCATAATTAAGTACAAAATAGTAGTTTTCAATAAAATAGCTTATTTTTTTATATTAGTGTTTTAATACATCGATAAAAATAAAAAAAATTATTTCATCTGGGTGACTATTAAGTATTAATGAAAGAGTTTTTGAGTCGGGGACATTGGTGATTTCGGAGGAGGGATGATTATAGGAAGTATGTAATTTGAGTTGATTTTCTTTGGTTTATTGTCATTTGAATTTGTAGTGCAATTTTTATCATCCAACAAATATAATATATTCGTGTAAATGCGTATATATATTTCATTCATGTAATAATCAATAATTAAATTCACTTATATTTTTATCTTTACGTTTTAATTATGTGTTTAATTTTCATAACACGCTAACTAAAAGATTAAAAAATTATATTAATATTGATTAATATAGATCACATGCATTTTGTTATGTGATAGTGATAGTAGTAATAATTACATATTTAATGATAGTGATACTAGTAGTAATTGCACATAATTAATGACATGTGTTGTATTTAAAAAAATATTCCTAAAATTTATAAAAGATTTTATTTATTTATTGTATTCTCTATTATTAATTTTAATTTTTCTTAATCATTGCATTATAATAATTTGTTCAGTTTATGTACATCAAACTCACATTCTTTATGTTGCAATTATTTGTTTATTTTATTATCGTTAAAGTTTTTTAGTTGTAATATTTGTTTATTTTATTATCGTTAAAGTTTTTAGTTGTAATATTAGGAAACCGTTGTCGTAATTATATTATCACAGAGCTAACAAGAAAAGATTTCTTAGTTTGTGATCGAGTCTTCTACTATTTTCTAGGTGTATATTATGTCACGGACTTATATTTTTCAAGCTATCGTATGGCATTTAGTGCTCTAAATTTCTTAATCTTACTAATGATAATTTAACCTTTTGGTTAGCGGGACGTGATAACTAGCTTGGGAATTTTATGTTAAGCGCCATATCACACGTACGATTCTCTTTCTTGTTTTGGGTGTGTGAAACAATATATGCCACAAACTAAGAAATAAGGGCCATACTTCATACTTGGCGGTTGGCATGCACCAGTTGAACAATTTTGCCAATAATTGGCATGCACTAGTTCCTCTGCTCCAAGCCTCCAACCCGTTGATGCTTCATTTTGTGGTATTGTGCACACTTTTCAACCTTAATATTTTTTAATTTACTTTTTGCATATTTTTTTATATTTGTTGTAATATTTTTTATTATTTTTTTAATCAATTTAATATTTCATTTATGTAATTTATTTGGATTTTGGATATTTGTATTGTCTCTTCTTTAAGTTAATTATTTTGAAAAATATATACTATATTTATAGTTTTATTATTAAAAATAAAATATTTAGTGATGAGTTCATATTATAAAGCTTTTATTGAATTTTAAAATCTTTTTTACTAGTGTTTTGGAGTGGCTTCTACGGTACGAGAGCTAAGCTATTTGTGAATATGGTGATGGGTGCATTTTTGGATTGACCCTTTCCTATGTCCAAAATGTCTTATTCTATTAATGGGTCCATAATGCCCAAACTATAGGATACATATCCACAACTTTGTTTATTTTATGATTATTATCATTACTCCCTCCGTCTCTAAGCAGTTATCGTACTTTTATATTTTATCAATTTTAAAATAAATATCTTATTTCTTTCTTTTTTTTAAAAAACTATTATCACGTTATTGATATTTTTTTTCACACTTCGATTATGACCAAATGTACAAAAGTTTTAAAATAAACTAAATATTATATTACTCCTTCCGTTCTAAAATTATTGTCCTGTTTCACTCGACACACGGATTAAGAAAAAACAATTAACTTAGTTATTAATATTGGAATAATCTATGGTTTTTCTCTAAAGCCCATGAATATGGGGTCGAAAATTAAAGTAAAAGAAAAAGTAATGGAAAAGTGATAAAAGTGATATCTTAAAAAGAAATTTTCAAACAAGACATTTATTTTGAGACAGATGAAAAATAAAAGTAAAACAATAATTTTGGGACAGAGGGAGTAATATTTATATTAGAGTCCTTAATTTATATGTCCAATCAAATATAAAAATTTAGGAATAAGTAGTATAATCTATATATTATTTAGCCTAAATGTTTTTTAATAAATGAAAATACAAATATGATTGGAGTTGAAATATTTTTTATTATTTTTCTTAATTTTATATTAAACATTTAATTAACAGACATTAGAAATTGAAACACTTTGTTTTGTTAATTTTCATATATATATATATATATATATATATATATATATATATATATATATATATATATATATATATATATATATATATATATATATATAAATGAAAATACAAATATGCATCGGAAGTTGAAATATTTTTTTATTACATTTTTTTTAATTTTTATATTAAACATTTAATTAACAGGACATTAGAAATTGAAACACTTTGTTTTGTTACATTTTCATATATATATATATATATATATATATATATATATATATATATATATATATATATATATGTATATATATATATATATATATGTGTGTGTGTGTGACCTTGTGTGTGTGATTTTGTGATTCTCTCTTTATGTATGTATGATTTTTTTGTACAATTTATTTCGAGATTCGGAAGTTTGATTGAATTTGAAGTCAATTTGCACAATGGTTTTTATTTTCATTTTAGTGAAGAGACTCTAATTTTTTGAGAATTTAGAAGATGTTTTAAGGAAATAATAATGAGAGTAATATCCAATCATTATTTTTTGATCTTTTCTATCAAAAAAATCAAAAAATGTTACAAAATTGATATTAACCCCATTTAATATAAGTTCAAGACACATAAGAGCCCTAACCATATTTCGACTCGTGATCAATCCATATAGATCGATAGAAGATAAATAGACACTCAAAACAAGTACATGCTCGAGCATCATTAACTAACTCCTTATCAATCTTGATTCATTTCAATATGAACACAAATTTAACTAGAACATACAAAGTAATAAAATAAAAGAAATATATTGGTAATATATATATATATATATATATATATATATATATATATATATATATATATATATATATATATATATATATATATATAGTACATTCAAATATAACAAGATCTCTTCAAAATGCACTTGCCAAAAATAAGAAGATATATATAATGACAAATGTAATTTGTTTATCTTAAGATTGCTAGATAACTACTGAAATACTTACAAAATAAAGATTGAATTTTGATGAGCCCAAGATTTCCACGAATTTTTCGGGGAATTTTCGTTTATTTTGTGCTATTTTGAGTTAATTGTGCCTTCAAAATATTATTATTTGTGTATTTGTGCTTAAATATAGGTATCCAAGGTTTGATTGAGCAATCATGATGTTTAGCGTAAAGTTCGAGGTAATTCCGGGCTTTAAAGTTAAGTTACAAGTCATTCGGTTAATATTCGTTTAGTCCATCAAGAGTCCCAATGCAATGAGAGCTAAATACGTTTTCATAATTCTTTCACGTCACATTGATCGATATCGTCACGTAAAATCATGGTTCATCCTTAACTAATTCAGATACCAACATCTACAATTCAATTATCATATCACCTGGGCCCATGCTTAGCAATGGGTCGGACCGACCGAGATTGTTTCGGGCCTCCTGAAGCTCAAGCCTAACATGTATTAAACTCGGGCCTCCGAGTCTTGAAGTTAGCCAACCCGCCTCAACCTACAACACGCTGCGGGCTCAGCCTGTTTGCCCTACCTCATAATGAGTTCATATTTTCTCAACTAAACTCACCTCTTTCCCGTCTCCTATCACATTGATATCATGACATGAAATCAAGGTCCAAATTCTAACCAAAAAGGGTTCCAGCGTCGATGGTTTCCTGTCGTTGGATTAGGCACCGTAGGTAAGTGGGTTTGGAATTGACGACTTTGATTTTTTTGATTTGCAAGTGGAACCGGTAGGTGGATTGTATTTTGGTTGTTGTCGGTGATTGGGGTTGGGGAAAGTGGACAGTGATGGGGATTTCAGTGGAAACAATTTGTCTAACATGTGTAGAATGGTCTGCGCCGTCAATGGTGAGAGCAAGCTTGGGGAGGTTGTGCCTTGGGTGCTGCCTGCGGTAATCTCAGGTTGTTTGCATTTTTTATCTCACCCTTGTTGTCTCTTGGTGCTTTTACCTCTTTCATTTCTTCGTGCCTTACCATAAGTAGAGCTATCAAACGGATCGGGCCGAGCTACCCCCCGCAACAAGCCCACTGGGCTAGCTTAACATCGGCCGGGCCAAAGATATTTCGGGCCTTATAAAACATAAGCCCAACGTGATTCAAGCGTATTGTTAGAGTGAGTGAACTGAAACTATAACTTTATTTACTGGAGTACTTTACAAGCGTGATTCAACCTAACAATAATTCAACCCCTAAAAATACTAAAAAAATTGAAACCTTGTCTTGTTGGTTTTTACTTTTTTAGGTTTTAGTTTTTAATTTTCTTTTTTTTTTAAAATTTCGTTTGGCTTTTCAACCTTTAGTGTTTGTGTCGAGCTGGGCCAGTTGGGCTTTCCAGGTTCGAGGTACGTGCAACCTGCGGGCCTGTCGACCAGGGCTAGGCCAAAACTCAAGCCCATGTCCGCCTAAGGCACTGGCTGGTTTGACTAGGCTAGCCCATGGGCCTACCCATTAAACTGGCCAATTTTGCCTATTTATTTTCACCAACTTTTTGGCCCACGTCAAAGCCCACCAGGTCAATCATTGAAGTTGGGTTGGCCCAAAATTTTACCCAGCCTATGGAACCTTAAACCCGGCCAGCATAATGTCGGGCGTGCTTGGGGATCCCAATGGGTCGGGCCCGTTTAGACAACTATACCCCTTATCTATCCAGTTGTGTCATATTATGTCACCCCCTCATCAATTCTACATCATGTCAAGCGTATCATATTTATATCAGCACAAGATCATGATTTGTATTTTCTTGGTGAGTCATCACAACTATTATTGTTGTTTCATTTCTTTGATTCAGTTTGGTTCAACTCAACTCGATAATTGATTCTTATTAAAAAAATTTGTTTACCATTTTTAAAAAAATATCATATTCAAGGTAGCGATGGAATTTCTGAATTTCTGCAGCTATTCAACGACGATATTGTTCACCTAGCGACGGAAAATGAATATTCTGACAAGATTCTTTTTAGCGAGTCGGAGACTGCCGTAGCTAATTAGCTACGAAATATTCAGAAGCTGTTCAGCGACGGAGGTTCTGCCGTTATTTAGCTATGGCAACATCAGTCATTAGTCAGCAACAGAATTGTCAAAACGTGTCTGTATAGCGACGGAAAGCCCGTTGCTAGACAACAACGAAAAATCAAATCAGCGACAGAGAAGAAAGGATATTCTGAAAAGATGATTTTCAGCGACGGAGATTAACGACAGAAATATTTCCGTTGCTGCTTAGAAAATAATGATGCGTGTCTGTCGCTAAAATGAGTATTCCGCCGCTGACTAGCGACGGAATACGCCGTTGTTGTTATCTTCGTTGCTATTCACCAATTTCTAGTAGTCTGAAGATCACAAACCAAAGAAACAAATTAGTAACATTAATTCCCCTAGCAACCCTATTTTTCCAATACTCCTCGCTAATTCCAGGTATCAGCAAATCGATTTACTAGTCCTTTCGTCGCAGGTAAATAAAGACTATACTATTTTTGTATGTCTCATTTAAAACGTTCGATTTCAACAATTAAGTCTAAAATTTACACACAAAAAATATTACTTTACCCTCCTCGTGTAATATAAATATGTTAGTCAATAACACTATATATCCCTTAGTTATTAGGCTATTGAAATATAGAACGAAAGACAAATTTTTACCGAGGTTGTTTGAGGGATGAGGGCTGATGAGGCAAGAATCTGTCTTGGAACGTCTAGTACGGATTGTAGGATATTTGGACTTTGTGTAGGATTGGATATATGTGGAATTTGTCAAACAAAGAACACTTTAGAAGTAATGCAATGCAAAGCCTCGCGAAACCCAGCTGACGTGAGAGTAAGTCTTATGCTTAGAGATAATATTTCGACAAAGTTTTGGTGTGTGTATGTGAACACGTACCTCTGCACATGTGATGTTCGGGGTATTTATAGCCCCAAAGGAGCCAAAAGCAAATGGATTAATGATAACGACAAGATCTTAGGGATTAATGACCATTAATGAGGGTTGACTGCATAACTACTGGAGTAATGACTTGAATTTCTGGTCAGGTGGACTGGCCTTGCCCGATCAGAGACAGGAATGCTTGCGACCTCTTGTCCACAACTTTCGGGTAGGGTCCCGAGGCATGGCTGTCTCCGACCAGGATAGAAGGTGAATGAACTAATTAGGTTGTTTGTCTTATGCTCGAGAACTCTCCCCTTTTGTTAGGTACTGGGATCGTGACTTGCACGTGAGACCCCACGTGCCTTGCTCGTTCCTGGCTTTTGGGCCAGACACACCAAGGACTATATAAGAGAAAGAAATTGAGATGATGCATCTAGGAACGACTACTTACCATAGTTACAAATTCGGGAGTTAGCGACGAGAAAAGTTCAGATTCACAAATTATTCTGAAAAGAGTCCGTGGAGCATAACAAATTTGTTATGAAATTTGGTATATTCATAGATTAATTCTAATACTTTACCATTGTCTCAAAACTGCAATTCTTGGTTATTGGTATGACTTTGCTCTTGATCCATAAATGGGTACTTGAAGGTTGAAATGGGGATAGAGACCAAGGTTGATGGGTGTATATTTTAGTCTTTTTATGTCTTTTAGAGAGGGCATTTCAGTCTTTTCATATCATTCCGTTAGCGGCATCCACTTTATAAACCATATCGACATTTTTTGTAAAATAGAGTTACCAAACTGTGAAGAATTGTAGTAGGGTGAGCTTAGCGAACTTTTCGCGAAAGTGACCAAATAGAGAATTAAGTCAATATTAAAAGCTACTCCTTCCATTCGGGACAAATAATCAACTATTTCATTTTTTGGATGTTTCAGTTCAATAGTCAACTTTAAAAATTAAGATATAAAATTATCATTTTATTACCAATGAGCTATTAAAAGTGTTGTTTTTTTTCTAAAAATGATTTTCAAATAAAGGATCTGTAACCGAAACAGGAGGGAGTATCTCTTTGTTCCTTCCTAAAATGCACTCATTTCATTTTTAGGCCATTTTAAAATCAAATTGTCTACTTTTTTAAAATTTTGGTACTTTTACCATTTTATCTTCTAATTATAGTGATAAATTCCACTCACATAGGTATCCTTGAAAAATACATATTATCTTAATATATATAATATAATTCAATTATTTTTTATTAATTGGTGTGTCAAGTTAGATAAGACACTTGTTTAGGAACAAAAAAAGAAATTTACATGGATAAATTTTAAAAAAATTGTATCTGAATTATATAGCGCACTAATAGTTGTTTATTATTATTATTATTATTAAAGTGTTGAAATGAAATAGCCCACAAGATATACCCATAAAAGAGATAAAAAAAATATCTAAAAGAAAAGGTAAAAATAAAAACAAAAGAATATTGTAAAAAGTAATTTAAGAAACGATTATGTAAAATTCAATTAAAGCTGGTGAGGATGAAGAAAACTATGTGGAAGTAGATTGGAAACACAGCTAAAATCTTGGGATTTGATGTAATATATATATATATATATATATATATATATATATATATATATATATATATAAAGTTGGTGAGGAACATTATGGTTGTGTCACCTTGTTACCACCTTTTGATAAATCTTTATTGTAAAGTATCCATGTGGATGCTTTAAAAACTTTTGATTTTCTAGCCATTAACTAATAATAATGAATAATAATAAATAATATGGTAAGAGGTATTAGTATTAGTACATATAACTTCTTCTATTGTCAATAGTAAAAAACTTATATTTAAAATCTTTTACAACTAAAATTACTTCTAATCAAAGTGAGATAAAACTCTTAAAATGAGACATTACTTCTAATGACTCACTTCTAACACCATACTTTAAGCATTCATATCTTATTCATCTAAAACTTGATTTTGACAAATAAATATATCATTTCGATGCTCTTACCGAGAAGAACACATTTGCACAATTACTTTTGCCAACGAACAAATGACATATAAAGAATGTTAAATAATAGATGTATCTCATTATATAGAAAGAGATATTGGTTTTATATTTTTTTAGATAAAAATTTCTACTACCATTACCAAATGATGAAATGTATTTCACATTGGTTAAAGAGTGATGTATGTATTAAAAGTCCTTTTATAAAATGCTTAATACTAATAGAAAAAATATGTATTTCACATTGATTAAAAAAACGATATTGGTTTAAAATGTTTTTTATAATGTATCTCACATTGGTTATAAAGAGATCCACATTATTTATAAATCGATATTGATTATAAAATTCTTTAGATAAAAGAATTTTTATGTTGTTATCAATATAAAAGATGTATCACACACTGTTTAAAAATAGATGTTTCAAAACTCCTTAATTAAGATACTACTACTACTATTTTTTTTAATGTTATAACAATAGAAGACATGTATTCCATATTGTTTAGAAAGAGATATTGATTTCAAAAGTTTTTATATAAAATACTATTATTATTACTATAGAATAATGTATTCCACATTTGTTAGAAATTAATGTTGGTTTTAAAAATATTATTATTACCAATAGAAAAGATGTATATCATATAGTTAGAAAAAGATGTTTGTTTTAAAAGTTTTTAGATATAAGAGTTCTACCATTATTACCAATAGAAGATATATATCTCACATTGGTTAGAAAGTGATGTTAATTTTAATTTTAGATAAAAAAACCTTTACTATTATTACTAATAGAAAAGATATCATACATTGGTTAAAAAATGATGTTGGTTTTAAAAGTTTTTAGATAAAAGACTTTTAGTTTTATCATCAATATAATAGAAGAGATGTATCTCACATTATTTAGAAATAGATGTTGGTTATAATTTTTTTAAGATAAAAGACTTTTACTATTATTACCAAATCAAGATATGTATCCCACATTGGTTAGAGAGTGATACTGATTTTAAAAGTCTACCATTATTAACAATAGAAGAGAAGTATTTCACATTAGTTAAAAAAGTGATATTGATTTAAAAACTTTTTAGATGATGGATTTCACATTGATTACAAAGAATTGTATCTCACATTATTTAGAATTGAAATGAGTATTGGTTATAGAAGTCATTAGATAAAATTATTTTTATGTTATTACCAATAGAAAATATGTATCTCACATTATTTAGAAATAAATGTTGGTTAAAAAGTCTTTTATCTACTACTATTATTACTAATAGAAAATATGTATACCATATGGTTAGAATGTAGTGTTGGTTTTAAAAGTTTTTAGATAAAAGACTTAAACTTCCATTGCTAATATAAATCGAAAATAAGTGTACAACATTGTTTAAAAATGAGTTATGATTTTATAAGTTTTTAAAACAAAGACTTCTAATAGTATTATCAAGTTAGATGTTAATTTGAAAAGTCTTTAGATCAAAGATTTTTACTATTATTACTAATAAAAAATATGTATATCACGTTAGTTGGAAACTTATGTTAATTTTAAAAGTATTTAAGAAAAAAAATCGTTTAATATTAGTAACAATAGAAAAAAATATTATTATAACCATAAAAGAGATTAAAAATCTAATTATAATTTTCAAAAGTTATATTGTTATTACAAAAAAATATATATATCTCACATTGTACTCGTGTAGATCACGGACTAAATAACTAGTATTTGCTATTTTCCCGCTCAACACGAGAAATTATGGCTATTAAATTACTACTCTCTTCGCTCTGGACAAAGAGTCCACTATTTAATTTTAGAATATTCACTTAAAAAATCTATTTTTAAAAAATTAACGAATAAAAATATCATTTTATTACTAATGAACTACTAAAAATATCAATTTTTTTAAAAGTTTAATTTTTAAATGGGAATCTTTGCTCAAACGGAGGGAAGGGAGTAATAGCGAATTTTATTAGTACTATACTACTATGTCACCTAATACAACTAGATATCAATATTTTTTTAGTAATGCTATTGGTACCTAAAAAGATATTAAAAATACACCTCATGCAAGTGATGTAGTGTATTAATTTTACTAGGTTATTACCCGTGCAACGCACAATTGATTTAGTGTTGTTTCTGAAACTTAATTTTGTAAATATAATTTGTAAGTTATTTGAATGAATTAATAACAACAAGATGTCCACATAATTAATAAATAAATAAATAAGCATGAGATCATACCGATTCATGAAACCAAAAATTCATGCGAATTTTGTAGATAAACTTTGCAAGCTATTTCGCAGTGGTTGTTTGTAGTGTTGGTGGAACACGCTTAATCAAATTGGGTAAAATCTATTTTAAATTGATTGAGTTTTGATAAAATAGTAAAAATTAACAAATTTCTATCATGAGAATTGAGGAGTCCTAATCAAATTAAACTTTTCTAAATCAAATGTGATAAAATCTATCCGGTACAAACCGATGTAAGCAAAAAAAAAAAGTTAAAAAAAAACTTTAAAAAAACTTTTATCCGCAAAAAAAAATTTACCATGAAAATTTGGAGTACTAATCAAGTAAAACATGTTAAAATCAAATGTGATAAAATCTATCTAGTATTAACCGATTTTGACAACAAAAAATGGTAAAAAAAAAACTTTTACCAAGTATAAATGAGACACCGGTTTTAAAATATATATAATTTTAATTTTTGGCAGGAAAAAAAAGAATTTATATAGATATATTTAGTATCATATGCATGGTTTTAATAGTTTTTTTAAAGCAAAAGTTGTTTATAATAAGATGATTTTCTAAACTTGTAATAAATAATTAAAAATTTTAATTAGAATAATTGAAAAAAACGAAAAAAATAAGGTAAATATTCAAAATTGATCATATAGTCATAATTGAAAGATTAAAATTTATCCGAAAGAAAAAATTACTACAAAAATTTGGAATCCTAATCAAGTAAAACGCCATTAAATCAAATGTTATAAAATATATCTGCTATTAATTGATTTTGGCAACAAAAATGGTAAAAAAAAAAATACTTTTACCTTGTATAAAGGATGCACCGATTTTAAAATCTATCCGGTTTTAATTTTTTGGTAGGAAAAATTATATATATATATATATATATATATATATATATATATATATATATATATATTATAGTACCGTATGAACGGTTTTAATAGTTTTTTTGCAATTTTTTTTATAATAAGACGATTTTCTAAACTTGTAATAAATAATTAAAAAAATTAATTTGAATAATTTGAGAGAAAAAAGATAACATATTCAAAAATTGATCGTATGAATATGTAATTGAAATATTAAAATTTATGAGCACTGGTAAAATCTATCTGTAAAAAAAGAAAAACACTTTTAGCATGAAAATTTTGTGTATTAATCAAGTGAAACGTATTTAAATCAAATGTGATAAAATTTATCCCATAATAATTGATTATGTCAGCAAAAATTAATAATAAAAAACTTTTACCATATATAAATGAGACACCGATTTTAAAATCTATTATGTTTTAATTTTGGTAGCAAAAAAAAGAAAAGAAAAAAATTACAACTTCATAATAACGTGACACGTGGAACACGAAATTCGTTTTAAACTTTAAATGCTCAACAGAAAGTCGTGATGTGGCATTAACGATTTCTGTTTTAATAATAGTTAATAGATAATTAATAGATTAGTAATTAATAATTAATAAATATAGATTAGTAGAACAAATAACATAGAATTATCACGTAGATAATTTGTATAAATAAAACATTATGAAAATGAAAAGAGATGGAAATTGAAAAGTTTTAGTCAAATTAAACTTGTATAAATTACATAGGATGAAATCTAGTTTAATTAAACGATATTTGAAAAATATAAAAACAAAATCCTAAATCTCTATCATAAATTTGTTGGTAAAACTATATCTTAAATTTGTTATCTTATCAAATTGGTTTTAGAAATTTTATCTTATCTAATTAGATTTATAATTTTTATTTTAACCTAATCGATTTTTGATTTTTTTTTACAATTTCGAAGGTGACACGTGACAACACATAATCTCTTTAAATCTTTTAGTTTTTCATAGAAAGCCGCTACATAACTATAAGAGAATATAATATATTTAATATATATTATATTTATAGTATTAGTAAATATAATATATGTGTAATATATTATAATTATCTTTAGATTTACTTTCCTAATTTACTTGTATTTAGACTCTCTAGGTTAAACTTGTGTAGCAAGTATTGTACTCCTATAAATATGTTCACAATATCAATAGAAAGGTCATGCCATTATTCCTAAACTTTATTAGTTTCTACATGGTATCGAGCCTCGCTCTTAAAACCTCTGACCACCATCTTCATGAAAACCTAAATCATCCTCCCATCGCAGTCACCAACCCAACCTCTTTCGGATCAGGCGACCCTCCACGGCCAAGAAGATTTCCTCTCCGTTGAGCAACCAAAGGACACCTTGGCCAACCAAGCTTTGACAAGCTCGCCTTGGTCCTTCCTCAACCGTCTCCGTCATAAACCCGCCCGCCAAGTCGCCAACTCTAACCCCTAAACCACCAACCTTCCGCCTCCCGATACCTTCCTCCCACCAAAGCGCCAACGGATCGACCACCAAAACCAACGTTCGGATCCGGCACCGATCACTATGCGCCAAGTTCCCCTGCGATAACAAGGACACCTCGGCCAACCAAGCTCAACGAGCTCGCCGAGAACCTTCATCAACCACCCTCAACCACACTGCGCGCCGTATATCTTTTACACCTTGGCACCTCATTGCTTATCACACCACCGTCAAAACCCTCTTGCGTTACTCGAGCACCCCAAGGACTCCTCGGCGAACCAATTTGTGATCGCCGCGCCTCCCTAACCGGCTCGCTTACGAGAATCCGATTCCTTGGCAAACCCGGCTCGCCTCCTCGGAAGGCAAGCTCGCCAACTCCCTCCTCCAGCCCTCTCTCCACGCACCCTTCCTTAATCCGCTCGTTCCTCGAGCAATTATGGCATCCTTGGCAAACCCGGCTCGTCTGGAAGGCAAGCTTGCTTGCACCGCCCTCTCCACGACGCAGAGGCCCTCTCTCTCCACCCGCCCTTCCTTAATCCGCTCGTTCCTCGAGCAATTCAGCATCCTTGGCAAACCCGGCTCGTCTCTTCGGAAGGCAAGCTTGCCACCGCCTACTACGCAGAGGCCCTACCACCGCCATTCCTCAGCTTCGCTCGTTCCTTGAGTAATTACGGCATCCTCGGCAAACCGGGCTCGGCGAGACAAGCTCGGCGTCTCTCCCTTATACAACTTGCTTCTCGAGCAACCAGCGGACTCCTCGGTAAACCGGCTCTCCGGCGGCTTCTGCGATCCTCCCTCCATAGCTCGCCCATCGAGCAACTCACGGACTCTTCAGCAAACCCGACTCTCGCGGCTGCAGTCCTCCGTCAAACAGCTCGCCCCTCGAGCAACTCACGGACTCTTCAGCAAACGGCTCTCAGCTGCGATCCTCCGTCAAACGGCTCGCCTCGAGCAACTCACGAAATCTTGCAAACTCGGCTCTCGGCCATTTCGATCCTCCCTTAGCAGCTCGCCCTCGAGCAACTCACGGACTCTTGGCGGCAAACCGGCTCGCCGGCTCGGTCCTCCACCAACGGCTCGCCCGTCGAGCAACTCACGGACTCTTCTTGGCAAACTCGGCTCGCGCGGCTTCATTGCGATCCTCCCTCAAACGGCGCGCCCTCGAGCAACTCACTCGGACTCTTCAGCAAACCGGCTCTCATTGCAGTCCTCCCTCGGCTTCGCCCTCGAGCACCTCGCGGACTCTTGGCAAACCCGACTCTCAGCTCGCACCGAAGTTCTCCTCGCGGCTTCATCATCGCGCACACCATGTCTCCTCGGCAAACCGAGGCTCTTACCGTCGCGAAGACCCTCAACCCGGCTCGTTCCTCGAGCAACTCAGGACTCCTCGGCCAACCTAGCTCTCCACAGCTCGCCGACGACACTTCCTCAGCCAACTCGCTCCTCGAGCAAACCATGTCTTCGGCAAACCAGGCTCTCACCCGCTCGCCGAAGACCTCCCTCAACAACTTGTCTTCCTCGGAAGACCCAGCTCGCCGACCCCTCCTCACCCGACCACCCCCGGTTTTCAACTCGCCGCTGTCGCATATTCTTTACAAGATTTGTCTCTCCTAACGGTGATCCATCTTGCGGGAGCATATAAGAGAATATAATATATTTAATATATATTATATTTATAGTATTAGTAAATATAATATATGTGTAATATATTATAATTATCTTTAAATTTACTTTCCTAATTTACTTGTATTTAGGTTTCCTAGTTCCTCTTGTATTTAGGTTTCATAATCCCTCTTGTATTTAGGTTTCCTAATCCCTCTTGTATTTAGACTCTCTAGGTTAAACTTGTGTAGCAAATATTATACTCCTATAAATATGTTCACAATATCAATAGAAAGGTCATGCCATTATTCCTAAACTTTATTAGTTTCTACAATAACATCAGTGACTTCTGTTTTAGTAATAGTTATAGATTTTCTATTTTAGATTTTGCACCACAACACCTCATTTGGTGTAAAAAATTTGATACCCTTTAAATACCCATAACATTACTCATGATTTTTAAGTGGGCAGTATCATGCGTATTGGATTAGACTTTTGAGCTTGAATTCTTACATTCAAAGACCGATTAGAGGATTTGGTTTAGGTGTGCGAAAGATAGATGAGTTGCCCGACCCAATAGGTCCAAGTCATAGGTCACGTGCCTGACACATCTTCATCGTTCGCGGGCAGAGCACGTGCATCTCATAGTCAGAAGCACGAGGAAAAGGGGGCAATGGCCACCAATGTACTGCGAGCTGGGGGCTTAGCCTTCAGCAGACAAGGGTATAGCGAGCTGGGGGCTTAATCAGCGAGCAGGAACACGCAGCGAGCAGGAACACGCAGCGAGCAAGATTTACCATGCTCGTCCATTAAAGACGGTTATTATGAATGTGGACGGTTATGTCCGGAAAATTATCTAGGTTACCGTTGTGATGAGTGTGACAATTAATGAGACAGTTAATATGCCCGCTATTTATGCTATAATGCTTAGTGGGTACTGGGTAGTTATGAGCAGTTATTTTTCGGCAACTATATAAACCCCTCAGGCTCAAAGAGGAAGGAGGTGATTCTATTTTTACTAGCCTAAACTCTGCCGAATTATTGACTGAGTAAACAGTTGTGCTAACTCTCACGCCAGAGGGCTTTTACAAGGAGTGCCCCTGTCTAGTTTGCACCTTTTTGATTGATTTGCAGAGTTTGGCTGTGAAGATCGAGGATATATTGAAAGTCAAGTATCCAGTTTGGAGAGTCCAGTGCGTCTAGGAGGATTTTGGACGCATCAATAGACTTCTCGTTTCACCCAAAAAAATCTATGTTTGAAAATTATACAATAATTAAGATATATGATTAGTATGAAAGTTGGTGATAATTAGAATAATAATTATGCATAAATAATATATTAATATCAAATGTTGAGTATAAAGTTGCAATATTAAGAAGATTGTATAAATAATTTTTAAAATTAAATCTTTTTTACTGAAACATCTCAAAACGGAGTGTGGAGTGTGTAGCGTGTGTTTGTGAAATATAGCCGGGTACTCTTGGGTATTTAAGTGATTTTAAATTAAATATTTTTATCTACAAAAGTGATGGTCAGAACCGTATGTCGTAAACTTGTAAATTTGTAATGTAGTAATGAAATTGAAATAAAAATTGCTTTAATAAATAAACATTTGAATATAATAAGCATTAGATGATAAAATTTACTGTAAAATAATTCCACAATTTAACCAGTGTCAATCTGCAAAAGGATAGATAACCACATATACACGATAAAAGCTAGGCATTGAACGACGGACAAGTTTTTGGATAACCATACCTTAATACAACCGAGCAAGCTTGCTTTTTCGGTGCTTCGATAATCACAAAGTAAAAAAAAAATATAGACTCCGATCTCTCTCTCTCTCTCTCTCTCTCTCTCTCTCTATATATATATATATATTTCCATCTCTTGCTGGCTCCTGTATCTCGGAGTTCGAGGCTTTCTTTCTCTTTCCTTTTCCTTCGGCTGTGTTTGTTCTTTGACTTCAGTCCAGCGTTAATTTTCAACTCTTTTGAAACCAATTGAGAATTTTGTTCTGTCCAAAATTTGATTTTGATGATTTGGTATCTTATCTCTTATCAAGTAATTGATTATTTACGGTAAGAATATAAATGGGGAATGCTTCGTCAATGCTGACTCAATATGATATTGAAGAAGTCCAAAACCACTGTAACAATCTATGTAAGTCAATTTTTTTATTAATCATACTTATGTTTGATTATTTTTTGGGATTGCCTTAAATGGTTAATTTACTAGTATTTAATTCTCTTTGTTTGGTATGAAAATTTAGTTTCCCAGCAGGAGATTGTGTCTTTGTATCAAAGATTCTGCCAACTTGATCGAAATGCCAAGGGTTTCATTTCTGCTGATGAGTTCTTATCAGTACCAGAGTTTGCTATGAACCCTCTTTCTCAGGTAATCAATCTATTTGACAATTATTCGGTGGTTGAAGTTTTGTTTCATTTACTTCTACTATTACATATTAGATAGTACAAAGAATACTAAATTGATCATTTGTCGAGTTGATAATTGACATAACATTTATATCGCGTTTTGAATAATTGAACTATACAAAAGAACATCATGAATCAAGAGCTTTATAGTTTTAATTTGGTGAATAAATTCCTATCAAATTTCTGTTTTATAAGTCGCAAATTAAAAAAAAACATGATCTTGAAGAGTTGTATGGATTTTAGGGATGCACAGGACATGTTTGATCACTTACCTCGTTTGCTATGTGGGTATTTACTATTTACAGAGGTTGCTGAAGATGGTGGATGGTTTGAATTTTAAGGACTTTGTGGCGTTCTTGTCTGCTTTTAGTTCTAAAGCAACTATACATCAGAAGATTGAACGTAAGTGTTACTTGCTTTAAGTTCTACTCATATAGCCTATATTGCAGAATTTAAGTTGTTGTTTGTTTAAGGATAAACATAAAGGTATAGAATGAATCTCATTTGTTCTATATTACATTATTACTGCCCTGAGATTGGGTAGTTAAATTGGGCAAGATCCACTCTTGCGACAAGTATTGGGATGACTATATACTCTGGTGGGTGTATGTGCACGATCAGCCTTCTTGGATGGGTCACCATATAGATCAACTTTCAGACACAAACAAACATGGCTACATGCATATTTTATATGCCTTTGTAAAAGATGTACTGTTGATGTGATCATTTGTGTACATGTGTGTGTGTGTATGCATATATTTGCTTCTTGGAGAACTCAGCGAATAGCAGTTCCCTGAATTTAAATTGGGGGATCCAAAGCATATGCCTTGTACTAAATTTATTTTGTCTATCTTATGAATCTCACTATGACCTCTCTGCTCATAATTATGCCGTTTCTAAATGTCTTATGAAATGGTGAATTCTAGACAACAACTCAAGCAGCCATTGGTAGAACCTGCCTAAAGCTCTACTTTCTTGGATTTGTGTTTTAGAGAAGTATGTGATGATAACCCTGGTTGACTGTTAAGATTATGGTGGCTATTTAGGCTTCTTTTTTTTGCTCATGTTATTTGAATCTTCATTTGGTATTTCAGACTTTTCCCTGAGTACTAAATTGCACGATGCCGGTTTGTTTACTTAAGTTGATGGTTTTGTTAGCAATATGTTTTTCTCACTCTTCACAGCTTCTGGTGGATATTTACTGACCTTTGTAAATTCGTTTTTGTCTCAGTTATCTTCAAAGTATACGACTCAGATTATAATGGAAAGGTGACCTTCAATGATATATTAGAAGTGCTGCGGGATTTGACCGGCTCATTCATGTCTGATAAGCAAAGAGAGGCATGATCAATATTCTCTTCATTCTTTGTTTGCTTTGTTCGTCACTTATCTTCTTTATATTTGCGAAAGAAATGAAAATCACACTCATAACACTAGTTATCATTTACACTTGCAATTTTTATGATTTCAATTTTAACAGTAGCAAGCTCCTCCATCATTAACTTAAATAAATAATTTTATTCATCAGCCCTTCAACTATTTATTACTACTTTTTATGTTGCAGGGAGTTAAAGATTGTTGTCTTGGTAATTTGGTATTTAATGAATGGAGAAACTATTTCAGATTCTTAGGTGATTAGATGATTTATTGTTGTTGGGGGGGTTATTAAAATGTAGGCTAGAAGATACTAATAAAACAACCAAGTGACTAGTTGTAAACTGTGTCCCAACATTTGACGTTTTGGGGCTTTTCACATAAACCAAGGAAACATATTGTAAAAATTAAACTGCCCATATCCAAACATTAATGAGGTGTTTTGATATTCTTACCCAAAGAGCCAAACACGAGTTACGGAGTCAATAAATATGGGTAGAATTGAAAAAACGGGAAAAAAGTTCCTTGAAAATTGCAAAGTGTCATCTATTTTGGAATAAAAAACTCTCCCAAAACGTCATATATTTTGGGACGGAGGGAGTATAATTCAACAACAATCAACCGTTTATTGATACTGACCATATGGGAATATGATTTAAATTTCATACTTTTGTAGTGGTGATTTGGTTGTCAACCTTATGATTTCATACAGCAGGGGTCTTAATTTGACATAAATGTTTTGTGTTCCACTGATCCTTGTCCCCAAAAAAAAGTCACAACTTTCCATTTTGTTTGTCCCCAAAACCCAGTCACATTTCTTTTTAGCTTTAAATATCCATATTTTTTCAATTTTTTTCTTGCTTTATGAGGATGTGATATTTATTTACTGTGAAATACAAAAAGATATATAACTTTAATGCAATTTAACGGAAATATAGAGAAGAAAAAATATAATATCATAAAATGTTTGATTTGTCAAATGGTACTGCTTTTTTGGGATAGAGGGAGTGTTGTCAAAGTTCTGAAATAAATCAAGGTAAGTACCCCATGGTTGTTTCCCTAAGGAAGCATTAGTGATACTCATCTCATCCATCTTAGTATAGTAATGACATGAATTTACACTCTTTTTTCTCATACAAACAACTTCCACCGTCATTTTGTTTATTTTTTGATTCCTATCCTACTGTGACCATGAAATTGGTAAATTGGCGTAGATCAACTATTTTTGCTTAACCTCGGTTTTGTGTCTGCAGGAGGTCTTAAGCCAAGTCTTACATGAAGCAGGTTACACCAGGGAATCTTCTTTATTGTTAAATGACTTTGTTAAGGTTCTTTTCTTCGACTTTTTTTTTTCTCCATAACGGCTTTTGCAATATAGAAAATGGTGAATGCAAAAGATAAAAATAGTTCACAGGGATTCTGAAATAGGGTCTCATTAGAATATCACATACATGGAACAAGTTTTAACCATAGCCTCCTCATGGCAAAGTGCACACAGCACCATAATCCCTCGTTGATAGTGATAGGTATCATATCGTTCTCATTGATAGTTTACTTGTAAGGTGTCAAACTGTTCCCGTGTCTTTGCAACAGATTCTTGACCATCCAGGATTGCAGATGGAGGTGGAAGTACCAATTGACTAGGCTGAGCCGGCACATGTTCTTCACTGTATATAACACACCTTCGACCATTCAGCAGCCCTAGGGTAAAGAAATTCCCAAGTTCTGGAATTAAAGATGAAGCCTTGTGTATTGCAAATAAAAAGTTGAGCTTATATGTAAATAGATCATCATTATTACTCTTTCTGTATGTGCAATGTGTATGGGACTGTGTGTGATAGTCCCCTCTCGCTTGCCTGTCGTATATGGTTAATTAGTGCGCAAAAGCTTTCCTTATGTATGGTGCTGGAGTGATGCTTGAAATTTTGTTGTGTAGACAAATCTTGGGTAATCGCGGTCATACCAGGTCTGAGTAATGGGATTACTCACCTGGAAAAATAAAAAATGAAAAGCAAGAGAATATCAACAGAGTGTACAAGGGAAATTAATTTAACAAGTTCCAACGGATAACTATAAGATGAAATCAAGATGAAAAGATCCAAATTAGTAGCAATAACACACAAGAGTTTGATTAAATTTTGCTCATTCATTGATTAAGGATGCTGAAATGGCTTTAACCGTGACTTTAGAGAGAAGAGGAGAGGCGATTATAGACCGGCAATTGGATTGATACCATACAGCAAGGTGGTGAACGGAAGCGAGAGAACGAGCTGAAAAAATGAACACAGACTTGAGTCAAGGTCTCCCTGTCGCATCTTTGGTCATAAATTGCTCTGTGACATGGAGAACGAGCCATGAATTTTGATATAACAAAAAGGGATGAGACTGTCAAATGTGATTTTTTGTAATGAAAATTTTCATCCGACATTTAAAAGCTAAAGCCGTAAAATCTTACCCTCCTCGCATTATTGCAGTCTCCAGTGTATTTTCTAAAGAAGTTTCAAATCCCATCTATCTTCTACTAGATATCTCCTTTATAACCCCTAATCCAAGCACACCCTTCTAAAACCACTTCCTTTTGTGATCGTCTCCATGTCTTCCTTTAACTCGCCCCAACAATTGGAGCCCAGCCACGTTTGATCATAGTTTATTAATTATAAAAAGGTAAATCTCTTCTAAGACTGTCTTAAGATTTTTATTCATAAGATAAAGTTTCACTTTCTTATAACTCAACTCACTAACATACGGTGGATCGGATAAGGAGAATTTGTCTTACAAATGTCCATAAGATTGTCTCACCCAAGTTTTAGCCTTACGAAAAATTAATCAGGAAAATCCACTCTGACTCCATATTGGGTTAAAACTAGTTTAAGTAAATTTGCATGTATAACATCAAACTTAGATAGTGCAAACGCAGAGGGGAAAATAAATTTGGATCTTGTATTTCATTATCGCTAGAATTTTATGGTTCGCAACTTCCATTTTTGACCAAGGGTTCATAAGTGTGAATTTCGCTCCCATTTTCTCTTCCACTATTTTTTTATAGGTAAATACGACCCCTTATTGGTATATGAATTGAAACCAAGGACCTCAAGTTCATTGTTTAGATGCTCTTGCCATCTCTCCCACTCCTTGGGGTCATTTCTTGTAACGCCCCAAACTCGGGTCCCACTACATGGACCCACATCTGGCCACATCACTACAAATTCAAACTTAAAATAAATACTAAATTAAAACGATATCCAACTAATATTACAAAAGTCTCCAATTTAAATACAATCATCCAAAGTAAATTTTGAAACAAAGTCTACTAAAGTTTCTCCGTCTTCATTAAATTTCAACACATATACTTATGACCTAAAAATCTTGATTTCTTCACCGATATCCTCTACCTCAAGCTTAGTCTTTAATTTCGACCTGGAAGAAGAGGGTTGTGAAGGGTGAGCGAACAAAGCTCAGTAAGATCATACGTCGCCCCTCCGGTTTCTAAGGAGGGGTGACTCAAAGAATAATCATGGTATATGTAAAACAAAGTTTTAGATATTTGACAACTTGCAAAAATCAAAGATAGGTAACGAAAGGCTTAAAAATCTCTTTTTAAAAGGAGAGTTCAAACAAAACAAATATGGATCAAACAAGTTTGTCATTACTGACTGTCCCATAATAGCCAGTAATAACCGAATATCAAAATATTTATTTAGATCACATAAGGGTCTATTGACCAAGAACCAAATCCCCTGAAGGGTACACAAATCCCCCGAAGGGTACACAAATCACCCGAAGGGTACAATATTAAGGTATATCCAGATAACCACACTCACAGGCCAAGTGGTGCAAATTTCAATTATTTCAAATGTTGTCACGAAAATCCCCGTGACGAGTTGTTCATACTTAGTGATCATAAATATCCCTTCATGTAATTGTTTTATCTGAATTCCTAAAAAATAGGTCAACTCCCCAACCATACTCATCTCAAAAGTGGAAGTCATGCAGTTAACAAATTCTTTTTCCAAGGACTTGGAGGTGGATCCAAACACAATGTCATCAACATAAATTTGTGCTATCAAAATGTGTTTGTCTTGATTTTGAATAAAAAGTGTTTTATCCACCTCTCCCCTTCTAAACCCATTTTTCAAAAGATGGTCTGTAAGTCTCCCATACCAAGCTCTAGGAGCTTGTTTGAGACCATACAAGGCCTTTTTCAGCTTAAACACATGACTGGGTTTATGGGGGTCCTCAAAACCTTTTGGTTGCTCAACAAAAACTTCTTCTTCAAGGATGCCATTTAAGAAAGCACTCTTCACATCCATTTGTTGAAGAGTTATATCAAGAAAACATGCAATGACAAGCAGCAGATGAATGGACTCAATACGGGCTACAGGAGCAAAGGTTTCATCAAAATCCACCCCCTCAACCTGTGTATACCCTTGAGCCACAAGTCTAGCTTTGTTTCTTATTATCTCTCCCACTTCATTAGTTTTGTTTTTGAAAATCCATTTTGTTCCAATAACATTTACAGAAGTGGGTCTAGGAACAAGATACCAAACATCGTTTTTAATAAATTGGTCTAGTTTTTCTTGCATGACATTTATCCAACATTCATCCTTAAGAGCCTCATGCACATTTTTGGTGTGTGCTTGTGTACCTAACTGCCACCCGTCCAGACATCATGTATAGTGTGTGCTTGTGTGCTAGGTATCAAGGAAACCCTAAAGTCTCTCACTTGAAAGTTGTGAAAAGAATAATTAGGTATGTTGGTGAGACTTGTGCCATGGGTTTGTGGTATACTAAACACACAAACACCAATCTTGTTGAGTTTAGTGATGCTGATTGGGCTGGTAGTGTAGATGATATGAGAAGCACCTCAGGTGGATGTTTTTACTTAGGAAATAACTTGATTTCATGGTTTAGCAAGAAACAAAACTGTGTTGCCCTATCAACAGCTGAATCTGAGTATATAGCTATTGGTAGTGGTTGTACACAACTTTTATGGATGAATCAAATGATCAAAGATTATGGTTTGCACAGTAGTGTATTAACTATGTATTGTGACAACACCAGTGCCATAAGTATAGCAAAAAATCATGTTTAACACTCTAGAACTAAGCACATTGATATAAGACACCATTTTATTAGAGACTTGGTTGAACAAGGCATTGTATGCATTGAGCATGTGGGAACTGAAAATCAACTGGCTGATATTTTCACTAAGAGTCTAGATTTTGAGAGATTTATAAATCTTAGAAAATATTTCGGTATGTGTGCCATGTGACCCCTCACTTTTTAAAAAAAATAAAAAAATATAGGCATCTTGTATTGTGTTTTAGGGGGGCACACTAGTTTCATTCTTTATGTTTTAGTTCCTTTGTTTGTTGACCTGGATATGCATTCAATATCTGTTGTGATTCTCTTGTTCTGATTCTCCTCACCATCTCCCTAAAAGGTTTATTGAAATTGAAAAATCTTAAAACCACAAAGGAAAGAGCTACCTTTTAAAATTTTTGGGATGCTGCAATTTGTCAAAGTACTATGGAGCTTAGGCTCTCATGGGTTGATCTTTAGAAAATTGACTCACTTTAATTGACAAAATGTGAAAGCTACCTAACGGAAAAGAGCTACCTATGGACAAGGTTGTGGCATTTTTCTTTTGGAACTATGAATCCTCGGATTACATGAGTTGATCAATAAGAAAAGTTGCTACCCTTGGTAAATAGTATGAAAGGTTCCTAGTGGTTTGTGTTGAATATGCTTGAAATAATGTAAAGCTATTCTCCTAGGGAAATAAAGTACCAATGGGTTTTATGGGAGTTTTGTGCTGATTTGGTGAAGAAAAGATGAGAATTTGTACATAAAATCACAACTTTGGCGAATAAAAAAAGGAACATACACAGCCTCTTCATTTCCTTCCTCTTGCTGCCACCCCCAAGTTGTTTCTTCATCAAATATGACATCTCGACTAACAATTATCTTGTTAGTTTTTAGATTGTATAGTCTATAGCCCTTTGAGACAGAGCTATACCCCATAAAAATGCATTTTTCACTTGTCTCATCAAGCTTGCTCCTACGCTCCTTTGGCACATGAGAGTAACTTACACTCCCAAATACTTTCAAGTGATTGACTGATGGTTTTCTCCCTCTCCAAGCTTCAAATGGTGTACAATTAATCACGGCTTTTGTAGGACTTCGATTTCTCAAGTAAACAGCGGTATTAACAGCCTTAGCCCAAAATTTCCTTGGTACATTACCTTCGTGCAACATTGACTTTTCCATCTCCATATCTGTTTGATTCATTCTCTCTGAAACTCCATTTTGCTGCGGTGTATACCCAACTGTGAGTTGTCTTTCAACACCTTCATCTTCACAAAATTTCTTGCATTCATTGGAGTTGTACTCTGTCCCCTGTCACTTCGCAGAACTTTGATAAATCTTTCACTTTGTTTCTCAACCATAACTTTAAATTTCTTTAAATCACCAAAAACTTCAGACGTTTCTCTCATGAAATATACCCAAGTCATTCGGGTATAATCATCTATAAATAAAATAAAATATCTATTCTGCGAATTGGAAAGAGTTCTCATCGGCCCACACACATCCGTATGCACCAACTCAAGTTTTTCTCTTGCTCTCCAAGCGACACCTTTTGGAAACGGCTGGCGGTGATGCTTTCCAAGAGCACAACCCTCACATGTATTCTTTTTCTCTTCAATAGCAGGCAGCCCATACATCATCTTCTTCTTGAAAAGTACACTTAGAGCTCCAAAATTTAAGTGTCCGTACCTTTTATGCCAAAGTCCTGAGGCATTTTCAGTTTTGGCTAATTGAGCGACTTGCTTTGCATAATTCATTGAGAGAGGGAAACACCTATTTTTGTTCATTTTCATTGTAGCAACTAATCTCCTCTGTTTGTCATAGATAGTGCACTCTCGATCCTCAAAATGAAGCACATAATCATGCTCCAAAAGCTGTCCGCCACTGAGCAGATTTTCAGCCAACTTCGGAACATAGTAAGCGTCTTGAATCACCTTATTTCCCTTCTTAGTCTCAACTCCAATGCTGCATTTTCCAGAAATTTCTTCTGCTTCTCCATTTCCCAAATAAACTTTGGAATTGTAAGAAGAATCCATGTTGAGAAATACCTCTTTATTACCTGACATGTGATTGCTACAGCCGCTATCTAAATTCCATATTTCGTTCTCCTTGTCGGAAACTTTTTGGCACATGTAAAAGAGATTTGGCTCAACTTCCTTCTCCTCCACAAAGTTTGCTTGCTCTTCTTCCTTCATCCTGCAATCCTTTTGTACATGGCCGAACCTTTTGCACTTTCGACACTGCAACTTTCCCTTAAACCAGCAATCCTTCTCCGCATGATTAGTTTTCTTGCACACATTGCAAAAAAAAAAAAAGATTTCTGCATTTCCATGTCTTCCTCCATTGTTGCCTCTTCCACGTCCTCTTGAGCCTCGACCTCGTGCACCTCCTTGTGGGTTCCTATGACTTGCACCCGCACCCCGCGCACCCTTGGATAGGGGTGCGCGTACATGCGGGACACCACTGCTCTCATTCCACCCTCCCTTGTTTAGGGGAAGACGAAATTAAAAGTGCGATAGGAGTGCTGTCTAAGATAGCGTATTTGAATACGCCTCGGTAACTTTCAGTGAATTTTTGGTCCAATATGGGAGTTTTGGGTTTTCTACATCAAGTTATCCCTTTTTTAGGAGATACCAGGATATAGGAATACATCACCCTTTCATTCTCATTCTCCCTTTTTTAGGGGAAAACGGAAAAGTGCAAGAAAGGAGTGTTGCCACTATGGATTTTATGAAAATAGTCTTATGGCCTATTTCGGATCACTATGGGTGCTTTGGGTTTCCTGCATCAAGTTATCACTTGTTTAGGGGATACCAGGATATAAGAATACATCACCTTTTCATTTTCATTCTCCATTTTTTAGGGGAAAACGGAAAAGTGCAAGAAAAGATGTTGCGATGCCCCACTGGATCCAAAATGTTGTATAGAGTCGTCATCTTTATTTTGAGGAAGAAATAAAGCAAAACCAAAAAAAGAAAGGCAAAACACACCTTTGGGCCACTGTACTTATCAAAACATTGCAATTAGGCCACTGAGACGTCAAAATTTTCGGAATGGCCACTGTACCAGACTTATCTTGCACGTTAACCCCTTTTTTGGATGGACGTTAAGTTTGGTTAAGTTTGGACGTTAAGTTAGATTAAATGTCTATATTACCCTCGTCTTCATCATCAAAATATTGGCCCCAATCTCAATCCCCGACTCAATCCAATTCCATTGACGACCACTCCCGGAAATCAGACCCTAATAATCCCCCCCTCTTGTCTTTCCCCGTTTCGTCTCTCCTTACATCAGTCGCCGGAAATCCGACAACATCTATTGGCCCCTCGGCCGCTACCGTCGACTCTGCCTCCTACAAGAAGAAGCACCATCGATTCTCCCTCCTCACCAACATTTTCAGATCCAGATCGCACCAGCGGGATTCCGACTCCAATTCGAATTCCGATCCCAGGGTTTCGGTTTCTAATTCTCGGGAATCCACGGGGGTTGCCCCTCCAGCGTCGTCATCATCGTCGTCGTCTTCTTGGTTCTCCGACATTTTACCCCTTCGTCGGAGAAAGCAATCGCGTCTATTCTCTCTTGATGAGCCACCAACTGCTTCAGGAGGATTGCAATATAGCCTGGGTATAGAGATCGAGGGATGTCTCTGGAGAGATTTCCCGAAGCCGAGGAATGCTACGATATAGCGGGTACTCGTCGGAGTCATCGCAAGGGTGGAAGCAAACTTCGATGAGGAAAAACCAGCTAGGTCGACGACCGAATCATGGCCGGAACGTTACTGGACTTGCGAGCGTGCTATGGCTTAAATTGGCTCATCCCTTCCATTATGCATCTTTTTCAGATCTGGACAGAAGGTGTTACACTTCGCACACAGCTGGGGGCTGCTCAGGTGGGTGTCCTTTTATACGCTTGTTGTGCGATTTGGCTAGGGTCACCGACGAGATCTGATTGCCTTTGGTCAAGGACGAGGATGCTGCCAAACGTAGAGGACTATAGCGGGAAACAGTGGTGATGATGAAGATGAGGGCAAAATAGACATTTAACCAAACTTAACGTCCAAACTTAACGTCCATCCAAAAAACGGGTTAACGTGCAAGATAAGTCTGGTACAGTGGCCATTCCGAAAATTTTGACGTCTCAGTGGCCTAATTGCAATGCTTTGATAAGTACAGTGGCCCAAAGGTGTGTTTTGCCAAAAAGAAAACCAGAGATTGTAAAAACGGGTTCGGAGGCTAAGTTACGAGTTGGGAAGGTACTAGGCACCAAACTCGCCCTTTCGGTCTCAAAAATAGTTTTTGGCTAAAGTATGCTTTTTGTTATATTTATTTAGCAAATAAATAAAGCATTAAAAGACAGGAAATAAAAATAAATACATCCGTGGCTACATTATTTACGGACTCACAGCCGTCTCTTTACAAATAATTACTAATATACTTAAAAATATTTGGCCATAATAATGGCTCTTTTCAGTGCTATTTCCTAACTAAATCTGGACAGCACAACGACTTATATTTTTACATTGGGCCGGATGGAAAGTAGCTCTTTTTACAAATAAATATTTTAAAGAAATAATTACAAGCCGGTACATTTTTTAAAACATGTTTTCAAATAAATCCAGCTATTTTTTGGACATATCTTTTAGGTACAATTTTGAACCGAAATTACGTTACAGCCCCTTTATACGGAGTGAAAAGAGGCCGTCATTTTACATGGAGTCTTCACTCTCCAAGAAAAGTTACTGATATTTTCGAGAGCTTTCACCCAATCACCCCTCCCAAGGCTCGTCTATTCCGATTCTCGATCTTCCCGCCATAGACGACGATGCCACCGATCTCTGCTTAGATGTTCGGAGCTCGAGGTTTGATTATTCTGAAGTTTTCGGTGGTTTTGACGGTGTCGATTTTACTGTTTCGTACGAAGAGTTGTTTGGCCGGTCGAACTGCGACGGCGACGGCGATTCCAGCGAGCCATTTCTGTCTCAGTGAGCCATTTCTCCTTGATTTTTTCCTTTATCCCCTTCTTCCTCCTTTCACCCAGTCCATCGTCTTCCGACTGCACCACTAGTATAAACAATCAAATTAGTAGATGATCTCCTCCTGCTAATGTCAAGTTTCCTGGTGGTGGATGTGTAATATGACGATAGAGTGAGGGTGATTTTGAATTGTGAAAATTATTAACTAGTCAGTAGTGCCGGCTGTGGCGCCTCCAGAAACGGCTTTGAAAGAATCGAGGTCATTCAAACTCCACTAGAGATATGGGCTACAACTGGACTGAGTGACAGTATCAAAACTTCGTGAAGAAATGGGCCTAGGACCATTCACCCTCGCACGTTGCACTGACCATTCTGCTTGGTTTCATTTGGATTTTGGAGAATAAGTAAGATACATACCAAGTATGTTATTGGGCAATTCCTTAACGGCTGTATTGTTGCTTGATTATTTCATTGCTGCCATGATAATGTTTAGAAGGATGAGAGATACAGAGAGTGGGCAGAGTGGTTGGCAAAGATCGGTTGTGCTATGCACTGAAGATGAAGAGAGGTTGCATAATGCTATGAAATCCATCTGATGCCAAGGCTTGGCATCAGAGTTTTTGGCATCAGCAACAACGGTGGGCATCAGCAATCTGATGCCAAGGCTTGGCATCAGAGTTTTTGGCATCAACAACAACGGTGGGCATCAGCATTTTGGCATCAGCAACCTGATGCCTGGATTATTGAATTTTTTTTCACCTGATGCCAAGCTGTGAAATCCATCCTGATGTCATGGCTTGGCATCAGAGTTTTTGAATTAATTTTGGTCTGAATAATGTTGTGAAATCCATCCCGATGCCAGGCTTGGCATCGAGTTTTAATTAATCATCGATGCCAAGGCTTGGCATCGGCATTTTCAATTAATTTTGGTCCTGTAAAATAATGTGAAATCCATCCCGATGCCAAGGCTTGGCATCAGAGTTTTTGAATTAATTTTGGTCCTGAATAATGTTGTGAAATCCATTAATCATCATGATGCCTAGAATTAATCATCCTGATGCCAAGGCTTGGCATCAGAGTTTTTGTATTAATTTTGGTCCTGTAAAATGCCGGATCACTTTTGTCTTCATTAATGACATTTTTGTCATTTGGCAAGCAATTTGTAGTTTTATGAAATGTGCAAAAAATTAATGGTCCTAGATGAAAACATGTTTTCAAAATTGTACCAACTTGAAATTTCCTCTATTTTAAAACTTACCTACTAGCGGACTAGGGTGTGCTCGCTTTATCCTTCAGGTAGAGGGAGTCTTTTTTTATGAAATGGTGGGGATTCGGGCAGAATAACTGCTTCCGAAAGTTACTTTTTGCCTCGGGATCGAGGCGGAAGTAGCGCTTAAGATTGGTTGTTTGGTTGCTTGAGGGAGGCGAAAATCGAGCAGAATAACGGCTTATTTCTGACTGATTTGGCCTTTTAAATCCGGTAGAGCAACTGCTCTTTCCGCGATTTTTGAACCAGGGAAATAGGGTGGAAACCTAGCTGGGGGGCTAAGGCTCACTTTGACCGGTTGGTTTTAAATTTAGAGGAGTTTTGGCATGGTTTCGAGGCTTTAGAGAAGGATCGCTCACTATCTCACTTCGCTCTCTATTTCTCCAGCGTAACAACGACGTGGAGAGTTTTTGGGGAAGAAAGGAGTGTCTGAAAGTGAACTCCGAAGGCTCTATTTATAGCCTGGGAAAAGGACATCGATGGGATTTCTTTTTCTCTCTTGAGCTTGACGGTTAACAGCCAGAAAATTACACATTACGCGAATGATCTGTAGCGGTTTGGGATTCCACAGCACACACCGTGCCACCCCATTTTGAGTGTGGGTGGCGCCCGGCTTTGGCTTTGTTCTTTCATTTTGGCACCTTTGGCCCCATTTCCTTTGTTTGAGCATCTTGCTTTTTCCTTTTGCATTTTCAACCCTGCAACTTGACATTTGTTAAGTTTTAACAGGTCTTGATATTTCATGTCATGTTACATACCAGTGATACGAAATTGGGGTGTCTACACTTCTCAACCGCCTCGTCCTCCTCTAGGCGAATCATTACTTGATGAAAAAAATACTTTTGATTGAAAAGCGCTCTCAAGAGAGTCTTCTGAGCGACGAGTTAATCTTTGCTCAAAAGATTTCAAAGAACCCATCGGTCCTTCCAGGGATAGTGTCTTGAGGTCTTTAGTTTCTTCAATCACAGCCACGATAGGATCAAACTTTGGTGGAAGATTGATCAAAATTTTCTCTATCACCCTTTGGTCTTCAATATCGTCTCCATAACTCCTCATTTGTTGAACCAACTCGGTGACTCTTAGAGAAAATTCATCCAGCTTCTCATTTTCTTTCATTTTTACATTCTCCAAATCTCTTCTAATAGATTGGAGCTTTTTAGTTCTCACCTTCACGTCTCCTTGATACTCTTGCTTTAGAATATCACATGCCTCCTTCGATGTCCTTGCCCTCATTATTTTTGAGAAAATAGTATCTGCCACACCTCTTTGAATGAGAGACTAAGTGTGCTTGCATCACTAGTCTTCGCATCTTCATCTTCTTTCTTTTTACCTTCTGAGGATTCAACTTCTACTACACCATCTTGAATCAGATTTTCGACCCTCAATGCTCGAAAGAGAGTCTCCATTTTAATGGACCAAAACTCATAGTTTTTTCCGTCAAATAAGGGTGGTTGGACATTGGTGAAGGCAGAATTATTGGCCATAGCTCTGATACCAAACTGTTGGATATTATGGTATTTGAAATAGGAGAGTATTTCTAGAGTAAGGAGATGATTTTACTTATCAGCATTACATGGATATTTATACTTGAGATAGATAATTCTAGAAATATGGTTCATGAGACTTATCCTAAGCTAGATGATTCAGCTACTAACATTATTCATTAACTACCACATTCATGTATGGATTTATTCTTGACTTTTGAATTCCTTGTTCATTGCACATTTTCTAACACATTAGAAGATGGAGAGTTTTCTAAGCTCAATCAGGTTAGTCTGCAAGAGAGTACTATCCTTAATATCGCATAAGGCTTTGGCCACAACGAGCTAGTTGACCTGATCCTCGCACAAAGCCACGATCTCTTGACCAAGAAATAGAATTCCCAAGGGAACCTTGCTTTACATGTTGCTAAAAGCGCTGGGCACCTTTCAGTGGTCAAGTCACTCCTGCACTTTGCGCAAAACCTTCCAGGACTATCTTTTGGAATATGAATTAATAACCTAGATGAAGAGACGATTAAAGACGCGAGTGAAGAAGGGAATACAGCATTGCCTATGCAATGGCCTTGATAAATCATCGTATCTCTTTTTCTGAATGAGAAAGATGTTTCTCCATTGTACATTGCTGCAGAAGCTGGAAGTTATAATCTTGTCAAGCTTATGATTGAAAATCCTGCTGGAATTATAAATGAGAACGCGACATTGAAAGCCAAGTCAGTTGTGAATGCCGGCGCCATAAGAGGAAGGAACAAAGGTACGTAATTAGCGCATATCACCATTGTTGATTATTTAGGTCATTCTTGTGGAAGCATACAATCAGATCTTAACTTAAAGCTGATTAGTATGCTTATCTGGTTTTACCACAATATCTTGCAGACCGCTTCAAATATTTCTTGCTAATTTGACAGTATTATGCTCATTCAAACATATGGAAGATGTCCGTAATGCATTATTCAGCTAAGTTCCAGCACTGATCCATTTAGCACATGAAGATGGGAGTACACCTCTTTCCTACGCGAAATCCCTGGGTTACCTTGACGGGGTTGACTACTTGTTAGAAAAATCAACTGTTGAATTGTATCAAATGGACCAAAATGGATTTTTTCCCATTCATGTTGCATTTAACACAGGAAGGGTCGATTTAATTCAGAAATTTCTTCAGTGATGCCCTGATTTAGCTATGTTGCTCAACTCAGGTCAAAATATTCTTCACATTGCAGCTAAGAGTGGAAAGCTTGATGTAGTTACTTTCATACTCAAAATATGTGATCTTGAAAGTCTTATAAATGAAAAGGACGAAAATGGAGACACGCCACTATATTTAGCTACCACCTATTGGCATCCTAAAATTGTGAGCAGGTTGACATGGGATGACAGAGTCAGTTTAAATGTAGTAAACAATAAAGGCCTGACAGCTTTGGATGCAGCCGAGGAGTTCATGGGAACCTTTTCATTCAGAAAGGTATGCATTTTCTTGTAAAACTAAGCTTCTGCTTCTATATCTTCAATTTCCTAACAAGGCTACTGAAGTGCTTGAAATAAGAGCTAGAGTTTTCCCCAAACCACATAACAGAGTGTAGACACCCAATCTTGTACCCGGACACTGTCAGAAACGGGGTTCTCACACACAGGGAAATTGATTCCCGTAAGTGTCTCAAGTATTGTCTGAGGGTGGGTGGCCTTTTTGGCCATTCCTTGGGTAAAGGACTCTCGTCTATTGGATTGTTTCCGGTACTGAAGTGAAAAGATATCCATTTCAATTTATGTTCTTCAATGACCTATATTTTCTACTGGTCTTGCTGATGTTGACGTGGATTTCCCTATGATTGCTGCCAACCAACACGGACAGGTACAAGGACAGAGTCAATACACTCCTGTTGGTAGCAAGTTAGCAACGCTAGTGGAAACTGTGACCTTTGCTGGTGGATTTACAATGCCAGGTGGTTATAACTCTAAGCCACACCTGGGCATGGCAACTTTGGTAATGCAGCGTTCGTTCCACTTCTTTCTAATTTGTGACTCCATAGCCTTATACAGCTCTATAGTGGTCGTGGTTGCCCTTATTTGGGAACAACTAGGTGATTTTGGTCTGGTACTTTCTGCCCTCAAGTTAGCTATACCATTGCTTGGAGTAGCTCTTACCATGATGTCACTGGCATTCATGGTAGGCGTTTACCTTGTCGTAAGTGACCTTAATTGAATGGCAAATGTTGTCTGGATCATGGGTTTAATGTTCCAAGCAATCTTTACGCTTCTTTTCATGCCACTGGTTTCTCCACGTTCCTAACGATCTTTACAGGCATTGACCTTGTTGTAAGTAACTCTCATTTAGAACTTCGAGTAATCTGCCTCATTTTTCATACAGTATCTTGTATCGCTACGGGAACAATGTTGATGCATTGATTGAAACTGTACACTGAACCCTCTTAGAGCTAGACTACAAGTCAATTGGTTTTGAGAGCTACTGGAACAATGTTGATGCATTGATTGAAACTGTACACTGAACCCTCTTAGAGCTAGGCTACAAGTCAATTGGTTTTGAGAGCGGACTTTAATACAAACTACAATATTACTGTTGAAAACTTTCTTTTAAAGATTGCTAATACTGATAGCCAAGAAGTTCTGCATACATGTCTTTCCCTAAGAATGTATTTATCAAAACCAGTTTAGATTTCTCATCCTGGAGCCTCCACCTGTTTAGTTCTAAACTAACACATCTCAACTGCTTGATTTGTATTAATGAATCTGATATGAGTTAACATCACACCTCGAAGATCTATATCACGACTCATGAAGGGTGATGAACAAAACCGAAGACAAATCAAAAACAAAGTCCAAAACTAAAGATTATCCTAAATTTAAGTACAAGATAAACAAATTTAGAGAATATATTAATCTGGAAACGATTTGATGTAGTTTCATTAAAGAAATAGTAAGGCGTTAACCTGCTACGAACAAAATTAGCTACTCTATCTGAACTAAGTTAGATTGAAAAAAAAAGTCTTAAGAATCAATATAACCACTATTCGAGAATTCAATTTCCAGCCTAAATAAGAGCATAACTAACTGTGTGGAAGGAATGCTCGGGGCAGACCATGCAGAAATTCCACATTAGAGTCTGACATGCACTGTAGCTGCTTTTGGCTTGTTATATCATTAAGACCGCTTTCCTCCAAAACCATAGCATCGTCAAAATGAACCTCATTTTCATCCCACAATGCCTCGAAATCCTCGTCAAAATGAAGATCAATATCTGTCTCAAAAAGAGGCCCTACGAAGCCATCAATATCTGTCTCAAAAGAAGGCTCTACGCCGCCAACACGATCATCGATAGACAAAGAAGGTCTGAGAACCGACACTTCCAACTGTTGCAAGTCTTTCAGGTTCTGGAATTTGTGTGCTTCACTATTTGCATTCACTACATGTGCCGATAACAAGTAAAAACAAATATCATGAATCATCAGAGAACTTGACAGGGAATTCTATTCACAGTTTATGTAAAAATTTCAACATTGCAAACACAGTGTCACATGCATCGAGTATTTGCACTTGAATTCATTGAAGAAGAACAGAACTTGCATCTATGAAGCAATGCTCATATTAGCTAATAAAAGCCAATAAATGATAATCAACTAATCAAAAATTTGCATATTAACATGTCATACAACTGTAAAACGAGAGTTTTTTTTTTTTTTTTTGAATTATTCATTTTTTCGTTATACTATATGCATATTATACGCGTATATACTAACATGATACTGAGATCTAGAACCCCGTTGTGGAGCAGATAGTGGATCAGAAAACGAAGGCACATCTTGTAAAGGCTGATAAAGGGGATCTTCAAGCACCGTGATCTAAAGATGCTAATGTAAGTACCTGATGGAGGAGAGTCGTTGTGTTTAGGTAAACCTTCATGGACTTTACCAAAAAAATCCTCTTGTGCAGTAAGGGTTTTTCTCGCTATTTGAAATTGATTAACGGCGTTATCTCTCAATTCAAGTGAGTTCGGAGCTTTTACTGCAAATTTTGGTGAGTCCAAAATGGTCTCTGGCAGTTGACTAAGACGTCTAAGTCTAGTATCGCACTGAATTAAGTTCTGGTAATGCTTATCTAGCACACCTTGGGGGAACTCCAGAAAATGCTCCCTATAAAAACACACCAAATCAAAATTTCAGTTGTTGAATTCCCCTAGTTACAAAGAAACTTTATAAATAAAGAAGAGAAAACGAAAAGAAAGGGATTAATTACTTATATGTGCTAGCCTGACTTCCCGTGAAATCATCAGTTTGAATCCATCTTGTTTGTTTTTTAGGCTCTGGATCAGTCTCCTTGAAGAGACGTGGCTGTTTATCGAGCTGAACCATACAAGATTATAAGTTAGTATACAAAAATTGGTTGGAACTGACACTTATACTAACACACACACACACAAGAAAACAATGAATTTGACGAACAAATGAATAACAAAATATAAATAGTACCACGACTCTCAACGTCCCAGGCTGGTTATGAGGACAGTTTGAGTTTAAAGCTGTGATATTCGACCACTCAACTTCAATTTTATACTTCTTATCACCGTCAAGAAGTTCCCATATAAGCTGCTGCCTAGCAAAGTATATCTTTGCCTTTAAACCAAGACCTGCACTGTTTGATTTATGCTGCAAGTGAACTAATTTCAGTTAGTAATTAATGAAATGGTTTTGCTCAATATGGTGGAGACTGGAGAGAGATTCAATATAAGTACCTCCCAGCTGCCAATCCGTAAACGTAGAGCTGCGAAATTTGTGGCCTTTAACTTTTTATCCTTCTTGTTACCCAATTGAAGACGATTTTTGGTTTCTAAAGTGCCAACAAAAGAAGAAGCATCGCCTTGGCAGAGTATCATTTTCATAAGTGATGGACTTTTTTGCAGTTTCGAATCCAAATGGCCTTGCTTGAGAGATGGTTTCTGATGTGAAGGAGGGCTTAGAAACTTATTGCTCGGTCGGCCCCGCTGCTAATCAGAAAACATAGTCAATACCCAATAAAAATGAAGTGGACAGTAAAAAGACATAACTCATTCAAAATAGTACAATCCCCTTACAAGGAAATTCCAAAAGAAAAATTTGTAGGTCTCTAAATTGGCCTACACTAAACCCAATCTCCCACTTGAATAGATACAAAAACACTCAAATTCGTACAATGAAGTATCCAAATTCCTAAGCCCAAAATCACTGTATGCTCAGTTCTCTCTCCCTCTGGCTATAAAAATTTTCTTTTAGGTTTGATTGGCAAAAGAGATTCAGTTTATGAAGTTATAACAATGAGTGGCACATAAAACATTAACACACTCTGAGAGACCAACAAAATTTGGACTTCACACGAACTTGACCAAAAGACTACCATACATACCAAAACGGTATAACCTATGGGAATTCAACAGTATAAATTTAGTGACATATCCTATTCTAATCCATAGTTGTCAGTATTAGGGGTGTAAATTGGAACCACCGAACCACAGAACCAAACCAAACCAAATTAGTTTGGTTCGATTTTGGTCGAAGATGGTTCGGTTTCGGTTTCAAAAATTGGAAAACCACCCGGTTTGGTTCAACTCACGGTTTTTGGTATCGAACCAAACCAACCTATATATTTTTATTTATTTATTATATAATATATATTAAATTACATTTATTAACTATTTTGAACCTTTTGATCATCTTTTATATATATATATATATATACACACATACTAAACAACAAAAAATCTTGATTGTTGGAGAACTATTATTTCTTCCATTGTTTGTGTTTATTTTAAAATTTGCATTGTATTCTTTATGATAATTTGTTTTTAGTAGGTTATTTCTTAATTTTGATATTAATTTCAAATTAAAATCTTATTTTTAATGTTAGTTAATTTCATTAAAAATAATTTATATAAACCACAAAACCGAACCAAACCAAGCCAAACCGAGTGGTTCCGTTCGGTTAAGTTCCAAGTCTTACTCGGTTCGGTTCGGTTCGGTTCGGTTTGAGATTTTTGGAACCAATAGGGACGGTTCGTTTTGTGGTTTTGGCATAAATCAAAACAAACCGAACCACTTACATCTCTAGTTAGTATCCTACGATGATATGTATCATAGGTTAGGTATCAAAAATTGTGTCATCGATACGTTTCCTACTATACATTAGTTATATCTAACAATGAGGTAGTGTATACACTATTGTTCTTGTTTTGCAGCGAAGGTTAAGAAAGCCACGGAGCTGTAGATTCGAACGTTTTCATGGTCCGGCGTGCGTTATCGGTGTGCTCATTCCGGATTTCTTTGTACCGCCCAGAAGGGCAAGAGAGAGGAAGTGATCAAAGACCAAGACACCCGACAAATAGAATTTAAGCGCACCAAGGGGTGGGCCTTCTTCTCTAGAGGTAAGATAAGCCATTGAAGGTTTTATAAATAAACTCGCACATATAAAACAATATTATACTTTAAAAAATCCTCTCTTTTTTTGAAATATTCAGAATTAAAAAAATATCATATTGAATAATACTTTGGTGTAAATTGGAGAAAATACAATTTTGAGTGTTAATTTACAAATATAATAGTTCTAGTCATTATAATTTTGACAAAAAATTTAATGAATACAATTACATCTACTTATAGTCTTTCTTCCAGATTTAACAACTATGTTGTAAGCTATTTTGAAGATGAAGAAAAAAGAATAAATACAAACCTGCCGGCGCTCCTCTTCACGGCAGAAACATTCGTTAACAATTGCCATCAACCCCTTACCACGCTCAAAAGTCTCCGACATTGTCTGAACTACAACAACGAAACTCAAGTTTGAATTACAAAAATAATTAAATAATAAGAGTCAAGAATTTGTAAGAAAATTTAAAAAGATGACGAAACCATGCAAACCTGGTTTGAATTCTGTCTCTCAAAGATTTCTGACAAGTCAAAGAGAGGAGGAAAAGAAGAAACATAATGAAGAGAAGAAGCAAATATATAAGATGGAAGAGACGCCCCATGGTTTCGGATACTTTTGGAAAGCCGCCGCCGACTAGATTGTTTCCTTTCCTGTTTCCTTTTCCTTCCATGAGCCACAGGAGATTCCCAGGAAAACACTATTTTTGGAAATTAATAAAGAAAAAAGATAAACACAAAGTCAATATGAACGTATTTATGGAAAAAAAATATGCTTTATTTTTTGGGTTATTCTAAAATTGAGTATTTATGGAAAAAATAATATACTTTAATATTTTTTGGGAAAGGTACCCTGCCTTCTAGATTATTTTTGGAGAGTGCCGGCTTCTAGCATCTATCTAGTATCTCTAGGATTAGTTGTATCAAGAGCATCATTAATATAACCATACTTTTGAACTTATATTAACGTATGTAATTAATATATTTAATTATATGTATTTTTATTTTTATTTCATTCACATTTATTAAAATGGATCTTTTCGGTACAAATATAGATTTGATTACATGAGATATATTACACCAAAAAATAAAATTTGACTAAAAAGTAAAAAATATAAGAAAAATAGAACAACCAATAGAAAATTTTTTAAAAAACATATTTACTAGGATGTATTCACACTTTCAAGTAAAATGTTAAAAATTGATATTGTTATCCACGATGTGAAAATATTTAGTTGATACATTATATCCACATTTGCATTGAAGATATTTTTTCTTTCAAAAAATATATAAATCATGTGACATCTAATTTATTTCACATTGACATTAGCATCTGTGATGCTCTTATGCTCACATCACTATCACAATCGTGTATTCGACTATATGTGGCTGTGGATAATTAACATTTTCAATCGCACGTGTCAATTTTTTTTATACACAGTCGATTAAAAGCATCTCCAATGCAATTGTGAATTTAATATTATGTGACATGCGTCCTGCCATTAAAATGAAATTTGACCAAAAAAATAAAAATAAAGGAAAAGATAACAACCAATATGAAGAGTTTTTAAAAAGAAAAATGATGAGTATGATGTATTCAATAGCTTTTGTTTTCACTTGATGGTGAGTAAGATGTCAACCTGTAATTATTTTGACGGGAAGGGAAGTGCAATTAATCATACTCCAATATTTTTTATAAAGCCCTATTCTACCTCCGTTTTCATTCTCTCTTTCTCTCTCTCTCCTATTCATTATTTCTTCTCTTTTTTGCATCTTCTTTGTTCTTTCTCATCCTTCTCCAAATCTAAGATCTACCTCTCTTCTCCTCTCTTTTCCTTCTTCTCGCTTAGCTCTTCCTCAATTGACTAGAGCAATGACTTCATCTTCAACAATTGAGTTGCATCAACAATGTAACAAATCTGGATCGGTGAAGCTTTGTAGATGTGGCTCAAGAGTTCTCGAGTGGAAGTCGTCATTGACAAAAAACACCCATGAATGAGGTTTAATGGGTATCCAAATTACAATGTTTGCCTAAAAAAACTCCATGATTTGTTAATATTCTTTTGTGTTGAAAAATTTGGATCATGATATTTTAATTAGTTCATGCGTCCAATTTTTGTAGGATCCTCAAAAGAACTATGGCTATTTTGAGTGGGTTGATCAGTTTCATGAAAGAGCAATTAACTTAATCAATGAAGCTAGAGATGAGGTAAATGATTTGCTAATGAAAATGTCAAAGATGGAAGTAAAGTTGTCCAAGAACAAAGAAAAAAATGTAATTCTTCAGCAAGAAATTGAAAGGCTGGAGCTTGAATTGAGAAGCCAAGTAATGGAATCATTAAGGTTAAAATTTGAAAATGAAACCCATGAATTGAAGTAGAAGGTGTACTTGTGATTGGTTTTTGTTTTAGATATTTTAACTACCTTTTTTGTGAATGTGTTCACAAATGATAAGAAAGGACATCTAATGTTGCATAGAAATGTGTTGTTCTTTGTATGTTAATGTACTCCTTGTTTGCAATGTTATAGAAATATGCACTTCTTTGTGTATGTGTTCTTTGTATGTTAAGAAAGGTTGTAAGATTATTTTTTTCGGTCAACATTTTAAGGGTAAAATAGGCATGACCTATTTTGGTTTTATTTCTCCTTTCTTGGTCATTAAGTTTAGGCATTTTTTGAAATTCAATATTTCTAAAGATTTTTGGTTTCTTGGTCTTAAAGTTTAGGTGCATTTTTTGGAAACAAAATATTCATTATATTTTGGGTTTCTTGGTCCTAAATCTTATGAGTTATTTTGGAAACAAAATTTATGCAAAAATCCTTTCCAAAACCGTGTCTCAAGAGTCCATGTTCAGATGGTAATAGAATCTAGTAATTATGGTGGTTTATTTAATTACTAATTCTAATCCTTTTCCATGTTAGAGTTTGTTTTCTTTTTGATGTCTAGGTCTCCTTTGTGGAATATATATGGACCTTGGGCAAGCGGCTGAAGATACACGCATACAGAGAGAGAGAGAGAGCATATTATTCAGAGCAAAAAAATTCAGAGTTTCGGAAGCTGTTCATAGTTCCAGTTTGGTGCAGAATTTGAATGCAGCTTCCGATGCAACTACATCCGAAGCTACATTGAAAACTACTGGAACTGTTTGTCTTCTTAGTTGTTCTAGGAAGCTTATTTTTTCTTCCCACATTTTCTGTACATGTTTTTCTATGGGTTTTTGTTCTCCAAGACTTGTTGTCTTGTGAGAGTATTTGTTTGGTGATTTCACATTCTTTTTGTAAAATAAATCATATTATTTAGTGAAATCTTTTTTGGCCATGAGGCAAGCTTGTAGATTGTTTGGTAACTATTTGTGCGGCTTTTCTGTTTTAGAAACAAAAGTCTTCCACTGTTTTAAATTTTCTGACCATTGTATCTTCCATTGTAGCTTCTGCACAAGCTACATTGGAAACTGCATTGGCAGTTTGGTGAATCCTAGCTACTATTGTTCCTACAATTGGTATCAGAGCCTCTTCTTGACGTCACTAAGAGAAGATTCTGATTGTAGCCATGATGGATTCTCAATATGGGAATTTTGTTCATCCTCCTACATTAACGAATACGAATTACTCAAATTGAAATGTTGAGGAATTTGATTTTGATGAAGATTCAATGGCTCTTTTATCACCCAAGTTTAAAAATATTTTGAAAGCCATAGAAAAAAAATTAGATCGTGTTGATTATTGGAATACGCTTCTTGATAATTTAATTATCACCTTTCATATTCCATATATATTTGATTTGCTTGCCCCCATTACAAGTGAATCATCACAAGTGGCTAAAAGGTCTACGTACCGGTTAGTGTGGCAACTTGTGTGATTTCTCATAGGTCTTAGATTAGGTGTAACATGATCTGGTCCTACCTCCTATAAGATGATCAAAAGCAGACAACGCTTCAGATTACACGTAGCACCGGAAGACTTGCAGTAATGTCAAAAGCCTTCGGCGGAAGACATGCCACAAGATCAAAAGCTCGTACCGGCAGACATCAACTCCCCTACATCGGAAGACTTGCTTCCACTGGTACGAAGCCCTCCAACGGCAGACTTCAAAATCTGCACGTGCTACAGGGAAAAGTCAACTAGCCGATCAAATCAAGATAAATATGTATGTGCCTCATAAAGCCTGACATACTTAAAGCTACAAGACTTTCTCTCACTCAAGTAGTCTATTAAAGTCAAAAAGCAACTACTTTATTGGACAGACCACCTGACAGTGCAACAGACGTCAGACCTACTCTTCAGAGACCTATCAATCTAGTCTGACAGACAACGAGTTCCAAGATCTACAGGACAAAATCGCCGCCCAAACAAGTTAGAGATCTTATGGACAAAGATCTATATCTGATAGTCTTCAACCACTATTTCTCCAACGGATAGAAATCTTCGTGCACTCATCTCTCAACGATCATATTGATTCTCGCCTATATATAAGCCAGCTCTCACGCTCGAAAAAAAGAGAAGAAAAATATATGTGTATGCACTACGGTGATAGAGTATCACAGTGAGCAATGAGTAACTCAATCTACTCAAGAACTTCATAGAAAAGGAAATCACCAAAAGAGATCGTCTTCACCAACGGATCTCTGATTTCTACAACAGATTGCAGTATACTCATCCAGCTCCCTGCAAAACACCTTCAGTGGATTGCAAGGAAGAAAATCCTGGAAACGAGAGAATAGTGATCAGAAACTTCAATAGGCATAGATCAAGATCTGAAGAGTGATGTTGTACAATGTCTGATGAAAAGGAAGAGATGTCTGTAGATATTGCATTCATATCTTCATATTTGTATTCTTATACAAATGTTGTTGATTGTGCAATTATCAATCATCTTGGGAGGATGAGTGCTTTGCACTCAAACGTTCAGATATATTTTTATATCTGAACGACCATGAAAATCATCTTCTCATAACAGTTTCTCGTTCTCGTCTCCTATTGTCCTTTGCAAGCTTAAAGGAATCCTTGAATGGATAATTAAGTAAGGACTGTGACTTAGGAGGAGAAAACCAGAAATTGTACATAGATTATTTAGACTGATGTAATATGTAATTTATCTTTGAATAAATTCATATGTTCTTACTAATGATTTATCTTTCAGACCTTAAATATCTATAAGGTTTTTATAAATGATTTATCTTTAGAAAAACCACTCTCTACTTGATCTCCTAAACCTGCATTTGAAAGAAGAAATAAGCGTGCTGTTGTTCTGAACATATATTCGTGTACAGCCACTTATGACTTCTCCAAATCATAGTCTTCTTACTTTCCGCTGCACAAATCTTTTACAAGGCTTTTGATTTGAATAAACTGATTATCGGCAGAGTTGCTACTTCTACCTTGGGAAAGTCTACCTATAGTCTCTACCGGCAGACATACCCAACTTGATAATCTGTATTTGCCAACTAAACTATGCTTTATGAATATCCAAAAGAAAAGTTTTTAAATTGGCATTATAGGCTATTCACCCCCCCCCTCTAGCCTATTTGAGCATTATTGTGGACCAACAGATCTCCATCTTTAAACTCCAAAATAGCTTTCAAACATGAGTATCTTAAGTTTTTTCCCAAAGAAGACTCCTTCCAAACCTCTGAAAAATCTTTTACCAACCCTTTTGCTAAAAAGTCTACATCTAGTGGAAAAAATATTGATTTTATTCAATGTAAGGCTTGTCAATGGTTTGGTCATTATGCCAATCATTGTGCTAATACTTTGCATAAAAAAATTTGCTTGTTTTTGGTGATCTTGAATCAACTTCAAAAAATTCAGATTCTGCAGCTGATGGACATTCACACACTGTTCCAACTCCAGAAAATACAACTTCTACAAGTTCTGAAAAATCAGTGAATGCGGTTCAGGATGCAGCTCCAAATGTAGTTCCGGATGCAGTTGCATCAGAAGCTACATTGGTTAGTGTGGATGCTGAAACAGAAACTGAACAACCTGAAACACAGTCCAGTGTGACTGATTGTATCCAAGATATTCTCAGCCATGTTTAGAAAGTTCATCCTTCTTCTCAAGTGATAGGTAATGTATATGATGGTAGAAAGAACGGTAAGGTTGACTATAGGAAATTTGTTTGCTTTCTAGATATTACTGTTCAACAAATAGATGGTATGAGAAGTACATCTAGTAGGTGTTTTTACTTGAGAAATAATTTGGGTTCTTGGTTTAGTAAAAACAGAACTGTGTTGAGACAACTTTTATAAACCAAATTGTTGATTCTTATGATAGATTTATATATGTTCAGTACATTACATTAGTTTTATACTTCAGTGGCTAATCGGGCTGCGTATCGATTAGCGTGGCAACTGTGTATAGAACTTTTCCTTGTATAGTTTTTGTAAGACTTCACAGGTTCAGCGGGAGACCTCTTCACAACTTCACCGGAAGACCTACTTAAAGCTTAAGAACGGCAGACCTTGTGTCCACCTGGTCTCTTATGACGTGTCCAATCCAGCAATAACTCATTGGATTAATTCAAACTTATTCTACATCTTTATTTGAATTAATCCAAGACATTCCCTGACATGTCAAGCCGCCGAAAGCAACCTTTCCGAAAAGCAGGAAGACTTTTCATCCTGAACAGTGAAAGCAGGAAAAGCAGATTGTCCCCTAGTCTCTGCAAACAACTCTCAGATCTGACACCTAAATCACCCACCTTTTTGAAGATCTCAGAAATCATTCCCTGCTCTAGATATCTGTGAAGACGAAAATCCTTGACTGACAGCCCCATGCATTTAATGCATTTATGAAAAGAGCTGTTGAAGTATTCGTCTTCTCCAACGGATCTTTTGAAGTGCACCTGCTATAAATACTGCCATTGAAGACTGGAACAAAAAGAATTGTATAGAATCAATCGAACACTTAAACGATTGCTCTGAAACTTCCTAGAACTCCAAGTCTTTCAACTCAGTGCAATCAAGAGATCCTCAACAGATCTAGAAGTCCTCGTCAACAACAAGAAGCTGCTCATCAACACTTATTGTTTTATCTTCTTGTTGTTTACTTTCATTAACTATATACTTGCGAATTAAATATCATGTATTCTGAGATATTTAATTCCCTAGACCCCAAACACAAGTCAATATTTTGTACACGATCCATTAGGGATATTCTTTGTAATTGATCTAGTGGAAAACATAGTGCACAATTTAAATCCAAGGTTGACTGCCTTGGTGGTGGACGTAGCACTCATTATAGTGTGAACCATCCCAAAATACTTGTGTTATTCCTTACTTTTTGTCTGATATTTGAACTGCATAATTACTTTGATTATCTTTATCCATTTACAGCAGAACTTAAGTAACTTGTAAAGGTCTACCGGTAGTCCTTATCGGCAGACCTGGAACAACTACTTTGAAGATCTTCCGCTACTTGAATCTTTTCGATAGATTGCAAGTATATTTCAAAGTATTTACCAAAAAGTTTTAAGTGTTTAATAAGCTATTCAACCCCCCCCCCTTCTAGCTTATTATTGTGCCCATTGGGACCCACACAAATGATCAAAGATTATGGATTACATAGTAATGTGTTAACCTTGTATTGTGATAACACCAGAGCAATTAGTTTAACAAAAAATTCAGTTCAATACTCTAGAACAAAACACATTAATATAAGACACCACTTTTTTAGTGACATGGTTGAACAAGAGATTATTTGCACTGAACATGTTGGGACAAAAAATCGATTGACTGATATATTTACTAAGAGTCTTGATTTTGAAGAGATTTTCCAATCTAAGGAAATCTCTTGGTATGTGTGCTATATGATTTTACACTTAGTTAATTATAAGAAAAGAAAAAAAAAGCATCCTTGCATTTTATCTTTAGAGGGCACTCTAGATCATTGTTTCACATGTATGTGCCTCATGTTATTGCTTAGGAATTGCATTCAAAATCAGTTGTGATTTTTTGTTATGATTCTCACTCTCTCCAGTTCTTGAGCATGTTTGAAGTCCACAAAGGAAAGAGCTACCTTTAAAAATCAAGGGTTGTAGCTTTTTATCTTGGTACTATGGAACTTAGGTTCTCATGTGTTGATCTTGAGAAAATTGAATACCCTTGAAAGAAAAAGTGTGAAAGCTACCTAACGAAAAGAGTTACCTATGAACAAGGTTTGTGGCACCTTTTTTTTGGGACTATGAATCATTGGATTTCATGGGTTAATCAAAAGCAAAGTGTCTTCCCTTGCTAAATAGTGTAAAAGGTTCCAAGTGGCATGTCTTTATAGTTTGAAATAAAGTAGAGCTATATTCCTAGGGAAATAAAGTACCTATGTATTTTTTGTTATGAAAAATTTATGATCTTAGGATAGAAATCTGGTTGAGAAAACAAAAGATACAAAAATTGCACAAAATTTATTATTGATGAATGCACCTCCCAATGCATCTACATCAGGAACTACATCGCTTTGATCTGGTCTTTTATCACTTGTGTATGATTGCATTATTCTTTTGCCTAGCTTTTAGTTATCATGTTTTTAGGCATAAAATTTTAGGACATGCATTGTTGGTAAAGATATCAGCTTGGTGAAATTTTGTCATAAAATAAATTGTGCAAATCAATTTCCAAAAATCTCCATGTTGAAAATCTTTTAGTGGTTGTCTAATTTTTGTGGGGAACTAAGAGTTATTGAATTTGGATATGCGGTGTTCAGTTATTGCTAGGGGTGTGATTAAGTCATGGTGAACACTTAATTGTGTTTTTCAAAATCTTGGATTTTTAAGAATTCCTAAAAGATTGTTTTTCCCTCTTTCTTTTCCGGTCAAATAGGAAGAGAGAGAGATCAAGTGTTTCTGGTGATGGTGATGAATCTCATAAACTATTTCATATTTGTTTTGTATCCATGTGATTGCATCATTGGTATATTCTAATTTGTGTTTAGTAAATGATTTCTGATTTTATACCTTGCACAAATTCAGGAGAATATGAGATTTTCTAATCAATGCAGGTTAGATGGTTTGATTGGTGTTGAATAAACACTCGTCATTTGATTTGACCAGAAAGGTTCAATAAAGGGAGAGATTGTAAGGGTAAAATAGGCATGACCTATTTTGGTTTTGTTTCTTCTTTCTTGGTCATTAAGTTTAGGCATTTTTGGAAACAAAATATTTCTAATGATTTTTGGTTTCTTGGTCCTAAAGTTTAGGTGCAATTTTTGGAAACAAAATATTCATTATATTTTGGGTTTCTTGGTCCTAAATTTTAGGAGTTATTTTGGAAACAAAATCAATGTAAAAATCCTTTCCAAAACCATGTCTCAAGAGTCCATGTTCAGATGGTAACAGAATCTAGTAATTATGATGGTTTATTTAATTACTAATTCTAATCATTTTCCATATTAGAGTTTGTTTCTTTTTTAATGTCTAGGTCTCCTTTGTGGTATATATATATGGACCTTGGGCAGTGGCTGAAGATATACGCATAGAGAGAGAGAGAGAGCAGAATATTTAGAGCAGAAAAATTCAGAGTTTCAGAAGCTGTTCATAGTTCCAATTTGGTGCAAAATTTGAATGCAGCTTCCGATGCAGCTACGTCAGAAGCTACATTGAAAACTGCTGGAACTGCTTGTCTTCCTAGCTATTTTAGGAAGCTTATTTTTTCTTCTCACATTTTATGTACCTGTTTTTATGTGGGTTTTTGTTTTTCAAGACTTGTTGTCTTGTGAGTGTATTTGTTTGGTGAGTTCACATTCTTTTTGTAAAACAAATCATATTATTTAGTGAAATTGTTTTGGCCATGAGGCTAGATCTACAAGTATAGGCTTGTAGATTGTTTGGTAACTGTTTGTGCGTCTTTTCTGTTTTAGAAACAAAAATCTTCCGCTGTTTTAAATTTTCTGACCATTGTATCTTGCATTGTAGCTTCTGCACAAGCTACATTAGAAACTGCATTAGCAGTTTGGTGAATCCTAGCTACTATTATTCCTACAAATATTGATTGAAGATGGCAAGGGAAAACAAACTAAGTGATAGCATTTCCTGCTTGAATTCCATTTTTCATTAATTCGATTGGGGATTGTAATTCCATCAACGTGGAATGAATTTAGTACAATTTGTTTGACACACATGTCAGATTACACTAACACAATTAGAATTCACCAAAAATGTGTTATTTACTTCATGATAAGTTAAGAAAATATGTCATAATGTCAATAAGATGAAGAAAATGAAGAACCAATTGATGAATGTGTGCATTTTGTTACAAAAGAAAACTAAAATCTATAATTTACTTATTTGAATTTTTAGACTACTACAAGCGTCTTAAAAACTATCATACTGATCCTAACTTATTGATATTACAAACAAAACAACAGTTAGTACTCAAAAATAACTGAGTTCAAAATATTTTACTCCTTTCCATAACTAGGTTCCAAACCTCTAACCTTTTTTTTTTGTCTTAACTTGCTTACTCTTCTTCATAGAACTCGAGGTACTTACATGTGAGAATCTCTCTATTTCTCTTCTATGGCTATCAACTTTCTTCTATCGCAACTCTCATTTAATTGAAAAAGACTATCACCAATCGACATTCTTTCAAGTAGTCTCATCATAAATTAGATTTTCTTTGTCTTCACTTGAGCAATAAGAGGTGAATGTGTTTCTTGGTGATGGTGTCGACGGTGCTGAAGACTGCAGGGATGGTGGTGTTAGGGCAGTGGTGACAATGATTGTAGGGATGACAGTGGTGATTTAGATGAAATACAGTATTATAAGATTTCTAAATCATCAATTTTTCAAATATCTATATGGGTTTCAGTTTCAATTTGAAATTTTGAAAATTCAAAAAATTTGAATTTGAGTTTGTAAAAAGTGAAATTTAAAGTTGTGGTGGTGGTGTGTATAATTGATGGGTTTTTCAAATGGGTTACTTCGAAGGAAGGAGTCATGAATTAGAAAAATAAATAAAATCAAATCAAAAATTAACTTTTGGACTAATAGTGAAATTTGAAGTGGTAGTGGTGGTGAGTTGATGAATGATGGGGTTGACGGAAGAAAGTGAAGGATAAAAAATTAATTAAATACAAATTAAATTTTATTTTTTGGAGTAATGCATTTTTAAACATTAAATTTAAATATAAGACAAAGTATAACTAATTTTGGATTATTAAAATAATTATTTATTTTTTAATTAAAAAATATTTTAAATACCAAATGGCAAACTAAATGATAAAATTATAACAAAATCTTACTTTGTGTCACAAACATAATGATCAAAATAATCATCATGTACATGATTTTCCATTACTATTTTTAACGCTTATGGACGAGAGAGGACAAAGTGAGACAACTACAAAAATCGTGAATGAAAGTGACACATCTTAGGTTGGGAAAGACATTATTAGAGGTATATGAAAAATTGTAATAATAATAATAAATTTGTTGTTGAGTGATCGTGTCTTAAATTTATACCTTGCAAGTGCACAAGACTATTGTAGAATAGTTTGGGAAGCAAGGATCGAACTATAAAGATTTGGATTTGATTAAAGTAAATTGAACTAATCTAACAAAATAAAGCAATTAACAACTAATGAGATTTTTGGTTTTTATAAATTAAATTAACTAGAAAGTAATAAAATAATCTAACTAACAAAGCATGATAAATATAAGATAAATCAAGATTTGTAAAACCCTAGGAATTAGGATTCACTCGTATCTACTCTATTGTTCATTTAAATAAAGTATCATTCAATACCTTGGGTTCGTTAACAAAAGATAGATATAGATTGTCAAATTAAAGTTCAGTCTTCATCCCAAATAATTCATCCATTTTATATCCTAAGCACAAGAACATATGGAACATAACTGTCACTTAGGCCATATATATGAACCTGGACCCTAACTTATCACTCTCGTGCATCGATAGGTTCAATTTATCATGATGGTGAGTCAGTGTACGACATATGCATATGGTCATGCAGGTATCCGCACCTCTAGGCCTTTAATGCTTGCGATTCCATTCATTTGGTCAAAGCTAGACAATAAAGGGGTTGATAAACATCATGATCAACAAGAATTTAATGAATAAAAATATATTAATGAAAAACAAAAGATTCGATACAAGTTACCTCAAATTCCTAGAGTATGGAGTTAGTTCTCCATAATTGAAAATACAAAACCTTGAACCATTCTTGAAGAATCTTTCTTCATAGACAAAGAAAAATAATATAGAACTTCTCTCCCTTCCTTTTTTTCCTAACCTAAAAGGATATATTTATACCTAATTAATCCTACAACAAGAAGGAAAAATAGATACTCCCTCCAGACCTATATATAAGCAAAAAATATCAAATTTTGGTAGACTTAAATATAAGCAAAAAATCACCATATTAAACTCTACTCACAACTTCCAAAAAGTTTGGTACCAAAAAATACCCCTTGTTAATTCTTTTGTTTTTCAAGATGTGTGCACATTCCCTATACACAAAGAACTACTAATTATAAAAGGAGCTATAATGAATTGATGACAATGAGTTAATATTGCATTAATTATCATCAGTTTTGAGTGGGATACTTATAAGTATTTTAGTAAGTATACTTTTGTTTTATATAAAATCAAGACAATTTAACTAATTTAACTTACTTTCTTAATCTGTGTGAAATCGGTTAGTTTTGCTTATATATAGGTCCGAGTAGTACAATACAATTAAAACACTAAAAAGAATCACAATAGGACTAAAGGACGGGTCTACTATTCAAATAAGTAGGAGAGTCCACGGTCAAATTGGCTTGGGAAAGCAAATTTTCAGCTTTTATGCCTTCAAGTTTCCAGTTTTGCACTTTGGTCCCTGAAGTTCTTCAATTCAGCAAAAAGTGCCTATATTTTGCACAATTGTTCCAAAAGTCCCTGAAACTATAAAACAACACTAAAACATATATTAGAAAACAAAACCCCCGAGAAATAGCATAATTTAAGTCGGATTAATACCCAATAACTGCGTATAAAACACAATCATCAAATACCCCCAAACTTAGACTTTTGCTCGTCCTCGAGTAAAACAAAATAAAACATATAAATACAAAACTAAACTATACTAAATTAAAACAAAAGCAAGTTAAATATATATTTTTTTCTTTCACAAGTCATAGCATCGGCATGGTATCACATAATGCCTCAAAGAATGATAAATAACAACACATAGCCACAAGTCTAGACTTTCACTCAATCATCATCAATATCACTTGTACATCTCCGTGTGTGTGCGTGAACCATTAATTGACTATATCCAAACTTAGAAAGTTTTATCAAGGTAAGCACAACATTCATTCCCAAAATATTTTAAAATAAAAACGTGTGCATCACAAAACATGTACATACCATCAATGCCCGGTTAACAACACGAAGAGAGATCGTGCTAGAATTCAAGTGCTTATACATCTATCCCATGCACTAACTATGTATGAAATACAATGCTCTCAAGTCACAATTACTTATAATAGCTAAGATTATGCAAATAGTGTGAGTTATATGAAGATGTGTATATAATTCAAAACAAGGGTCAAATCAATTATGCTTACTTTTTTTAAAAAATAAGCAGGGGCGGCACCCTGCGAGGGTATATTAAAATAAATAGAAAAATACAAACTTGAGGGGGACAACCAGCCTTGCCCTAATATAAGGGAGGACGGAAGAGCCTGACCTCGAAATACAAATATAAATTAACAAAGGCTACGACAAAAATTATAAAAACCATGAGAATCCATACACAGAGCTTGTTTGACGTCGTTGGGAAGAGAACTATACGTGGTGAAGGTCCTGCTAGTCTGCGTAACATGAGCTGCTGTCGCAAGCCGGTCTGCAACTCTATTTTGTTCCCTATAAACATGTCTCAAAAGACTGCAATGAAGCAAAGCTCGACATTCACGAAGATCATAAGAGTACGCCCGGGGTTCAGAATGACCATGCATAAGTACATCAACTACTACCTTAGAATCATTCTCCACCCCAACCCCATAGAAACCCAGCTGAAGAATTAACGCCAATCCATCACGAATAGCCAAAATTTCCGCCTTCATATTTGACCCATGACCATAAAAGTTAGAAAAGGCAGCCACAAAATCCCTTTGCGAATTGCGCAATATCCCACCACTCGAACATGCACCACTCCTAGAAGAACCATCTGTGTTAAGTTTGTAGCTGCCTGAATCTGGGGAAATCCACCGAATCCATTTCCCTATACGCAAAGAAGGGAACTAAACCAGAATGTACAGGGATTGCATGGCCAAAGTGACATGCCAACTGCTGCTAGACTTGGGCTTAAAGACATAGGACATCTCTCTTAAGTGGCACACAATACTACTGAAAATTATGTCAATGCACATCGGAATCCCATCAAAAACAGCGGCACAACGGGTCTTCCAAAGCTCCCAACAAGAAAAAATAAAAATACCAAGCTTACAGGCCCCTCCATGACTCTGCAACGAGCCCTTCGACCATGTTTCAAATAAATGTCGTAATCCTGAATAAGAGCTAACCCTGCCGAAAATGTGAGCAAATCTAGACCAAATGGCCACTGCTACTTTGGAGAAGATGAAAAGGTGATTGACTGTTTCGCTGTTTGGCGTGGAAAGACAGCATACACATTTAGACACAATCAAAATGTGCTTAGCATGAAGACGCAAATCAAGTGGGACATCATTCTGGAAAAGACGCCAAATGAAGCCATTGATCTTAATAGGAATCCACGGCAACCACACTTTTTTGCCCATCGACTAGAAGGAGAGCGAGTTCTGAAAGTATGCCAATAATCAGCCGATCGAAAAATTCCGGAGGTAGACAGAGTGCACACCAACCTATTCGGAACATCACTTTGACACTTTAAACTCATAACTCTATCGTGATACTCAGGCTGAATGTGAGGAAGCAGATCTGAGATCTTAGGGAGAGCATCGCGGATGGATAAATTAACATCCATTGGAAGAGGCCCTTCCAAATGCGTACCACACCAATTCACATTCCAAAAAGAGATGTCACCCCGACCAACAATCCACCTACTACACTGAAGAACCTTCTCCATATGCCCCATCACTGAGCGCCAAGAAGCCGTAGCGAAAGACTTAGAAGAGAAACCAAGAGGGCCACCGTAGTTGGCAGTACAAAATTGAGCCCAAAGACTCTTACCCTGAAGAACACGCCACGCTAACTTAGCATGAAGAGACTCCATGACCTGAGTGAGAGATCTAATCCCCAAACCCCTTTATTCCAAAGGATGGCATATAGACTGCCAAGATACCCAATGTGTTTGCCTTTCCCCTTTAGCATTCCAGAAAAAGTCGGCCATCATCCTTTCAAGCTTCTCTAGAATACGTTTTGGAAGGGTGATTGCAGCCATGGAATAAATAGGAATGCTACACAAAACTTCTTTTATAAGCGTGAGTTTAGCACCGAAAGATAGCAGCTTTGCATGCCAACTGCTAATACATTTTGACACCTTAGAGATCAAGTCTTCAAAATATATACATTTCATGCGACCAGTATATAAAGGAACCCCTAAATATTTCATAGGCCAAGACCGTTGAGAGCAGCCTGTCCACTAAACAATACATCGAACATTCCGATGAGAGCAATGGTTAGAGACAAAGAAACCGCTCTTTTGAGGATTAATAAATTGCTCGGACCCTTGTTCATACGCCGAAAGAACCTTACGAAGATTCTTAATCGAAGATGTTGGTCCCAAAGGGCACAATAATAAGCTAGAAGGGGGGGTTGAATAGCTTATTAGACACTTAGAATTTTCTTAATTTTGTTCCTAAAACAAGCACTTGCAATCTATTAAAGAGATTGAAGTAGCGGAAGTCTTGTAAGGAAAACAGTTTAAATCTACCGATAAAGGATTATCGGTAGTCCTGACTGAGAAACTCAAGTCTGCTGATTTGAAGATAAGTAAAAGAAATAAGAAAAAGTAAGGAAAGAACACAAGTGTTTGAGATGGTTCACACTTTAAAGAGTGCTACGTCCACCACCAAAGCAGTCAACCTTGGATTTAAAATGTGTACTATGTTTTCCAGTAATTCTATTACAAATAATATATCTAATGGATTGTGTACAAAATATTTGACTTGTGTTTAGGGGTTTGGGAATTGAATATCTAGATAAACAAGATATTCAATTCGTGCAGAAGAATAGTTTACAGATGACAACAAGAAGAAGCTTAAAATAAATGTTGAAGTATCTCTTCTAATTGTTATCGAGGACTTCTTGATCAGTTGATGATCTCTTGAAAGCGCTGAGTATAAAGACTTAGATTTGTAGAATGTCAGAGCATTTCAGGACGACAGTTGTATTTGCTTCAGTCTTTAATGGAAGTATTTATAGCAGGAGCATTTCGAGAGTTGGAGAAAGCGAAAAATGACTCTATTAGGTTGAATGCATTAAATGCATGGAGCTGTCTTTGTAGAATTCATCCTCACTGATACTGAGCAGGGAGTGGTGCGGAGTTGTTTTGCAGGAGTTGGTAGCCGAAAAATCAGAATATCAGACCTGCAAGTGTCCGTTTGTTCCATCTGCTTTTGTCACTGTTCAGAGGGCAAAAAAATCTTCCAGTCTTTTCGGAAAGCTGTTTAAGCGTATCTGAGAAGCTTGGGGAAGTTTGAATTCAAATTCAAGATAGTAAAAATAATATTTGAATTAATTCACTAAATTTTGATAGGATAGACACGTCATGCATTTGAGCGCCTGTAGACAAAGTCTACATTTGAGCACAATCTTGAAGTCTTCCATTTGAAGGAAGGCTAAAGTCTTCCGCTGAACCGAGAAGTCTTGTAAACTATCTTAGCAATGTTTTATACATAGTTGCCACACTAATTGATACGCAACCCAATTAGCCACTATAGTATAAAACATATATAATGTATGAACATATGTAAATCAAAATGTAATCAACAATCTCCTCCTATTTGCATCTGTTCATCATTACTTACAAGTGAGGGCTATGAACTACTGTATGATAGATACTAGTATGTCAAGAGGTATTTTAATTTCTAAGTGTAGACATGCTTTTATCAAACAGAAGTATACCTCAAGTGTAACAAACTAATCTAGGTGTTTACGAGAGAGGAGAAGTAAAGAGTAACACAGTGATTAGTAGAAAAACAGTTCAATTATAGTTCTAACAATGAATGTTTAATTTCTAAGCAGATATATGAATTGAAAGAGCAAGAATTGAACTGAAGACAAGTTTTGAAAGATAATTAACCTTCTGTATATCCACGAGAAGTTTAATATATCAGAGTTTTTCAAAAAGATATTGATACAAAGGTTTAAGGGAGAGAAAGGATACATAACTACCATGGTCTTTTCCCTTTGCCTTTATCTGCTGCTTCCTTTTCTTTCCGCTGCTGTTCTAGCTCTTCAGCTCTTCTGACATATTCCTCATCAGTAGAGGTAGATGGTCTGGTGGAGCGAGAACGATAGTCTAGTTCTTCACGTAAACGGTTGTTCTCTTCCATAAGTATCTTGTTGATAGACCTCAGTTGTCTCTCCTCCGTGATGGCCAGATCATGATCACGCTGAGCATCCATAGTTTCCTCAGCTGAAGTGCGAGCAATGTTGTTAAGCTCAAGAACAGGTGGGCATTTGTTTGCTAGGTGGGTAGTGATGTCGTGGAATAGGTCGTGAAAAATAGATGAGATTATTCGCACACATTCATTGCGTTGAGTTTCGACGTTGATCTTGACGTCAGTAAAATCGTATTTCATCTGTCCAAAACGGATCCACACATCATCTTAGAATTGGATTAGTCGAGCAGCAGTTCTATCATTGACCATGGACGCGGTAGTGGCAACCTCGGCAGCAGCTGTGGAGATACTGGTTAGTTCTCCCAGTCTGGCGTATATGGCGTCCAGGCGAGACAATATTTTAAAGGTGGCCGGTAGAGATGGAGATGAGTCCATGCCAATGTGGATCTGCTCACTATCGGCAGCAGTATGAATTTTGGCAGAGGTTGTTGGTTGAAAGGGTTGTTGAGGAGGTGGACTGGTAGAGCCGGTAGAGGTCGAATCGCGAGAGGGGAAAGTGTGAGTGGAGGAGGAAATTGGGATTGGGGAGGGAGGAGGGGTTGGAGGTTGGTCAAGTTCAATGTCAGTGTCGGAGTTGTCACTAAGAATTGAAGTTTCGGGTAGAGGGTCGGTGGAGAACCAGAAAGAGGGAGCTGGGTAGAAAAGGGATTTGGGTTTAAGTGGGGTAGGGGGAACAAGGTTGGGGAAGGAGTTCTGCTATAGAGAAAATTTCAAAGAGAAATTTGGATGCAGCAGAATCCAAGGGTTTAATGGGTGTGGGTTGGATGGTTGGGGTATGAGATGGTATTCTAGTAGGTGTTGATGGATTTGGTGAATAATTGAAGGGTGAAGGAGGATGAGAAGAGGGAGAGGGTGTTCGGAGTGGCTCCTCTTGAGTGATTGGCTCCTCCTGAGGGATAGACTCATCCGGAGGAGGTGAAGTCCTCTGAGTAGATGACTCAGTAGGAATGGGTTGGCTGGTGATAGAAGAGTGGGTGCCGACAGACTTCTTTGTCTGCCTTGGCAACTGACTAGAAGGTTCAACTGCATCATTGGCGTGACTTCGTTTAGGTTGGGGTGAAGGTGATGGTTGTTTAGGAGAGGGTTTTCGTTTGGGTTGGTGAGGAGGTTGTGTTGGTGAAGTTGGTGGTTCTGGGATAGGAGTTGGAGGAGATGAAGACGTGCCGACAGCTGTAGTGGAGGTGCTAGTAGACTTGGCATGTCTGCCGATCCTTATCTCTTTCCGTATCCATTTGGCTTGTTCTTTTTCAGCCTCTTCTGCTTCCATTCTGGCCTTTTTGGCCTTGGCAGCTGTTGCTTTCTTTAGCAGCAACTCAGATTCATCAGCCTGATCTTTTGCTACCTAGTGGATGTCTTTAGCAAGTTGGGTTTTGAATTTTTCAGCTGCCTTTTTATGAGTTTTGCTTGCAGCGTCATATGCTTCCATGTTGAAACGTGTAACAACTAGTGACTTTGGTTTGGCAATTTTCTCGTGAGAGCATTGGGAAGTCCTCTTTGTTGCAGTCGTTTGTTCTCATATTCAGCATATTTGTTGAAGATGGTGGTCGTTAGTTGCTTGTTTATGGTCACCAGAATGAGTTCATCTTCCGTAATAGAAGAGTTAATTTCAGAGGAGGCTCGAAGAAGGGCATTGATCAGCCTCACAAAGGGCTGTTTGATGCTTGGATTGTCCTTGACTTTCCAACATGTTGTCTCAGCTCATTGTATATTATAGCACCGTAGTTGAGTTGGGTATGAAGGAACACCGCACTGGTGAGATTTAGCTGTTGGGTTGTGAACATGTCATGTGCCCCCGCTTTTGAAAAGAAGACCTTTATCGAGCAGGTGGCTTGAGCAATAAACATCCAAAGGGAATAAATTCCTCAGCATCTTGCCTTGAGGTTCCCTTGGAACATTGATTCCCCTCATTGCGTCCCAGGCATGAGTAGCCTCAGCAATGGTTATTTCAGATACACCACCATAATGCACGCCGATGATTTGAGAAATTGACTTGGCCGTGACAGAGACTGGTCTGCTTCTAATCCATCCACGCATGGTAGACGGATATTTAGGGTCGATGACCATTCGTTGGTAGAATTCCTCAGCAAGCAGGATGTTGTATTTCTCGTCGTTAAGACAAAAGAGAGGTAGAATTCTAGAAGCATTCAGGTCCTCACATGCCTTTACTCCGGCAGCGAATGTGCTGACAGATTTGAGGTCAATGCACATGCCAGGTACATATAATTTAGGATCTAGAGAGACAATGATATCGTGTTCAGTAGGATATCGAGGGTATCCTGGTAAATTGATGTTCAGTCCAGGAGGAATGGCCGTCTCTGGGTCAAAATCTTTTCTGTTATCGCTTTTTGATTTTGTAGATGTTATCACCTACATAAACACGTTTATAAATTAGGGATTTTAAATTTTCATAAAAGACAGTCAAGGATTTCATTTTCTGAGAAATATAATCGAAATTTTTGATAAAGATCTTTTGAAACCCTTGAGTGCATTGAACAGATTAAACCATTTAAACGTGTAACAAAGGATTTCCAAGAGTAATGTGTACACAGAGCTCCAAGAAGACTGTAGTTTCAAGGTTTTGAAGGAAACAATGGTGAAAACAAACTAGATGCATAAAATCGTCCTTTTGTATTCTGTAAGAAATGACGCAAAAGAGGAAGTACTAAACAAAAATTAATGAATAGTAAACCAGAGAGTCGTGAAATACTTACCATTGTTGCTGTAGGGTAGAAGATGTATGAAAATTTTGAAATGGTGGGAGCAGTTGCAGAGAGAGAGGGGGAGGGTTTGAGAAGAGAGAGAAATTTTTAGAGAGAAAGGGGATTTTTGTAAAGAGTCGAAAAGGGCGGTTTCAAAGTCAATAAAAAATTCTTTTTTAACGAATAAGTTGTGACTTAAGATATTTCTAAGTACTAGCGCTTTTTGACTTTCAGCCCCTTTTTCCTTTTAGAAACCTTCCCGCTTTAATAGACCAAGTTGTAATACTAACCTGGTACATGTCTGCCGATATATGGCAAATAAGGTCTACCGGTTAGTAGAAGTCTAAGTCTACCGATATGAAGAAAACATATTAATGATAGACATTAAGTAGTATGATCAATCATACCAAGATTTCTCCTTAAATAAGCAAACCTGGTTGCATCCAGTGGTTTGGTGAGAATGTCAGCCAATTGATGTTCAGTTGGAACATATTCCAGACTGATGTTACCTTTTTCCACATGATCTTTGAGGAAATGATAACGGATATCAACGTGCTTCGTTTTTGAGTGCATCACTGGATTCTTGGAGACTGAAATCGCTGAAGTGTTGTCACACATGATTGGACAATTGTCAGTCTTGATGTTGTAGTCCATTAGCTGCTGCTTCATCTATAAGAGTTGAGAGCAACAGCTACTGGCAACAATATATTCTACCTCTGTGGTTGAATTGGCAACTGATCCTTGCTTTTTGCATGACCATGAAACAAGTCTATTTCCTAGAAATTGACAGGTCCCACTGGTGCTTCTTGTACTTACTTTGCATGCTGCATAATCTGCATATGAGTATCCAACTAGATTGAAGTTGTTGCATTTAGAATACCAGATACCTAGATTTGTGGTTGTTGAAACATATCTAATGATACGTTTGGCAGCAAGCAAGTGTGATTCCTTTGGATCTGCCTGAAATCTAGCACAAACACAAATAGTAAACATAATATCAGGTCTACTGGCTGTAAGGTAAAGAAGTGAACCTATGATTCCTCGATATTTGGTCACGTTATCTTACTTTCCCTTTTCATCTTTATTAAGATGGCAGTCGGTAGACATTGGAGTTTCAAATCCTTTTGCTGAGTCAAGACCAAATTTCTTGATGAGTTCCTTTGTATATTTGGTTTGGCTAATAAAGATTCCTTCAGAAGTTTGTTGAATTTGCAATCCGAGAAAGTAGGTGAGTTCTCCCATCATGCTCATCTCGAACTTGCTTTGCATCAGCTTCTCGAATCTCTTGCAGAGGTTTTGGTTTGTAGATCCAAAAATAATGTCGTCCACATAGATTTGTACCAGTAGAGAATGAAACATAAATAGTACTGTTAATGTACTATTATCAAAAACATAAATAATATCAAAATTCGTCATTTTCAATATCAAAAAGCATACCGACAAAGTTTACGAATACAAAGAAATTTCTCAATAACAAATGTATTTCATGAAAATCAGAGTAGACACGAAATCTGCGAAAACGAAGATATAATGAAGATATCCAAACAACGCTAACGACGGAGTCAAAGCAACAACCGACATGAGGTTAGGCATGACAAATGAAAGAACGAATAAATTTCAAGAATTTGCGGAAGCCTAAAATTAAAAGTATTTTTATACTTTTTCAAAGAACCTAAAAAAACGTAATCTCTTACCTTGTTAAGGTGTGCTCACAACAAAAGTCTCGAACCGCAAATTGAAGCCTTAATTCGTCTTGTCCAAATCTAATTAAAATATAACACAATCACTAAACTAAAAAAAATGTACTAACAAAACCTATTAATTTAAATAACAACAAATATAGTAGTACTTATTAAATAATTTATTGGTATTATTATTATCTTATTTATTTATTATTGTGATTATTTAATTTTAACTCAAACACATATTAATCACACACACAGAACACGCACCAAACACACACACACACACACTAAACACAAAATTGTAAAAGTAAAAAAAAAAAAACCTATATACCTATATATGTATTTAGTGATCTAATGATACAAATCAACCATCATGTATGCACTCACTGTCATTCCTAATTAAATCAGTACAGTCCACCGATTTGGACTTTTAGTCCTTTTTTTTTTTTTAATTGTCCTCCATTAATCTTACAAATCAAAAATAAAATAAACTAATATTACAAAATGAAACAAACTGTGATAAACCGAATATGTGTACAATAAGATATATATCACCAACCCCCTTTATATATATATATATATATATATATATATATATGTGTGTGTGTGTGTGTGTGTGTGTGTGTATTAAACATAATCACTAAACAAACTAATGTGTATCATACCTCCAAGCCAGACTCAGTCTCTCGGCGAAGATTTTTGGTGTGCCGCCGAACCTCTTTCTTCTCTAGCAGTTTGACTTGCCGCCTACTCCTTTTATTATTATTATTTCACCCTAAAGCTTTCTTTTATACTCCACTTGTTGGGGTTTACTTAACCTTAACCGAAAAGTCTAATATTAAATTGACTCAAATTAATTAAGTTACACTAATAAAGGACTAGAATTAAAGTCTTAGTCAAAATGGGCCTAGCCCAAACCCAAATTAATTAGTTACCAAATAAGTCCAAAACAAAAATTTTATTTTTAGTCAATATAACTTAATATTTTAAAATTGAAATAATCGGGGTATTACATTTCTCTTCCACTATTTTTAACAGCTGGAACCCCATGTTAGTTCAAACTTTAGTAAATACGATATCTATTCCTAAATTATTATTCTCTTGAATTTTGTAGATCAAATGAATTATTTTTCAAATGAAAATTCAACGTGTACTCTCTTCGTTTTCAGATAATCGTCATTTTTTTTGATGCACCGTTTAAGAAAAAAATAACTGATTACGTATATTATAAATATTGTTGTAATGTGTAGTTTCTTTTAATCCCCTCGAGTATGTGGTTATAATTAAAGTAAATATAAAAATTAAGGGTAAAGTGGTAAAAATATTTTCATAATAAAGAAAATTTTGAAAGAGCACGATTATTTTAGAACGGATAAAAAGAAAGTAAAAAAATTATTTAGAAAATAATTTATTTTATTTTGGTATAGTACTTTTCTTTTATTACAATTTACATATTTTATCTTTGGAATATTATTCTGTAAATTTTAATTAAAAAACGATTAGTTTTAGACAAAACAGATAAACGAGACAATAGTTTAGGAAAGGAAAGAATTGTTCTGACATTTAATAGACCTTTAAGACCATCTCCAACAGTTTAAAGTTAAAACTGCACCAAATCTTTAAACTGGTGCAATTTTTGCACCAAATTTCTTACAATATCTCCAACAGTTCTACTTTAAAGTTTACTCTAAAAGGAATATTTCAAGTATATTCTTCATTATTTCATTTAATTTGTATTCCAAGTATATGTTTTATTTTATTTTATTTACATTAATGTATTTTAGCAAAACAAATATGTTATTGATTTAATATTAAATTAAATTAAATATTATGCATTAAAATAATAATTAAATGCATGAATTTAATTGAGACTAAAATACAAACATATTATTAGTAAAATTGATAGTTATTGCATAATTTATATATAACTAATAACTAACAATATAAATAAAAATAATTAAATTAATTTTTTGTATTATTTAAACCAAAACATCACAAAGTGGTATTTAAACTAAACAATTAAACTAATAATAATAATGAAAATATAAAACACAAAATAATTAATTAAACAAAAATAATAATAAAAAATTAGGAGAGTAAAAATAAAGTATCAAAAGTTGAGCGCTGAAAATGAAGTCCAAAATCACAAACTTCAAATTTGAAGATGAATTAAAGCATCTGTTGGAGAAACAACAGTGTCCAAATCCTTCAAATTTGAAGTTTTGATGGACCTGAAAATGGTCAAAGTCCCTTCCGAAACATAGGTAAATGACTAATCAGTCGGCCGCTGCCAAAAAGGCCTTTGTTGATGATGATAAGACCCTCTCCCTCCTCCGCGACTCCTCACCACCACCAATCAAAGCAAGACCATGGAAGTTGAGGTGAAGCTACGATTACCCGATTCAGGCTCCCACCAGAAACTCTCCGACGTCCTCTCGCCCTTCCATACCAAAACCCACCTCCAACAGAACCTCTTTTTCGACACCGTCGATTTCAAACTCGCCTCCAACCTCGCAGCCCTCCGCCTCCGTTTCTACGACCTCGACTCCCGCTGCATCATCTCTCTCAAGGCCAAGCCCGTTATTTCCGGCGGAATCAGCCGCATTGAAGAAGACGAAGAGCCAATCGACCCTATCGTAGCCCGCGCTTGCTCTGCCGAGCCGTGGCGGTTGTTACTAGTCGATTCATCGAGAATTGTGAAAAGAGTTAGAGATGAATTTGGGATTGGGGAGAATGGATTGGTGTGTTTGGGTGGGTTTAGGAATGTGAGAGCAGTTTATGAATGGAAAGGATTGAAATTGGAATTAGATGAAACGCAGTTTGATTTTGGAACTAATTATGAGATTGAATGTGAGAGTGAAGAGCCTTACAGAGCTAAATTGCTTCTGGAGGATTTGTTGAAGGAGAATGGGATTAGTTATTCGTATTCTGAGTTCTCCAAGTTTGCCATTTTTCGATCAGGGAAGCTGCCTTAGTAGTATATTTAATTTATTACTACAAACTTTCAAATATCATTACTTGTTTGTAATACTTATGAAATAGTGTTGAAAATGTGCATTTGAATTGGGTTCTATTGATAGTTGAGGATGTTTTTGGTTGTCTGTTCATGGAAATTTCAAGAGCCTACAGTTCATAATAAACAAAACAATTTACACACACACACACACACCTGAGCTGAGTTCCCATGTTTATTTTTAGACTCCTTGATCTAAAAAAACCTGTTAGTCATATCGTGTGTTCAAGGAGAAGAGAGGAACAAGAACTTGCATCCCACCCAGCAATTCTTGCTCCTATCAGTTACATTTGCTTCCAGGAAATATGATCTTGCTAGCTACTGTATAGATTATCCCAAAAGAATTCCAACATATAGTAGAAATGATTCATTCCTTTTTCAAGGGGAAAAACACAATCAGCAGAGGAACAATGATTATTTGCCCCTGTATGCAACCTCAAGACCTAATTAACGGAAGATGAAAGAGGCAAGAAAAATGAAAACAACCGTGTTACTTGTAAGAACAATAGTAGCTAGTAGCTAGGATTCTCCAAACTAACCAATGCAGTTTTTAATGTAGCTTCTGACGAAGCTACAATGGAAGTCACAATGGTCTAAAAATACAGAACATCGAAAAACTTTAAAACTAAAGCACGAATTTAAGCACAAAGGTTTACCAAACAATCTACAGCTTCCTAAAATCAGGTACAATAAATGTGAAAAGAAACAAACAGCTTCCTAAAATCAGATAGGAAGACAAAACAGTTCCAGCAGTTTTCAATGTAGCTTCTGATGTAGCTGCATTGGAAGCTACATTCAAATTCTGCACAATTCTGGAAATTGAAACTGCTTCTGAAACTCTGAATAATCTGTTCTCTCTCTCTCTCTCTCTCTCTCTCTCTCTCTCTCTCTCTGAGTTCGTGTGCTTTGCCTCTGCCCTAAGTCTTCTATTTATAATGTGGAGGAGACCTACAAAAAAGGAAGTAAACTCCAACAAGGAAGAGGATTAGAGTTAGAAACTAAATACACTTACCATAAATCTTAGATTTTATTACCATATGGAGAAGGACTCTAGAGACATGGTTTATGAAGGATTTTTGCATAGATTTTGTTTCCAAAATAACTCATAAACTTTAGGACCGAGAAAACCAAAAATCTTTAGGAATATTTTGTTTCCAAAAATGACTCCTAAACTTAGGAACCAAGAAATGAGAAACAAAACCAAAATAGGTCATGCCTATTTTACCCTTACAATCTCTCCCTTTGTTGAGCCTTTCTGGTCAAATCAAATGACAAGTGCTTATACAACACCAATCAAACCATCTAACCTGCATTGGTTAGAAAATCTCATCTCCCCCTGAATTTGTGCAAGGTATAAACTCAGAAATCATGTACTAAGCACAAATCAGAATTTACCAATGATGTAATCACATACATACAAAACAAACATGATGAATCTACAAGGAATCAGATTCATCATCATCACCAGAAACATTTGATCTCTCTCCCCCTGTTTGACCGGAAAAGGAAGAGGGAAAAACAATCTTTTAGGAATTCTCAAAAATCCAAGATTTTGAAAAACACAATTAAGTGTTCACCATGGCTTGATCACACCCCTAGCAAAAACTGAGCACCTCATATCCAGATTCAATATCTCTTAGTCCCCCTACAAAAATTAGACAACCACTAAAAAAATTTCAACATGAAGATTTTTGAAAATTGATTTGCATAGTTTATTTTATGACAAAATTTCACTAAGCAGATATCCTGACCAATAATGCATGTCCTAAAATTTTATGTCTAAAAACATGATAACAAAAAGCTATGCAAAAGAAAAATGCAATCACACACAAGTGATAAAGACCAGATCAAAGGATGTAGTTCCTAATGCAGTTGCATTGGGAGGAGCATTCATCAATAATAAAATTTGTGCACTTTTTGCATCTTTTGTTTTCTCAACCAGATTTCTCTCTCAATATCATAAATTTTTCATAACAAAAATCCATAGGTACTTTATTTCCCTAGGAATATAGCTCTACTTTATTTCAAGCTATAAAAACATGTCACTTGGAACCTTTCACAATATTTACAAAGTGAAGCCACTTTGCTTTTGATCAACCCATGAAATTCAAGGATTCATAGTCCCAAAAGAAAGGTGTCATAAACCTTGTTCATATGTAGCTTTTTTCCGTTAGGTAGCTTTCACAATTTTTATTTCAAGGGTATTCAATTTTCTCAAGATCAACTTATGAGAACCTAAGTTCTATAGTACCAAGATAAATTTCTATATCCCTAGATTTCAAAAGGTAGCTCTTACCTTTGTGGACTTAAAACATGCTCAAGAACTGGGAGAGAGTGAGAATTATAAAAAATCACAATTGATATTGCATACAATTCCTAAGCAACTACATGAGGCACATACATGTGAAACAATGATCTAGAGTGCCCTCTAAAGACAAAATGCAAGCATGTCTATTTTTTATTTTTTTATTTTTTGTAAACTAAGTGTAAAGTCAAATGGCACACATAACATAAGAGATTTCCAAAGATTGAAAAATCTCTCAAAATCTAGACTCTTGGCAAATATATCAGCAAGTTGATTTTCAGTCCCAACAAGTTCAATGCAAACAATTCCTTGTTCAACCAAGTCTCCAATAAAGTGGTGTCTTAAATTAATGTGTTTTGTTATAGAACGATGAACTAGATTTTTGTGCTATACAAAAAACATTGGTGTTATCAAAATACAAAGTTAACACATCAATGTGTATCCCATAATCTTTGATCATTTGGAGCATCCATAAAAGTTGTAAGGCTTCTCTCAAAAATATTTTGATAAACACGCTAATTTGTGAAAATCAACCTTACCTCTTCTCCTTGTGTATATGTCATCATGAATATTACCTATCACTTGAGAGACTAGATGGTTTTTCTGTATGCGGCTGGGAATGTTATGGCTACGATCAGTCAAATTGGACTGAGTTTCAGGCTGTTTAGGATATGTTTCTGTATCAGGCAGGTTTCTGACCAATGTAGCTTCGATGTAGCTGCATCTGGAGCTACATTCTGAGTCACATTCTTTGAACTTCCAGGACTTGTAGATTCTGTCTGTTCTGGTGCAGGTTTATTGATTGCAGATGCAGGTTCTGAAGATTGTGTAGGAGATTCATGATCTCCAAAGTCAGGTAGACCTGAAGCATCATTCTCAATGGTTTTGTGGCCAAGATTAGTTATAGTGGGAGCAACTTCATCATCAGACCACTTAGCACCAGGACATATATCAAAGGGCTCACAGTACTTGAATCTTGCATTCATGTAACTACCTTTGGGAACCCACATTTTTTTAAAGGTTTTTGGCATATGTTGCTTCTGATGTTGCACTTGGTTACGAACTAGGTAAGCTTGTCTAACCTCTTCTTTATAGACAGCCTTTTTAAGGAAGCAAAAGGGTTTAATATGTCCAGGCTTGTGACAATAGTGGCACACAAAATTTCTCTTTCTAATTTTTGGTTTTTCAAAAAAGTTTGGATTTTGAAAATTTTGTGTGTGTTGTTTTGGTTCAGTAGACGTACCTTCACCTTCTTTAACAAATGTCTTTGGCCTGAAACCAATCCTAGACTTACCAGAATTCAACCTATTATCCATTTTGTGTTGGCTTGAGTTCCATTTTGCCATGGTTTCATTGGCTTTGAGCAGTTCTTCTTTCAGTTCTTCAAGCTCCACATCTTTCTTATGCAGCAAACATTCCAATCATGTGATACACTCCTTCTAATCTTCATTTACCTTTTTTAGCAAATTATTTGTCTTTCCAAGCAATGTAACTTGATAAGCCCTTTTCTGTCAATCCTTGTACAACTCTTTGTAAGCTTCCGGCATGTCTGAATTCAGATTCTCCACCATCTTCTGTGACAGAGGAGTTAAAACAACAAAAATCATCACAGCTTCTGTCCAATGTAGCTTCTGATGTAGTTTCTGAAGAAGCTACATTCGGAGGTACATTGGCTGAAAATCCTACAAAATCAGATAGAGCGTTATGTATAGCAGTGAGAGTGATGAGATCACCTGGATCTTCATCATCACTATCACTCAAGGTAGCAGGAAAATTCAAACCCTTCTTTCTCAAAGTATTAGCACATTGATTAGCATAATGCTCAAACCCTTGACAAGCCCTACATTGAATAGAATCAATATTTTTACTTCTAGATGTAGGTTGTTTAGCAAAAGGATTGGTAAAAGATTTTTCAGGGGTTCGAAAAGAACTTTCTTTGGGAGGAAATTTGATAGGCTCAGTTTTGAAAACTGTTTTGGTGATAGAAGATGGAGATCTGTTTTGTCCCTTTCCTTTCAAAATATTTTTAAACTTTGTTGTTAAAAAATCCATTGAGTCTTCACCAAAATCAGATTCCTTAATCTCCTTATGCAATTAAATCAATTCAGAAGAGATATCAACAACAGAAGGAAAAGCAATACTTTCATAAGAAGGAGTAGAAGATGATACACCTTTGTCTTTGTTCTTAATTTGCTCATTGAGGTTTAACTCAAAATTTTGAAGAATACCAGCAAGTTTTTCAAAACCAATTTTGTCTATATCATGTGCATCCTCAATAGCACAAATTTTCACATTAAACCTTTCAAGCAAAGTTCGCATCATCTTGCTAACAAGACGATCATTGGTGATAGGATCACCCAAAGCAAGAGCAGTATTAGATATATCAAGTAATCTAGCATAGTAAGACATAATATCTTCATCTTCATTCATTCTAGTGTTTTCAAATTGAGTAGTAAGCATTCTAAGTTTTGAAGCACGAACACTAACAAGACCTTCACATAAGGTTTGAAGGGCATCCCAAACATCCTTGGCAGAGTCATAATTTGCAATAACTCTGAAGGTGTTGGCATCTAAGGCCTTGTATATGGCTGAAAAAGCCTTAGAATTAAACGAAGCAATGGTTCTATCTTGAGTGGTCCCATTTTCCTCACTAGTGATTTTAACCCCATCATTATCAGTAGTCTTAGGAGGAGTCCACCCATTCAGAACAACAAGCCACGCTCTCTCATCAATTGATTTGATGAAGATACACATCTTAACTTTCCGAATAGAATAATTCTCATTAGTCAAAGTTGGAAGACGAACAACATTCTCATATTAAGAATCCATCACGACTACAACCAGAATCTTCTCTTAGTGATGTCAAGAAAAGACTCTGATACCAATTATAAGAATACAAGTAGCTAGGATTCTCCAAACTAACCAATGCAGTTTCCAATGTAGCTTCTGATGAAGCTACAATGGAAGTCACAATGGTCTAAAAATACAGAACAGCGGAAGACTTTAAAACTAAAGCACGAATTTAAGCACAAAGGTTTACCAAACAATCTACAAGCCTATGCTTGTAGATCTAACCTTATGGCAAAAAAGATTTCACTAAATAATATGATTTGTTTTACAAAAATAATGTGAAATCACCAAACAAATACTCTCACAAGACAACAAGTCTTGGAGACCAAAAACCCACAGAAAAACAGGTACATCAAACGTGGGAAGAAACAGACAGCTTCCTAAAATCAGCTAGGAAGACAAAACAGTTCCAGCAGTTTTCAATGTAGCTTCTGATGTAGTTGCATTGGAAGCTACATTCAAATTCCTGGCGGTTACGAAACTTCGAATAATCGTTCTCGTATCATCTCTCTCTCTCTCTCTCTCTCTCTCTCTCTCTCTCTCTCTCTCTCTCTCTCTCTCTCTGAGTTTGTGTGTTTTGCCTCTGCCCCAAGTCCTCTATTTATAATGTGGAGGAGAGCTACAAAAAAGGAAGCAAACTCCAACAAGGAAGAGGATTAGAGTTAGGAACTAAATACACTTACTATAAATCCTATATTTTATTACCATATGGAGAAGGACTCTAGAGACATGGTTTAGGAAGGATTTTTGCATAGATTTTGTTTCCAACATAACTCCTAAACTTTAGGACCAAGAAAACCAAAAATCTTTAGGAATATTTTGTTTCCAAAAATGACTTCTAAACTTAGGGACCAAGAAAGGAGAAACAAAACCAAAATAGGTCATGTCTATTTTACCCTTACATTACTCATTTCTTCTTCTTAAAAGGTGGTCGAGCTAGCTCTTCCTCTTCATCGTCGTCCTCATCATCATCTTCATCATTAACATCGTCGTCCTCATCATCATCTTCTTCATTAACATCGTCATCTTCATCATCATCACTTTCCCCATAACCATTGGCTTCAGAATCATCGTCAGGATCTGTTTCATCATCATCATCGCTCCCTTCTTCTCCTGAGTCATCACCGTTCTCATCATTGTCATCACCATCACTGGCATCTTCATCCTTGTTGTCATCATCATCCTCAGTTTCACTTGCATCCTTGTTTTCAGGGCCAGGTCTTGATACCCTTGTCAGGTCACCGAAAGGAAACCTGCAATACAATCATATATATCAATCCGTAAATTGATTTTACCACCCTCCTATGAAACTGTTTAAAGTGAAGAATTTATAACGAGAGACAAGGAGATAACTTCTACCTCTTCTCTGTGTCAAGCACGTTGGAGAACATATCAGCATCTGTAGGCAAAGATCCAATCTGAAAAATTGTTATTTCAGTCAAGCCGAGTTAAACTACTTTTCCTTTATTTCTTTGTTTATGTTTAGGGTATATCAAGGAAAATCGTCAAAGAGTAATGCTAAGGTCACTCTCATTTTGAACCAAAATATGTGTACTATGTGATGTGGTACACTCTCATTGACTGGTCAAAACGTGAAGATCTTCCACATTCCCAATATTCCAATAATCAAATCTTGTTCACTCACTTGAAAAAGTAATACAGTACTCCATCCCAAAATGACCATTGAAATACACTATCTATTCGTAAATATTGTGAGACAAAGACAGTATATCGCACTACGTGCAGATAAAATTTGAGAAATCATTTTTCAACACCACTTAAAACTATGCCTCCAAGCATAGTTGTCAAAGTAGAGAGGCGCCAAAAAGGCGATAGGTCCAAATTTGAGGCGAGAGGCGAGACGCTAAAAAGGCATCAAAAAGGTGCTCACGGAAAAAATAGTAAGGAAAAATACATATAAGTATATAACTTAACAAATATCAACAAACCATGTTATAAGTGAGCATAATACATAAAACTAAGTGTTGGAAAACGAGTGTTTTTAAGTGAAGTAAGTTGGGGCTTTGAGGCACTAATTTATTTGAGAGTCATTTATGTAATGACTAGGGTAATTGTGAAATTATGTTCTTCTCCATGAATACATAAAAATACTATATTTATTTGTCTAATTCAGATTTCAAATGAATAAGTTATAGAAGCTTAAAGTATGACATTGGAAGTGTTGAAAGTGAATTATCTCACATTGGAAAAATATGAAAGGTTTGAATGGTTTATATACAAAGGCTCCCTTGTGTTGGGTAAGCTTGTATAGAAAGAATTATTCCTCCCGTGTCTGTAGGGGCCTGGGGGGTGCGAATTAAGATCCAATTTGCCTTCGGTCGACTTACTCGTGTGCCTGCATATGCGAACACGAATGCTAGACCAAATTGTACTACCTTGTCCACCTTTTGTTATTTTTATTCAATGTTTGTTTTAATTGGGCCACAATTGACCTGATTTCGTTTGTCTAAACCTAAAAAAGTACAAGAAAAAACCCAATGGGCGCATTTGTTGACTTTTTGGCACCTCTCGCCTCAAAAAAAGTTGCCAAAGGCGTACGCCCTGCAACTTCAGTCGCTCATCGCCTCGCCCAAACCCTTTAACTGGGCAACATGATAACACCGCAGGCAAAAGTCCCGATTTTCCAGACCCAACCCAATCCCAACTTTGTTGGGATTTTTCCTGTCCCGACTTATTTCAGAACGGGATTCGGGAAATATATCAATCCCGTCGGGATTCCCGACCCGTCCCGACTATTTTTTATTTATTTTTTTTAAATATTTTGAGTGTGTATTGTTGCCAAGCCAAGAGACTATCTTTCAAACAATGTCTATTTTCTGTTTGCTAAAATTACTTAATGGTATTTGTTAAATTTATTTTCACAATATTGTTGTTGTTTTTTTTTTTTTTTTGTCTATCAAGTTTCTACACTTAGTGCAACTCTTCTCCTGCGAGTGAGGAATGTATTTTGTTAATAATGACAAATTCATCAATACCCACCATTAAACAAATATTCAAGTATACTTATAAATATATAGTCTGAAATCTTAATCATGATGGATACATTTTAAAAATATTTTAGTGTAAGAGATATTGTTCATAAATATTATAGTCTAGATTACGAGATTTTCATTTTCCGAACTGTCGGGTCCTGACACTTATCGAGAAGGAAATTAAAATGACAGGATCGGAATAATATTTATCGGGATGGGTCCATCGTGATTCCACCCCTAATAACACCAAAGGTAAAATTCATGAGGTAATTTGGGAAACTAAAATTCTAGTGTGCAAAAGTGATAAGCATAACAAAAGCCTAAAACCAAACGAAGCAGTGATCTTTGAATCAGCTTTAACCCTCAATCAACGGATCATTACAGTCAACCCTTTCCGTGCACAAATTTGGACAAAGCCTACGGATCATTAAATGATGTCTGTCGTTTGGCTGTTTTATTATGGCTCTGACGAGACATTCCTTTTAGGGGAGCCGGAAATTAAAATAACAGAAACCAACAGTATTAGAACCTTTTTTTGGCTTTAATATCACCATCATTAGTCAATAAACCATTAAAGAAGGGTCAAAGATAACTTGGTCATTTGTAGCCTCACTTAAAAAAAATACTCTTTTATGGCCTGGTTTATTGATAAACCACTGATAAACAGGGGCGGACGCACAGTTACTCAATTGGGTGCAAGTGAACCCAATTGCAATTTTTTTTTAACTTTCACCTTGTAAAACGACGTCGTTTTACAAGGTGAACCACCTATCAAAATTAACGTGACCCACCTAACCTTTCGATGATTCGATCTATATGCAACCGGCAACCCCAACTCAAAAGAAAGAGAGGAAGGCAGCCAGGCAGGAGACTCAAACTCTGGAGACTTCGATTCGAGCACCAGTGCACCATCGTCATCGACCACTACGCTCTTTGGCTTGACCTTTGTTCTTTGTCGGAGTTCGGGAGAGGCCGGAGTCGGCTGGACTAGAAAGTAGAAACTGGAAAGTGGATTTTGTTTGGGCCTTTAGGAATTAGGAATTGGATTTTATAATTGTTGGTTGTTCACTGTTGTCTGCTTCTGCTGACCGGGAATCCCACATTCCCACTACCACTACTTTACAATTTAAAAGTTGGACCAAGGTAAAGTAATGTCTCTTTCTTAAGTTTCTTTGACTATTTCTATTGTTTACATTATTTAGTTTTTAATTTTATTTTTTCTTTATCTTTTATGTTAAATTGTTAATAGTATTCATAAATCACAATCATAAAATATTGTTGGTGATGCGTCCAAAGAATTTCGGATGCATTGATAAAGCCCAATCTGAACACCTGGCTTTCAACGTGTCCTTTAATCCTCAAAGCCCAACTCTGCAATAAGATTGAACAATCATAAACTAGGCAGGGGCACTCCCTGCAAAGGCCCTCCGATGTAAGAATCAGTACAAGATTCAGCAAATAAGTAGTCAATTTGACAGAGTTTTGGCTAGAGAATAAGATTGCGTGTACCTTTTTCCTTCATTTCCCTAGGTTTTTATACCTGCCGGAGGGCATAACTGCCAGCAACTGTTGGTAACTGCCCATAATGGTTAATAACTACCCATGATGGTTAATAACTACCCATGAATGATCGTGGCCTTCAATGGCAGGCACATTAATTGGCCCATTAATGATAACGGTTTAAATGGAGAGTTTCCCGAACATAACTGTCCAGAACTGTAACTTAATCTTGCCCGGACATCACTGTCCTCAACTGATGGCATCTGGGAATAGCGAGCATTGTAAGTCCCGCTCATCGGTTAAGCCCCCAGCTCGCAGTCAATTCACCTGCTAAATGCCTAGGCTCTGCTCGCTTGCTCGGATAAGGGCTTTGCTCAGATAAAGTCCAAATGCTTGGCACGTGACTCATGGCTCGGGCCTATTGGGCCGGGCAGTTCAGTAGCCCCCTACTCCTTGTTTCACCGAGTATTCATGCTTGTGACGAGGAGGAGGAGCTCAAAAAATTCAAAGAGCACTTTCCAGAATAATCAAATCTTTCAAACACATGATCCAAATGATCTTGGAGCCAAAATCTGAACTGACGGTTTCCCAAAAGACGTTTTTAAAGAAAACGTTTTCTGAAAATTAAGCCGTCAGCCGTCAGCCGCCAGCCCCGAAAAGACAGGCCCAATTTTTCACGCCACATTAAATGCTGCCTCGTTCACAGCGCCTCGTCATTCGAGCCTAATGATTTATACTCTCAAACCGGTGATTTAGTTGAATATAAAAGACCAAATTTACCTCCTTTCAAAACTTTACCCTTTACAAATTCCTGAAGAAACTTCGAGAAAGAAATCAACTGAGGATTCTGCCGACTCCAATCAAAAACAAGCTTCCAGATTCAACCTCTCACAAGGCCTTCGAAATCGAAATCAAGATCCTCAGAAACTACCAGGTATTTCACGCTTCCCTCTTCAATTTCCAATTGTATTTTCTTCTTTCGAATTTCGAATTAGGGTTTATGCTGTTTAAACCCTTTTTAATTCTCAACGAATTACTCAAACACTTGGATGTAACAAACCCATGCCCAATCCATTTTGTTCTTCACTGTCTGTCAACCATTTCAATCCAAACCAAGGGAATCGAGAAATCTGTGATCAGTACCCTGCTCACTGATCCCGTGACCTATTTGCCCCAGGTTTTTAACTTTGCTTATGTTGCTATGTCTACCCTGATCAATCTTTAATACACATTTTCTCGATTCCTCTACCTGTAAGATGTCTAGCGAGGGCATTGTGTCTGAGATTGAAGGTCAAAGTTACGACCATGGAGCACCAGAAGAAATCCCTCCGTCTTCGACTTCATCTTCTGAAGAAAGCGAGCAAGAAGAGATTCCCCTCATTACTCGCCGACGAAAGCCCTTACAATCAGGCGAGCAGGAAGTAAACAGTAGCCCCCAAATTCCTTCTGAGACCATGCGAGCAGAAAATCCTCCCTGTTTAAACAGTCAACCACCTGGGCCAAGCCAAAATTTGTTTGTTCCTGTCACCTCATATTCTCCCCCTTCAATCAGGTGGGAGGATTTGAATTCCGAGGAAGAGGTCAGCACTTGGTTCTACTCTCTAGGAATTGACCCCAAGCTTTACCGAGTTCGTGCTTTCGACTTGGACATCGACACCAACGGCCACAACTTCCAAGGAGATAACATGGTATTCTATTTTGAATTCTTTCTAGTCGGACTTCGTCTCCCACTTGATCCGTTTATTGTAGAATTACTGAATGCCTCCAATACTCTCCCCTGTGACTTGACCCTAACCACCATTAGATTTCTAGCATCTTTCACCGTTGCTTGCAGGTCGCTCGGGTTTGAACCCGACATGACCTTGTTTCGAAAATTCTTCCTTCTCTCCCTTGACAAGAAGTCTAGTCGCATCAGTAGTCGGTCGAACCACAACTACTTCAAACTCCTCAATGAAGGACCCAACAAAGTCGATGGTTGGGATTCAAAAGCTTTACTCGTTGAATCGAGCATCGGCTGGCCCTTTGCCCCTTACCTCTCCGACTATGGACTCCCCGAGCACGATAAAAACGCTTACCGAGCTGGTGAACCTCGAATAGCTAAAGCTTTCAGAGCTCTACTTGGAGCGAAAGAAGGGCGAGCTGGACAGGACTTCGTGCTTGACTGGTGAACTCTTACCTCTAACCTCACTCTTCTTCGACTAGCTGGAATCTCCTACCTGCCCATAGAAGGAATTGAACCTCGAATTGTCCTTGATCCTGAAACTCCTCATCCATACTGGGGCTCTTGTCACGGGTAAAAATTCCCTAACGAGTGCGAGGAATGTGCTCGCACTGGAACTCTCTGTCGACCTTCTTTCTCGCTGACTGGTTAACACTTCGACTGCATCTTTTCTTCTTTTTAATAACCTTGCAAATCTATGTTTTCCTCTTTTTAACGCTCTTTTTATCTTGTACAGATATGAGGCAATTAACTGACGTTAGCAAGTTTATGCAAGCCGCCAAGAAGAGCTCAAACAAGCGAGCCAAGCACCTCTCAACCCAACCTGCTGCCAATCTTCCGACTGTCCCAGCTAATACCAGTAGCCGGGGAACTAAGCGCCAACAACCGGAACCTAGCCAGCCTACCACAACAGCAGCACCAACTCCCTCTACACAAAGGGTTGATCCAGCCCCCTCACCTGTCATTGTCATAGAACCAAGTGAAAGCCCAAGAAAAACAAGGCGCCGAGCAGAGAAAGCTGCAGTCGAGGAAGACATCCCCTCCTGGCAGAAGGAGAATTTTATCATGCCCGACGACCAACCAAAAGATGTTGCACTCATTAGAGAGCTTGCCAATGTGCCCGACCTCAACAATGTCAACATCAACAAACGGAGTGGTTTTCAAGCCACTACCAGCCTTGGTCTGATGAAACGACTCCATCACAGTGGAGTCCAAAAGAAATATGTCGATCAAGCGAGCTCTGTCTTGATCGGCGAAATGGGAATATGCATGACTGAGGTAATGCTTTATTCCTATAGCCTTATTTTCCTTGCATTCTCTCTCTCTTGAGGAACATCTTTTCTTGCAGATTGCCAACAAATCAATACTGATGTATGAACGCCTAATAACCAACCTCAACACCAATGCCACTCTCACTACTGAAAAGAATCAATTGGAGGAGAAAATCAACTCGATCCGGGCTGAACTCAAGAACACCGAGGAATCCCTTACGAGCAAGGTGACCGAGCTCTCTCAAATCGAGGCCGAGAAGAAAACTTTGGAATCCCAGCTGACCCTTTCCAAGAAGTCCGAGGAAACAGCCCTGAACAACATAGCCGGGGTACGCAAAGAGCTTCGCTCTTGCCAGAGTGACATGGAGGCCACCAATGCCATGGTTATTGATCTCGAGCAGAAGTTGATGGAGACCAGCTCTTTGACGAACGAAGAGCAAAAGCAAAAAATCATTGAGGACTACAAGAACTCCGACGACTTTGCGAGTTGCGTGGAAGGTGAAGCGTATCCTTTCTTTTTGCAGGGCATGAACCACATCCTGAGGCAAATTTCTTGCAGCGGGCTAGAGATTCGCCCTGCACAGCTCGCTGAATGGGGTGCCAACCCACTATTTAGCTCATCCGCCCGCCCCGGCCATGCCCTTACCATTCACCGAGGATGAACTAGAATCCTTGGCCGAGGCTGATATAGAGAAGGGTCTATCCCCTTGGAATCCTCCGCCCGTTGCTGATCCCACCATAACCGAACTGATGACCCAAATCTGGGGGTCCCAAGCTCCCCCATCAACAGATAGGAATGCTCCCGAACAAGCTGAAGATGACGTGACCATCCTAGAAACCGCTACCGAAGAGACCAACAATCCGACTCCAGCAACCGAAAACAACAATGCTGCTCCGAGTGCTTGAAAACACTATTCCGGCCTGCGTGCCTTTCTGGCCTCCGTGCCTTGATTCCACAAACAATTTATTTTTCAAGTCTGTAATATTTCTGCCACTCGTTTTTCTTGTTGGATGAATGCTTTTATTCCCTCATGCATGCTTTTATATATCTAACTTTTTCCCGAGCAAAGATATCCTTTACTCGGACGAAAGAAATCACTGGTAGCCAAACTATCCCACTCGAACACCAACTCCTTTTACGAGCATAAAGCTCTCTATGCTCGTAAAAAAGAGAATAATCGAGGACCGGGAAAACATCACCCCTCAAACCAAACTCCCTTCTCGAGCATAAAGCCCTTTATGCCCGAAGAAGAAAGATAGTCGAGGAAACATTTAACTCGAACACCAACTCATTAAACGAGCAAAAATCATCTCATGCTCGATAAAGAGAATAATCGAGATAAAACCGAATGAAATCATCAATTTTCAAAACAAAATTGAGAAAGCACAACTGAACTTAGCTATACTCATTTTTCACAGGATGGAGAATCAAAGAACTACATACTGCCAATGTCAATTACCAGTAATATTTCTTTAAATGATCTGCGTGCCATGGATGTTTTAACTCGTCACCATCCTCTGTTCGCAACATGTAAGTGCCTTCCTTAATGATTCTGGAAATCTGAAAAGGTCCTTCCCAATTTGGTGACAACTTTCCCCAATCTGCTCGATGACCCGTTGCCTCAATCTTACGGAGGACCCAATCCCCCGCAGCAAACGACCTACCACGAACTCTTTTATCGTGGTGGGCCTTTGCTCGCTGCTTATAATTTGCCATTCTCATCTTAGCTTCCAGCCGTTTTTCCTCTAACAAATCCAAATCAGCTGCCCGAGCTGCCTTATTAGACTCGATGTCATAATGCAAAACCCTATGAGTAGGCACATACATTTCCACTGGAGCCATAGCATCAGAACCTTAAGCTAAAGAAAAAGTTGTTTCTCCTGTTGGACCCCTGACTGTCGTTCTAACCGCCCACAAGGCTGAAGGCAACTCGTCTACCCATCTGCCTGCCTTCTCCTCAAGATTTCGCTTCAAAACATGCAGAATTTGTTTATTTGCAGCCTCAGGCTGCCCATTGCCTTGAGGGTATGCCACCGAAGATTGCCAATGCTTCACACGCATCTGCTCGCATGCCTTAGTGAACTTTTCAGAGAATTGAGTCCCATGATCAGACACAATTGCTCGCAGAACCCCAAACTGGCACCATATGTGCTCATGAACAAAGTCGATGACATTAACTTCACTTATAGTCGCCAGGGGTTTTGCCTCCACCCACTTAGTGAAGTAATCAACGGCCACCACCGCATACTTGAATTTCAAACGAGCCACGGGAAATGGACCAATTAAGTCTATCCCCCACATATCAAATGGCCACGAGGCTACAACATGAGTTTGCTCGGTAGACGGCAATCGTGGTATATCTACATAACGCTGACATTTATCACATCAGCGAACATACATCTCTGCATCTCGCCTCAAGGTTATCCAGTAGAATCCAGCTGCCAAAACCTTTTCAGCCAATGACCTCTGACCAGGATGACCTCCACATTTGCCTTCATGTACCTCTCCTAAAATTCCTTCCGTCATCTCTGGTCGCACACATCGCAACAATGGTCGAGTGTAAGATCGCCTGTAGAGAATGTTATCCAGAATAACATAACGACATGATCGCTTCTGGATGGTCCTAGCCTCCTTCTTGTCCTCGGGTAACACCCCATGTTCGATGTAAACTTTGAGATCATCTATCCAACATCTTGCAGTCGGCTCTATGTCCATAATCACTTCCTTTTCTATAACTGGTACCTCCAAGTGCTCGATCATGACACCAGGATGCAAGGATTGAATCTCATCTTCAGCCATCTTGGACAAGTAATCAGCTCGCATGTTATCTTCCCGAGCAATCCTCACCAGCTCCCAATAATCAAAATCTTTTAAAATTTCTTTCAACATCGCACAATAACGAACTAAGATCGGATGATGCACCGCATAATCGCCCCTAACTTGATTCACCACCAACTGGGAATCACAATACACAACCAATGCTCGCACTCCTATATCCTGTGCAAGCTCAAGCCCGGCGATCAATGCCTCATACTCGGCTTGATTGTTAGAAGCTGGAAAGTTGAAGCGCAATGCTTTCTCAAATTCTGCATCTTGCTCAGGTGGGACTAACACCAACCCGGCACCACTTCCAAATATGCTAGCTGAGCCATCAACATGAAGCTCCCAACAATACTCTGGACGTGGTTTTGGGTCTGGATCACTAGCCGATGTTGCTTTAGATGGTGTTTTTTCCTCGCCAAAATCCTTTAAGCTTGTTTCAGCCACAAAATCTGCTAAAGCTTGTGCCTTGATTGCTCGTCGAGGTTGATAATCAATATCAAACTCGGTTAACTCGATCGACCAAGTGAGTAGACGACCAGAAGTGTCCGGCTTATGCAAAATCTTTCTCAAAGGCAAATCAGTGTACACAACAATCGAATGCGCAGAAAAATAAGCTCGAAGTTTCCGAGTAGCAACAACAAGCGAATAAGCCAATTTTTCTGCATTAAAATATCTTCCCTCTACATCAGTGAGGGCTTTTGAGACATAATAAACAGGCTTTTGAACATTGCATTCCTCCCTAACCAGTGGCTACCTTTGCTCGTGCTTGCTAGATAAACAAACAATTTTTCCCCGAAGACCGGGTTGCTCAACAAAGGTGGACTTCCTAAATACTTCACCAAGTCTTCAAAAGCCTTTTGGCACTCAGGCGTCCATTCAAACCCTTTATTACCTCGAAGAACTTTGAAGAAAGGCAAGCACCTTTCTGCCAATCTTGAGATAAACCGTCCAAGAGCGATCACCCTGCCATTAAGCCTCTGTACATCCTTAATGAAGCGAGGAAGCTTCATAGTAACCAACGCCTTGATTTTCTCAGGATTAGCCTCGATGCCTCTCTCAGTCACCATAAAACCGAGGAACTTGTCTGCCTTTACCCCGAACACACACTTGCTCGGGTTCAACTTCATACTATTCTTCCGGAGATTGGCAAAGGTCTCGCCCAGATCCACTGTGTGCTCACGCCCTTTAGTCTTGACCACCATATCATCGATATAAGCTTCCACATTCCTCCCGAGCTGCGAGCTAAACACCTTATTCACCATCCTTTGGTAGGTGGCTCCAGCATTTTTCAAGCCGAAAGGCATCATCTTGTAACAGTATAACCCTCCTGCTACTCGGAAAGCTGTCAGAGCCTTATCCTGCTCATTCATCTTTACTTGGTGATACCCAGAGTAAGCATCTATAAAACTGAGAAGCTGGAACCTGCAATGGCATCCACCAACTTGTCAATTCTCGGCAGAGGATAACAATCCTTCGGGCAGGCTTTATTGAAATCCGTGAAGTCAACACACATCCGCCATTTTCCATTAGACTTCATTACCATGACCACATTAGCCAACCAAGTTGGATAATGTATCTCCTCGATTATGTCAGCATTCAATAACTTCTCAACCTCCTCCCTGATAGCTTGATCTTTCTCTACAGAGTAGACTCGAGGTCGCTGCTGGATTGGTTGAAAAGCTGGATCAACATTCAGATGATGCAAGGCCACAGTCTCACTTACTCCCTGCATATCCTCTGGTCGCCAGGCAAAAACATCCAAGCTTTCTTGTAATTTCTTGATCAAACTTGCTCGTGCCTCTGCTGTCAAGGCCCTGCCAATTTTTATCTTCTACTCGGGATAGGCAGAACTGATGATCACCTCCTAGAGCTCGTCCTGAGCCGTGAACTCTAGCTCATCTCACATTTGTAGTGTGTCGCACTCCACCTTCTCATCCTTCCCAGCTCGACCCTCAACCTTATCAAGCTGATCTACTTCCATGGCCTCAGCCTGTTCTACCGATCCCCCCGACGTCAATGTCGGCATAGGATTATCAACGCCTTCTACAGCAAATTCATCTTGTTGCGCGGGTTGATCCCCCGACTCCAATGTCGGCAAAGAGGAGTTAATCTCAGCATCAGTCTGGCTCACGGTCGTACCCATAATTATTTCATTCTCGCTCTGCTCCCCCGACTTCAATGTCGGCATAGAGCTCGCATCCATCTCTAAATCTACTTGTACCATCGCAACTACCGATGGTCCCATAGTCACATGCGAAGTTTCCTTAGAACTGGCGGTTATCTTCTGTTCGCCGTCATCTAAGGTCACCTTCTGCTTCTTTCTCTGAGTATCGCGAACATACTCAAGCACTGCTCTAGGCTAGCTCCGTAGTGTCCCGATTCCCTGATCAGTGTAAAACTTTTCTCGCTGATGTGGAATGGACGCTACCATTTGAAACTTTGTCATGCTCGGCACACCCAGGATTATATTGTAAGGGGACTTCAAATCGATCACCATAAAAGTGATCTTTTCTGCTCGCGTTCGGTTCCCCTCACCGATGAACACCTCTAGCTCGATTGTACCTTTGACCGGGACCTTATGATTAGTAAATCCTTCCAATGTCCCAGCATACGGCTTCAACCGATCATCGCTCAACTCAAGCCCCTGGAAGCAAGAATAGTACATCACATCTCGGCATGCCCCTGTGTCCACCAAAATCCTGTGCACGACCCAGCCATCCACTAATGCTGAGACTATCAAGGATTGCTCACCTGCAACACTACTCGCCAGCTCGCTGCGAGTAAACTGAATGGCTTGTTCCCCATCTTGCAAAGTAGCAGGTCGATCCACCGCTTTGGACAAAGAATATATTTGCTTTCCGAGCTGAGTCGGAGTAGGCTCTTCATCCATTATAACATTAATCACCCCCCTGATCGACGGGACTTCTCGCCTGGGAGCATTTCCCATGTTGCCTCCATCTCGCTTGAAGCGGTCCAACCGCCCCTCGTTAATCAACTTCTGAATGGCCTTCTTCAACAGCCAACACTCCTCCGTGGTATGCCCATAATCATCATGATAAGCACACCGCTTAGTCTGATCCCTTTCGCCTGCAGTCGCCGGATTCATGCGAGGTGGATTAGGAAGCTCATTCCTTATCTCATACATTATGTCTTCGCGCAATGTGTTGAGTGGAGTCAAATCTGATTCACGAAGAAATTCCTTTGGCCGATCGTACCGGGACTTGCTTTTATTATAACCTCCACTTCCTGCCTGGCCATTTCCCTTTTGATTTCCCATAGCTTCACTACTCTCCTTCTTCTTCTCCTTTTTTGTCGTCTCCCCGACACACCACTTATGTGCTCGCATGAGCATTTCCACTTGCGTCTTTGGTTCACGCATGCTTAGCTCTGATCGCAAGCCACCTTCGCCCTCAAGTAAACCAGTTTCAAAACATAGGGTCACCTCCTGCTCAGTCAACCCTGGAACTTGCTTTAGCACCTTAGTAAACCGCTCGAGATAGCTCGTTGTAGACTCATGTGCCCCTTGTTTAACCTTGGACAAGTCGGCCCTTGTCTTTGCCAGTATGCCCGCCGTTCCAAAATCTACCAAGAACTTTGCTCGCAGATCAGCCCAATTATTAATTGAGCGCCGTGGCAATGCCCCCATCCAAGCTAGAGCTTTCCCTTGCAACACGCCAACGAAAGCCCTAATCTTCATAGCCTCATCTGAAGTCACCAAGTCGATTTGCGATTCAAAAGACATCAACCAGTCTCTCGCCTTAGTTTTGCATGTGTACTCCTTAATATTTGGAAATATTAGCCCCTGCGCTGGTGGAGCATTCTCAATCCAAGGGGCTAACGGGCTAGCAGACGTACCTAAGAAATTGCCATCTAGAGCCTTGCCTTGTTCCCAAGCTTCCATTCGGCGTTTCAATTCCTCAAAATCCTGCATATTTATGGTTGTAGGCAAACCACCCCCAAGCTGAGGCTGTACCACAGGCAAATGAGGGGCCTGTGGGGGACCCATCGCTCCAGCGGCTTAAGTAACCCCCACGGCTCGCGCCACTGAGTTCGAGGCGCCCCAATAGCCTTGTGTGATTGATGCAGGTCCTTTTTTCCTTGAGAATAATGAGAATGATGAGATCGCTTAGGAGAGGGAGTTCTGCGTCGATGAACATAAGACCCCCTTGGTGATCGCGAGCGACGACTATGAGCACGAGATCGCCGCGGTGAAGGTGAACGAAACCTGCGAACATGTGACCTTGGCGGTGTAGGCGAACGTCGACGACGACGAGATTGAGTCGAATCCTCTCCAACTCGTGGACCCAACCTTGAATGAACACTGGGGACAACCCTATGGCTAGCTTTACTGCCCTCTGGCTGCTCGCGCCCCCTGGATCCCTGTGCTCGTGGCTGAGAATGAACGAGCAAGGGATTCATCTGATTACCACCAGTGCGTGAAACACCGGCCGCCTGGCTCGGAGCTGACAAGGCTGGTAATGGATCTAGCTCAATGGGTAATGGTGGCTTACCCATCGCAATCAACTGTAAGTTGAGCTGGTGCATCTGACCCAAGTAGATGGCTCGTTGACGCAAAGCCTCCTCTCGAAATTCATGGGCTAAACCGATCGCCGCCAAGACTCGAGCCGAATCAACCCCACGCCTCTGATTAAGCTGATGGCGTGCATCATGAGGCGGTGGAATATTATTCCCAGCAACGTGATTAAGGCTAGGATTCGGGTGCACCTCTTCCCGACGACTACCACTGCCACCATTAACTCCATTCTCCGCCATTGTTAAAGCTCAAAAGAAACAAATACCCAAACTCAAAAACTTACTGCCGCAAAAACTCGTTTCCCGGCAACGGAACCAACTGATGCGTCCAAAGAATTTCGGATGCACTGATAAAGCCCAATCTGAACACCTGGCTTTCAACATGTCCTTTAATCCTCAAAGCCCAACTCTGCAATAAGAATGAACAATCATAAACTAGGCAGGGGCACTCCCTGCAAAGGCCCTCCGGTGTAAGAATCAGTACAAGATTCAGCAAATAAGTAGTCAATTTGACAGAGTTTTGGCTAGAGAATAAGATTGCGCGTACCTTTTTCCTTCATTTCCCTAGGTTTTTATACCTACCGGAGGGCATAACTGCCAGCAACTGTTGGTAACTGCCCATAATGGTTAATAACTACCCATGATGGTTAATAACTACCCATGAATGATCGTGGCCTTCAATGGCAGGCACATTAATTGGCCCATTAATGATAACGATTTAAATGGAGAGTTTCCCGAACATAACTGTTCAGAACTGTAACTTAATCTTGCCCGGACATCAATGTCCTCAACTGATGGCATCTGTGAATAGCGAGCATTGTAAGTCCCGCTCATCGGTTAAGCCCCTAGCTCGCAGGCAATTCACCTGCTAAATGCCTAGGCTCTGCTCGCTTGCTCGGATAAGGGCTTTGCTCGCTTGCTCAGATAAAGTCCAAATGCTTGGCACGTGACTCATGGCTCGGGCCTATTGGGCCGGGCAGTTCAGTTGGTTTGAAACTTTGAATCATTGAATATTCAAATATTTGATATCTAAAATTAGGGCTTTTTTATTTGGTTGGTTGAAAACTTGGAATTAGGGCTTTTTTTATTTTCAAAATTAGAGCTTTTTTTATTTACATACTTACTTAATTACTTGGGTGCAAATTATGAATTTGTTGTTTGGGGATTTGTTTGGTTTAATGGTTTTTGAGCTATTGACCTATTGTTAAATGTTACTTGTTTAGTTGTTTAAATTGTAAATCTTCAAATTGTGAATTTTGGTTTTTGTCTCTCAACAGGGTTATAGGTGTTTTGACTATTGAGAGAATATGGAAAGATTTTTTAAACGAAAATTGACAGAAAGTGGAATTGGTGGTTCTAGTGGTGCATCTCCTAGTACTCAACCGTCTGTTCCCATAACTTCAACTAGGAAAGATTTTGTTGATTTGAATAGTCTTCCTTCAGATCCTGCAGAAAGGAAAAAGATATCTGAATTTCACCCAAACCAAGTTGATGAAATTAGAAGAGCTTATCTGTTAAAGGGACCTTATCAACCCCGTGGCCATGATTTCCCCCAGAAAATGATAGGAAATAAAATGCGTCGTTTTAATCCTGATTGGTTTGATCAGTATGCTAATTGGTTAGAGTATAACATAAAAGAAGATAAAGCATATTGCTTGTGTTGTTATTTGTTTAGAGATCAAATCAACAATCAAGGTGGTGAGGCATTTATAACCGAAGGTTTTTCTGCTTGGAATAAAAAAGTTATGTTGGATTCCCATGTTGGTGCAATTAATAGTGCTCATTATGTGTGTTTAAAGAAGTGTGAGGATCTAATGAGACAAAGTCAATCTATTGCAGTTGCTCTTTATAGACAATCAGACATTAAGAAAATTGAGTACCGAAATCGATTAAATGCTTCAATTAATTCTTGTAGATTTTTGTTGCACCAAGGGATGGCTTTTCGTGGACATGATGAGAGTGATGGTTCTTTAAATAGGGGGAATTTTCTTGAATTGATGAAACATATGAATCTTCATGGTGAGAGTATTTATAAAAATCTTCCAAAAATTGTCAAATGGTTGCTCCAAGCATTCAAAAAGATATTGTTAATTGTTTTGCAAAAGAGACAATCCAAAAGATAATTGAAGAATTTAAAGATGATTTTTTTTCTTTGATGGTGGATGAATCTAGTGATGTATCAGACAAAGAGCAAATGGGTGTGGTTTTGCGATTTGTTGACTCTCGTGGGATTGTGAAAGAGAGATTTATTTGTGTTGTCCATGTGATGGAGACTTCTGCTTTGTCTTTAAAATCTGCTATTGATAAATTGTTAGCTGATAATGGTTTGAGCTTGATGAAAATTCGGGGTCAAGGCTATGATGGGGCAAGCAATATGAATGGTGAATTCAATGGGTTGAAGACTTTGATTTTGAATGAAAATCCGTCTGCATTTTATGTTCATTGTTTTGCCCATCAACTTCAATTAGCTCTTGTTGGTGTGGCTAGAAAACATGAGGATACTGCAAACTTTTTTAGTATGATTTCCACCTTAATGAATGTTGTTGGAGCCTCTTGTAAGCGTAAAGACATGATTCGACAAAAACAAGTAGAAAAAGTGGCAGAAGGAATTAATAGTGGTTTAATTAAGACAGGGAAGGGATTAAATCAAGAGTTAAGTCTTCAGAGGGCTGCGGATACACGTTGGGGGTCTCATCATAAATCATTGTTGAACTTAGTTGCTTTGTTTTCTTCTGTTCGTGAAGTTCTTGAAGTTGTTTCATGTGATGGTACTGATGCATTGAAAAGAGCTCAAGCAAGGGGTTTATTGGGATATTTAGAATCATTTGATTTTGTTTTTCATTTGCAATTGATGTTGCTTATATTTGGGTTCACACATGATTTGTCATTGGCTTTGCAAAGGAAAGATGGAGATATTGTGAATGCTATGGCACTTGTTAAAATAACTAGGACGCGATTGCAAGCGGTAAGAGATGATGGATGGGAATCTCTTCTAGGTGACATCAATGCATTTTGCAATGAAAATAAGATTGATTGTTTGGATATGAATGTTGAATATGTTGATGCTCACAGACCTCGACATAGAAGACACGTTACTAACGATTTTCATTATCGTGTTGAATGTTTTTATGCCATTATGGATAAGCAACTTTTCGAGATTAATGATCGATTCAATGAGGTCAATTCTGAGTTGCTTCTTTGTGTTGCTAGTTTGAATCCAAGTAATGATTTTCGTGATTTTAATACAGCAGCATTGATAAGAATGACTCAATTTTATCCTCATGACTTCTCAGTATTTGAGCGTATGACTATTAAGAATCAATTAGAGACATATATTATGGATGTGCGAACGGATGACAGATTCAGTCAATTGAAGGGGCTTGGTGATCTATCTGCATTGCTAGTGCAAACAAACAAATATTTGTCGTACCCGTTGGTGTATCGACTTTTGAAGTTAGCGTTGCTTTTGCCTGTAGCAACAGCAAGTGTAGAAAGATGTTTCTCAGCAATGAATATTGTCAAGACGGATTTGCGAAATCGAATGTGCGATCAATTTTTAAGTGACTCTCTTGTATGTTATATTGAAAAAGAGTTGTTTAATAGTGTTACAAATGATGATGTAATTAAGCGTTTTCATAATATGAAAACGCGTAGGGAACAATTGTAATTTCTAATGTTTTTATGTAATAGTTATAATTGTGAATTCACTTTAAAAATTTCCTGGATCCGCCACTGCTGATAAACCACGACTGGTTTATCGGTAAACCAGTAAAAATTCACCGCTCAACATCCGAAATTGCTGGTTTATCCACTGGTCGACGGATAAACCAGTTGTCGACCAAGTGGTTTACACTGGTTTAAAACCACGACTGGTTTATCGGTAAACCAGTAAAAATTCACCGCTCAACATCCGAAATTGCTGGTTTATCCACTGGTCGACGGATAAACCAATGTAAACCACTTGGTCGACAACTGGTTTATCATGGTTTACACTGGTTTATTTTGATCGACAACTGGTTTATCATGGTTTACACTGGTTTATTTTGGTCGACCACTGGTTTATCAGGTCGACCAAGTGGTTTACACTGGTTTATTGATAAACCAATGTAAACCAATTGGTCAAAGGCTACATATGCTCATCAATCGGGTCAAATGACCATATTTGACTAATGCCACTCAAGGAAGGGTAAAATGGCCATCCATTTGGTAGAAATTGAGCTCGAGAGGGAATATAAAAACACTTATACGGCCATTGCTGCTTCAAAAAGAGATTGAGCATGACCTCGATCTACAGTATCTGTTAGTTAAAACTTAAAACTGAAAATTAAGTCATCACCTTTTGACTTAAGATTTTGGCCATTTTTAAGGGATACTTAATTTATTAAGTGATATAATTTTGCATTATCAAACAATCTTGTCTTTAAACTCATTACTAACTAAGCTCTTAAGAGTTAAACAAAATATAGAAATAGATCTGTACTTTTTCTCTAGGCAAATAAAAATAGAACCTACCCAAAATATATTAGCAGGATCTACTGCAACTTTTATGAAAGAGCATAATATGAAACAAGATCTAACGATAACATGATGTGGTTTGTTCCTCCTCAGGATCTCAAATGCTGAGAAGCATGATTATAGATTCTAGTTTTATGCTTCCTTCTGTATCATAAAAACCAAATCGAGCACAGAGAAAGTTTATTGACGGAAACAAGCAAAACTGTCCAACAGATTTGTGTAGAAAAGAACTCATTACTCACAAGACAAATTGAATATCTTATCTTAAACAAGAAAACAGCACAATGGCTATGAAATTTCATCTAAAACAAGCCATCATAATAAAAGTACATCAAGCCATCATAATAATTTGCAGCATTGCAAAAAAAAAAAACACATATAAAAGGGCCGAAGGGTGTAGAGAAAACAAGGATAAATGTACCAGAAAGAGGAGCGAAACAAGGGCTTTCTGAGCAGCCATGGCCGTTTCTACCATCAAAGATGGTGTTATTACAGAGCAAACTATCCTTTCTATCGCAAAAGGAAGAGAGTTAAGCCTCTTGACCTCCATTAGATTTGGACCAATAGAAAGACTAGGGTTTTAGATCCTACACGGTTGTGCTTTGTCCAAACTCCAAATCCAAGTCAAAGAGGGTTAGTAGTAAGCTAGTCTTATTTTATTTTCCAATCATTTAGTATTAAAGATGAGGAAAATGGAGTACCTAAATCAAGGCCAGGGCTACTAGGCTACTAGTACTAAATTACTAATGCGAGACAAACTTATTCGAGTTTGGAGAAAAATACATTTAAGTCAAACATAGAATAAAACCAATTTTTCCAATCAAGTAAGATCAATATGGCGAGTTTGATTGATAGCTAAAGTAGTCTCGAGCTTAGCTCGAAATTGACTTGGATGGGGATGTCTATACTCGCAATGAACCAATTTCTTTCATGTCGTAGTTTTGGTAATTTATTAACCTATTGTACTTCCTCCTCCTCCTGCTGTTGTACTCTCGAGGTTGGAGGCTCGAGTTCATCAAAGGCAAATTAACCAAACTTAGCTAAATATGATAAGCATGGAGAGAAGTTTTGAGTTCAAGCTTGAGGTTGAGCGCAATTCACTAGCACCAATGAGTGGACACCAAGTGGTAACACGAGCTTGAGCGGTTCAGTGAAAGTGAACAATTAGGAAGAAAAACTATGCCAATTAAAATTAGTACAAAACCTATCTAGGTCTCCAAAATTTCAAACTAACATCAAAATCTAAGTTAGAAAGCTTCAGAAGGACTCGCATCTCTCCCTTCCCAGTTCTCACTACCAGAGCAGAGATTACAAGTTTACAACCCTATGCAAAACATGATTCATAGGCCTTTTCACATTGTTCTTGTCGCCGAAAATACACCCCCAAAGTACTCACCAAAAGCCCATTGCAAAAGAAGGGTTCAAACTCAAAGTAAGTAAAGGTTCATGAGGTACTACATATAGAGGGGTTTTCCCTCATTATAGGGGACTCATCAACCTCTCTCAATCTCTCTCTCTCTCTAAATGCACACTCTCAATACTGATTTCACCGGTAGCTTGAGGGAACGCCTGAGCTCCGGCACATATTATCCTTGTTATTGACTCTCACACTGGAGGGCTTTAGCTGGGATCACCTCCCAGCTCCCTAACTGTGCTCTATCTTTTTGCAGACTAAACAGCCAGATATCCACCAGATGACATCACGGACGAAAAGACTTCCGACACCCCCTCTCGTAGCGTGATCATTTCCTGATGTTCTTTGCGATTAGTTTGTGTCTGCAACTGATTTTTCTCAATGCCGACAACATTTGGAGGACACCTCTCAAACATATATCTGCGAGTCTGCGACAAACTAGTACAACTAGAAAGGCCGTAACACCCTCGTCACATAGGTCCACGCACATGCTCTTATATTTAAATGTAAGAAACACTCTCTCTCTCTCTCTCTACATTGCCAAAATAACAATCCTATTAGGACTAGAGAGAGAGAGAGATTGTTGTTAACGGACTTTAGAAATTATATTATCATCAACCTCGAATACGTTTTAGGGTTACAATTATATATCGGGATACAATACAAAATCCTAAACTGAATTAAACAGGAAATATAAAATATATTTGCCACACGAACGCGGTCGCGTTAAATGTTAATCCGATGAGCGTCACTCAGACAAAATACATCGAATTTCAATCGCAATGCAACAAATTTCAATGGTGATGCATCATAATTTTTTAAACGAATGAGATATCTATAAAAATCATAAATGGATTCAATTTGAATGAGATATTTACGGAAATCAATCAATCTATATTTAATCTATTTGATTCCTACCTTAATAAAAACATCAAGCAAAATAAGTAAACTTTGACTACATATTTACAAAAAATCAATTGATCAATCAATGAATGATTTCTACCTTAATTACAGTATTAATGAAAATAAGGAAATTTTGACTATAAATATACAATGAAGCTAGTCAGTTTGTGCATCGCGATGCATGATTTTGTCCAACTACGTGACTCGCAAGTGTTTTCCATTGATTAAGGGTATCGTAATCTTTTCGCCCACAAGAGTGCCTTTTTCATGGAGTATTGTAGAGGTTGAAAAACTAGCTCGAATTTTTATTATAAATCACGTAAAGAGCTATGGTTTAAGGTGAACATAATAAAGACGAGAGTTGAAGCTAAGATGAGCTCCAAATTCTTCCAAAACTTTGACATACTCCCAAACCCTCCTAGAGTTGATTACTAACATCAACGAAGAATGGAAGATACTGACCGGAGCAAGGCCTTTTTCTGAAAATGCCTGTAAATTGTAATGATCAAGCCCGAATGGATGTTTCTAAGGATTTGTTGCTATTGAGGCGAATGGGATCAAGTGTGTTGATAATTGAAAAAATAAGTCATCAAAGCTCTTGCTCACTTGCTGTTCAAGACTTAGCGAAGTTATGTTGGTCTTCCAATTCCTGCATTCCTGCGCTCTCGTTCAGAAAATGGTTCTACTGATGAAGAAGTTGTTTTACTAACTAGCAAAGGCTTTTAAAGAGAATGGGACCGAGTGCATACATCTTGTTGATCAAGTCAGGAAACAAGGCTCGAGCCATCTCTTTCAAAGGTCTCCCGTCTGCACCAATTACATTCTACTTAATGTTTGTTTACCACTTCATAATCTGCATCACTAAAAAAGAGTAAAGAAAACCTGTCGATTTGATATAAATAACTGCAAGTCATAACTGAAATCAACAAGACTAGTCTCATTAACCATTGTCAACAAGAACGTAATTCAAGGAATCATAAGGTTTTGACTATTGAGTATCATACTAAACAAGACTTGAAGCCCTTCTCTAATTCCTCCCCATCCAACTTTTTCCCTATAAACACGATCTTGTTTACTCTAGGTTCATCGGCCTTCCACAACCGTTCAGGAGAACCCTGAAATATTTCATGAACTCCCTGTTTTACAAACAAAAAATAATAATACATGAATTAGATAATGAAAAATAGTGAAAAGACCAAATTGAATTTCCACAAAGAAATCTTGGAAAAACATCAATTTAAAAAAGAAAAAAAAAACAGAAAGGCACAGCACAAGTCTTCTCTAGGAAGCCATGAATTGAACAATGTGCATACTATAAGAGCGTGCCTTATTTACAGCTTCTAATACAAATACTCCTTCCATCCCCAAAAAAAAAAGTCACATCTGACTATCCAAGTTTTAAGGTATAATTTCATTTCCCAAATTACTGCCCGTCAACTATCAAGTCAATGTCTATCCTCATCCCCCTTCCTATTTCCCAAATGGAGAACCCATTAAAAAGCGACACACCAGCCTCCAGTTGAGCCTAACACTCTTCTTACACGTAACACCAACACCTCCTCACTCACTCTCTTCCCTCCATTCTGCAATCCAGGACAAATAGCCTAGAGTGCATATGCTTTGCGAATAAATGAATTCACCCAGCCAATATCTGTCTGCTGCAGATCCAGCTGCAAATCTTTGTATTCACTTAAACGGTCCTCTCAATCCTTCATTCAATTCCACTTATCACTATTTGATAGATCAAGGGCTTTCATTCTCTGTTTTTGTGTAATTGATTTCTTCTTTTGATTATATTTTGGTAATATATATTTCGACAGATTTAAGACTTAATCATGGATTTGTTTAACTTTTAATATTTTACTTCTATTATTTTAATTTATTTTGGAGTTCTGCTTCTTCTTCTGTCCCTGCAAAAAAGTACAAAGAAAGAAATGGTGACTGCCAGTACAACATACCCGCAAAGTCTAGTTGGTTGGCAGAATATGGTGACCTTAATTCTATTACACGGATATTTTGGGAAGTTTAGTCATTTGAATACCTTAAATCATGAAATGGACCTATTTTTTGGGGATAAACAAAAATGAAAAGTGGGACTGTATTTTAGAGACCGAGAGAACACTTGCCTTGCTTCTGGTTATCACTTAAATTGGGGTAAATACACAGTTATGAATTCCGTTCCGTACGCCTGCGTTTTGGCCGATGCGCATTGTTTCGGCCAGAAACCAGTATGAAACAGGCTATTCACGGTTTGGCTTAATAGTTACTGGCCCGTTACAGCCGAAACCCAACGAAAATTTACTTTTTCTACAATATTAAATGGTTTTTTTGTGTAAATAAAGTCTAGGTTGAGGATTGAATTAAAAGTGGCAATTATGATGTTGCTTCGGAACACTTTTGCTCCAATTATGGAGCACCTTGAGCATTGGTTTTAGTGTTGATATTATTATTTTTTCATATTGGCGGTTATGTGGGGTAGTTTTCAATGCTGTTATTGATTCTTATTATGTTCAAGATGATTTGTTTTAGGTTGTGACAAACTATGTCGCTGGTTAGCTGTTGTTCTTGCCAAATATTATGTTCTAAAAACTTTAAAAGTTGTTTTGTGATGTTTGATATAGACTTGTTTGTTTAGAACAGATATAAATTTGATTTTTATAAAAAGAAAACTTGATGAATAAGTGCGATAAACCCAAATCGGTATGCCGGTGTCCATCCGTACCGGTACGTATCGTTCCAACGACCAAACCGGTACGCTGGCTGTACAAAATTTATAACTATGGTTAAATAACTACAACACACGTGCAGCTTAATCCTATTTAAAACCATTAACAGCAAACTTACCATTATCACAATTGATTTTCCACCCCCCCCACCAACTACCAGGAAAAAAAAGAAAGCAAACTTTAGGCGGATCGAAGGCAAGCCTATTACAAGAATTGCTTCCGCCCATCGAATCCAAACTTTAGGCGGACAAAATATAGTGAGTGGATAATGGATTCAGCGATAAGAAATCCGCTAGGTGTGGATTTACTAGATAAAAATCCATTCAACCTAAACCCGATCCGAATTATTAATAAATGTATAAAATATAATTTATTACATGTATAAGAATACATAAACTTTATTTGGAATTTGATATTTAAGATAAACTTTTCATATTAATTTTTGCTACAAATTTATCTTTTTTTTTATAAGTACAAATTTATGTGACTTACTATTTAAAAAGTTTGAATGTAATATAAATTCCATGGATGGTTAATCTCTTAAAATCCAATTCCATTTCCTCATTTGGAATTGAGTTTCCAAACATAGTTCTAAGCATGAAGAATACCAAGAGAAACCAGCAATTTGATCTCCAGAAAAGAAAGGGAAAAACTATTAGTGGAGATTTCAAGAAAGGACAATCACCTGAAAGACAAATCTCTCATCCATCCCTTGAACAGACAGAAGCCCTTTCATACGATATATGTCCTCACTCCGATCCATGAGTAAATTGCCCAGCCAAAAATTAGTCTGCAACATACATGAGTGATGAATTACACATGCTTGCCTGATTTCGTCTATAAGGAATTCTCTAATTGAACTTTAGCAATCAAAACAAAGTACATGATTCCCCAAAGTTCTAGATGCTACTATAAAAAGAATTATAAGGAATTCTCTAATTAAACTTTAGCAATTAAACCAACCTTTTCAAGATCCAAGCTCCCTTCACAAACTATGCTGACTGAAGAAACACCCGGATCATGAGTATGATCATGGGAATGGTGATCATGATGTTCTGCACAAGTATATCACAGAACATTACTCTATATATTATATATAATAGCAGCAAGCCACAATAAGGTAAAAGTTAGAAACAGAAAATGGAAGATATGAACCACCTCACATACATTATAGGCTTTTTGGTAAAGCAGCATTGTTTCTTAGTTTACGAAGTATGCACAAAGCCCCATAAGATGCAGGGAGTTTGTATCACGCAAACAATAACATTGGTGCTTGTAATAACTCCAGAATAATCGACTCATTTGATTTACGAAATCAGCACAATTATAGTTCTAAAACTACAAAATCATTGTCAAGTATACATATCTATTCAGTTAAAATATGGCAAGAAAACCTGACACGAGTTTATCTGTTGACAGGTTCACCAGAAAGCAGATATATAAATACAAAATATATATATATATATATATATATACACACATGTGCATATAAATATATATATATACACACACACACATATAATACACAAAAAGACATATATGTAAACTATAAATTAATGAATTACCATGTTTGTGATCGTGTTCATGGTGGTGGTGATCAGGATCATGACAGTGCTCATGATCATGGTCGTGCTCATGATCATGACCAGTATTATCTTCCTTGGAACCCTCAACATCAACAGCATCCTCAATTCTGGCAAGATCCAATAAAAATGAGCTAAAAATACATTAACTAATCATAAAGCAGAAGTAGAATGTATTCCTTCATGTCCAGCACACAGAAAATCCATTAAAGTTTCCTGAGAAACAATTATGGATGCAAGGGGGCATATCAAGCAACTTGCTTAAATGCTAATAGTGCTCAACCGTGATGACATTCTCAAAACATAACATTAAGCATTTGATTGTGTGTGTGTGCGCGCGCTCGTGTGTGTAATTTATGGTTTTAGCGAAAAAAGAACAAACTACAAGATTTTTTTTTTTTTGATAAGTGCTAGAAATTAACAGACACCATAACATCCTCCCACAGCAATCGTTGCACACATCATGTCTGGCTTTCAAAAGCATTCACGAGAATAATGAGGGCTTAAAGAGCCCCCTTTCCACCCCAAAATTAAAGCATGCATGAAATGAAATAAGATAAAAACAGGATTTTTTTTTACCACACTTGGCATAGAAATACCTAATGCATTAGAAGAAAAGTGTGATGTAAACGAAGCCCAATCATACGAGCAGGGATACAGAAAAGAAAAGCAGCCCACTTAAGTTTTCCTTTTTCTTAAAGCATGAGTTCAATAGCAAAGCAAACAAACACGCACACACGCACACAGAGCAAGAGATAACCTTTCTAAATCAAAGCCTCCAACACCAAGAACATAATCCAAGTCAACCTTTCCGAATTCTGTCCGCTTGAGATCAGCCATGCGATTTATGCTCTGTGTTTCCCATATCAATTCAATAGATAAGAATTATACTAATTAAAAAGAAAAACCACAGGCTGAGTAATATCACCGATTAAGGCAGGACACTAACCTTTATCCGCTGAACCAAAGAAGCAACCTCTGAATTGCCAACAAGATCAATCTAGCAGTTACATGGATATAAAAGTCAGAACCACTTAGGAGAAATAAATCCACAAATGCAAATCTTTATTCTACAACTAACAATGGAGTAAGCTGAGAGATCCTACAAAATGATATAATCAATAGAATGAATTTTGAGCTTCCTTAATTGAACTGGCTAAGACAAGCCTATTCTCTATGCTTATAAAGATTGTCCTTTCCAATTTGAACATCATGTACCTAATTTTTGTAGAAACCATATTCATCATTTAACTAGTTGCTATATGTCTCAGCTTTGAAGACAGTTCTGGTCCCATGAGGAACAACTCTTAGTGTCGCATGAAAACATGTGGATATACTCACACTGACTTTAATCAGCTTTTTTTTTTAAATACAAGGGGCTGGTTATGATTGGAGTCATAGTATTGCAGACTGAAATAGTAGCAGTTCCTTCTACCTGACTTAGCAAAGTAGGTTTTAGTTGATTTTGCATCTTAACCAAAACAAGTAGATGATACATCTTCCCTCTTGCAAAACAAGTAGATGAATATATCTTCCCTCTCGCATAGCATTACCACCACCAACCCCACCCAAAAAGAAACAAAAACAACACCACACGCACACACACGAGCACACAAGAAAGAAAATCCCTGCCTTAACAATAAAGAAAAAAACAAATTAACTTACAAACAAAACAAGATATATCCCAGCTTAGAAACAAAGCAAGGAGACAATAACAGTAAAGACCTTGTTTACTATAATACGGTCTGCATATGCAATTTGCTCCACTGCCTCGTTGACAACTCCTTTTGGCTTAACCTCATCCAGGTGAATGTTAGCATGTTTAGCATCTACCAAGGTGACGACACCATCCAGCTTAACATTGTCAAAAATCTGCTCTTCAGCATAAAATGTCTGAATAATTGGTGCTGGATTTGCCAATCCTGAAAGTTTTTCATTCTTGTGAGTCAAGTGTTAATGCTAAAAAAGAGAGAAAAGTTTACCAATTAGCTGGTGACAATAATATGCATTAAGGCATACAGGACAGTTTAGTTGAAGTATAGCCAAATTTTTCTACCTGTAGTCTCTATTACAAGATGATCAAATTTCCCTTTCTTCTTCTCCACCAACTCTGCAATCATTCTCACAAGATCACCCCTGACGGTACAACATAGACATCCATTATTTAGCATAACAATGTCCTCTGCTCCAGCAGCCTTTGCAGCAACTAATGAGCCATCGATGTCCACTTCACCATACTGCAAACCCAATATACCAAAATGAAAGCATAGCGTCAAATCACCATGATCACCCCCAACATATTTCATACACACAAATGACCAAGTGTTGAGTCCTATGAATCTCCCATAAATGTCATTATTGGCTAATCGGTGAAATTCCAGAAGAGCCATTCCTACATATACTTTGGGAACTTTCCCTAAATCCACTATAAGCCTGAAGTTGAGGGTTAACTCTCTCAGACTTTGTCTTGCCTACCATTTCGGAGCAGCCCCCACCCCTTCCCTGGCATGGAGATCCCTTTTCGTTCTAACATAACCTAGTGCTTCGGCTTTGACGCCAGTATTAAAGGACAACCTCAAATGCTTTGCATCATAACCCACCTAGAGGATGGCACCCATGTGCCGTCACTAGAGGGCAACCCTGCTTTCCATTCTACCGATCATTAAAGCCCTCCGCCCACCATTTTGTACATCTCAAGGACGAGATCTCTCCATCATATAATTGTCTGTTCTACAAAATCTATCATACCCATTGCAAAATTCTCTAAAAGGAGATCACTTATTTTTGTACAAAATGAGAGAGAGAGAGAGAGAGATTGTTCATGGACCCAACTTGCGGGACACACAAAACTTCTCTCCCTCCATCCAATGATTATATTTGATTTCCACCCTAAGCCATTTCTACTCGGTGGATCCCATAACACATTAACACCACAATAATCCCACTAGATAGGCAAATAACCTCCTACAAGTAGCTCGGCACAAATCAAATAAATATCAATTTGCTACAAAAGAAAATTAAGTAAAATTTCAACAATTTTCGAGCTAATCAATATTTATTCTAACAAAATGAAAAATACTCTGATAAAATTCACATCACCTCGTTCTCAATAACAGCAATCCGTTTTCCATGATCGGCCGTCAAGATATGGTTTAATAATGTCGTCTGTTGAAGAGAGTAAAACAAGTTAATTTACATCAAATACATCTTTGTTGGATTTACCCGAAACCCAATTCATGTTTATGACATGTGCTGTGATAATGTATAAGCTACAGTTTTCATTAATTTGCACCTGCACTGAATATGAGAACAATCATTTTAAGTTGCATTAAATTCTAACAAGATACCTTTCCGGACCCCAAGAAGCCAGTGATAATAGTAGCTGGAATTCGATCATCAGGAGGAATCTTGGTCAAAAAATCGGAACTATCTTCCTGCTCAGTCGGCGCTGCCGTTGCCCCCGCAGAAAATCTGCGCGAAATTCGTTTTGAATGCGCTAAGTTAACGGCTAAGATTCTCGGATGGAACGAAGTAAAGGCTCGAGAACTATGACACTTGCGGCTGAGAGTCCTCCATAAACCTGGGAAGGCAGTGGAACGTATACCGGCGAGAGGAATAGAACGAAGTTTGGCTATTCCGAGGAAGGCCGTGGTTATGTCAATAGACATCGCCGCCATGGTTGGTGGTTTAAGACTTGTTGGTGGCGGGGATTTTGCTGCCTCCGGTGTCTGGGGTTTAAGATTTTTAAGGTAACGCCTTATCTTCTCTACACAAAATGAGTTCGCGTGTTTTCGGACGTAGAACACACACACCGCACGTGCGTTTGGTTCGTCTTATTTTCTCTCATGCGGTACGATCCGATACCTTTGTTTTTCCTTTCCTTTTATTTTAGCTTTAACTAGTTTTTGTACGTTTAACCGTATGCCATTGGATTATATTTTTTCAACTAAACTATACAAAAATAAATAAATAGCAATAACAAAAGCAAAAACAAAAGAGTATATAATAAAAAACTACTTAATTAGAAAAAAGTATAATATTTTTTTTATATAAATGAAATATATTAAATAGAAAAAACGTCAAATCAAGAGATGCATCCTTGTACAAGAGGCTTATACAAAACACAAATAATTATAAATCGACAAAGTTATTTGTAATATTAGAGTATAGTACTTAAACAAAAACATTATAAATTTTGAATTTTTTTTCTAATGTACAACATTTTTTGTTTTATTGGTTGACTTTTCATCTTCATCGCATATCAGTATCGATCTGAACAATTTGCTTCCCTTGAAACTGCGACATACAGTTATCCATAGATAAAATTGGCTTCTTAAAAAACAACCCTACATGCGTTAGTGATTGACTTCAACTTTTGTTAATTGTTATTGCATAGTATTTGTGCATTGCGATACATGATTTTAGATTATAATGCATGATGTGTCTTTTTTGGACGCGTGTTTGATTTATTTAGAGTATTATAGTATTTAGCCTCAAAAGTATTATTTTTTTTATTTAAAAAATATAAGGAATTAAAGCAGTTTTAAATTGTGCTTAGTGGACTGACCAAAATTTAACTCAAATAAAAAAAAACAAAGTCCATTGAAAACCCCTAAAAGAAACTACTATGTAATGAACTCTTATCGGTTTTTCCAAATACTCAAATCAAAAAAATTCATTGCAATGTAAAAAGTTTACCTCCTCCCACTTCCTTGTGCATATATATATATATATATATAAGAGGTCCTCATTTTTTGAAAGTACTCGCAAAAATGTACTTTCTAACATGGGAATCACTTCTATTTAGTTTAAGTCATTTTTGTTTTGGTTTTGAAACTCTACAATATCAATATCACTAATTGAATGTATCAATTCAAAGACTATTCATATCTTTATTTTTAGTCAGTTGTAGAGTTTTCAATTTTTATATATAAACACTTCTATTTAATATAGGTAAAAATATATAGATAGTACTAAATAGAAGTATTTAATACGGGTGCTTTTACAATATAGTAATATCTATATATTTTTATCTTTAGTCAATTTTTCAATGGTACAAAGGTCATAGTATTTTCGGTAAATGAAATACTGTGTTTAATAAATTAAATTAGATGTATCTTTCAAAATTTTAGAGACTACTTTTGAAGGTTCACTAATAAGTGTGTGTGTGTGTGTGTGTGTATATGTATATATATATATATATATATATATATATATATATATATATATATATATATATATATATATATACATGGACGGAAATTTGAAGGGACATAATGCAAAAAGTGGTGAGAATGCAAATAGCTTTGACAAATAATAAATTGTGAATTTATGTATTTATTTATATAAAACATAAAACATTAAATGGTAAGTAAATGTTGTTGATTATAGATCCATTTTTAGAAAGTAAGTTTAGACAAGAAACTACTATAAATATGACAGTTATATGTTTATGTCATTATATATATATATATATATATATATATATATATATATATATATATATATATATATATATATATATATATATGGGGGAGCAGGTGTCTAAACGACTGTCTTATAATTATAGATTATAATTCGTACGACGAAGTATCACTATCTTATAGCTCAACTCAATAGCTCACGGTAGGTTGAATAATGATGATTCATCTTACAAAATATATCAGTAATATCGTATCACCTAAATTTTTGTCTGATTGGTGGGGTTATATGCACCCCAAAATATACTACATCCACCCCCATTTCATACACCCCCACCAATTTTATCAAATTCCCAATATTTTTCAACTCACCCACCCAGTCTACCTATTCTACCCCTTTTTTTTTCTCTCTCACTCGTTCACTGCAGCGGTCCTCTCCAGTCTCTTCCCTCTCCAATGTTCATGGTTGTCGCCTCTCTACAACATCTTCCCTCCTTTTTCATCCTCTTCCACATCCAAACCTTGGAAAACCAACCACATTCTCCTTCCTCCCCACTTCCCTCTCCCCAACATTTTTGTTGGAGTATAATACCCTACGGATGTATTTTACTCCTTATGTGTTCTATCTTTTAGGAATATAGATTGTTATTACCTTTCCAACATATTTGGTAGGTTGTTTGGTCATTGACTTGGTTAGGGTCTTTACTATGGAAATCACTAATTTATAGGAGTTAGAGATATATTTTCATTATAACTCTTACCTAATCTTATCATTGCCTTGGTAAGTTGTTTTCTTGATGGACAGGTTTTATAGGAGCTCTATATAAGAAAGGATCAGCCTTAGACGGTATTCAAGTAAGCAGAGAATCAAGAAGATAATTTTTCGCACATAGTGCTGTCAGGAAACTAGTGAGCCATTGAATAGATCTATCATCAGAAGACTCATCTGTTTTCACTGTTATTCTTCATCAATCTCCATTCGTTATTTTATCTTGATTGACTAGTGTATTCAAGAATATTAAACATATATTACATTTATCTACTCGTGTAGAAGTTTTTCGTATTGTTTTCCACTCTTCTAATAGTTGGTTTTTCCTATTGTAATTATCTACAATAATTTTATCTAGTGGAAGTTTTTGCCCTGAGGCAACGTCTACAAGTTTTCTACTTGTAGACATAATTTACTTCTTGGTGTCTCTAAGCTTGTTTCATTTGTTATCGATCTATTACATTTATTCCACTGCTGCTTTAACTTGATGATTCATGAGATGTTGTATCATTGGATACAACATCACTAATTGTTTCAGCAAATCTTGTTTATTTTTGAATCCTAGCTGTTGTGAGTGCCCTGTTCCGAACCGGTCCGCCGCTACTGAAAAGCGGGTGGTTTTAAAACTTCGAGCGCGTGGAATACGCTCGACCTCAATTTGTGGACTCAAAAAATATATATTAACAGAGTCGTCATCTTTATTTTAATGATAAATAAAGAAAAACTAAATATATCAGATTTGTGAGGGGTCGGAGGCTAATTTACGAGTTGAGAAGGGGTTAGGCACCAAACTCGTTCTTTCGGTCTCAAAATAGATTTTTGGCTAAATATATCATTTTTAAAATTTTAATTTAAATAAAGCATTTATATATATATATATATATATATATATATATATATATATATATATATATATATATATATATATATATATATATAATAGGAAAAATAAAAGAAAACTTATAGCAACTACATTTTAGAGTTGCAAATAGAACCTATGAAATTTAGGCTATAATAACGACTTATTTTCTAGCTATTTATTATAGAAAGTTTACCAGCATAACAACTTATTTTATGATATATTACTATTTTAATAATATTATCTTTAAACAAAATAATAAATAACTTTGGGTACCTACCTCTTGAAGCGTGAGGGTTTTAACCTTGACCAACTTTGCTTTAGGCAGGCTTTTAGGTGTGCTCACTCTATCCTTCAGGGATAGGGAGTCTTTTTTGTTGTGTTGTCGGAATTTGGGCAGTGCAACTGTTTGTTTTAGTTGCTTTTCACTTCGGTATTCGGGCGGCACCACTGCTTGTATTTGTTTGGAATGTGTTGATGTCGGATCTGAAATCGGGCAGCATAACTGCTTGCTTTGTTTTGATATCACGTTTGAAATCGAGTAGAGCAACTGTTTGTTTTGACTTTTTGGGACTAGTCAAATAGGGCGGGAACTAATCGGCTAACTAGGTTTATGTTTGGCCGGTGAGTATTAGTGTTTAGGAGGGATTTTGGCAGCTTAACAACACTTTGAGATTTATCTGAAAACCTTATGCGTATAATTTTTCCTTCGTTCTGAACTATTTGTCTTTCGTCCTCTCAAAACACTTGGCGGAGGCTTCTATTTATAGGCCGAAGATACTTAATTGCGAAGGCAACATAAGATATTTTAAGTTTGTGTTTTAATATGTTGTACCATAAGCTGAAAGAGTTGTACCAAAGAAGTAAAATGAAGACGAAAACAACCAAAATGGGCGCCCCCTGCTACCCTTTTGGGTGCAGCGCCCAAAATGGTAGTAGGCTGCGCCCCTTTTGGTTTCTTCCTTCTTTTTTGACACTTTACGCCCCTTCTGATCGCTGTTTGTCTATTGTTTCGTCCTTTGACACTTTGAACTGTAACACCCCATTTATTTATTTATCTCTATATGCATTATTTTACTGTAATAGGTATGTATTGGATTTTAAATACTAAATTAAAATGTGATTTTTGGGTTGTTTATTTTAGTATAGTATCCTCCTAAATTATTAATAAGTTAAACATGATTGTCCGTTGTCCGTTAGTATGACATTAAATATGTATAATATCGACTCCAATTAATAATCATTAGCTTGTATTACGTACGGGTTGTGTAATTGGGTAATTAACTAGTAGTCATTTTATATTATGTTATTAATTTTATTATGAAAATATAATATTGATAATTTTAGCATTGAGCTAATAAGTAATAAACATATTTGACACCACTTTTGCCATGTTTGACTCAAAGTAATAATTTGTTGACTTGTTTTTAAAATTAACAATTTTGATAACAATTTTGAAATATTTGACTAACTAATATTGTGTTGACCTTTCTCTTAAATAATATTCTAGATAACAAAACTTCTAATATTGTACTTAGTTTGACTAAATCATATTATGCTGACTATTTACTTGAATAAATTAATGTAACATAATTAATAATACATATTTTATATATGTAATGAATAGACAAATTGTTACTTTGTACGGATAAGCTAGAGTGATTCTTTTCCACCTCCTGCTAATTTGAGACTTTGAGTAGTGATTAATTTGTTCCTTTTTCGACATGGGAAGAGGAAGAAGAAATTAGAATTGGTAAGTTTCCTTGATCTAGTTATTGAAATCAAAAGGACATAAAAGATTTATAATAGGGGCATGAGGGTGTGTGTTTTGTTGCTGGAATGCGTATGTGTGTGTTGGTGTGTGTTGTGTGTGTGTGTGTGTGTGCGTGTGTTATCTTAGTGGGTTCTTGAGTTTTGGATATATATTTACATGTGGGTTGGTCTTCTTGGATTTGTTAGGATGTATAATACATAGAAAATAATATACACACACACACACACACACACACACACACACATATATATATATATATGGCTGATTGAGTTGATAAAAACCAGAGAAAATTGTTGTTGAACCAACTGGGTTGTCTAAAGGTAGAAGACAACAAATTTCGGAATTTATTGATAAGCCCTCATAGTTCTTTAAATTTTCGGAATAACCCTTCTAAATGTTAAGAAAATGTTACTAGCTTTAAATGGTCATATCTTAATCATTTTAAATCGGAATTAAGTGATTCAAAAGCCTAAATTGATTATTTTTCAGAGTACTACGAATAGACTTAGTTTCAGAATTGTTGTATATGTATATTTTGAATTATGATTGATTATTGCAGATTGTAATTGTAGTGATTATGGTTAATGCTCATTTCTAAAAATATGGAACTTGAAATTGGTTCTTAGATCGTTTCACTGTGTTTTATGCTTAGATGGAAGCGAGTTAGCTAGATGGGTGTTTAGATTGTATCGGACTTGAGGCAAGGGTTCTTGTCAACCTAATTATCATTCGATTCTTGTTATTCGAAACTTTTGAAAGATATTATTCTTACCAAGTTTAGATTTGAACTTGTTATAGTTTATTCGTTGTTCACCTCATTCGAAATCGATGTTTCATATTTATTTTGCTATTCCGCCATATACACTTTGAGTTGTTACTATGTTACGATTTGATAGCGTCACAAGTTGACTGCTCCATCACCGGTTGTTGGTAATTGTTATTGCGGCTCTTGGTCAAAGTGGCATCTGCAGATGCCACTTTGATGTTTGAGTCATTTGTTTTGCAGGTATTGGCATTTGGCCGGCTCAAGTGTTATGAAATTTGATTTGATATTATTGTTTATCGTTATTGTTCATCCACTCTTCGATAGAGAGATATGATTGTTTGGCTTTGTTTCGCAGCTTTTGGTTTTGTTTCACAGCTATTGTTATCAGATTGATAAAGAAACTTCGATACAGTTTCGATACACTATCACATCATTTAATGTTGGCAGGTTCTTTACTGTGCAATTTGTGCTCACTCTTTCTCTTTTCTTCCTTCCAGGTGATTGTTATAGGGAAGCTTAGTGTCTGATTTGGGTTTTGTAGTTAGAAGTTATATAGTGATGCATGACTCAGCTCACCTTTGGACATTGTATTTTTATCTATTTGTATAGTTTATGGTATAAAGTTTTTGAAGGTTTGTGATTATTTGGGTTATAAATGGACTCTTTGGTTTTGCTTTGTATCCAGAGGATAGTTGCTTTGATGTACTCGTACTTAGTGGTATATGTATGGTATTTTGGTCTATTTTGACAAGAACACTTTCCTAGATTTGGTTTTTGCTTTAGATTCGTTTTGGTTTTGTTCTTCACCTCTCGTGAGACGTGTAAACACGATCTCTAGGGTATGACAGAGTGGTATCAAAGCGTAGGCTATAATTAGAGCTGTCAAATAGGGCAAAATCCCGCGGGCATGCCCACCCCGCCACCTATTAGGGGCGGGTTGGGCTGGCATATTCAATACCCGTTAGGATGCGGGCTTTTCGGGCTTTGCCCGTGCGGGGCGGGCAGCCCGCATATTCAATTATTTTTCACCTTGCTTTAATTATGGAAACTGAGATCTTTACAGGTAGTAGTCCACTTAGTATGCCAAAAACTTTCCTCCTTAACTGGAAGAAAGTTTGGCCTATGAAATGGGATGAGAAACTAGCACTTGGCACTATTGTGGAAGAGGAACTTCATGTTTGGGTGCTGGAAAATGTAATCCAACAAAAATGGGCGGGGAAAAAGATTATAGTACCCTTGACATTCATGAAAGAGAATCCAGACATGAAGGAAACGCTTGACCCTTTTTTTGCTTCAAATGAGAGAATTAGTTTCACACAGAGTAATGCCCAGGCCATTGTTCATTATATTAGATCAAAAAAGATTTTGAGATCACAATTACTTTAGGCAATTATATAAAAGCCCGTGGGCTTGCTCGTTTTGCCCGCGGCCCTACGCGGTGCGGTTTGGGCTAGGGGTTTTCAGGACCGTTATGTTCACGGACTTTCCCGCCCCGTTTCACAACGGGCTTTTTCAGGCCCGCAGGTAAACCCGCATCGCAGGCCCGTTTTGACAACTCTAGCTATAATCCTTCGGCCGTCTAGAGCCTTAGGTTTGATTTACGAGTACGTGGGTTCGGATTTGGGAAGTCATGGAAATTGAATGTGCAATATATAACATATCATGATTATATTATGTTAAATATTATACATTTTATTTGATAAGTTTTTGCACCAAACATGTTATTCCGCTGGAAAGCTATTGAGGATGGTTTGGGTTTCCTAACATTGAAATTAAGGTATTTTTGGGTTCAACTAATCGTTGCGAATTGTGAGGGTAACTGAAATGAGGTTAGAGGATGTTCTTATTTTGTCTGAATTTCTCGATGAGTTTTATAATGATTATTTACTATCATTTGAAAGTGATTTGTACTTGTGTATTGAAGTGTTAACATTAATAGTGCCATTACCCAAAACACCTTATATGATGGCTTTGACAATGTTGAAGGAGTTAAAGGTACAACTTGAAATATTTGTAAAACAGGGGATCTATTCGATCGAGGAATACCACAGTTGTGATTTCCAAGCTGTCCGTAGGCAGGCACTTATTGAAAGTACGTAATACGACTGCATACTTGGTAATGGATAAGTATAAATGCCCTCTACTCGATCGGTTATAAAGGATAATTATGTTTTCAAGATTGACTTAAAGAATGTGTACTATTAGTGGAGAATACAATTTGAAATGGACTAAAGGGGATGTTTGATATTAGATATGGATATTATGAATTATTGGAATGCTACGTGGGTTAATCTAGGCGCATCCTACTTAATGTGTTGTAGAATGAAATCTTTGATTTGTTTCTGGATTGGTTATAGAGGATTTGTCAGACCTAGAGGATTTGAAATCTTTGATTTGTTTCAGGATGCAACACATTATGATCTCGTGCTTTTATGCTGTGATGGTCGGACCTACCGTAGTAGGCTGCCTATGTATCCCTTTCGGGAATTAGACCGAACGTAGTTCGGCTCAAGCCAAACAAAGTAAATGTTGATCTTTCCCAATGACCCGGGGTTCGCACCCCTTGTGGAAAGGATTAAAACAGTAACCGATGACAATCATTCCCAATGGTTCGCACCCCTTGTGGGAAGGACCAAAACAGTAATCGAGGACAATCATTCCCAATGACCCGGGGTTCGCACCCCTTGTGGAAAAGACTCAAAACAGGAACTAGATGGAATAACATGGCATGACGACCATTCCCAATGAACCGGGGTTTGCACCCCTTGCGGGAAGGACTCGAAGCAGTAACTGATGGAATAGCATGGCATGACGACCATTCCCAATGACCCAGGGTTTGCACCCTTTGTGAGAAGGACTCAAAACAGTAATAGATGGAATAACATGGCACGTCGACCATTCCCAAGGACCCGGGGTTCGCACCCCTTGTGGGAAGGACTCAAAGTAGTAACTGATGAAATAGCATGGCATGATATTTGATCGATGTATTTTATACGTCGATTTCCTATACTTCTATGACTTAAATTGAGCGATTCTACGAGGCTTTTGGCTACTAATATGTGTTTTTCAATGATTTTATGACTTTCAGGGTTTTAGATGAAAGTATGCAAATTATAAGGCTTTTTTGGTGAAAATTCCAAGAAGGGGCCAGAGTGTAAAATTGAAGAAGAAACGAAGAAGACCAGACTGGGCACCTTGCGGTCGCAAGGTACAATCCACCTTGCCTCCGCAAGGTAGGCAGAAACTACAGAATCCAAGCCCCGGAAAAACCAAGTACCTTGCGGACGCAAGGTGCCTTATACCTTGCGACCGCAAGGTGGTCAGAATGCCAGAAATCGCGTTTTCACTTCAGGCCAAGAGATCTAATTGCCCTACAACTCCATGGTATAAATAAAGGCCGGTAGCCAAGGCATTAGGACGGCTAGAAAGTAGTTTTCTATAGCTTTAGAATAGATTTTAGGTTGTATAACATAATTAGTTGTTGTAATTACAAGTATTGAAGATCGATTCATGTATTCAATCATCTCCATGTGCTGTTCATCTTCAAGGATGGACTAATCTACCATTAATCTAGAGGTGGGAGGTAACTTGTATCGAATTTATGTTTTAATCTATATTTTTATTCATTCAATTCTTGTTGATTGTGGTGTTTATCAATCCCTCTATTATTTCACTTTGAACAAATGAATGTAATCGTGAATAATAAAGGCCTAGATGTGCGGATAACTGCATAATTAACGTGCATATGTCGTACACTGGCTCACCATCACAATAAATTGAACCTATCGATGCACGAGAGTGATAAGTTAGGGTCAGGTTCCATATATGACCTAAGTGACAGTTAGATCATATGTTCTTGTGCCTAGGATATAGAATGGATGGATTATTTGAAGATGGAGACTGAACGGTAATTCAACAGGCTATATCTATATTTTGTGAACGAACCCAAGAGATTGAATGATAATCTATTAAAATAAGCATAGAGGAGATACAAGTGAAACCCGAATCCTAGATTTCCATCCACCATAAGATCTTCATAAATTGTAATTGCTGCTAATTAGTTAAACAAGAATAATAATAATTAGTTTAGAATAGAATTAATATAAAAACCCCCTTAGATTAATAATTTGCTATCAATAAATCGTACTATCTGTGATCTTCTTGTCTCTGTGGTTCGACCCTTGCTTCCCAAAACTATTCTCCAATAGTCTTGTCCACTTGCAAGGAAAATAATTAAGATAAGACATCGATTAACAATAATTCCCAATGACTCAGGGTTCACACCCCTTGTGGGAAGGACTCAAAGTAGTAACATATGATATAGCATGGTATGACAACCATTCCCAATGACCCGGGGTTCGCACCCCTTGTGGGAAGGACTTAAAGCAGTAACAAATGATTTAGCATGGTATGACGACTGATAGACGTATTTTATACGTCTTTATTGAGTACTTTTATAACTTAGAAATAGCAATTCCACGAGGCTTTTGGCTACTAATATGTGTTTTGGAGCTATATTGTGAGTTTCAGGGTTTTAGGTGAAATTATGGGATTTATAGAGCTTTTATTGAAGATTTGAAGGAAGGGTGCAAAGTGCAAACAAGGAAAAGAAGACTGAAAAAGATTCTGGACCCCTTGCGGTCGCATTCCATGAAGACCTTGCCCTCGCAAAGTACCCAGAAATCGCCTTTTTCGGGAATTTCACCTGGACTGAACCTCCTCTTTCACCTAAAACACCTTGGTATATATAGAAGACGATAGCCAAAGCTAAAGGACATCGAGAAATAGTTGGTAGACGGTTTTTACACCAATTTTAGTGTGTAATACATAGTTTAGTAGTTGTAATTATAGTTTTGAAGATCGATTCATGTATTCTTTCATCCCGCTGTTTGATTCATCTTCAAAACTGAACTAACCGTTCATTAATCTAGGAGTTGGGAGGTAACTTGTATCGAATCTGTTGCTCAATATATTTTTATTCATTCAATTCTTGTTGATCATGATGTTTATCAACCTCTTTACTGTCTAGCTTTGACCAAATGAATGGAATCACAAGTAGTAAAGACCTAGAGGTGCGGATAGCTGCACGGCCAAATGCATATGTAGTGCACTGGCTCACCATCGTGATAAATTGACCTTATCGATATATGAGAGTGATAAGTTAGGGTCATGTTCATATATATGTTCCTAAGTGACAGATAGGAAATTCATATGTTCTTGTTCTTAGTTGGATGAATTATTTAGGATGGAGACTGGATTATAATTTGAAAATCTATATCAATCTTTTGTGAACGAACCCAAGGTATTGATTGATACGTTGTTTAAAAGAGCAATGAAGTAGATGCAAGTGAATCCCCAATCCTAGATTTCCCTTCTCTATAAGATCTTCATAACCGTGACTGTTGCTTAGTTTATTAATTAGATTTTCTGTTTTAGTAGAATAAATTAGATAAAATAAAATAAAAACCCCCCTTAGTTTAATTGCTACCGATATACTTGCTACTTGAATTCTTCTTGTCTCTGTGGTTCGACTCTTGCTTCCCAAACTATTCCGCAATAGTCTTGTATACTTGTAAGGTATAAATTTAAGACACGATCAAGTTTTTTGGGCCGTTGCCGGGGACAAGCTAATTTTCTAGCTAGTTTGTTGGTAGCGTTCTTAAATTCAATTTTTTTATAAAAAGAAAAATACAAAAAAGATTTTTAAATTATTTCTAGTTTTAATTTTGTTTTTTTATTTGCTTTAGTATTTTATGCACAGTCGTAGATCTCTAAATCCCAAGCTGACCAATTTAAATCAAAATATAAATAATCTTGGTAAGAATCAGGAAGACCATGATAATTTAAAAAATCAGCCTGTTAATCAAGAACAGTTTAATAGAAAGGATCCTCTGGTTCATCCTCCAGAGGAGAAGGGACGATAGAGGGGCAAAGAATTTCCCTCACCCTTAAAAATGTGGCCTAACTCCACTCTTCTTTAGGCTGGGACCTGCAAAGGCCCTGGGCTTAGAAGCCCCCCCCCCCCCCCCCAAACTTAAATTTTATTTTGTCCTCAAAATTGAGGATTTTCCTATAAGAGGGTTGATGGAGGGGAAATATCAAAAGGACATAAATGGCCTGCCTAACGAAAGAGGAAGAAACTTGGGCTTCGACTCATGGTGAGTCGGGAGGAAATAACGAAGGAGGACGAAACTCGGGGATCGTGCTAGGTGGCATCCCGTAATATGTGGAGACATTGTGCCCCACCTGGTTAACCCAACCAAAAAAATAAGTCTTGTCGGTGCGCATTTGCACCAACTACTGACTAATCATCTGGTTCTCTAATAGAATCTCCTCCTGCCTATTGGAGATAGCCTCCAAGGGATCTGCCTCCTCCTCAATATGAGCCTCCCCTTGAGGCTCATCACGTGGTCCCCTCTCACGTGGTTGGCGCGGGTGATCAAAAAGAAACGTCGCAGTAATGTCGGGTACTGCCCGAACTCTCTCAGAATCTGGAGTCCAAACGACTCCAGCCCTACTACACAATCCTGTAATCAAACTCGGGAAAATGAATCGCGAGTTTGTCCTACCTCTAATGAGGGTCTGAATCTGAGTGTTGATCAGACACCCCCACATCAACAGACCCACCAGTCAGGAGGGTGTAGATCAAAACAGCCTTATGCCAAGACACCATGTGCTGGTGGCTAGATGGCATAAGACATGCATAGATAAATTTGAACACGACCTTGGTCGTGTTCGTCAAATTGGACTCGTTCATGGTGCGGGAGCCAAACGGTGGACCTTGATGAAAGGTCCAAACCGTGTCAGGTGTTGCAATAGTCGCATTTAGCACCTCGAACGGGACATCATTGGGGATATGGATACCGTACTAGTTAGTACCCATCGCAAAATTAGGGGTGCCGAAATAACGGTTAATAGTATAGGGCGAACAGTCGACATCCCTACCCCTAACAGAACTGATGGCATGCACCTTGCCATAAATAAAAACACGCCCGTTGGCATAGAATTCACAGACAATGGCCACGCCCGGGGTCGCACAAAGAGGTCCCCACCTTCGCTCGGCGAAGTGGGTAGGGAGAGCAAAGTCTTTAGCTTTAAATCCCCTCTCAGTGATTATGCTTTTGGAGAGCTTCCTAGTGTAGCTCTCCGATGCCTCAAAAGATATGAACCTAGTCGGGTCATAATCTTGTTCATCCTCTTGGGAGCGGGATGAAGAAGGTCCAAGGTTTCTACGGTTAGGGGCCATTCTAGGGACAAAAATAAATCTACTCTCTATAAAGTTTAAAATTAAACTAACCTAACTAAAACAAATAAAGCATGCACGTACAATAAGAATATTTCTATCACCCTAACTTGCAGAAAAATTCAACTGATCAAAATTTTAAATAAAAATGGGATAGAAGATACGTGGATTTCAGTGCTTTAGAAGTAAAAGAAGGTTGGCCGGAATTCAGAAGTTTCGGCGTTGACAAAAATGGCTACAATAATTCTTCCCAACTTTGAATAGAGTGAGATGGAGGGTGGAGATGATGATGGCTGATTGAAGAAGAGAAAGCACCTTGCACTTACACTTGGCCGGTATTAGGAAGCTTTTTCGGACTTCTGGGAGAGAGAGGGAGAGATTGATTGCTGAAGGTTTTGAGGAAGAGAAAGCTGTTGAAATTATGTGATTTCTGCAACTGCCTCAATCCAACTTATAAAGGGGACCTTGCGGCCGCAAGGTGTGTATACCTTGCTTTCGCAAGGGTCACAGTCAACATGCACGAAGATGATGCAGGGCTTGCGAGGGCAAGGGTCCATGGGCTTGCAGCCGCAAGGGTCACGCGTATTCTGCCATCATGCACAACTCTTTGTACATGGGAGAGCGGGTGAACAGACAGCATTATTTTCACCCTGTAGGACTAGTGACACCACCAACTCCACCACCATAGGTGATTGTGCTGGATCTTATACCCAACTGCTATCAATGCCTGCGAGGTATATCGTTCCTCCCGAGGCCTTTCCTATCATGCCCTATGCTGAGTTCCAGAGGACAGTGCTTCATCTATCCCAGCTGTAGCTAGACGTGTATTTGATGCCGTAGATAGACCTAGGCCTTCACATTTTGTCCTTGATGCCCAGACTGACTATTATGTGCCTACTGGGGATTTTACCAGTGTCTGTTATTCTCGTCGAGGGAGATCTGTTTAGGAGGCCTTTCCTGATGCTGACATCCCTGAGCCATATCAAATTCCCGATAGGGTACACGCGATACATTATTTCCTTTTCATTTCTTGTTTTCCTCAAACTTGCCGTCATTTTTTTTTTTGAAGTGATATCCTTTTATCCAACAGGTGGACGTTCCATCATATCACAAAGTCGTGAAAGGCTTTTTCGGCCTTACTAAATTATATCAGCGGGTGATGGACGGACTCTCATGCTGAGGTAACGATACTGTCAGCAGGGCTAGACGCAAACATGATGATGATGATGAAGACGACAGATCGGGTTGTACCAGGTCAGGGGGCGAGAGTATAAGATTGGTGGAACGAGTCCTCAAGTTATGAGTGGAGGCCTTGAGAGGAGTAGGTCAACACGAGCCCAATAGTCTTCTCTTTTTTTCAATTTTTTTTGTAATTTACATTTTATTAATGCAATGTATTTAGCCTACGATGTATAAATGTTATTTAATTTGTTTTTAGCGATGCATAAAAAGAGAAAATGTACCATTTATTATTATAAAGACACACTGTACTTAGAATGATTTTTGGGGGATATATTTTTGGTTATTTATTGGGTTGTCATTGCTTGCAGGGAATAACTTCGCAACAGCCTCGTTTCCGCCTCCACTTCATGCCAGGCATCTGTGAAAGATAGCTAGCTAGGTTCCTAAAATCAAACAAATGCCCGTGGCCAGACATGAGCGAAATCCATGAGGACTGGGAGATGCTGAGAAAAAATAGGGATACCAGAGCGGTTTTTGGACGAAATCGAGAGCAGCCTAAGGCACAAATGGGCGCTGCCCTAGGCCAATATGGGCGTCGCGCCCAAAATGGTAGTTGGGGGTGCCCATTTGTTCCTTTTCTGGACTTTTATGTTGGCTATTGTTGATACACTGTTTGTGTATTTGACTAGTTGTCTAATTTTTTTACTATAAAAAGGAGGCCCGGTATTCGATGTTGATCGCACCTGCGGCTTTACAAAAGCACTCTTCTTCTCTTTTAATATATTCAGCTCGATTGTTTCTGTCTTCTCAACCAGATATATCTGTAGATTCGTTGTATCCATGAATTGTCCCTCTTTGGGCTCTTTTTCCCAGTTTCTTCCCTTTTTCAAAACTAGATATCAACTTTTTCATGTTTACTCTTTCTTTGTAACCACCGAAATAGGGGAGCCTATCAACACCCTTTTAAATATTGAGCTATACTAAAACTCCCTCAACAATTGGGTATTATCCTTGCATGAGGAAGAGAAGGAATGGTTTGATCACATTTATGGTTTTCGTTGTGCTCTAGCATGGCGAAGGCTTCACGTGAACTGGGACATGCTAAGGGTTGCGTCCAGATTCTGGTCTGTCCCCTGTCATTTGTTTAATTTTTCTCTGAACGAAATGTGCCCAACATTTGAGGAGTTCTGTGCCATGGTGAGCATGCCAACCACTGTACCAATCGTTGTGTCGTCCATGTGGCAAACTGCTTTCATGGCCATTAGGGAGCTATTTGGTTCCACTCAGGAGGGGACCCTTGGTTTCTTTAATGGAACCCATTTTGATCTAAACATTCTACCGGCCCTTTATTCTGACTACAAAGATGAGCCCGACTATTCCAGACGGAGGTTCGCAGCCCTTTTTTCTGTGCATGCTGGGGCAATATTTCTTGGTAAACCATTCGGGGACTATTGATGCTCGGGCGATCGATCTGGTGTTACAAGCCTGAAACTGACGGGTAAATCTTGTTCCTGTTATTTTAGCCGAGACACTACATGGCTTGGATGCGTATTCCATGGGGGAGGAAGTTTTTCCATCTGGCAGCCCCTTGTTATTACATATGTGGTTAGAAGAGCACTTCAACCGTATCATGTCTCCTGTTCTGGTGAGGGGAGTACACACCTGTTGGTTATGGGGCCCGGTGAAATTACCGGAATAACCTATTAACTGAACGGCACTGAGTCGAGCGTTTTGTGCACGTTGCTTCTCTAAATATTATGTGGGTAATCAGCCATTGGAGAATCAGAGACTTCTATTAGTTCACCGGAGCCTACGCCCAAGTTATACTCGTTGGTCTTTGTTGGACCACTTTCTATCTGCCATATCGGATTCTTCGTCAATTTGGTAGGAAGCAGATTGTTCCTACTGAGAATCGCCCACTGATGGAGATGGTAGTTCTAGAGGGGAATGTTGGTGCGACTATCTGACGAATGTGGAAAAACGATAATCCCTTGCGGGCCACAGCCAATACATTCTTAGAGAATATATATATATATAATTACTCATAAAGCATAAAGTAAATTGAATGTGCTTAAATCACCCATTATGACGAGCAATAACTGATATTATGGCAAACATTCATATCATATAAAATTGCATTAAATATGTTCATTATACCTTGAATTATTTACTCAATTGACATTGGGTACAGACAACATGATTTATTTTCTTATGAATCAAAGTAATTGTATTACTTATTTTTTGGTTGTGAAGCATGGAAATGTGATTACATTCTTGCTCGAATAAATTAAATGTATAAAACTTGTTACAATTATATTTTGTGGGAGAATATATTTAATTCATTAATGATGCTCCTAAGGTGTCATGAATAAAGTACATGTCAACAGAGCCTAGGCTTTCCCCAACAGCTCCACTATGCTCAAACACACTATGAGACCAAACACTATTTACCAGTGATACTTCTCGACTTCAAGATGAACTTTTGCATTCGAGAAGTAGGGGGCTACACCAAGGAAGGGAAAGCATGATATGTTCCTTCCCGAGAGCCACACTATATTTTGTGCCAGAGCATGTTATTATTGTGCCCGAGCCACATTTTCCTCATATTTTGTTCTACGCATACATGCATTCTCTGCTCGCGGAACTCACGACCAGATGAACAGCGTCTACCTGCACTTATACTCCCCGCTCGAGTTTACTCGTGGCTGAGCTTCATATTGTTCTCCCGCTCGAGTTTACTTGCAGTAGAGTTGTACATAGTGCCTGCATGCGCTTATGCTCCCCGCTCAAGTTTACTCGCGACTAAGCTTCATATTGTTCTCCTGCTCGAGTTTACTCGCGGTAGAGTTGTTTATGCTCCGCTGAAGTTTAGCGGTAGAGTTATACACAACGCTCGCCTGCGCTTATGCTCCCCGCTAGAGTTTACTCGCGGCTGAGCTTCATATTGTCCTCCCGCTCAAGTTTACTCGCGGTAGAGTTGTACACAGCGCCTGCCTGCGCTTATGCTCCCCGCTCGAGTGATTAAGCCTTGGCCATCCCGAGAAGTTAAAGAAGATTACGAGCGAATAGTACTCCTTACTCTCGAGATGAATTTCGAATAATAATGAGTAGGGGGCTACTGATGTGCATATTTTAGATCCGCCTCAATGGCGTGTGGGCCTCATCTAATGGCCCATTATATTTTACATAACACTGGAAGGCTTGGGCCGTGTAGATAGTCCACGAGCTAGACCTATTCCATCCATGTATAAATAACCCCACTTGTCCATAGTAAAGGGCTCTCTATCTCTTTTTCTAATTTAGAATCACACACGCACTTTGGGACTACGCGCCCTCTCTTTCATACTTAGTGTACTGATAAACACACCAGATGGTTTTTGGTGGGGGCCCTCCCTGCCGACTCACAGTGTTTATTTTACAGATAATATAGCCAGATATTCACCACCGACGCAACATGGCCGCTGGACGGCAACTCTGACGACCCACGTCCACCGCTACCTTTGGCACCCCCGGTATGATGCTTTTTTGGATACATCAGCAGCTACATTTTAGAGTTGCAACTAGAGCCTATGAAATTTAGACTATAATAACGACTTATTTTATAACTATTTATTATAAAAAATTTACTAGCATAACGACTTATTTTACGATAAATTACTACTTTAATAATATTATCTTTAAACAAAATAATAAATAACATAGGGTACCTACCTCTTGAAGTATGAAGGTTTTAACCTGAACCAACTTTGCTTTAGGCTGACTTTTAGGTGTGCTCGCTCTGTCCTTCAGGGAGAGGGGTTTTTTTTTTTGTCAGAATTTGAGCTGTGTAACAGCTTGTTTTGGTTGTTTTTCACCTCGAGATCCCGGCTGTCCCATTGCTTGTATTTGTCTGGAGTGTGTTGATGTCAGGTCTGAAATCGGGCAGCGTAACTGTTTGCTTTGTCTTGACACCACGTATGAAATAGGGCAGAGAAACGACTTGTTTTGGCTTTTTGGGACCGGTCAAATAGGTCGGGAACTTAATCGGTTAACTAGGTTCATGTTTGGGTGGTGAGTATAAGTGTTTAGGAGAGATTTTGACAGCTTAACAGCACTCTAGGATTTATCTGTAAACCTTATACGTATACTTTTTTCTCCGTTCTGAACTCTCTATCTTTCGTCCTCTCAAAGCACTGGGCGGAGGCTTTTATTTATAGGCCGAAGGGACTTAACAGTGAAGACAACCGAAGATATTTTAAGTTTGTGCTTTAATGTGTTGTATCATAAGTTGAAAGAGTTGTACCAAAGAAGTAAAATGAAGACAGAAACAACCAAAATGGGCGCCCCCTACTACCCTTTTGGGCGCAGCGCCCAAAATGGTAGTAGGCTGCACTCCTTTTGGTTTCTTCCTTCTTTTTTTGACACTTTACTCCCCTTCTGATCACTGTTTATCTGTTATTTCATCTTTTGACACTTTGAACCCCTTGAAAGTTAACGTCCGTTAGTCTTTTTTTTACTGAATTTAACATTTTATAGAATGTTACAAATAGAAGTGTGAAATTGAGGTGTTTACAGTTGTTTATTGTTGTGAAATGGGTTATTATTGTGGAAAAAAGTATATGAAAAGACGAGTTTTTCTCTTTTGATGTGGTACATACAAAATTGTGAAAAAACTTTTTCAAATATCGTTGGAGGCTTGGAGATGCCCTTAGTCCAGATTACTTATTGGGTACTAAATATCTAAACAGCCTACTTATTAATCTTATTTACCTTAATCCTGACTATCAACCGATTTTATGTTTAAAACATTAAAATACAATCAAATTTACTAAAAAAGTTTAAGATACTTCATTTAATGTACGCCTATGTAAGAACTCATAATGTTAGTGATTACCGTGGCAATAAATGAACACCAACATGATCTTTAACTATATTGGTCAATGGTGTGGTAGGAGTAACATGTATCTTTATTTATTTGGTCAACAGATTGTAGCATTTGTTAGGAAATTATAAATATAAGAAAACAATAGTTGACAATTTGGAATGCATAGGAGAAAATGAGTGAATTGTTAAGTTGTATAGTATAAAATATAAATATCATATATATCATCTATAATTTATAATTTAATAAAACAACATATTATAAACGAGCTCCAAAATTCTAATTTATTTTTTTCAAAATTTTGCAATTCATTAACTGATTTGATAAAATCCAAAAAAAAAAAAGGAAGATAAATCCAACTTTCTCATTTTTTGCCAAATCAAGCATAATATAATAGTTTAATGGGTTGCCTTGGTGGCTTGAATATCAATAAATTTATAAATTGATCGATCAATTTAGCAAGATGTTTCGTTTTTTTGGCTCTTATTGGGCACAAATTTATTGGGTATGGAACACACTAAGTACCTTGAGTATGGAATAATACTCAACGTGATTTAGAAACAACTTGTAAAAAAGATAAATATGAAGAAAAAAAAAACACCAATCTTATCATTATAAATTTATAACCACACCTCTTAATCAATATTAAATTTTAGTTTCTAAATTAGAACACAATTAATAAAAAAGGGATCAATTGTTGTCTCACCCAATACAGTTTGGAAACACCTTGTGAAAAGAAAAAAAACCCAATCTAATCATTTTAACCATACTTTTTAACTAATTTTAAATTGAATTTTTTAAATTAGAACCCAACCAATAAATAAAATGATTCACCCCTCCAATCTCTCTTGTCAACAAGTATTTTGAATAAACCCACTTAAAATTAATAAACAAAGTTAAAACTTCTTTTTTATTGACTATAGTCTAAATTTTAGATTTTAATTTAAGTTTATGTAAAAAAATAATTTGTTTGTTATGTATTCTTCCATATCACCCAAATGGTTGACGTTTGAAAAGTCTAATAAATAAATGAGTTAAAAATATTATTATAGTTGATCATAATTATAAAAATATACTTAAACATGGTCAAAAATTTAAAACATACTCCCTCTGTCCCTAAATTATCGTTCTCCTTTAATTTTTTGTCCGTTTCAAAATAATTATCCAGTTTGAAACTTACATTTTTAGAACATCACTTTTACCACTTTACCATTACTTTTTCACTATACTTTAATTATGGGTCACATACACATGAGCTTTAAAGGAAACTACATATTAAACCAATATAAATAATCAAATCAATTGTTTTTTCTTAAACTATGCGTCGGATCAACTAGGATGATTATTTAGGAACGGAGGAAGTAGTTGTGAAGTTATAAACATAGGCTTTAAAAGTGAACTATTTAAGTAAATAATTTCAAAATAGAATAGTCAGACTCGTTGTCTAAAATCTAATGAGTATTGGTTTACCATTCATATTAAAAATTTATCTTTTACTTTTTATAAAATATTTTTGAGGTAAAAAAAATAAAAAAATCACGATCTATATTATAAAACAACAAGGTAATTAACTAAAGCTATTCAGAGGTTGAGATTAAATTATCTTAAAGAATTTAACGGCTGAGATTCACCCTCACATTCACATGCGTGAGTAGTTATCCATTTCTAACTCTTTATTTTTTCTTTTTCTATTACAAGTCACCCCTATAATTAATATTATGAGATGTTATCTTTTTTTTTCCTTATATTTTTTCTTCATATTACGAAATCACACCCTACGATTAATCTTCTGAACAGTCACCTCTTATAAAACATTAATCCCTCAACTATCACTTGAAGCAAGTACCCCTCAATTATAATATTTTTTAAAATCACACCTTCTATTTAGACATTATTATTTTAATTAACGAAATTATATATATTTATATTGTACCATAGGTACGGACATAAAGATCTAGTTTAAAAAAGAGAAGAAACCAATTTATCAAATATGAGTGAGTAGTAAAAAATTAGTGATCAGTTATTTGACGCAATTGTCACCTCTCGTATAAATGGAGTAAGGGGGTAATTTATTTGATTTTGATTATGTGGGGGAGGCTCTATCACAGAGCGTACAGATATTTATTTATCGTAGATTAAAAGTACTACTGATAATGATTATTAATGAGTAAAATGCAATTTAAATTAACTATATTAAATCAGATGGAGAAAGCGTTACGTGTGCAAAATGCAAATCATCCAAAAACCTGGGCCCCATACACATCCAACGGATAAAGCAAGCGGAAAAGGGTAGGCCTATGGCTATGGCGGGACCCAATACTTAGCCCCGCGCGCCTCTTTTCCCTCTCTCTTATTACTCTTCCTTCCAAAGCACCTAATTCCCGAACGGTCCTTTACTTGCTCTTTTCCCATCCACGTGGCCGCCATCTGATGGTTCGTCTATTGGCTCGTCACACTAAAAACTTGTACGTTTCGCCTGGCTATTTCTCTGCACTGCTCTGCTCTCCTCTCTTTGTCTTTCTCACACACACACACACACACTATCTCTCTCGCTAGAAAGTAACGATGGATCAGTTCCAGTCTCGATCAGAATCATTTCGAAGAACTGATCATCTGTTCGTCATCTTATTTGGTTCGATTACGTGTCTCTTAACTTTTTATTCTTCCTAATTAAATTCATATAATTTTCATTTGTGTGCGTGTTAGTTGTGACGTGTTTATGTGGAGTGGTTAATTTTTTTTATGGTCTTTATTTTGTTTAATTTTCTCTAGAAATGTTTGCTAGATTGCTTGATTTCTCTGAAAACGAAGGTAATTTAAGATTTTCATTTGTGAAGGCGGAGAAAATATATAGCTCCATTATTACTAGCCCGGATAATGATCAATTCGTTTAGTAGTTTTCTTGTTTGAAGAAATTTCTTCCCTTTTTTTTTGGTTATCTGGATGATGAAGGTCGGTATGCAGTTATCGTTTTGGTAGAGGTTTTCCGCCTATCATTTGGGCGATCATGCTTTAGAATATATTTACTGATCGCACATACACACACATCGGCGTATGTGTTTATGTAGGTTTCCATAATCATTGTTTTCCCCCAGAATCGGTCAATTGTGTTAGGTGACTAGGTAAGGTTTTAGGTTTTACATTTTGTACAACTCCCTTGTTCACGAGTTGAGATCTCCTCCTTATTCCTCTACTACAAAGTGTACTCTTCCCTGTACCACCAAATTAAATGACCCATGGTCCATGGATAGGCACATGACTCATGGTCAAATGTTCACCCCGGCCAATTTTTTTGTTCGTTGGAAAACAACAGTCCCACTTCAAAAAAATTGAGCTAAAAATTTCCATCTTTTTTCAATTTATGATGTTTATCTAACACGTCATAATAAATATCTGATAAGACTTCTTCTTTTTTTTTTTTATTTGAAGCGGTGGGAGTATCTTGTTGCACTACACAGCATAAACCATATCTATGTACTGGAGGTTGAATTGAATGGGATTTTGGCGGATGACACTTTCAATGAGGTGGCTAGAAAGTAGTGTTAGATCATGGTTTGAGGTCCATTTAGTATTCAAAAGTCTGTCTCTGACAAAGAAAGAGAGCCCGTTGGTACACATCCAAGCTCCCAAAGGTTGGGGGACATCATTCTCCCTCCGTCCCCTAACAAATAGTTCCCTTTCCTCCTTGTTGAAAAGTGAACCTAGGACAAAATCAATACTTACAAATTTACTATTTAATTATGTGTTAGGTAATTAAAATTCAATCATTGCTACAATATTAAAATAATATCAATAGCAATTTGTAGAATTTCGTAAAGGTAAGCAAATATTGTAGAGATCTTTGGTCAAAGTTTAATTTAGTTGACCATTTTTTTTTCAAATTAGGACTATATTTTTTGGTACGAAAGGAGTAATTATCTATCCCTGCTTGAGTAATTTACAAAAGTGAGAACAAATCGTGTAATCGCCATGATATTGTAGAAGTTGCTCGACTTATCAAAAAAAAAAAAGATAAGTGAAGCAGTGGTGGAGGTTTCAAATGAAGACCATATATGGAATCCGCACCCTTCCGCTAGATTTTTTATTTTCTTATTGTTAAATTCATAAGTACAAGAAAAGAGGGAACTAAGAAAAATGTTATTGGTTGCTTGGAGTTGTTCTTTGGACATTCTTATCCCGAGTTATCTTTCCTTAACCCCCTTTTCGCTTTCTATAAATATAGAGATCAGGTTGATGGCTCTTGTTGACATGCATATTTTCTTACTCAGTGTCTATCCACATGTATAAGTAATTGCGTATGTGCTGATACCTTATATCGAGACCATTCTCATACCTTACTTATCTTTTTCTGTTTTATTTGGTCCATCACTAGATTGTTGGGTTGTGTCTCGCTAGCATTCAGTGACGTGGTCATTGTGATGTCACTTTTAGGGTTTTGTATTTGCTATTAAAGTAAATTGTATCTGTGTTTTATGTCCTATGCATGCCAACATATGCTAGGCATTCTGGGAAATGGTTTGTTGGTAAAGGTTGTATGCTTAATCTGCTATATGGTTCATTTGTGGCTTGCAGGATAAAGTGGAGTGGTGTATCCCAAACTTTAGAGAATGGATTCCACCAGGTTTTGCTTACTGTTCTTGTGACATCTATTGATTAGATAGATTATTTAGGCGTCTTGCTCCATGGGGGGAGCTTGTTCTAGGAAACGAGATCCACAGGTCAGCGAAGATAGCGTTCATAGAGGAGTTTCTGGAAGATATTGCAAAAGTGGAAGCTCAAAATGGCTGGGAACCTCCTTTTGCCGAGCTTCTGTAGATAATAAACAGGGAAAAGGGAAATGCCCATCTCTCATGGAACTGTGCATTTATAAAATTCGTGAGGTATGTTTATTTCTTGATCTGAGTCTGGGTGAAGGAGGGTGAACTTCAACTAATTAGACCGACACTTTCTGCTTTGCTGTATAACAGGACATTGATAATTACGGTACCTTTTCTATGCTGCCAAGGGATATTAGCCAGCAGATATTTGATGAATTGGTCCATTCTCAACTTCTAACTGAGGCTTTTCTTGAAGCTTTCCGCGATTGTGCTCTTCAGGTATTAGAAGCAAGTATCAAGTATCAAGTTTCTACATTTGTTGGATGTTTGTCACCATGTAGAGTTTAAAGGAACAACTTACTGTGCACTTGACAGGATCTTGATTTGGGAGAATATCCAGGAGTCAGTGATAGCTGGATGGATGTCATCTCCTCGCAGGGGATGTCCTTGCTTTCTGTTGATCTTTCTGGTTCGGATGTTACTGATTCTGGGTTGATTCATATTAAAGGTTGCAAAAACCTCCAGGCATTGAATTTTAATTACTGTGACCAGATTTCTGACTATGGGCTCGATCGCATCAATGGTACTTTTTCCAATTCTGATGTTCCCATTTTATTACATAAAGAAAGGTCATTAATATTCTATGAGGTACTCTTGATTATGAAACATTCCCCACAGCACTTTGTAATTACCGATGAAAATCATCAGCTATTTCTTCTTATAACACAGACACTGCTGTAATATGAGTTTGAAATGCATAACTTCATTTTGTTTTTCTTTCTTATCCTCAATGTTATATCAAATTAGCTTATGAACTCTTTCAGTTACTCAGGAAGCTATTCTGTTCAACTTCAACTCCAACTCCATCTTGCATTCTTACCTTACCATACCACATGCTTAAGAAAGTTAGCAATCAACTTGACACTTTGCAATTTCAATCACCACATGCTTAAGAAAGTTAGCAATCAACTTGACACTTTGCAATTTCAATCAGCCTGAACAGTGGAGTAGCAAGGGTCTTAATATATATGTTCTTATGACTTCTTAGTAACATCTGTCTCCTTTGTTTTGTCTATTTGACCTTCCTTTTGTTACGCTAAATTAGCTTGTTCATAAACTAATATTTACAAGCATGGTACCTTTCAGGTCTCTCAAACTTGACAACTTTGTGTATTAAACGGAACAACAACATCACTGCCAAAGGAATGGGTGCTTTTTCGGGCTTGGTGAACCTGGTAAAGCTGGATCTAGAGAGATGTCCAGGGATTCATGGTGGTCTTGTTCATCTCAAAGGTTTGTCCTCTTCATGTACCAACTTCCTCGCCATTATACATGAAGGACATTATATGTGATACCATATCAGATTTTGACAAAGACCTTTGAGACTCATGATATGCATTACGAGCTGTCTCAGCAAGCCACTAGATTAGGACTTCTTAGAAAGTGGAATGAGCAGCTTCCATAAAATATTGCTCCATTTGTAAATGGGATATGATATAACTCCACAATGTTTACTTACATGCTCAAGGAAGAGTGTGGGGCTGTATTTTTCTCTTGATGATAGAGGATGTTCTTCCATTTTTCTATTTGTTTTGATTATGGAAGTTGTCACCGCTGCGGATGGTGCTTCAGTTTTGAATTGTTCTCCTTTCTATTCAATTCAGCTCTCGAGAAGAGGTGAAGATTTAAAGTGCGGGGGGGGGGGACTTCTAATTGTTCTTATTAATCAATGTAACATTTCAAATTTCTATTTACCTACATGTGCACAATTTCAGGTGTTGGGCATATTGCCCAATTGTTGTGAAATTCAATACTATTGCTTGTTTGGATTTTGCAGTATTGCTGCTTTCTCTATCAACTTGGGCATAAATAACATGTAAATTTGGGAGATCTTTATGATGATTCTTGTTTTCATAATGAAGCATTTATAGACATAGCTAAGCTTTTATATATACTAGCAATTGTGTGTGCACAATTAATTATTTTATAATTTTTATTTTACTTAATTACACTATATATATTATTTATTTCAAATGATGGTAGTTTTGACTTTTGAGTAGTTAATTATGAAGAAGTGAAAGGAGTCCGGATCCTTTATTCCAAAAGTGTATTCCATCTTCTATTTCAATATCAGATCTACCGTTAACTTGTCAATTAGTAAATTAACAAAATTAATTATTTAAACAAAATCAATTACTGATTGACAAGTTAACGGTGGATCTGATATTGGAATAGAAGATGGAATACACTTTTGGAATAGAGGATCCGGACTCAAGTGAAAGAAGTTGGTAATTAATTTTAGTAAGGATAGGTAGTTTATTTTTTGTGGGTGGTAATAATAATTAAGATTAGGGGTACTCTGGGCATAAAGTGTGACAGCGCTTCATTTCCATCCCTTCTACTTTAGTATACTACTAGTGATTTTGGCACAAGCATTACATGTGCTTAATTGTTTATTTTGATTTACTTATACTCTTTATAGTTTGTAATTTTTTTAAAATTTTTTTTATCTAAAATTACAGTAATTTGAATAGTGAATCTGAAGAAGTGGGAGGGGTAGGTAGTTTCTTTCCAAAAGTGGGTGCTTATATTTCATGCGGTAATATCCGATTATAATGAGGGTGGGCTTCATTTTGGCCCTCCCGGTTTATAATAGTAAATAAAGATCTGTATATTCATACATTTATGCTTTACAGACTAGTCTAAGTACTGGATATAATGTGAGGACAGAAGGCCTGAAACTTTATTCTGATGTCTCTTACTCCACTCCTTGGCAGGCTTAACAAAGATTGAGACGCTTAACCTCAACTGTTGTAATTGCATCACCGATGTTGATATGAGACCTCTTTCAGGTAACTTTTACTCGCTGCTATTTAGGTTACTTATAGCCTCACAGTAGCACATCATGTTGGACTTTTGTAGTAGGAGTGTAGCGGTTCGGTTCGATTCAATTTGGGGCCAAAACCACAAACCGAACCGCTCCCAACGATTTCAATTTTTTTCAAACCGAATGATTTGGTTTGATGGTTTAAATAAAAAATTAATAATTGTTATTGTTCGTTGTGAAATACGATTTGGTTGCAAGAACCAGTGGCGTGGTTCACTAGAATAGGTGCAGCCGAGACTTGAAAAGTCTAAGGGATTTCCAATCAAAGAGCTTACGGAAAAGGTAGAGCCAAGGGAAATAGATTGAGAGAAATAGAGGGAGAAACAGGGATAACGGGAGAAACAAATCGAGGAGGGAGGGAGAAATTGAGAGTTTACCATGGTGGCGATTTTTGTTTGAGAAAGCAGATTTGCGCGCCTACGCTATCAATCGCCCTAGCTCTTCTCAATTATGAAGTCGAGAGCCTTATGCCTTCCCACGACTCGATCCTCCCCGTCTTTATGAGAGGATTGTGCAAACTTCCTTACCGGACCGAGAAAGAAAAATGGCGAGACGGCCCATAGAGCATGAAGTTTCTTGCAGAGAGCAAGCTACCATGTCCAAGCATAGGGTGACAGAGAGAGGAGGAGGGGCGTGCTTGGTAACCTTGGTTGAAGAAGGTGAGAGAGGGATTGGTCTTTGGTCTGAAGGGAGAGAGATGCGTAAGTTTAGAAATTAGGATTTGGTGAGAAAGTGAGAAACTTATATAATATACATATTATATAAATATATTAATAATTTAATTTGGTGGTTCGATTCTGCTCGGTTTGACATCAAAAATCGCAAACCAAACCGAACCGAGTGGTTTATAGATTTTTCAAACCAAAACCGAACTGTTCTAAACCAAAACCAAACCTAACCAACCGATTTGATTTGATTTCTCGATTAGGTGATTCGGAGGTACACCCCCATTTTGTAGGCAATGAAGCATCCAAGTATTGTCAAAATACTTGGACAATTTGACTCTATTTTTTGTTGTGTCATTCTCAGAAAATCCAATTACTGTCAGACATCTGTTTATTCCATTGAATTGGTTCATTTAATGCTTCAAGCCTTCTGAATAGAGTTCTATATTTTATGATGGTTTAAATGCAATTCTTTGCAGATGGGAATTTCGTATCTGTTTCTGTTGGCGTAGACATGTGGAAATTAGCCAATAGTTCTTATAGCTCAAATTTACATTATTTTGTAAGCAGATTTGAAAGTTCTTGTTTGCACCATATGTTATGGCTTCACAAAGAATAAAAAGCGTACACAATCATTTAATTGATTTCTTTTCAACCAATCTCAAGGTGTTCTAAGATATACTCCCTCCGTCCCGAAGAAAAAAAAATTCTCACTTTCCTTTTTGGTTTTATGGTTTTAGTGCAATTTAAAGGAGGTATAAACAAGTTAAAATGATGAGTTACTTCGTACGTTGTCTTTTTGGGGGGTTGAGGACACTAATTCTTCCTACATTCACAACATTTCTTGTATCGATTTTGTGAATAATCTTTCTATAGATTAGTCCGTTTTGTGTATGCTTATAGTTTGTAAAAAAGTCGCGTCTCCTGTTTAGACGCTTTGGTATATAATACTTTACTTATCAAAAAAATAAAATAAACAAGTTAAAAGGGGCCTATTACAACTTGATCAATTAGTGCACCTGTTAAGAAGTGCGAGTGTATCAACATCAACCCGACTAGAAATAGGGGAAGGGGAGACCAAAACTAAAATGAACATTTGTAATAAAGAAAGATATGAATTACTTATCAATAAATAAATTAAAAAAATATATGAATTACTTATCAATAAATAAAATAAAGAAATATATGAATTAGTGTGGAGTGTGTGATGATCTTGCTTTGGACCGAATTGAATGGCAGGAAAGGATTCATGTAGCTGACCCCAAGAAAACTAGAAAAGGATTCATGTAGCCGACCCCAAGTGATGGGGAAAAAGTTGAGTTGAGTTGAGGGTATATATTATATTGCCATAGAATTTGGTAGACCTTTGAATTTGTTATTAGTTAGGTCTTTTAGATTTCCTTTTACCCTCGAGTCTGGATCATTTCCACCATAATCTTGTATTACGTTACTGATATGGTCCTTTCTCATCTTTCAGAGCTAATCAATTTGAGAGACTTACAAATTTCCTGTAGCAAAGTTACAGATTTTGGCATCACTTTCTTGAAAGGTACTTATTTTTATTTCATCTTTAATTTGTTTTGGAATCTGATTTAAAAAAGTTAAAAGTGTTTCAGGATAAACTAGGTTTGCATCAGCCTAGATTGATTGCCCATTGTTTTGCATTATTTAAAATGGGCATATTGGTTTACTTACTTTATTATTAGTTCTCTCTCTCTCTCTCTCTCTCTCTCTCTCTCCATTTGTTACCAAAGATCATCTTACAGATCTGAGGTAAGCTGCAATACGTATAAACATCAAATGTTGCTCAAGTTGTATGGATGATAAATTCTTTCTTACAGACTGAATGGCACACCTAAATAGTCTGTTTGGGTTTTCATGTGCCTTATGAGTTGAGTTCTCAACTTCTTGTTTCTTCTGTCCTCCCCATGGACCTTTGTCGCCCTCTCATTTTTTTAAAATGAATGTCAAGTATTCTTTCTATCAAGCAATTTCTTGAAACTCTAAACTTTTATCATGTGGGTAGCCTTTTATTCTACTAATACCCACTGTCACCGGGGACACCTTCTGGGTTAGATCCATTATTATTATTATTATTATTTTTTCATTTTTGTTGTTTTTAATGTTAGCTCTTTTTTCGTTTGGTAATTTCTTTTCTTGTCATAATAGAATAAATGATGATATCACAATGACTTTATTTCTCTTGGTTTGGATTGTTCCTTCATCTGACAAGTATTTACTTTCACGCCACCGTTCACAAGTCTAATGAAAGGTTTTATGTATTATAACTAACTATGCAAGTAAGGTTTCTGTTGAATCATTCAGTTAAAGGTTCTCCTAATAGGACGAAGTTCAAAATTGTATAGCTTTGCATTTCAGCTTTGCACAAACTTGCTCTGTTGAACATGGAAGGTTGCCCTGTTACTGCAGCATGCTTGGATTCTCTTTCAGGTTCAGTCTATACAGTTCTCTAGCTATGCACTCTTCTTATAGCATCAAATGTCATATTGTATTGCTGGTAAGATTACTGGAAAGCTATTTAATGCGGCATATACAAAAGCTAATAATGCTGTATGTTGGTTTGTAGGAGCACTTGTAGGAACATAGAAATGATAATCAAGAACATGTTGTAGTTTTTGTTCTTAATAAATGTTTTTTCCCATGTAAAATCTAGACTGTTTGTTTCTAGACTTTGGTGTCTTCAGTTGCTTCTCAAGTCTTTTGGTGCTAATCCTTGTTGGTATTGGACGTTTTGAAATTTGCTTCTGGTGGAGAAAAAGATCAACATTCTGCATTCTGTACTTCAGTTTGGACTTACGTATAATAAATTGGTTACTCTTCCTTTTTATGCCGTTAAAAAAGTATCATCTTTCTAAATTAACTTTTTGGAATGTTACTTTTACTATTTTACCAATGAGTTGATTCCTACTTTATTGATGGGTCGGCTCTCACATGGGCATCAATGATAAACACACAACAGCCTAATATCTATAATAGGGCCATTTAGCTTTCCCTAGTCTGCATGTGGAGTTCAAATGGACTCTTCTTTAGGAATTGAGGGAGTATAATTTATTGATGTTCTGTGCTGATAATTGATTGTTGATTTGCTCAAATTAAACTTGAAAAATAGAAAAAGAACATATACTTTCTTGACTATTGGTTTTGAATTGATTAGTTTGAAGAGGGTATTGTAACTTACTTTAAAGATTATTATTAGACCTTTCTTCGAAAAAGTATCTAGAATTTATTATTCTTCAAAGATTTCCCTTGTGATATAAAATTTTCACGTGCTATTTTTATTTGGATATTTTGAACAGCTCTTGTCGCCCTGCTATATTTGAATGTAAGCAGATGTAATCTTACTGATGATGGGTGCGAAAAATTTTCGAGTAAGTAACTCTTGACATTTGTACATCTTGGCCTTCGTATAATACTCTATTTGTTATAAATTCCTTGTATAATCATAGTTCTACCAGATAGTAGCAATGAATATTTTGCATCCTTCTTTCTTTCCTGGTTTCTATAGCGCTCAGGACTTTAAAAGTACTGAATTTGGGATTCAATGAGATCTCAGATACTGTTCTGGCACACCTGAAAGGTAATTTTTTTTTATCATTCTATCATCTTCTTATATTGATACACATCTGTCTCTGCTTACTTCATTTGTGCTGGAAAGCTTTAGGAAGCCAAATAATATAGTCTTGGTCAATCAGCTGGAAATTGGTTTCAACATTGCAATTTTTTCTCTGACATTGATCTGGGGGATAAGGTTATGCATTACCTGTTGCTTATAGAATACATAATGAGTGCAGCTATTTCTGCAGCAAAGTTTACTCGTTAGCTTCTTGTATTATTAATGTTCTAACCAGGTCAATTGTCTTCTTTAATTCCTATTTGCATTTTTCTCCCGAGTCCTGGGTACTAGGGTAGGGTGCTTCTGTATTTTTTACTACTTTCAACTATGGAGTATGAGGTGGACATCGATTTATTTAGAAATGTTGTATGTACATTCAAGGGAAAAGCAATCATAAATGGGCAACATATATGAGCAAGGCAATTTTAACATAGCTCTTATTTGTTCTACTGTTCAATTACAAGGTTATAACTTCTAAGAAACCAATAACCCTTAGATTGGAATATTTAAGTCTAGAAGTACATTGACAATGAATCACAAAAATAATGCTCTAAATGCATTGAATTTGATGCAATCTGTTACCAAGAAAATGGGCTCATAGTTGGCTTCAGATTTGGCACTCAAACGAGGAACTGGACAGCAAATGATAGTTCATGGTTGGAGGATGGTATGTCATAGAAACTTCTAGGAGAATGCATGAAAGGTTTTTCCTGCAGAAATCCAATTGAAAATGTCATTTGTTTTGGATTTTAATCGAAATTATGTTAAATATGTTTGATCTTATGACACGTTTCAAGAATGTATATGGTGGATAATTGTATTATCTTTATTCGATAGTTTATGCCTATTAGGATTTGTTCCGTGAATTTTTAAATTTTGAAGGTAGCCTTCCTGCAACAGTCCAAGAATCCCCAAATGAATTTTCTGGTGATTTTATGCAGGCTGATGTTTAATGCAGAATGTACCAAAGCCAATTGAAATATATTCCAAATTATAGATATGTCTCTTTTATAAGTAGTTATTCTTATACACATGTGCTGGGTTCTGTTTCAAGCAGGTTTGATAAATTTGGAGACCTTGAACCTGGATTCATGTAGAATTGGTGATGAAGGTTTAGTTAACTTGGCAGGTGATTTTTCTTTTTCAATTTCCTTTTATCCCCTTTTTGTTTCCCCGTCTCCAAATTACTAATTTTCTTTCTCATTCAGAAGGGAAATTGAAACATATTGACCTGTATCATGTAAAGAAGAAACCTTTTTGGGTTATGTATATATGACAAGCAACGATCCACCCCTATTGCAATCCTAGTGCTTAGACATTATGTCCTGTCTCTTTGAGGCACATGTAGGACGTCTCATGCACCTACTTTTGCTTTGTGCTAGCTCTGAAGTGAAAATTATCATGCACTATGCAATTTCAGGCATGTTAGACATGGTTTGATGCCAAACCTTGTATACAGGTGTACAACATTTAAGGGACTAAATTCATATTTCTTCTTTCAATGTTTGGTTAACAACAACCAATCACTGTTGATCTTGCTGTGAAAACTTTTAAGAGGTACATATAGTTTACAATTAAGCTTGCTTACATGGGGAAACGGGAAAGGATGGTGGGCAGATGCAGATCCATCATCCATGTGTCCCATATGGGGTTGGGGCCGCGGATCGCTCTCGAAAATAAAAATAAAAATATCTAAACGACTGTTTGATGTGAAATTAAGCAAAGCTCCATGCTTGTGCCCTACATTTCTGTCGAAGAGAACCTTTGTAGTCTACCATCTTAATTTTGCAACGTGGGACAAACCCAAGTTTGATCTTTTCCAACCAACTCCACTGCTATACTTTAAGCCCTTGATTTCTCCTTCATCCAAACACCAATTTGGACAAATTAATATATGATTTTGATGTTCTCACGGAGTTGAACACACTTTCATTATTAACTTTGCCATTAGACAAATGAGCCATTAAGAAAATCGTGCTAAAAGTCGCACATTTCCCTTACATTTATTACAATTTTGAACACAATTATGATTTTTAAGCTTTGTATTGTTGTAATATATTGTTGAATTTGTGCCCTCACTAAACAATTTTTTTGGATCTGCCACTGATGGTGGGGTTAGAAGAATTGTCACAGATGCATGTCTACATGGTTTCTAAATGTTACGATCAAGAACATTAATTGATTAACATTCAACTGGATTACTTCAACATCTAGATGGTAATACATGTCAACTAGCATAAACACTCGCGGGTTAGGACCAATGTTCTAAAGATGGCTAGGCGGGCATCAGCGTGCAGGACCAACGCCTAGGGCGTCTAGGCGGAGCCTAGAATTAAGACATACATTTGTTTTGTTTCTTAATATGACCTAATTAAGTAGCATTAAACCTTCAAATATACAAATGGTAAATATCACCAAATTATTTAAAAATAATAATCACATTACGAGATTAAAAAATAGAAGTATAACTAGCAATCCTATATCATTCCAAAGTTCAAAACAACACAACAATAGTTAGTAGATCAATACACCATAGGTTCATTGACAAATTATAAATTTACAAAATATAATTCAATAATTCTAAATTAATTTTTAATATATTTTTATAAGAAGCCCAAAACGATGTCGTTTTGGGTCAAAACTTTTAAAATAAATTAATTAAAAAATTCAGCGGCTGGACGCCTAGGTCACGATCTCTCACCTTGAGCGCCTAGAATTCCGTGCCTATTGCCTATGCCAATTTTTAGAACACTTGTTAGGATACTGGTGGAGAGAGTGCCACTATGTTAGGTGCTGTGTTAAGGGTGTTGGTGGTCTCGAGTTGAGTGGGTAATGTGTTAATCCAAAAAGTTTTTAGGCATGTTTCTACATGAAATTCTGATCAATAACCTTTATGCAAGAATGAATGTGAAGGATGTGAAGCAAATGTGTTTGGCATAAATAAAGTGAATAAGTTGCATGGACATTGAGCTGAACAGTGTTCTCATTGAATGAGTCTGTTGGCTGAAAAAACAATTTTACAGATAATCTGGATTCCTTTTGCTTTTCCTTTGGATTCAAAGATCCCAATGTCCTGAGCTTTTTCCTAGGGAGTTGACATGGTTACAAGAGCTGTTGTCTGAACTTTGGCGCCGGGGCGCCTACCTGGTTATATGAGCAACATTAATGATCTGGATTTCCGAATATATATTGCTGGTGCATGACAAATATTTTTTCTCGAAATTATAAATAAACCTATTACTTTGCACCCTATAAAGTGAGAGGTTGGGTTTGCCTCTCTTGGACTCTCCTGACTTGTTGTATGTGGTCTCATTCTTAGTTTTCTGTAATAAAGACTTACATAACTACCTTATCCTGCTTTTCTAACTACCCACAACTTCATGCACTAACACAAGGCTATTATTCATAACTATCTGATCCGTTCTAATTTTTTTAATAAAAGTTAAATCATTAAACATCAATAGATTATATTTTTTGTAGTCAGGAAAATATCCACAGGCTTCAAGTGGGCGGTGGGCCATATTTTACTACTTGTGATTATGCACCACATATGGCTTAAAAGTATTTTTAAAGATTCTAGGAAAGATTACACTTAGTTTTAAGAGGTTCATAAGCCTACGAGTAGGTTTAAAACTCGAAACCCTACTTTGTCCTGTTGCTTTTGCTTTAATGATACTTGCAGCCAAATATTAAGCTTTGGCTTGTGATGCTATCAATTTTTTTCTCCTCTCTCTCTAATATATTTGATGGACTCTGGTAATAATTTGTGTTTTCTTCTGGAGCTCAGGTCTTCAGCATTTAAAATGTTTGGAGTTGTCTGATACTGAAGTTGGAAGCAGCGGGCTTCGTGTTCTCTCTGGTAAGACATTTGCCTGTAGTTACAGTTTATATGAAGTGATCAGCTTGAATTTAATAGTTATTGTGTCACACTGCATGTCCTTCTTCTAGTTCTTTGATCTGTGCTTATCTTTTAGCTACTTTATCAAATTGTTTCTTTTCTTACACTTGATGGAGCATGAAGTCAGATTCTTGTTTCGAATGACATTAGTAAGCCATGGAATCAGTAATTAAAAAGCACCCACATTTTAGCAAGGATTGGGACAATCTGTTATGTTTGATTTTTATGATCAAATTAAAGTGCAGATTAGATTTGAACCACTCTTGAAACAAATAAAGAAGCCGAAAGTGTCTTAGGATATAGTTTGTGTCGGTCACAAACTGTGTTTGTTGCTTACCCTTCCCCAAAATATACATTTGTCTTGTCTTGTAGGATTGATCAATCTGGAGAGTTTAAATCTTTCATTCACTGTGATAACTGATGGAGGTTTGAAAAGATTGTCTGGATTGTCATCTCTCAAATCACTTAATTTGGATGCTCGGCAAATTACAGATGCTGGACTTGCTGCTCTTACAAGTAAGCATGCTTATTTATTTCCACACTTTTTTTTTCTTTTCTGTTTGCATGTTATGCTGCATTTCAATCTTTTTTGCGACTGTCTGCCATTCTGGACAAAGTATAGACCTGTCTTTCTAGGGAAATTACCCTACTGATTTCTTGGTCCAAGTCTATCACACTATAGTCCTCCTTTGCCCAACTGCATAAGATAAATGGGGATAACATTATACCCAGCTTCTTTGATTTCATTCAATATTTACCTTCCCACACTAAATACTTTTGTTGTGTGCTAATACCAAATTTTCTGCTTTCTGTTGCAGGTTTGACTGGATTGACTCATCTGGATCTTTTTTGCGCTCGGATAACTGATTCGGGGACAAACTATCTGCGCTGTATGCATCTTAACCCTGATGTTACTTGTCCTTCATTCCTAACTCATTCCTGTTATTCGTTGTGTATAGATTTTTGAATGAACTTCTTTATCTCGTTTAATGAGTCATTTGTGCTATTTCAATCAATTGACAATAATGATCACAATATTTTTAGTTCTCTATTTTTTATTTCAGTCGCAACCCGTGAAAAGGGATAAGAGCTGGAGGGGGATGCAATTGCATTAAACAAATTTAGTAATTGTAATTCTGCTGATATTTTATGAATTTGTCGGATTTTAGACTATTAATAATCATCCTTCTGTGCTGTTGGTCATACAAACAAAAACTTAACGAACAAAGTAAGAGGATACCGATTTTGGGTAGAATATCTACACGTGATCATGTTTTAGCCGTCTTTATCAATCATGAACATAAATGCAATTTAGTACCTAGACAAAGAGTAAAAGATGGGCGTAACGCAGTAATTCCCATGGAGATATGTACTTGGGCTTGGTGTTTGGTAGGCATTTACATCTTAGATGGTTAGCAATCATTCTTTCTCTTTTACTCCCTTGCTACTACTAGTGCAATTGGTTGTACGGAACCTTTGGAAAATACTTGAAGGTTGTTATGGGTATTTTATTTTTTCCACTCCTTAGCTGATGTAGAGGACTTAAATCATGCTTTGCAACCCATTTGACTTTTTTGTTGTTGTTGTTGCCATCTTTAGGTTTTAAGAACCTGCGATCCCTTGAGATTTGTGGCGGAGGGTTAACTGATGCTGGTGTGAATAATATTAAAGATCTTTCGTTTTTGACGCTGTTAAATCTTTCCCAGAACAATCACCTGACTGATAAATCCTTGGAATTGCTTTCTGGTACTTACTGTCAACTCTGTCAAATTATCTTGTACTCTGCAGGATATACAATCTCGGTTACTTCCAAGCTTCATTATTTGTGATTAGAAAAATACTCCCTCCGTTTTCAAAATATTGTCTACTTTGATCTGGCACATCGTTTAAGAAAAAGTAATTAACTTTATTATAAATATTAGTGAAATGCGTGTTTTCCTTTAATGTCCTTGAGTATGTGGCCATAATTAAAGTAGGTAAAAAAATAAGGGTAAAGTGGTAAAAGTGTTTTCTTAAAAGGGAAAGTTTTTGAAAGAGGACAATTATTTAAGAACGGACGAAAAAGGAAAGGTGGATGATAATTTGAAAACGGAGGGAGTATAATATACTAGTAATGCAATAATTGACGTTTGATAATGAAATCACTTAAACTTCTCTGACAAATCTGCTATCGTATTGTCTGATATTTGCAGGGTTGACAAAATTGGTGTCTCTAAACGTTTCGAATTCTCGCATAACCAATGCAGGGTTGAAGCATCTAAAGCCTCTGAAGAACTTGAAATCGCTGACCTTGGAGTCCTGCAAGGTGACTGCAAATGACATAAGGAGGCTTCAGTCATCTGACCTTCCAAATTTGATATGCTTCAGGCCTGAGTAGCCCCCAGAGGGAACCTTCTGTATTTAGCCAGCTAATGTAAATAAGAACTAGGATAAACCATGGTAATGGGTTGACATGTACATATTTTGGATTAGAAGGCGGCATAAAGCATGGTTGATTACTACATAAAGGAAGGGAGGCTTGTATGCCGCATGTGAAGCTTTCTTTCATGATGATAATGTGCAAGTCATGCAGAAGAAATGTAGATAAGCTTCCTTGGCATCATGATCACAGAAGACTGGTGCACTGGTTCATAATTCTTGTACATATTTGCTATTGGAATGCGTTGTGTATTGATTTTCTTTTAAAAACTTTCCGAATGGGATTTCTTAATGCTGATAAATTATGACAATGGTTATGGGGTTTCACCAAGAGGGCTGGACATTTTTGCCATTGTCACTTGTTAAGCCTATGAGCAGGGCATAATTCTCTTCTATTTGCTGCTTCAGTCAAGAGTCAAAATTTGATATTTAAACCCGTTCTGGTTTAGAATCAAGAAGTAACAGATCTTAATCCATTTAGATTTGAAAATTGTTTCAACCGAGGTTAGCAAGACCTTTTCCCAATGGATCGAATATATTGTAGCCCAATTTGTTTGATGAAATCTAGTGTGATTGAGGAGCAGGAGGCTGTTCAGAATGTCTGGCCTCACCGTAATTCCCTACTGTATAATAGGGATATTCAAAATTGTCTGGATATGAGGTGGGTATTTGCTCTTGTCAAGATCGTTGACATGGGGTAGGATTTGACACAATTGAAGTTGATCTAGGGTTCCAAGGGAGAGGTGGTCCGACAAGGGAGGGAGGGAGGGAAAGAAAGAGAATTGCAATCACAGGTTGAATGCAGGGTCCAAGAGAGCTTATTAATAGGTGAGTTTGAAGGAAGTTGTGTGCCAACTACAGATACTGAAGCCTGAGGGCAGAGGAGATAAGATTGGTCACGATGAAAATTTGAAATATGGGGAGGGGATAGGCATCCATCCAGATTGAAGGTCAGGACAATATGGAAGAGAGGAGGTAGGAAGTTTCGAAGCCAGAGCCAGAGCCAGAACAATAAATCAGAACCCCTTTGGTCATGCCAGCTCCCAACCGAACACAAGCCCAAAATTTGGCCAACACCGAGTCACACACAGACACTCCCAAGATTATAGGAAAACCCTCACAGTCATGCACCTCTCCAGTCTCCAGTCTCCAGTCAGCTTTGGTACACCCAGCCCTTCTGCATTCAGCTTTACCCAGACATCCCGGGGACTTTGCCATTGAACTACTGTTTCATGCATGTCACGTATATACCCCTGCTTCCAAGCTTGACATGGGACCCTTCACCTCAAATCTTTTTGTCCATGCTGAAATAGCAATATCAATGCTCCATGGGGCCAGTGCACAGTTTTCGGTTGAAGTCTGTTGTCCAACCATAGGTAACCTTTGACAACTATCATATAGTGATCTTTGGCAACAGTGTTGCCGTTGTCCATAAAATCAAAGAAATAGGAACAAACATTTATTTTTTAATACTTTGAATTATTTTGATCGGGTGAACGAGAAGTTACTCAAAAATAAAAATAAAAATAAAAATGGCACATGCCAATAGCCACTAGCATCCAGCAGCATCAGTCACTATTGGTGCCATTTTTGACTCGCTCCCCTGGCGGTTTTAGACACTATTTCCCGTGCTTTCACCCATTTAAAATGATTCAAAGAACTATGGATTGGCCAGCCCTCCTTTGTGATGGGTGGGTTGTCTAGCCAACTCTCAATTTACAATTAAAAAATATATACATTTCCGAAATTAAAAACATTAGCAATTATCATAAAATACTTGTCTCCTTCATTCTAATCACCGTAGTTAGCATCCACGTTTAGATCTCTCTTTTTTAAATAGGGTGAAGACCTCTCTACAATAACGTAGAGGGGATTTTTATGTGAATAATTAAAAGTAAATGAATGATAATTTCATTGATAGGTTAAGGGCAAAATAGTAAATTTTGATTTTTTTTTTTCTTTTTCCCAATAATTAGGGTGGAAGACAATATAATAACTTTGAGATGTGGTATTGAGTAAAATCCAGCAATAGAACCTCTCAACACCATTACAAAGAAGGGGCTTGCCTTGCAAGTTGCCACCGTCCCTGGTGGAGTTTAGTTCTAAAGCAGCTCCCCTCCAGAGGTCTAAACTTGGTTTCGTTTTCCATGCTTTCTGAATAAAAGTTTTGAAGGAAAAATAATATCCCGTGATGAAAAAAGAATCAAGTAGGAAACATGTCACTATTGATACACTAAAAGTGTTCAACTTACATAAACTCTTACCGAACAAAGTTAGACAGATTCTCTCTACATGTCTGCAAAGTCAATTCACTAAGTAAATTACATACCCTGCACTCAAAATGCACCACAGACAAAGCCAACAACAAAAAACTCTTGTTAGAACTGACCAAACAAACAGCATTTGCTGTTAAATGCATAGCAATTCGTAATTGGTCAGAGGAGCATCCTACCTAAACGTGAACAGCCGCCAGCAACTCTAAGCATTTAAAACAACTTGCGTGCTGGAAACACCTTGATCATCTCTGTGCTTGTTCTGATCCTGAACCTCCAACTGGGGGAGTAGCTGCCACGTTGCTTGTTGATCCGTTTTCTGCTGGTGGAGGAACACCCCATTTCCCTTCAGATTCAAGCGGCTCAAACACATGAACAACACCATCTGACAGGCCAAGTGCAAATTGATTTGCTTCTGTTGGATGCGCAGCAATCACTAACGGGTGCACATTGGAATTACTGCATAGCAACCAAACAAAAATTGTTGGAATGAACTATGACTATAAATTTATAAACTTGCGGCTGAAGGTAAGCTACTTACCTGATTACATTAGGAGAGAGATAAGCAGAAGGATTAATACGGCAACGAAGACGGAGGTGTGCAGCACTGAACACACACACAGTGGCATCCAAGAAACTGGCATAGACTAGTTGGCTATCACATGAAAATGTAGCATGAGAGATTGGGGCTGCAGATTCGCGTGGGACCCACTGAAGAGAAAAGAGAAGAGGGAGTAAGCAAATATTTCCACTACAAAGTGCTGTTTTAACAAAATGAGGTTAGTTACCTGCTTTACACATTCTAGTTTTGTTGTTTCGTAAATGGCAAGCTGCGTCTCATGTACCACAAGGAAGTGGATCTGGTCTTGATGAAACTGTACGCGAGTGTCGGACTGTGCTGTTGGTGTTCTTCCTGCTGGGACTTGCAAGTATCTGGCTCGTTGCTTTTCCCATCCATCGGAACTCCACACACAAAGCTGAATATTCGGCAAAAAAATAAAAATAAAAAAATTAATGAAACAGAGAAGAGAACTGATAGCAAACTAATAACTGGACTTCATATAAGAATCTGAAAGCTGTAGAGTACATAAATTTGGATCAAGAATGCAAACTGATTGTAAGAGCTCAATGATCATCTAAAGCATTGGCAATATTCTTGAATCGAAAAGCTGATGAAAGAAAATATGTTAACCTGAGCATCTGCTCCTGATGAGACTAGCACATTCATTATATGAGAAAAGGCAAGACCAGTAATTCTTTTGGAGTGACCTTTAAGCTTACTTTTGACCTGAACCAAGAAATATAGTAATTAGGGCTTAAGCTGACATTTTTCTTATCAATCTTAGATTAGGAGAAACCTCTCAACAGAAACTGTATCATACATACCTCATCTACACGAACGTTATAAATCTGGATTGTGGAGTCGTCCATGCCAATAGCAATGATATTGTTATCTTGAGGATGGAAGGCAAGAAATGTTGCTGCAGGTGGCGGAGGCATGAAAGTTGTCATTGTCTGCATTTGTCCACGAGTGATTGAGATTAACCAAACCAGAGTGAAGCATTCAGAAAAGAACATGATACTTCGGAAGGAAATTTGGATTACTCATAAGTTACCTTGAAAGTCATCATGTTGAATAAGGAAATCTTTCCTCCCGACGCTGACATCACATAGGAATCATTTTTGGACAACGCAAAGCATGGCACAGCCTCTTCAGGGTTAGTATCAGCCACATCATTTGTCATTAATATTCCACTAGCTGGTTGCCATAATTGTGGTGAAACACTGGCAGTTGCCTAAGTAATGTATTATACACTTTTGAGGATGAGCACACTACAAAACTGAAGAAAAGATATCTTGTGAAACATTTCCCACATCCTGCTTACCTTGCCAGTTGTATTACGCTCACTGCGCTGCCATTTCCATAACAGATGGATAGCATTTGATGCTAAGGCCAAGATAGCATTGCCTGAATTTGTATAGATCAACCTTGATATCTGTGTCATCAGCAAGTAAATTATCTTTGTTAAAATCGAAGATGAATCAAATATGATCATCACTAAACGCAAACTAACAAAATAACAAAACTATCCAACATATTTTGTGAAACCAGCCTCGATGCTAAGAGTATCCACAATGGTTTTTTATTGTGAATAATAACATCACCAGATTGAAGGATCTTAAACGCAGAAAGACTTGTACACAAACCTTTGTTACTCTCATGTTTTCAGGTAGCTTCTGTGACCGGCACTGAGAAGATTCGCTGATTTCAGTGAGCTTCCAAATTTTTGATTTGTCATTCGATTCTTCAGTTATTCTTGGTTTCACATCCCCCATGTTTCTGGCATCCCCGTTCTGGCATCATCAATTCACCATAAGTACATACATAAATTAATCATCACTTTATATCGCAATATGTTCTAAAAGAGTCGCTGCTAATTTAGTGCAAGAATAAAATTTTCAAATCAAACATGGTACACAAACCACTCCAGAGATGGAACCAACAGAGCCAACCCTTTCTGCAAGACCAGCACTACTACCAGCAGCTGCTGCGGCGGCGGCAGACATTGCATTTATTGTGGGCTGCAAGAAATTATTTTATATAAATATAGTGCACATAATATGTAAAGGGGGATTTTGACAATGATTCAGTATCTAAAACAGATACCTTTGCAGGTTCAGGAGCTCTTGATGCATCATAAGAATGATTTTCGAATGTGCGAAGCAATCGAAGGCCATCAGAATTTGCCAATATTTTGATTCCATTTTCGTTAGCAGAGACAGCCAACAGAGCACCATCTTTGTTAAAGCGGATACGCGGGCTTGCCTTCAAAATTCAGATTAAGGAAAGTTGAAGTTTTGGAAATAGTAAATTTTGAAATATTGTCAAATTAGTCTTTACTATGATAAACTATTAAACTTACTGGAAGACCGCCATCAGCATCAACACTTATTAATAGTTGAACATTGTCCATATCCCAGTATTTAATGGAAAAATCATCACCAGCGGCCAGAAATCGATTTTTAGTTGTATCGAATTGAACAACGCCTAAAGATCGTTTGCGAAAGCCTTGATAACTTCTTTTCACAGCCCCTTCACTTTCATTCCATTCTACAATGTGCGATTCCCCATCTTTGCTGGTCCCACATGAAAAAAGCCTGCAATACCCCAACCCCATACAGGGAAAAACACAAAAGAAAAGATGAATCATAATGACCATTTAAAGTTGAGTAAGCTCAATAGATTGTTTCAGGTGAACTAACCTGGTTCCATCAGCACTATAAGCCATTGTCGTGCACCATCGGCCTGGAGCATCATAATCTACTCTGGAACCCATGTTATCATATAACCATGCTTTTATCTTCCCATCTAGAGCTGTTGAAAATATAAACTGAAGCAGAAGTGCAGAAGGAGGTTATTAGAAGGGAAAAGGGCCTTCTTTTGAGGAATTATAAAAATACAGTGTCATTCAAAATATTCCAGGAGTGAGCAAATAAAATCATTACCTGAATGTTTTCTTTATAGTGAGGACATACTGAGTACACAGCAGCATCGTGACCTTCGAAAGTATACTGTTTTGCACCAGTTGCTGCATCCCAAACCTATAATCGCATCACATCAGAAAATGAAATGCAATATTAAAATATATTTTAACGTAACATATGGTGGGAAACCAATAACTACTATAATATGCCAAACAAACCTTAATAGTCTTATCATCCCCACAAGTTATCACACAAAGCTGCTTATTGGGATGAGAGAATGCAAGATCATTTACTCCACCGATATGAGCATCAATCTGGAAAAAAAAAATCAGTGTCGTTCACATTTAGATGATAGATGGATTCGACATTTAAATAATGGAGAAGAGAGAGAGATGAAACTACGAATACCTCTAAATGTTGCCTTACATCATCACCCCCATGGTAAGAATATATTTGAACAATGTGCCGTGAATAGGCAACTCCTGTTTAAACAAAAGATGGTCCCAACATCAATAATATGATATTTTTCCTTATTAAGATTCACATTTAATACCTTCCATTTACGAACAACTTACCAAACAAAGAACCGTCCGGACTCCAAATTACACGGTTAACAGAAACACCTGGATCCTTAACTAGAGCGGCCTGAATGTCAAAAACAGATTTAAAAGTGGTGGCCAAAATACATAATTTGAAATGATTGGCACATCTTGTACTAACAATAAATGTTTACTAACCTGAAGAGGCATCGAACATGCACCAAGATCCCAGACTTTGAAGTTTTTAAGAACCAATCTTTCCCTGGAACCAACTTCCCACAATCCTATGTCCCCCACATTTGTACCAACTGAAACACACATTTGTTATACCTGAATGTTAGCATCTACTTGAGAGATGGTCAATCAACCACGCAAGTTACAAAAACAAATTTAAAAAATAATAATAATAAATAATAAAAGCTTTCCACATGAAGAGCTCTAGATATAACCTAGGAGTAGAGTCTGTTGAACTGGATGAAAATCCATGCTCATAGGAGATGAACCCTGATTCAAAGTTCGTGCAACCGTCTTGGGCAAGTCATCAGGTGCATTGAAAGGCTGGTTATGAGCATGTCCAGGGAATGAAACAGGCAATATGTTGACGGGCAAATTTACCTGTATGTGATGAACCAACAGAATGAAATGGTCAAAACGACGATCAGAAAGTCGATAACATATTCACTACTGAATATTCATAAATCTAGGACTAGAATGCAATCAAAGCTATAAAGATGAAAGGCAATGTAGCCACGTCAGATCACCTCATCAGTTATCCCCATGGGCCGTGTCCTCTTGCTGACATGATCAGAATCTCCAGATGGATAATCTAAAGAAGGGTTGGTTGGAGGAGTTCTAGGATGCTTCAAAGCAGCTATAAAGTTCAACAGGAAAAACAATAACTCAAATCACTTACAAATCAGAAAGCAACAAAACATGAAGCCTGAAACCGGTAAACCTCAGAGCTGAAGAAAACTAACCTGGAATAGATGGGGCACCAAGACCTATGGCACTACCAGATACAGCTGGATGAGATACTGTCGGGGGATTAGACATCCAACCCGCAAGAGGAGTTGGAACTGGGGCTGGAGTAGGTTGGAAAGGCTGGACATGTAAAGAAAAGCTCAGTAAGGAAACGACATTGTTACAATGAAACAAGCTCAATATGCCAAACAAATGATCTGAAATACAAACCCCATGTGCACCCAAAGGTGGAAAGCCTCCAGCTTTTGGTAACGCTCCAAGCAGTGGGTTATTTGCAGGTGAGGGAGCACGTGCACCATTTGGTTGTCCACATGAATGATCGACAAAAAGTGTTTTGATATCTGGATTTGGCCTTGGGTTTTTACATAGTTGATGCTGCCAATTCAGACTGCAAGATAAATGTATAAATAAATTCCATCTTCCAGTTTACTTTTCTTAGAACAATAGCACGACATGTTAATGTTGATGCATATGGAATACAGGGGCCATAATACAAATTCAGTTACATGAACCGATTTATCTGCCCTCGCATTTAAAAGCCAACAAGTTGTAGGCCAATGGTTAAAAGAAAAGGCTCATTTAGTCTTTTAGTTTGTTCCCATGACACACAAAGATGCATAAGTGGAGGCATAATATGATTGGTGAAGACTCTATGTTACAGATGATACGAGTGCTACTGATCAACAATTCTGTACAGACATTAAACTAGTTCTTGGTACACATTACCTTTGGTTAATGAGGGTCCGCAACCTTGAATTTTTTAAATTAGGGAACTGCAATTTGTCCCGGAAAAGGGGATTTGCTTCAATAAGTTTCTTGAGCTCAACCAACATTATCGCCCTTGCCGATTTTGTATCTCCATATTTGGATAATTGTTCATTCTCCCTTCAACCCAAAGCAGCCATTATTAATATATAAATTTCAAGCGGTTTTAAAGGATCAATTTGAGGATTTTACATTCAGTACCTGAAATTCTCCAACGTCAACAGCTGTGTAATCTCCTTAAATAACTCCTCATTAAATGATGCAAAAACTTTAAGATCCTTTACAAGGATTTCCACAGCCTTGGACCGATCATGCCTATGACAATTCCAAATGTCCTCAATTATATAAGCAAAACGGTAATAACAGTACAAGAAAACCAACAATGTACATCAACAGTAGCCAATTAAACAACAACATATGGCTTAAACGCTTACTTATCCAATGCCTCGAGATACTTCTGCTTCCTAATCTCAAAGAATATCTTCATTGAATACCGATTGTCATCGACTTTCGTAAATCCAGAGAGGTATCTCTCAACCTCATCCCAATTCCCATTGTGCACCTCATCCTCAAAATACTTCATGTTAAAGAAAAACCCTGATTCCTGTTCAAGCCTATTACCATAAAATGGTGAAAACCCCATTTAATTAAGTAAGATTCGTAACTAATTTCACAATTTAATGAACAAAAATAAAAATCCATAAACAAACAAAAATACGAAAATCGGCACCCACTTGAATGGAAACTTACTTGTGAACAGTCTCCTTAAACTTCTCTTCATCCAGGAACTGTAAGATGAGGAACACAAGCTCCCTACTTAGAGACGACATTGCAACTGTGCCGTATCTGAATCCGGCAAAAGATTATCAGGTTTCAGCTCAAGCAGATCTGTAAAACCCCAAAATTAAAAAATTAAATGAACAGGTCAAGCTATCCTTTAAACTTCATTTAGTCACAAAAATATCAGTAAACCCCATCTATTTATTATTGGTCACAGGGTTCAAAAATTAAACTTTAAACTGAATTAAAAAAAACAGCAACTTAATCAAAGTAAAAACCAAATAAAATTAAATACTCTAGCCAGAAGTAGATCGCTAAGAACTGATCTTCAATCTAACAAAAACAGCGCACTATTTATGCAGGCGTAAATCCGGCTTCTTGAGCATGCACCGACATATAATCATGGGGGAAAAGGTAATTTTTTAAAATTGAAATTAGGGTTATTCGGGGGATCGAGAATAGGAAGCAGCTTTAAACCCCATCTCTCTCTCTCTCTCTCTCTCGAATCGAAGATGCAAAGAAAAGGGACGCAAATTGGGAGAGCACAAAAGCGAAGTCAAGTGAGAGAGAGAGAGAGGAAAAGAAAAGAAAAGCAAAAAAACAGTAGAAAGTAAAATATTCGAGAAACACAAACACATACAGACATAAACACAGAGAAAGAGAGCTCAGAGAAGGAAGCTTACCTGGTATAAGGGAAACAAATAGATCGATTGAAGAGAGAGATACAGAAACGACGAGGTCCAAGTTCGTTCAGACTTGCTAATTCTCTCTCTCTCTCTCTCTATATATATATATATATATATATCTGTTTCTCTCTCTACTTTCTCTCTCTATTCTATCGTGCGGAGAAAAATTAAAAATACGACATTACTTGCAGAAATGGCGATTTTTATAGGAGGAGGCGACAGAGTGAGGGAGATAAGTTAATTGACATATCGGCAGAATAAGCACACCTACTTATCGATATACTAATTTAGAATGTGATAAGCAATTAGATTAAGTGGGCCCCGGGTGAGCCGGCTATCTTTTGTCTAGTTCATCGGCGCGGAATCTGTAGCCGACAGCTGTTTCTCAGCTATTTTCAAATTCGCGACTCCGCGAAATAGATCTTTGAGATGTTCTCGTACCTGATCTAACTAATTAGAGCTGTCATCCGACGGTTGGAAACTGAGACAGGTTTACATCTCAGGAGCTGGTTCGGATAGCGCTTCGGATCCCTATTAAATCTAGGGGTAGTTGGTTTGGTTTGATTTGGTTTATGTTAAAATCACAAATTAAATTATTTCCAATTGATTTTAAAAATCTCAAATCGAACCGAACCGAACTACTCGATTTGGTTTTGTTTAGTTCGGTTTTGTGGTTTATATAAATTACTTTTAATGAAATTAACCAACATTAAAAATAACAATAAAAATAAGATTTTAATTTGAAATTAACATCAAAATTAGGAAAAAATCTACTAACAGCAAATTATCATAAATAAAACAATACAAATTCTAAAATAAACACAAACAATGGAAGAAATAATAGTTATTTAACAATCAATATTTTGTTTGGTTTAGTATGTGTATATATATATATATATATATGAATAAATAAAAGGCCTAGATTATGTATATAAGATGATAAAAATGTTTAAAATAGTTAATAAATGCAATATAATATATATTATATAATAAATAAATAAAAATATATAGGTTGGTTTGGTTCGGTTTGGTTTGATTCTAAAAACCGTGAACCGAACCGAACCGAATAATTTTCCAATTTTTAAAATTGAAACTGAATCGTTTTCGACCAAAACCTAATTAAATCGACTAATTTAATTTAGTTCGGTTCGATTCCGTGATTCGATGATTCAATTTGCACCCTTAATTAAAACGACAAGATAATTAGGACGAGGCTTTTCTCTTGGACCTCATATATTACGAGACTGCCACGAAGTAGTCTATGGTTTGCTTAATTATGAGGATGAAACGAGATGAGATGAGATGTTGGAAAAAGGCAATTGTCAACGAGATCTCGCGACTCATGTCATGTGGATTTAATAATTGGAGTGGCACTCCTGTGATTGAAAGCAAGGGAGGGAGTAATTAAAAGGATTTTGATTTTTAATAGAGAAGAGTTTTGTTGTGGGGTCAGGATGGCCTGTCATTATGTCTTTGTTAAAAGGTAAGTCTCGCCTCTCCTGTATTCTTCTTCCATGGTTGGTGCCTGGTGGGTATCTCAATTCTCAATTACCAACAATCTCACGCCCAATACCTCTTTCGACCTTCTTTGCATAACTATTTTACTTAAGAGTAATGCTAGAGCCACTCAATGAGCACTCAAATTTGTATACCAAATGATGTGATTTCCAATGTGTCATCTTATTTGGCATTTAATGGGCTCCACTATAAGTTTAAAAGTTATGTTAACAATATGACACATAAGATGCCACATCATTTGGTGCACAAATTTGAGTGCTCATTGAGTGGCTCTAGCATTACTCTTTACTCAATATTACATTCATAGTAAGTATCGTTAACATGGTTTTAAGGATTTTAATTCGTAAAATAAAACTTTATTTTTTTACAACTCAATCCATCAATACATATTAGATAGGATAAAGATGATTTATCTTACAAAAAATATTCGTAAGACTGTTTTAACTAAGTTTTTTCCTTACATTCAATTAATGCTTCATCACTCTAATTATTAAAGAATATATAATTAGTATTAGAGTTGATCATAATTATAATGATTCTTGAACATAACTAATATGTTAATATCTAAGTAAATAGTAATGTTGAAGAATAATTTTTAATCCAACCGATGGGGTAATTCTTTTTACACAACTCGCTCTTGAAACATGACACGTATCAATCACAATCTTTATCTTAATTTTTTAAGGTTAATTTGATTGACTACATTTTTATCATCCAAATATCGTTTGTGTAAAAAAGATTTTACACCACCCATTGACGAATATTTAATTCAATATAGTAGATCTCCTGTAAAACTGTCTTATAGATCTTAATTTGTAAGACCGAGTTCTACTTTCTCATTATCAGAATGTGTTTATAACTTAGGGCGAATTACCCAAAGCATCCTTGTACTTTACCACTTTTTTCAACTTCGTTCTTGTAAAAAAAATCGAACCTTATTGATCCTTGTATGAAAGCTTTTGATACAACACAAAATAGTCCTTCTGTCCAATTTCGTTAGTTTTTTTTTTCGTTAGATCAACGCACGTGTGTTCCATGTGGCATTGACTTAGGGTCAAATAGTCACTTTATCATCGATCACAAAAAAGTACAGGGACCAAACAAATTAATCCGAACTTTGGGCTTAGGACAGGGGGTGCAATTGCAAATTGTTTCATCCCTTCAATCTCAACTGGAAATTTTCCAAAGAGATAATTATTGAAGAGATCGACGTTTAGGAGCCGTGCCGAGGGAGGTTACAAATTGAAGGTGGCAGTGAATCAGAAAGATTGTTGACATAGAGAAATATATTGTGGAATGAAGAAGCGTTGAAGAGTTGATCGTGAATTGAGCTGTAGAGGTTGTTTCCATGCAAATTGCATCGTCGAAGGTAAACTAGGGTTCCGAGCTCACACGGGATATAACCATGGAGATTATTGCTGGAGATCGCGATGCTGACGACGCGGGGGTCGAGGAATCCTGAAATGTTCATACATGAGATTCCATTCCAGTGGCAGGGGTTGGCGTCGTTTTCATTCCAGTCGGAGAAAACGGCGGCGCCCCCATTAATGGAGGATTTTAGAGAGAGGCCGTCAGACGAGAGAGATTGTACGATACGGAGAGTAACGAAGAGGAACACAACGAACCAGTTGAAATTCAGTATTTTCGAGAGACCCAGATCACAAAGATGCTAAAAAAATTCTTCAATTTTTTTTTGGAAATTTTGCTCCCATATCTGAAGATCAAAAAACAAGGAAAATTCCTTCCAAATTTCCCTACCTAATTTCTGCCCAGTCTATGAAGATCTTCAAAATTTATTCAATTTTTTTTGAAAAATTTGTTTGATATCTTCCAGATCTTGAAGAAGTCAGCCCGTTTTTTCGGCCAACCCTCCATGGATGCCGGCATGTTTGTTCTTGATGGAGATAGTTTTTTCGGAATTTTTTTGGCTCCAATATTAACAAAAAAATTGGTCAAGTTAGGGATAGTACCAAAAACAGAGTATCCAAATGGGTTTCATTGGGATCTCTTTTTTGGAACAATTATCGTTCTTTACCTTCCTGAATTGATTGATGTGCGGGCCTGAAGGCATAATGAATTAAGAGATATATGGAAAAATCTTTCTTTCTTTGGCTTTCTCTTCCAAAACAGAGCGATTCTTGACCTTTGTTTTGCTAGCAATGGCAGTCATGGTGGAAGAGTAGGGGAGGGGGTTGAAAATGGAAAAGAAAGGGTTTAAAAATTATAATATAGCTAATTACATAATAACCCTTGTATGTAGTTTAAGAAAACAAAACAATCATGAGTATTTTTGTCTATTCAAAAGAAATGAATGTATAGATAAATTTATTCCCAACCAATATCACGTGAGATACACGTGTGTTGATTTAACGGAAAAAAAGTAATGAAATGGACGGAATGACTAATTACGTCACAAGCTTTACTAAAGGGGCGATTTTTAGGATTTTGGGACGAATTTGAAAAAATGTGCAAAGTACAGGGACGATTTGAGTAATTCGTCCTATAACTTATAACTTATCATAAGTTGTTTTTGAATCGTTTGATCATACTTAATGGGTGTTATTGGATAATATCTAATTTTATCCATTAATAAATGATTATTATTCAGATAATACCCAATAAACAATATCATATATTGTTTTGTTTTGGGTATTACTCTCTTACATATATTATTACTAGTTATTTAGCTCGTGCGAAGCACGGGTACAATACATGATACATCTTTTTTTGTAATAATAATATAACTTTTGGACATTATAATTGGATTGTTAAACTCTTCCATGATTATAATAACTTTTTTTTCTATTGTTAATAATATTAAATGTTTTTTTACCTAAATACTTTTTAAAGTAACATAAGTTTCTAACTGACGTGAGATACATATTTTATATTGGTAATAATAGTAAAAAAATTTGATCTAAAGACTTTTAAAACTAACATCTAACTTGATAATAATTGTAAAAGTCTTTTTGTTAAAAACTTTTAAAATCATTATTTATTTTTAAACAATGTGAGATACTTATTTTCAATTTCTATTGGTGATGAAAGTTTAAGTCTTTTATCTAATAGCTTTTAAAACCAACATCAATTTATAACCATTTGGTATGTAGAGACTTTTTAACTACATCTTTTTCTAAACAATATAAGATACATCTTTTCTATTGGTAATAACATAAAAATGTCTTTATCTAATGACTTTTATAACCAATGCTCGTTTCTAAATAATATGAGATACATTTCTTTGTAACCAATATGAGATACATTATCTAAAAAATTTTAAACAAATATCACTTTTCTAACCAATGTGAAATACTTTTTTTCTATTGGTAATTAATAATGGTAGACTTTTAAAACCAATATCACTCTCTAAGCAGTGTAGGATACATCTCCTCATTTGGTAATAATAGTATAAGTCTTTTATCTTAAAAAAAATTATAAGCAACATCTCTTTCTAAACACTGTGTGATACATCTTCTTTTATATTGAATATAATAGTAGATGTTTTTTATCTAAAGACTTTTAAAACCAACATCACTTTTTAACCAATGTTCTATTAGTAATAATAGTAAAAGTCTTTTATCTAAAATTAAAATCAACATCACTTTCTAACCAATTTGAAATATAGATCTTCTATTAATAATAATGGTAGAAGTCTTATATATCTAAAGACTTTGAAAACTAACATTACCCTCTAACCAGTGTATGATACATCTTTTCTATTGTTAATAATAGTATTTTTAAAACAAACATTAATTTCTAGCTAATGTATGATACATCTCTTGTATTGATAATAATAGTAAAATATTTTGTAACCAGTGTGAGATACATGCATATATTCTATTTGTAATAAAATGTCTGTAATCTAAAACTTTTTAAATCAACATTTATTTTTAACCAATGTGAGATACATATCTTTTATTGGTAATAAATGTAGAATATAAGACTTTTAAAACTAACATCTCTTTCTAAATAATGTAAGATACATATCTTCTATGGTGATAAAAGTCGAAATCTTTTATCAAAATGCTTTTAAACTAATATCAATTTATAATCAATTTAAGATACATCTTTTCTATTGATAATATTAGTAGAGATGTATTTTATATGTGTTATAAATTGATTTTGGTTTTAAAAGTCATTAAATTACAAATCTAACATTTTATTACCAATAGAAGAGTTGTATCTACATTGGTTTGAAAATAATGTTGGTTATAAATTTTTAATTATATATGACTTCTACTATTAATAATAGATGAGATTAATAGTAGATATTAATATACCATTAATTACTAATAGGTAATGGTTGATAAACAAAGAGTCACACATGAATGGTTGAAAATAATACTAGTATTATTGTAATATAAATAATAATAATAATAACAACAACAACAATAGTAATAATAAAAATAATATCGTACAATTCTTATCATCGTTGTTATAAACGAAAAAAAAAAGTTCTTCCAAAGGAAAGCTTTTAACATAAATGCGTTAGCAGAAATCTTAAATTTTGGATTTTATGATATTAAAATTTTTATTTTGAGATTTTTAAAATAATTATTCATTTTCTAACAATGTGAGATATCTATTTTCAATTTCTATTTTTAATAAAAGTTTAAGAATTTTAACTAAAGACTTTTATGACAAACATTTCTTTCTAACCATGTGATATACATCTTTTCTATTAGTAATAATAGTATTTTAAAAACCAACACTAATTTATAACAAATGTGATATACATCCTTCTATAGTAATAATAATAGTTTTTGTATATAAAAACTTTTGAAATCAACACCTCTTTCTAAATAATGTGAGATACTTCTCTTCTATTGGCTATAATATAAAAATAATAATAGTAGTAGTAGTTTTTTATCTAAAAAGTTATGAAACCAACATCTCTTTCTTAATAATGTGGGATACATCTCTTCTATTGGCTATAATATAAAAGTAATAATAATAGTAGTAGTAGTCTTTTATCGAAAAAGTTATGAAACCAACATCTCTTTCTGAATAATGTGTGATACATCTTTCTATTGATAATAATATAAAAATACTTTTATCTAAAGACTTTTATAACCAATATTCATTTCTAAATAATGTGAGATATATATTTATGTAAGCAATGTGAGATACATTATCTAAAAGTATTTTAAGTCAATATCACTTTCCTAACCAATATGAAATACATTTTGTATTGGTAACTAGTTTTACACACGTTCGTTAAACGCATGACAATTTTCAATTAACTTATACTCAAGTGAAACAAAGAAGAAAAACAAAATTTCAAAAATAAAGAAAAAATAATGTTGGAGACAACAACTTTCTATAAATTAAAAAAAACTGATTTATTTGATTTAAAAATTAGAGACTTGTATATTTAAGATATGAGAAAATAAAGTCAATTTTTTAGAAAAAAAATTGTGGTTTGATAGTATGGTATGTGTTTCAAGGAGGAGTTTTGACTATTCAATGTTACAAGAGACGTAATTGTAAATGATAAAATTTGCTATAAAAATGAAGAATGTTTCTAGGAGTATTGAGCATTTGATACTCTTGTCATCCCAAAATTATTATCCACAATTAATTGACTTGATTATTAATATTAGTTTCATATGTACTTTTCTTTAAAGCTTATGTGTATGTGACTCACAATTAAAGTATGATGACAGAATAAGAATAAAGTGATAAAAGTGTTATCCGAAAGTATTGGAAAATTGTGCTAATTGGGATAATTCATGGTGTAAGTTCCTAAGTTTTTTATCTAAAAAAAAATCTAAAACCAATATTTATTTGTATAAAAGTAGAAGTTTTTTTTATCTAAAGACTTTTAAAATTAACATCTTTTCTAAACAAATGTAGGATATATCTTTTTTATTGGTAATAATAGTAATTTAAAACTAACATCAATTTATAACAAATGCGTGTTATGTATCTTTTCTATTGTTAATAATAGTAAAAGTCTTTTATCTAATATAAAATAATTTAAAAATCAACATAATTTTCGAACCAATGAGAGATATACATTTTCTATTGTTAATAATGGTAGAAGTTTTTTATCAAAATACTTTGAAAACCAGCATCACTTTCTAACCAATGCATGATACATCTTTTCAATTGGTAATTAATAATAGTATTTTTAAAACCAATATCAATTTCTAACCAATATGTGATACATTTCTTCTATTGGTAATAATAGTAAAATATTTTATAATAAATGTGAGATACATCTCTTGTAAGAGTGAAACCCCTTAGTCTAAAAACTTTAAAATCAAAATTTTATTTTTAAACAATGATACATCTCTTAATTTTATTGGTAATAATATAAAATAATTTAAAATCAACATCATTTTCTAACCAATATGAGATAAATATCTTCTATTGGTAATAATGGTAGAAGTTTTTTATTAAAAGACTTTGAAAATCAACATCACTTTCCAACCAATGTATGATACATCTCTTGTATTGGTAATTAATAATAGTGTTTTTAAAACTAACATCAATTATAACCAATGTGTGATACATCTCTTCTATTGGCAATAATATTATAATATTTTGTAACCAATGTGAGATACATCTCTTATAAGAGTGAAAGTCTTTAGTTTAAAAACTTTAAAATCTAACTTTTATTTTTAAGTAATGTGAGATACATCTTTTTTATTAGTAATAAGAGTAGAATCTTATATATAAAACTTTTAAAACTAATATATTTTTCTAAATAATATGAGATACATTTCTTTTATGGTGATAAGTAGAAGTATTTTATCAAAATAATTTTAAAATCAACATCAATTTATAATCAATATTAAATATATCTCTACTAATATTACCATTAGAATAGATGTTTCTTACATTGGTTATAAATTGATGTTAGTTTTGAAAATCATTAGATTAAAAACTCATATTTTATTACCAATAGTAGAGTTGTATATCACTCTCACCTTTTATTATTAATAGAAGAGTTTTATCATACATTGGTTAGAAGCAATGTTAGTTTTAAAAGTTTTTAAATTTAAGACTTTTACTATTGACAATATAAGAGGTTATTATACTAATATTAATATCCCTTTTCATATTAATTATTATTATGTATTATTATTAATTAGTTAATTGCTAGAAAACCAATAGTTTTTAAAACATCCACATGAATGTTTCACAATGAAGGTTTTTTAAAAGATGGTGAGATGACACAATCATAGTGCTCTTCACCATACATACATATATATATATATATATATATATATATATATATATTAATCACAACATACACACACAAACACCCACGCCAAAACACAAACACATAATGGTAAGTTAATAGTTTAATATTCACAATATTTTCACCAACTTTTCATATTTAATAAAAATTTATGGGTCCCACTTTCAACAATGATCGAAATACTATTCTAATTTTGACTTTTATCTTCTTATTTTCTAACTCTTCAAATAAAAGGTGGCCTTTGCAATAGTGTGACCTTTGCCACACTATTTTTATCACCTAAAAAAAAGAAAAAAAAAAGGTGAAAAACTTATCATGGCTTCGGCCATGATAGGTTTTTCACTTTTTTTTCTTTTTTTTAAATATATAAAGTTTTTTAAGTCAAAATTCTATAATAACCTTTATAGTTGTGAGATATAAAATACATGTGATTATTGATTTGACACTAATAAATGATTATGTAAATATAATAAAAATAAAAAAATCAAATACTTTATTAAATTAGGTGTAAACTGTCAATTAAAAAATGCATATGAAGCTAATGAAATGAAATGGAGTAAAAAATATTTAAAAAATGTATAGTAAACTTGTGTAGACTTTGTTTTCTTTTTGCCTTGCCAACTCTTAATTTCTAGCCAAATAATCACATTATTATTATTAATAGCAATCAAATATTTTTTAAACCAAATGAAATGGAGCGCCAAATATTAAGCTAATGAAATGAAAATGAGACACCTACTAATTTAACAAAATAAAATGAAGCAGCAATGTAATTTCGGTGCAATTCTTTAAAAAATACAAAAAAAAAATTAAAAACTTATATTCATTATAATTATAATTAACAACCAAATATTCTTAATCCAAAACAAAATAATAAATATGTTTATCATAATCAATAATTTTTATGATTACTTGTTTATACTTGTATTAAACTTTCAAATTAAATTTTGAAAAGTACTCTAACCTGGTGCTAGCAAGTCTTTGATTAAATAATTTGATCCAAGTTCAATTATTGCTAATAGCATGTTCCATACATATTTATTATTATTTTTAAGTAGATAGCATATAGTGGTGGTGGTGGCAGTAGAGGCGGTGGCTAGAGGTGGAGGTGGGCGGTGGTGGTGACATTAGTGGATAAACCCAATGGTGGTGGTGACATTAGTGGATAAACCCAATGGTGGTGGTGACATTAGTGGATAAACCCAATGGATAACCGGTTAAAACCCATAATTATTCATTTTATTAATGGTCTATAATGAGTGTTATCCATTAACACCCAATTGCGTTAACTGGGTGTTGGGTGTTGGGTGTTTATGGATAACACCCAATAAGTCTTTTATAATGACTATATCGTATAACTCAAATGAATTAGATAAAATTTTGTCACCCTTCCACTAAACTTTGTGTGCTTATTTCTACTTTTCAAAAATACGTAAATTCTCTTTTTTATTGAAACTTTATATATTCCAAGATTACCCCTTCTTAAGAGTAGTAATAATAACACTAATAACAAAAAGTAATAATAATAATAATAATAATATAATAATAATAATAATAATAATAATAATAATACTTAAAGTATAATAATAAATAATTATTATTAAATATTAATAATAAAAAAAGGAATAATAATATAAATAGTAATAATAATAGTAATAATAATATTCACAATAATAATAATAATAATCTGAATAATAATAATAATAATAATAATAATCTAGTAAAATTAATCGTAATAATAATAATTAATATTAATATTAATAAAATTACTATCAATATTAATAAAATAATAATAAAAAGTAATACTTCCTCCGTTTTCAAATTATCGTCCACCTTTTCTTTTTCGTCAATTTTTAAATAATTGTCCTATTTCAAAACTTTTCTTTAAAAAAAAACAATTTTACCACTTTACTCTTACTTTTTGGGTTAACTTCACCATTAGTCCCTGTTGGAATATGGTTTTTGATAATTTAGTTATCACCTTGCATATTCTATATATGTTGATTTGCTTGCCCCCATTATAAGTAAGTCATCGCGAGTGGCTAAAAGGTCTGCGTACCGGTTAGCGTGGCAACTCGTGTGATATCACATAGGTTTTAGATTAGGTGCAACCTGATCAAGTCTTACCTTCCTACATGATGATTGAAACAGACCAGCACTTTAGACGCACTCAGCACCGGAAGACTTGCAGCTATGTCAAAAGCCTTCAGTGATAAAGATCAGAACATCTTGAAGACTCACCACCGGCAGACATACTACAAGTTAAACTGTTCGCACCAGCAGACATTAGTTCTCCTGAATCGGAAGACTTGTTTCCACTGGCTCAAAGTATTCCACCGGCAGACCTAAAATCTGCACGTGCTACAGAGAAAAGTCTAGAAGCAGCTCAAATCAAGACAGATATGTTCAAGCCTCAGAAAGCCTGACATACTTAAGGCTACAAGACTTTCTCTCACTTAAGTAGTCTGATAAAGTCAAAAAGCAATTACTTTATTGAACAGACCACGTGACAAGTGCAACAGACATCAGACTTACTCTTCAGAGATTTATCAACACAGTCTGACAGACAACAAGTTCCAAGATCTACAGGACTAAATCTCTGCTCCAAATAGTCAAAGATCTTATGGACAAAGATCTCTATCTGATAGACTTCAACCACTATATCTCTAAACGGATAGAAACTTCAAATCTTCATCTCTCAACGACCATATTGACTCCCGCCTATATAAACCCTCTCTCATACCCAAGACATATAGATCATCGAAAACAACTTACCCCGATGAGATAACAGATGATGAGCAACGAGTAACTCAACTTACTCAAGAGCCTCAAAGAAAAGAGATCTACAACGAGATCGTCTTCACCAACGTATCTCAGATCTCTACACAGATTGCAGCGAACTCATCCAGATCTTAGCAAAACACCTTCGGTGGATTGCTAGAAAGAAAAGCTTGGAAAGAGAAGAGATTGATCAGAAATTTCAATAGACAGAGATCAAGATTCGAAGATTGATGTTAGATTATGTCTGAAGAAAATGAAGAGCTATCTGTAGATATTGCATTCATATCTTCATATTTGTATTCCAATACAAATGCTGTTGATTGTGCAATAATCATTCATCATGGAAGGTCGAGTGCTTTGCACTCAATCGTTCAGATAATTTTTTATTTGAACGACCTTGAAAATCCATTCCTTCTCATAACAGTTTCTCGTTCTGGTCTCCTATTGTCCTTTGCTGCTTAAGGATTCTTGAATGAATAATTAAATAAGGATTGAGGCTTCGGTGAACAAAATCAGAAACTTTACATAGATTATTTAGACTGATGTAATATGTAATTTATCTTTGAATAAATTTATATGTTCTTACAAATACCTTATATCTCAATCCTTATATATCTATGAGTTTTTTACAAATGAATTTTTCTTTAGAAAAGCTATTCTCTAATTGACTTACTTAATCTGCATTTGAAAGAAGTATTAAGCGTACTGTTGTTCTGAACATATATTCATGTACATCCACTTAAGATTTCTCCAAATCATAGCCTCTTTACTTTCCGCTGCCCAAACTCTTTTTAACAGGCTTTTGATTTGACTAGCGGTTCTGGCGAGTTGATACTTACGCTAGAGCAAGCCTACCGATAGCCTCTACCGGCAGACATGCTCAACTCGATAAACTGCAATTGCCACTTAGACTATGCTTTATATATATCCAAAGAAAAGTTTTTAAATTGGCATCATAGGCTATTCACCCCCCCCTCTAACCTATTTGAGCATTATTGTGGACCAACAGTTCCTGTACTTAAGACCTTTCTAGAGATCGTCCCTCGATTCAAAAAATGAAAATTTGGGTCCAAAGTAATCTCTTTTTGCACGATATAGGTCCCTCGGTTGAATGCCGTTAGTTGATCAACCGTTAAGTGGGCATGTGCAAACCAAATGAGAATTTTTAGGGCAAGGAAGTCATTTCATAGAACAATTGTAATTATAGGATTGTTGCCATTCATCTTTTGCACCGAAAAGGGTGTTAATGGGATTATTGTTGTTGTTATAAATGGTAGCGGCCACCGGTGGTGGTGGGTCTCTGCTGCGTATTTTTCCCAAGGTTTTCTTCTTACTCCTAAGACCTTTCCTCCTTCGCCTCTGTTGCCACTTTCCTATTGTTGGCTCTGATTCTGTTACTTTTTTCTATAACTTTTCTTTGATGTTGATGAATACACCATCATTTGGATCTCCATTGAAGTGAAAACCTCTACTTTCCTCTAGATCTCAATCGATCTTGTGAATGGTGGGTGCGCGGTGGTGGGAGATTCTACTCAAAATACTCGCTTTCATTGCTAGAAAAATCTCATCTTGATCTTCTTTATTGAGTAGCTGGGTTTTATTCAATAGTTGGGTTTATCACAAAGCTCTCTTTCAGTTTCTTTATTTTGGTTTTTAATGATTTTTTTTTGTTTCTAATTTTGCATGTCAACTTCAGTAGCATTAATTCTTGTTTCTTGATTTGATGAAACTAATTTATTGTTAAATTTATCCATTGTTTATGAATGATTCACGCAAGAGAAGGGCGTGTAATGGGTCTAATTGTCTCTTTAATTCCATAGAAAGATGACAAAGAGACGGTTAGGTAGATGGACGATTTGAAAGTGAGCTTACATCGTTGAAATTAAATTCAATGGCCAGTAAAAAATCCTAACTCACTGGAACTCCTTCCTTGACCGACAGAGCAAGATTCTGAAAAACGGAGAAATATAAGATGATATTCCTTATTCATTGAGAGAAGATGTTCCTTATCTACCGGTCCTTTATATTATTTTTTTTACCAAAAATGGCCAATGAACAATTGAGATTTCTAGGTTGCATCTGGGGGCAAAAAATAGGTGGTATTTAGTAGCTAGACTTGTTAGTGAGCCTATGGGTAGAAGGTGGGTTATGGATTAAATGTGTAGTTGCAGAAAGAGAGAGGAGAGGAGTAATTTGTAACTCCATGGCTGTTTGATGGTGGTGTCGGAGGTGGATGGAAGACTGGAAGGTCATAGTCATGGTGGAGGTGTGTGGAGGGATTAGAGAGAGGGGTTGGAGTTGGAGGTTGAAGATGAAAAAAAAAACATTACTCCTCAGGAAATGACTTCCTTGCCCTAAAAAATCTCACGTGGTTTGCACATGCCCACTTAACGATTGATCAACTAACAACATCCAACTGAGGGACCTATAGCGTGTAAAAAGAGACTACTTTAGATCCAAAATTTCACTTTTTAAATAGAGGGACGATCTTTAGAAAGGTATTAAGTACATGGATCAATGGTGAAGTTAACTCTTACTTTTTCTACCTACTTTAATTATGATCACATACTCAAGGACATTAAAGTAAACCATATATTTCGTCATTATTTATAATATAGTCAATTGTTTTTTTTAACGGTGTGCCGAGTCAAAATAAACAATATTTTGAAAACAGAGGGAGTAATGATAATAAAATAAATAATAATGATAGTAATTATTATTATTAAAATTAATAATAATAACAAAAGTAATAATATTAAAAAATAATGATAATAGTTATACTAATAATAATGATGTAAATCACATTTTGTAATGAAGGTATTTTATTCTTTATATTTTAATTCAACGCTTTTTCAACTTACTAATCAAACACACACAGACACACTAACTTATGAGAGCTAATAAATACTTTCAATAAACTAAATCAAACAACACCAGTTATTAGTCATCAGTTATAAGTTATAACCAATAAGTCATCAGTTATAACTAATAAATTATCAGCACATATCAATAAGCCAAATCAAACAGACCTTAAATATACTTGTAATACCGTCTTATTTAAGTTTTTACCAATTCAATATTGAAATGTTATAAAGATTGCAAATATGATTATTGGAAGTGAGTTCTTAAAATGAAGCATCTCAGATTAGTACAATTGACTATTTCACTGGAACGAAAGGAGTATATAATAACTTCTTACTTCCATTTCTTCTTTCTTTTTAAAGTTTTTTTATGTTTTTCTTTTGTAAAATTTTTAATCATTAGCATGTTTTATATATAAAAACTAAAAAGGAGCCTTTTTTAATCGTTAAATGACCTTTTATTTAGTCTTTTTATATATTGAATTTCAATGTTTAGTTTGGGATGATTTAATAACTTAATTGATTATAATAAAAATCCAAGAAATTAAGCATGCCAAGTTACGAGGCTTAAAAAATAAAAAATAAATAAAACCTCGTCGCCAAAAAAAAGGCCGAACTGGACCAATTGAACCAGCACTATAGTTAGAGAATAGGGTCGAAAACTGCATGGTTGAATCGTTAAAACTGGGAAAAGCTAGGGTTAAGTTTGAATATTTAGCGACCCGTTTAAACTGGACCGTTTAAAAAACACCTGTTAGAAGCCGAAACCGGCAGGGTTGCCCACACTAACATCTTTACTGAGATTTTTCGAGTCGCCAGTGCAGTTCCTTGTATGAAAGGAGTAATTTTTGTTGTTGTTTATATAGATTATAGAGAAATCTAATCAGACATCCCACTTCACCCTAAAAAATTACTAAAATACCTTGAGTAAAAAATTATTTAACTTATTTTAATATAATAATAATACCTATATTGTGACTATTAGTTAAACAACTGGATCGGTTGAATTAAAGCAAATTATGACGCTTCAATGATTTGTATTTTGAATTTTATTACTGAGGTGATATCGCTATATGACTTTTTTGTTAGATTTGTGTTGATTAATTGCTTTCGAAATTTATATTTAAATATAAAAGTTCTTTAATGTTTTAGGTGTGGTCCGTTAGTGACCCGTTTAAATCGAAAATGACAGGGTTAGGATTAGGTTTTCATTATCGGCGGTCAGTTTAAACTGGACCATTTTAAACCGAAACAGGTTAGAGACTGAAACCAATACGGCTGACCCGTTTAACATCTCAATTGGTTCAATTTCTCAATTTTCAAGAATCAATAAATGGTTATAATCCTAATTCTCTCTTCTGTCTTTTACTACTAAGATATAACAATAGAACTGAACCTTGAACACCTTTTTATTTTAATCGGTTAAGTTGTAACATTACTCTACTATGAATTAGTTTGCAAAAGTGCTCATATTACACTAATTAACAGCATCGCCAATGCAAATATAAAGAAAAAATGAGTGTCAAGTAGGATTTATATCTTGTTTTTTTAAAAATATTTTCAATACAATCGTGGATAAATATTGTGAATAAAACGTGTCAACCAATTATTTTTACATTCTCAATAAAGATGTTAATATTTCACATTTTAGTTGAAGGTGTGAAAATATCTTGGTCAGTATTTTTGTTTTTTTAAATAAACGTAAAATAATAAAGGTATTTACCAAAAATAAAATAAAATAAGAGTATTTGATTGGGAATCCTTCACAAAATTTACAAGACACTTGCTAAAAAACTATTTAACTAAAATTCTCAAATGCATTCCTTCTTTTAACGATTCAATTAAGTCTTTTCTCAATTACTTCAGTCCGGTTTGAATTAATTTTTTTTGTCATTCAATTTAATTCAAAACAAGGTCATCACACATACTAGATTCATTTATATATTTTTATTACAGATATTTAAATTAATTTTATTACAGATATTTTTATTAGGCCAAATTACTTTTTACCCCCCAAAATTTCCACCAAATCCTAGTTTACCACCTAAACTAAGGTTTGTCCCACTTTAGCATTCAAGGTTGCCATTTGTCCCATTTAACCTCCTCACGTTAGTTGCCGTTAGAAACTCGGCGTTAAATCGCACGTGGTCTTCACGTGCGGGGCTCTTTTCGTCTTTTAATAGAACTCTCTCTCACACACACTCGCTGTCTCTTAACCGAAAGCATTTTCGATCAAAGGAGTTTTGCCGGAGATTGTACGAAGAGCGGAACTGCGATAGAGGAATTAAGCCATTCTGACGGCGGGATGGATCAGGGAAAATTATTCGGCGGCGGCCACGGCGGAAACAACGACTTTGGTACAGGTAACTTCGCAGGCGGAAACGCTGATCGGAGCAATCTTGGCGTGTATTTTCAAGAGAAGTTGAAGTCAGACCCTACGAATTCTCTCCTCCTTAGAAACTACGCAAAGTATTTGCACGAGGTAACTCACCTTTAAATTTCTTGCATTACATCCGAATTCGCGAATTAAAATCTACATTCATTTGAATGATTTGATTAATTTATGTATTTTTGATGTTCGAAAAAGGTTGAGGGAGACGCGGTGAAAGCGGAGGAGTATTACGAAAGAGCAATACTAGCGAGTCCGGGAGACGGCGAAGTGCTGTCTTTGTAAAAATTGATTTGGGAGGCTGACAAAGATGAAGTGAGAGCCAAATCGTATTTTGATCGGGCCGTTTCCGCTTCGTCGGACGACTGGTATACAAACGTCACATTCTCAAATTTTACATTTATTTTTTTCCTGCCAAATGCTCCTTGTCTATTTATGTTACTCTAAATGATTCGTAACCGAATTCTCTTTTCAAACTGACCTGAACAGTGTACGAAGTCCAGAGGAGAGAGAAAAAGACAGCGAGGGACAGAGAGTGTGTGTGAGAGAGAGAGAGAGTTCTATTAAAAGACGAAAAGAACCCCGCACGTGAAGACCACATGCGATTTAACGCCGAGTTTCTAATGGCAACTGACGGGAGGAGGTTAAATGGGACAAATGACAACTTTGAATGCTAAAGTGGGACAAACCTTAGTTCAGGTGGTAAACTGGGATTTAGTGGAAATTTTGGGGGGTAAAAAGTAATTTGGCCTTTTTATTACATGTATCTCTAAATATGCTTCTTTTTTTTAATATTTTTGTAGTTATACAACAAAGCTTATTAATTGGCAGAGTTTTAAAATACAATTACCATAATTCGATATGACATTAATTAAAGGTCTGTTATAATTATTAACTCTTGGCTAATAACTTAACCTTTTAAATTTTAAGGGTTAATATCATTTTTGATACCCCAACTTTACTCATTTTTCAGTTTCCATACCTACTGTTTCTAGGCAATCAAAGTTAAGCCAAACTTTTCCAAAATTCATCACTTTTAATCTCAATCGTTAAATGGTCGTGAATTACTAACGACTAACATGCTATCCTAGGTTGGAAACCGGGAACAGGCTTGGTAACAAGTATCACTATCAGCTTCGAGTTCTACCTAGGTTGAAAACGCTAATTCTACAGGCACAGACAGAATCAAGCAGAGACTCGTGAGCCATGTAAACAATGCTTCGTACCCGAAAACAGAAGCAGTAATTTAATTCCAACCCGTTCGAGGGTATCTTAACCCGCAGCAAGTCTCAAGTCTACTACCTCCATCCAAATCGTTTCGGCCGTGCTCGTTCCGATGACATCCGATGGCATCATTGCGCCCAATTGCTCAACGCAAAACCTAATTCACATTCAGATTCTTCCTTTATTGATGATACCCCTCACAGCTCCATCAAGGACCTTCGCGCCAGAAGGGTTTTCTCCTTTGCTTCCAGTAGCCAAGACTGTGGAGGTATTGACGAAATCGACTTAGAAATCGATCTCAAAAACCATCTTTTCACTCCCGAAAAATCTCACTTGGCCGCGATGATATATAGGCTTGGGCGGAGCCTTCACGGAAACAAGACTAGTGCTATCTATTCTTCCTCTGATCGGGCTAGCAGCTTTCCCGGTGACAACCCATTTGACGTGGATTTTGTAATTTGGTAGATTTCAATGGATGGATAGTTCGCCTTTGCACCCACTGCTTCTTCGGCTACTAATCCCACTGGAAAGGAGAAGTTAACCAGCGACTCAATCCTTGATTCCAGTATATTTGTTTGGAAACGAAAGAAATACAAGGTCTAACAGGCTTCCAAGGTGAAAGAGTTCAATAGCTGCTTTTAGCTTTGGCGGCTTCAGCGCTTGCTTTCTCGTTGCGCCTTTCGAGACAGGTTGTAGAGGACTGCTTTTAGGGTGGGCGTAAAGGTCATATTGGGGCTTCTTCTTTTAGTCACGATGATGCTCCTTTAGCTCCACATTATTTGGATCAGGATGGATTGGCCACCAATATGCCTGGAGGATGCGTTCAAATGACACAGGTAGAACTCAAAGCTGATAATGATATGGGCAAAGATGATGTTGATAGAAAAGATGATTCCATTTGCAAGGGCCAAGCGGTAAGAACAATGGGTTTAACGATTGGGATTAAAAGTGATGGATTTTGGATACCTGATAGTGATACCTGTTGTTGCCGGTTTTCAACCTAGGATAGCTGGTTAGTCGTTAGTAATTCACGGCCATTTTAACGATTGGGATTAAAAATGATGGATTTTGGAAATGTTTGGCTTAACTTTGATTGCCTAGGAACAGTGGTTATGGAAACTGAAAAATGAGTAACTTTGGGGTATCAAAAATGATATTAACCCAAATTTTAATATTCAATTCTTCATATGTCTTTAAATGTTATGTAGCACAATGAGTATTAATTTTTTTTTAATACGCATAAACATATGATTGTGTAATCTCTCCATTGATTTACAATAATTATTACTTTATTCATTGTAACATTCTGTTGTTTACCTGACAAGCAATAATCCGATTGGTTACATTATTCGCAAAGCCTCGGCAATAATTTCTGGGATCTATTGATGTTGCGCTCTACTATGCTTAAAAGTCACATTTTAAATGAACTTGTGAATGGTTTGAATTTTGGTTTGATTCCGATCCAAATTTAATGCAAAATTTTAAATATTGATTTGTATAATGATTTAATCACCCCAATTTGAATTCGATAATCTACTTAATTAACGGGTTGAGTATGAATTTAACTACATCTGATTCGTTAAGAACCCGGTCCAATTTAAAAATAACATATATATGATCATACACATATATAATATATACACCAATGTATAGATGTTATCTTTTTTCTTTCTCCTTTCAACGCCTTTTCATATTTCTATTGTTCACGATCCATAAATCTCTATTTCGGATCGCATTAAGTATTTAGCCGGATATGTTTGCTGATAATGGATCAGATTTCAATTGCTATAAAGATCTTCAAGAAATCTTTGATGAAGAGGGACTAAGACCCAATGACAGGGGCAAAAGATATATTTTTTCATCTTCTGGTGGACCAAGACAAATGTATGAAAATTTTCAAGATTTCATGGTTATTATTCGCACATACAAACACCCAAATATTTTCTTAACCATGACAGCCAATTCAGCGTGGCCATAAATTAGTGATGCTCTTCTACCTAATCAAAATGCAGTTGATCGACCAGATCTGGTTGCTCGAGTTTTTGAATTGAAAAGAAGAAAATTGTAAAAGATAAGAGGGTGTTCGGGCGAAAAGAAGTATATGTTTTCACAATTGAATTTCAAAAAAGAGGATTGCCTCATATGCATGTTCAGTTTTTTATGGTAAAACCAGATAAGATTAGAACACCAGAACAAATTGATAGGGTAGTGTCTGCTGAGTTATCTGATCCAATTAGTAAGGCTGCACTTTTCGACACAGTTAAGAGATGCATGATTCATGGACCATACGGGACGAGAAACTCACGTGCACAATGTATGGAGAATAATTATTGTAAAAAATGATACCCAAAACTATGGGCTGACACTATTTCTATTGATGCTGACGGTTATTCAGTCTATCGTCGATGCAATAATGGCTTCGCATTGATTGTCAATGGGAAACACGTTGATCATAGAGATGTTGTACCATATAATCCTTATCTGACGGAGATGTTTGACTACTATATCAATGTGGAGGTTTGTGCTGGAATGAGATGTGTCAAGTACATAAATAAGTATATCTACAAAGGACATGATATAGCAACTATGGTTTTGGGAAGAGGTGATGAGATCCAACGATATCTTGATACGAGGTATATTGGTCCCCCAGAAGCTGCATGGCGGTTATTTGGCAACACTTTACATGAAGAATTCCTTAATGTTGTTAGATTAAATCTCCATTTACCCGGAGAACATAATGTTTCATATGATTCAAGACAGTCATGACAGCAGATAGCTCAACAAATTGAGGAGAAAGTAATAAAATTAATGACTTTTTTTCAATTGTTGTGCCTCCGAAGAAATGGCCTGACGTTTAACGTATCAACAAATCCTCAAGAATTACACGTGATAGAAGACTTTTTGGCAACGACGACATCCTAACCGTCCGAACAACGAGATTTGTAGAATATATTTTGCTAGCCATTCTAGTGGAGAGAAATTTTATCAGCGACTATTACTAATTACTGTGAAAGGGCCAATATCATGAGAAAATTTACGCACATACATTGGTGTTCAATATGATACGTTCAAAAATGCTTGTGTTGCACGCGGTCTTTTAGAAGATAACGAAGAATGGGTGCAATGTTTAGAAGAAACATCAATTATGAAGACCGGATACCAATTACGAAGATTATTTGCGCTTATTCTAACACAATGTTCTCTGATACACCCTGATGAGTTGTGGAATAAGTTTGCAATGAATATATGTGATGATGTTGCATACAAATTGCATACGAACTTTGGAATTCCAAATCAAAATGATGCTCAAGTTATGGATTATGGTTTACATCTCTTGAACGAAATATTACTAGAAACTGGAAAAAATTTACAAGATTTTCCACCGATTCTCCTCCCAATTGAAAGTTGGACACAAGCTGCAGTCCATAACATGCTATTATGGGAACATATATAACTCGAGTATAATGATCGGACAATTGGTGCGGAAGAAAATATCAACTATTTGAATTTTGGTCAACGACACTGTTTCGAAGCTGTTAAGTCTTCAGTGGTTCAAAATCAAGGGAGAACCTTTTTCTTGAATGAGGGTGCTGGAACGGGTAAAATATTTTTATATAATACCATTGTAGGAAAATGTCCAAGCTTTGGTCATATCGTGATTTGTGTTGCATCATCTGGAATTGCATCGTTGTTGTTGGTAGGTGGTAGAACTGTACATTCTATATTTTGTCTACCATTGAATGTGTTGAAAGACACCATATGTTTATTCACTAAACAGTCAATTCATGCCGAATTGTTAAGGGAGGTGAAATTGATAATATGGGATGAGGTCCCTATGCAACATCGACATTGCGTTGAGGCCGTTGATCGCAACCTTCAAGATGTTAGAGAAAACAACAACCCTTTTGGTGGAATTACTGTTGTGCTTGGTGGAGATTTTCACCAAACTTTGCATGTTTTACCGAAAGGATATCATGAGCAAATTGTGGGATCAACTCTTCAAAAATCAACACTTTGAAACAAGACACACATCTTGACTCTATCGGAAAACATGCGATTAAATCGAAATGATTCTGTGAATGTTGAATTTGCTACATATTTGAATGGGGTAATATCAATTTTATACATCTATCATTGAACTTTACATTAATAAACATTTTCTAATTAACATTGATTCAACTTCAATTACTAGGTTGGAACCAATCCAAAGCAACCATCGAATTACCTTCATCAATTCGGAAGTGTAAAGACTTGATTCAACTAATAAGAAAAATGTATCCACAATTGCATAGAATAGGGACTTCTACAACAAAATTCTTAACTGATCGTACTATTCTCCCAGAACGTAATAACAATGTTAATGATATAAATGTTCAAGCATTGAAGATATTCCCTGAAGATGACATTAGTTATTTATCAGCAGACAAAAATACAGATAATGTTATGAGTGATCCGATCATGACAAATCGATACCCAATCGAATAACTAAACTCATTGATTCCGACTGGTTTCCCTCCTTCAGACCTCCAATTAAAAGTTGGTTGTCCTATTATTTTGCTCAGGAATCTTGCCCCAAAGGATGGTCTCTGCAATGGAACAAGACCGAGGGTAGTAAGATGTGCGCATCAGATTATTGAAGCCAAAATATTAATGGGAGATAAAGCTGGAAATTTGGCATTTATACCAATAATTTCTCTTACCCCTTATGCTTTTGAGCTTACCATTCCTATTACAAGACGACAATTTCCAATTAGGTTGACGTTTGCAATGACTATAAATAAATCACAAGGCCAATCGGTTAAATTTGTCGGCATTGATCTTCGGACCCCAGTGTTTACTCAAGGCCAATTATACGTTACACTTTCTTGATGTACTATATTCAGTAATATAACAATCATCAAAAGAAGAAATTTTTACAACAAATATAGTTTAACCTGAAGTTCTTCTATAGTGCTTCTATAACAAGTATAAATCCCTAGAATTTCCAACTATAAAATTAAAATGTTGTCATTTCATACACTTTTACATCAAAATTATTTTTTACGATTATATAGTTTTTATCTAACACATACATGGTTTCAAATAGGTCAATGCAACTTTATTTGAAACTTCACCTGCATCTCCAACTCCCCCTCTACCTAATTGTTATGATTCTGATTATGTAGAGGAATTTGTAAGCACCCAACTCATGTTTAGATAAGTGCTAATAATAACATATGATACAAATTTTACAATTACATAATTTTTATCTTACACATTGCTCCAAAATAGGTCTCAACAACTCCACCTGCAACTCTGACACCCCCTCCACCTGCATCTCAAATTCTACCTCAACATGTGCCTATACTATTGTACGATGATATGTGGGAGGATTCAAGTTTTGTAAATTAGGTGGTACTTTTTTAATATTTTAATTAATTAATCACTTTTATGCATAAAATATAGTTAAATTAATATGTCTAAATCTTCTTTGTCTCACGTGTAGATGGAAATACTAGACAAAGTTATTGCATCTCGCGTTTCAAAACCAAAAATTATTGTGAAACAAGAGCCTCTAGAAGAAGATTAAGTTGTGATATAATTATGGATGTTCAAGGTTTACCTCCGGTTCAAATTTTTTAGTTTTTGTTTGTTGTTAGTGTTTCCTTTTCGAGGCCAGACTCCTACGTCCTCCCTCCTATAAGGGTAAGGCTGGTTGTCCCTTCAAGTTTGTAATTTTATTTTTATTAATAAAATATAGCAGGGTACCGCCCCTGTTTCCCTTTTAAAAAAAGTAAATTTAGATTTTTATTCTATTGTGGATAATCATATTGTTTTAATTTTAACGGAGATATGTTAATTTTAAATTGTTTATTATATAAATTTATTTGAATATTGACATTATCTCATATTGACACCGTCCCATACTGGTGTCGTGTTATATGTACGAGAACAAAATCTAGTATATACTAATGTATAGATGTTATCTTTTTTTCTTTTTCCTTTCGATGCCTTTTCATATTTCTATTGTTCATGATTCATAAATCTCTATTTCGGATCGGATAAAGTATTTAGCCGGATATGTTAGCTGATAACAGATCCGATTTTGATTGAAATACACTTGATCCGTGAGTTTAATGGATTCAATCAAATCTGTGATATAAAGTTTCAGATCGGATTCAGTTATACTTATATATGGTGCATACATATCTATCTATTGATATGCATAATTAAGAAGTATGCCCTCCCTCCTTTTTTTTTTCATATGATATAAATACTCTCTCCATTCGAAAAAAAATACTCCACAATTTGATTTGTTTAGTCAACATAATCAAATGAAAAGAATCAAATATTTAGTTATTGTAAGACCCCGAACCTTCGTATATTTGACTTTCTCATTTTGCGTGTCATTTAACCGTGACCTCGCTTACTTGACTTGAGGAGAGAACCTTGATTTGTGTGGGTAGGCTATCAAGAAGCCAATGCCTTAGTTCCATATGTTCCATAGACTTTAACTAGTTAAAGTTACAAGTCGCAAACCGACGCTGTTCGTACTTGACTCGGTTGAGAGTTTTCTCGCGTAGTTCTTTCGTGTGACCTCGGTTGTACTCTTAGTCATTTCCTTCATTTGTCTTGAGGGTTATTTGAGCCTCATAAGGCCTTATTACACAAGTTTTATGCTTGTTTAAGTTGCATTTACCCAACGTGCGCTTCACCTTCAGTCCTGGACCCATTCGGCTTCGTTTTTGACTTAAACCATCGTTCCAACTCGACAATCGAACATCATGGGAGATGTTCGGCCAGCCAAACCGAACTCCTTGGGGAGTTTTCGGCCATGGCAACCGAACAAGTGGTGAAAAGTTCGGCCCAGACAACCGAACAGTGCTCCCGACATCAGCTTTGTGCTGGTTTGATTTCTGGCGTGAAACTCCTATTCTACCCTTATTTAACCCTTTCCCCTTTACTCATTTGAGGGTATATTAGTCCTTAAACACCCTTATAACCCCAAACACTCCTCCCCTCTCTTCATAAGTGACCGTCTTCAGCCAAGAACGGGAAGGAGAGAGTTTGGGAGATTCAGCGTGCGACTAGTGCGTGTTCCGACGATTCCCGAAGTTCTGGCCATCCGTTTGACGATCCTAGACCACCATCGGGAAGCCCTTTCCGAGTAGATCATTTCACATGGGCTTGTTTTCCTCTTCCTAGTTGTTTGTGGCTCGATAAATGTACGTTACCGAAACCCTAGTTTCTTTTTCTAACTCAATGTTGATATTAGGTTGCTAGAGGCTTTTACTTGTGATTTGTCATTGAAATACGTATCGAAATGAGATGTTATTGATGGATATCAATATTTGATAGTTAGGGCTTTAACCCAAATGATTATGATTGGGTATATCGGAATAGTTGTGGTTTAAGATTGATTGTGGTTGGTTATAGAAACTCGGATAAACTGTGAATCCCGAATTTAGGCCTTGACCTAGAATTTGAGACTTTGTAATTCGACCCAAATGGAGTAAATTAAGTATAGAAGTTGTTATTTTGATCCTTAGGATAAATTCCTATAGTTACTTGTGTTCGTTGAATCTCAACCACGGAACCTTGAGTTTTGGTCGGGTGAGACCGAATTGGTATTAAGGTGGTATTGTGGCTTAGGACTCTATTGGAGGTCCTTGTTGATGTTAAGTACTATATTATCGCTAGTCTTTGGATTGAGTATGTTTGGGTCGCAAATGCGTGACTCGAATGAGAGACACTTGAATTGGTTGGATTATGAATTAGGACTATTGATGCTTGTCGGACTTCACAAAGTCCCTAGACTTTTAAGAATGTATTTATGCTTGTATAAAACCTAAGGAAATGAGATTGTTGTTGTTGGGTTACCGACTCACTAGAGTCGCCTTGCGATTATTTAGGGAAACCCGAGATAATGAATTTGAGAACTATCGCATGAGATGTATTGGATCGAAGTTACTTTAGTACTCTCTATATAGATTCTATTTGTTTATGTCGCAAGGATAACTAAGTTGTTATCTAGGACTCGTCGTTATGGTTTGACCTTAATATTGTCTTCCCTCTTGTGTTGCTTAAGTCTTTGATTATTACGGACTTTTAGGTTATAGAATAAAATGTTATTCTAGGAAGAGTTAAGTGAATGGCTTCGTGATCCTCGACTAACGGAGTAGTCTTGGATAGTACATGATGTACTGATGGTTAATTTACGACTTAGCTTGAATACTGTTTATATTTGTTATTGCGATTAAAAGCATGATTTTTACCTTGTCAAGAATTGGTTCTTCTATGTGATTTAACGATATGACTTAAGGAACATATTGTGTTTCTCGCTTTCATGAATATACTTCTAATGAATTATCAACACGCATTGTTTTATGGATTCCATTAATTTGTGGAATTACAAACTTGTATTGATCTAAGACTTGAATTGACATTTATCAACTGATGCTTCTCGCTCGTACATGACTTAGTGATTGTGATCTAGGGTTCTTAAGTGGAACAAGAACCTAGTTATTGTCTCAACGAGAACATAGAAAAGAGTCTTCGAACACATATAGTGTTCAAACTCTATTTGATGGAAATATATAAATGACTCGACGGAGTCGATACTAGTGAGCCATTGAACAATACCGGCTCAATGATCAATCCCTGCGGCGTTTGAGATTTGTAACTAGAATACTAGTTTTGATATTCTTGACTTGGATTGATGTTCATGCTTGCAATGTAACTAAAATACTAGTTTAAATATTCTTGATCAGATTCATGTTCCTGATCAACTGTTAATGGTAGAGTATTATATGCCTACTTGACTTGATTGAGTTCGCTACTTTCGAGCTCAATCCCTACTTGGATTATTGATTGAGTAAACATCTACTTGTTGGACGGGTTCGCTCTTGTCGAGCTCGATCCTTATATGTGATTTCTAGTGGCAAGTAAACATCTACTTGGCATACATTAAGTCCAGCTGGCATACGTGAATTGTACCATGGGTAAACGACGCATCACCGTCACAAATTGTGAGATTTGTGGTAGTGATGGGTCGCGGCACCCGAATACCGCACACACCCTTCACTACTGATCACAGTGGGGAAGAGTACCTTGTCGTAACCAAAGGGCGCTTGGAACAATACTACCGTGGTCCATGTATCAAGCACGTGCATGTGACAAATTCACTACCGATAACATTTGTATTGCAGGAGCTACGACGCGGCACCGGTTCCATAACATATCCTCCTTATATGTGATTTACATTCTAGCACTTATGTGAAACAATGTGCTACCATGGTTATGTGAACTAAATGTTATTGAATGAATGTCTTGATTGCTTGATCGCTTGATTTCTTGATTGCTTGAAATATTTGGTGTGTTTATGTGTAGCATACATACTTATACTTGATAGTCCAATGAAAGAAAACTGGATTTGTATATATAAAGTTATACATGCTTCTACCTAATCATTATGTGGAAGACTTGGGATGTTTATGTTTAGACATACGCCCATATTTATACGATGATTATTGTGACTTGCCTCCTGACTTGCTTGATTGTTTGTGGACAGAGGATTCACCCTGGTTGATCTTGGTAGTCTAGTAAAGGAACGGTTTCTGTTCAGTACAGCTCGATTTACTGGATCTTCGTCGTTGTAACATGATATAATTTCTTCTTATGGCAGTATTTCATTTACAATATATTGTTTAGTAATAGCGTACTGGGTCATTATGACTCATCCCGTACACTGTTTTCTAGTCGCAGTTTTGATAGCCGTGTTGAGGCCGAGTAGATCGTGACTGTAGCAGTGAGCAGCTGATCGATAGCTCGAGCTTAGTTCGTGAGTTCATGTGTTCGTGTTTGTAGCAGTCGACTTTCCCGAGTAGTAGCTTGTGGAGTCTTGTCCCTATTTATCATCGTCATTATATGATGTATATTTCTATTCTTGTGAGATCGACACTTGATAAACTTGTTTAGACTTTACAATCGGGTAGAATACTTTGGGTATTTGTATTGTTTTCTCCTTGGGCCGACGTGTTGTGTCGTGCCGATGGTTTGTTCCGCGTCTGCAATGTTGCGGCACGCGAGTTTTGCTTTCCTCTTCGAGAGATTAATGTCACTATTGGTTTCTTGACCTTGTTTCGAGCTTTGACAGCTTGAGACTTCTTTTCCCTATCGCTTCCGCATATCTGATTTTTGTAAACCCGTATTTTTGTTCGACTACACTGCCTTTAATTGAGCTTGTTAGCTCAACTGTTCGACTCGCACTATTGTTTGCAAGTGCTTGTCCTCTTCTTGACTTGTCCTAGCGGCACGATCTTGGGATTCCGTACTGTAATTCGGGTCGGGTCGTCACAGTTATCTTATGGCTCGTTTGGTAAAGTGTTTTGAAAACACAACATTTTCAAAACGTAATTTTGTTTCTTATAAATACGTTTGGAAAACTATTTTAAAACGCTATTTTTATTAATAGAGTAGTTGTAAACGGAACATATTTTTAAAACACTCTAAATTGCAGGGTTTTAAAACGCTGCATTAAAACACTTTAAAAGAGAAAACACTACATTTTTTATTAGTGTTTTGGTCAAAACACTCCACCAAACAAGTACTTAATAACATTATAAAAATTGTTATCGATAGTATTCATAGAGTTTGCATCAATTATTGATATTCAAAACCTAAGACATGATAAATGTATGTTAATTAGTGGTTTATTTTGCAATAGGTTGACTTTTACAAAAGGAAATTAGGAAAATAATTGACCAAGGGAGGATGACTCTCTTTTTAATGACGAACTAAAGAGGAATGAGAGACTACTTTTTTTGGGATTAGTGGAGTATAAACTTATATCTAAATTTGTTGCAAATATCTTTTATTGATTCATTAGATTTTATGTTCGTATCTATGACACGACGTCAGTACGGACTTCATCAAAGTATGAGGCAAACAGTATTCGAATAAATCAATATATGTTTAATTTTTGAAAATAAACTCTTTAAGTGAAACATTTTAAAAGGAAATAGTTGACTCTTTGCACTGAACAGATGGAGTATTTAGTAATTTTCTAGTCCTCAATTTTTTTTCCTGTTACACTTTTAATGGCATGTTATTGAAAAGTACATATATTTCTCTCAATATCTTAATGAAAACGGTCTAAAACTAACCACTATCACATGATATAACTAATGCACGGTTTGCACACTCCACTTTCGACGGAATTTAGAAACCAAAATTTATTATATTTACAAATCTTATCTACCGCCAATCTCTACTTGCGGATATGCGAATTTGGGGATAGAGGTCTATAAAAGATGAAATTCAAAGTAAATTGGTAATGTTCGATGTGGACCCAACTGGAATGAAAGAAAGGAAGTTAATAAGTTTATAAGTTTTCTATCTCCCCTACCCCAGCAAAATCAATATGAGCAGAAGACAGAAGACATCTTGAAAACACAAATAAATCCAAACAGAAGCTTAAAGAAAGGTAAAAGAAGATAAGGAAGAAGAAGAAGATTAGGACTGGCAGAAGAATGGAAGAATCCACTTGATTTTAAGCAAGAACCGAATTACATGAACTTATATTCAAACATGAAACAGGTACATCACTCCTAAATAATTGGACACTATCACGATGATGTGATCTTATTAATTATACTTATAAATTATAATGTCAATTTCATCCTTACCAACATGAGCAATACCAATTGACAACAAAAAATCGAGAGAGGAGTGGAAGCTGGAAGATTACCTCTGCAGGTTTACTTGGGAGCGATCGATGAACATGAAAGAGGAGGGGCTCAAAAAACTGACGCGTTGAAGGGGGTGTATGTGGGAGGGCGGCATCAGGGAGAAGAAATGGAGAGGAAGAAAGGGTTTAAGGGAGGGACGTGGGTTTCAGAATAGCTAACCGCTTCACACGCTCGAGGAGACTGTGATTTAATCCTAACCAGTATTTGTCTTTTGTAAAAGTAGATCATGACGAGTAGTTAGCTTTTCAGAATGTGAGTGTACGAGATTGAGCTATATTGTAATATAGATTTTTATTTCATAACATAAAGTACGAATTTTTCTTGCATTTACAAATTTAATTTGGAAATAACACTATTTGCAATAAAATCTAAGAGTATATAATTCTTTAAGAGAAGTTAATTATTCTCCGTCACGAAAAGAGTCATCTAGTTTTCTTATAATATCCTAAATTTAAGAAAATATTTTTCAGCTGGTTATCTTTAACACCTTTTAAAATTATGTGGTGAAAATCAAACATCTTTTTTTAGTGAGTAAAAATTTGTAGATTTTTTACACAAGCAATCCTTGGAGCATTTGATTATGACGTGTTTTAATTACAATCTTTATCTTGATTTTTTTGAATTCGGTTAGTCATGTATCATGTTCCATATGTCGCTTATGTAAAATTAAATACTTTTAAATTTTAAAAAGATACTTAATTAGAAATAAAAGCATTTAAACAAATAAGAGAGCCGCCCAGTGAGAGTTGGCAATGAGTTGGGCCAGCCCAACCCGATTTAAGTCTGGTGGGCCAAAGTTTTTTTTTTGGGCTAGATTTGATTGGCCCGAAATTCGATCGGCTATGAAAAGCAAGCCCATCACAACCTTATATCGGGCTCGTGGGCCATTAGGCTTTTCTACACGAAATGTAATCAACCATAAAATTATAAAAATCTACAAGTCAAAATCCAAAAACATGTAATGAAAAGCCCAAGGTAGCACCCAAAAAAATACAATTCAGACTAGGCTGGATGACGAAAAATACACAAAAATAATCAATTTAACACTAGGAGTAGACTTTAGGCAGTAGGAATTAATAATAATGTAGCAATCATCATACATATTTTGAACAAAAAAGAAAGGAACTAGCGGACTATTGAGTCTTCACTCTTCATGCTTCGCTCTTCACTCATCAATACTAACAACATTAGAAGCTTCCATAGACAAATGTAACTTCTTCACTTTTTGTACATCTGACTCTGTAAGAAAGTAAAGTGACTTGGCTGGGCGCCCAAAAAAGTCAAAAAAAATTATCCGACCTCATCGGCCCACTGGACTGAACCAAAAAGGTTCTCTTTTTTTGGATCTCCAAAATTTAATGCCCCAACCCATCAAAATGTAGGATTTGGCTAGGCCGGCCCATTAGGTTAGACTGCTTTTGACAGCTCTACCCAGTATCACTCGTAATTTTTTAAAAAATAGTTTTAATTTATTATAATAAAAGTGGCAGTTTCTATTTATAGATCTCATCTTTTTTTTTCTCTTTCTTCAAATTATTATAAATTTTGATTCCTTCAAAACAAAAAAATTTGTTATATTTACCACTATTGTAACCATTATTGTTAAAACATGTCATCTTAAAGGCAAAATTGAAAGATTGTTTAAAGTAAATTAAATTTTGATTTTGCAATAAGTTTCGATTACGCAAAGCCTAAAATGTCAATCTCATATTGTTATGGATTTTAAAGTAAAATAAGTTGACAAGAATATATTTATACATTTCAAGGATTTTGAATACACTCAAATTGTTAGTATTCTCGGCCCATATTTCACAATATCATGTTGGACCTTTTATATTCCATCACATCTATATAAAAAGTTCGTGGATGTTCTTTGTGGATGTTCAACCAATTTTCTGCAAAGTAAAAAAAATAATCCGTCATGAAATAAATTTTAGACATTTTGAACCCAAATTTTTTACTGCAATTATTATGACTTTAAACCATCCGTCTTAAGAGACATCCACAAACAAAGATCTGACTGGATTCTCAAACTCAGAGTTGCAAGGAAATAGTTAGTCTCAACTGAAATCTCTCTATATATACCGACAACCGTGATTTTTTCGCCTAAAACTGATTTTCATAAATGGAAATATTGGAAGCTGAAACACTTTGTTTCATTTTATTTTTTAGTTTTTATATTAAACATTTAATATTATTGGATAAGTTGACAAGAATATATTTATGCATTTCTCGGAACTTTGAATACACCCAAACTGTTGGTATTCTTAACACAATTCACAATATCATTCTGAACCTTTTATTTTCCATCACATCTATATAGAAGTCTGTAAAAGTTCTTTGCGGATGTTAAACCAATTTTCTACAAAGTAAAAAAAAATTCATCATGAAATAAGCTTTACACATTTTGAACAAAAAAATTTACTGCAACTATTATGGCTTTCAAACCATCCGTCCTAAGAGACATCCACAAACAAAAATCCGATCGGATTCTCAAAGTCAGAGTTGCAAGGAAATAGTTAGTCCCAACTGAAATAAACAATGAAGTAGTTGTCATAGTTGAACCATAAATTTATATATTTTTGATAAGTATGAATAATAGTTAAATAAAAAATATTAAGAAATGTAACAGATAAATTTATAAGTTCAAATAAATTCAAATCTAAATTTTTTAGCTTTGTATTCTTTTCAAAATAACCTTGAGAAATATATTTAAAAATTTAGAATATAACAAATATCGGACAATAAAATAAAATACTTTCTATGTTTTCAAAATATTGTCCTATTTGACCCGACACATGACACACCGTTTAATAAAAAATAGCTGATTGTATTATAAATATTGGTGAAATGTGTAATTTCCTTTAATACCCTTGAGCATGTGATTATAACTAAAGTAGGTAGAAAAAGTAAGAGTAAAGTTGTAATTGTGTTTTCCTAAAAAAGAAAGTTTTGAAATATGACAATTATTTTAGAACGGACGAAAAAGGAAGGTGAAAGTGTCAATAGTAGTTAGGATTCCAAAGAAACTGTCAATGCAGCTTGTGATGCAACTGTATCCGAAGGTACATTGATTAGAAGGTAAACAAGTAAACATGGAAGTCTTTAAACAATTAAAGCAATAATAAACACAAAATTTTATCAAACAATCTACAAGAAATGCTTACAGATCCAACCTTATGGCAAAAAAAAAAATTTCACTAAAAAGATTATGAGTTTTACAAACCAAAACGTAAGATCAACAAAATACCAAAACCTCTCATAAGGCAATGAGTCTGGAGAGGAAAACCCAAAAAAAACAGAGTATAAAAAACGTGAGATTAAAAAATAAGCTTCCTAACAACTAGGAAAACAAACAACAAAAAGCAGCCAATGCAGCTCGTGATGTTACTGCATTCGAAGCTGCATCCAAAATCTAGACAGCTCTCAGCTTTTTCTCTCTATGTATTTATGCGTATGTCTTCGTGTATGGATAGCCTCTCCTGTATATATACTCGAACAAAGAGATCTACACACATAAGAAATTCAACAACTATAAGGAAACATAAAAGATTAGGAAATAAAAGATTAGTTCTAGTTTCCTAATTGAATTCAAGGATCTACAAAAGATATTGTCCAACTTAACTATGGGCTCTTGAGAGCTATAGAAATTATTTAATTATGATATTACTTACTATTGCTTTAGGACCAATAAATGTATTAAATATGGTAACTATTTAATATAACTTTTGGATCAAAAAATGACACAACAATAACTTTAATGGAGAAAAATAGGCCAACCCTATTTTACCCTTATAGAAAGGATGATGATAATTTGAAAATGAATGGAGTATTTATCTTTAAACAATGTTTTGACTAAATACTTGACTTTATTTATAAATTGAAGTCTCAAATTATTATATTTGTATTTTTTTTCAAAAAAAACTTTAAAAGTTGTACAACGAAATTGAAGATAAAATAAAATGATAGAGGCTCAATTTAAGCTCAATGAAAAATTAAAAGGATTTGAATAATCTGAGGGAGAGAGATCGTTAGAATTTCTTACCGAATATTGAGTGGATGAAATTTTGAAGTGAATTAATTGAATTCACAAATGAAGGATTCTAGATAAAGGGTTCTAAATGAAGAGTTGTATTTGTTAGACGACGGATGTTAAATTTGGTTAGGTATTGAGATGATGTATTGCTTATATTAAGAGTAGTTCTCCCGTAAGACTGTCTTATTAATCTTAATTCGTAAAACGGAGTTCCACTGTCTCACAAAGCAACCCACCAACACACAGTGGGTCGGATCAAGAAGATTTACCTTACATAAAATACACATGATACTGTATTTCCTAAGTTTTTGTCTGATATTAATAGGTTAAAATAAGCAACTTACATGACATGAGGCTTAAGGGTAGATGTAAGATTTTAATGAGCTGGAATATTATCAAAATCTCAACTCTGCCTTCAATAGACTTATCTGAACTAATTCAAGGATTATACAATTTTAAAAAAAATGTATGAAAATTTGGCATGCTCTTCACCATTGTTATCGTTGAATTGTGTTTTATTACACTTTTTTTCTTTTTCTTTTACTAACTAGCGCAACGCCTGATAAAAAAATAATTCAAAAAAATTAATAATTTCTAATTAATCAAAATGCGAATGACTCCAATTGTATATATAAAATGAAAATGTGAACTAATTAAAGTATAATTTTATTTTAGTCAATTTCTAAAGTTTATGAATTGCGTTGCAGTTTGTTTTCACAAGTTAAACATGAAATTTCAAAAAAAAAAAAAACACTGGTTAAGTATGAAATTTTGATCGGTTAGTCTCTGGAACCAACTATTTTCAGATTTGCTACACTTTGGATAGTCTCAACCAAAGCATTTGTCTCATTGAATTGTTCGAAAAATGTATTTTGTGCATCGATAATTTTGTTGAAATCTTTTGAAAGAGATGTATTAAAGTTTTTTGAATTATTTAGTTCATATGAAAATAATAGTATGACTGGATGATTTTTTGGTGTTTGTTTATTTAATTTAATAATCTTATATAAAATATGTTGCAAAAAATGTTGCTTCCCAGTAATATAATATTTGAGGTTCTAATAAAAATGTGTTGCATCTTACTTCAGTTATTTCTTTATCGGATATCACGAAGGTAAAATATATTACTCCCTCCATTCATAAATTATTGTCCTAGTTGACCCGACACACAGATTAAGAAAAAACAATTGACTTGATTATCTATATTGGTTTAATGTGTAGTTTTTTTCAAAGTCCATGTACATGTGGTCTATAATTAAAGTAGGGTGAAAAAGTAAGGGTAAATTGGCAAACGTGATGTTCTAAAAATGTAAGTTTCAAATTGGATAATTATTTTAGGACAGAGAAAAAAGGAAAGGAGGACGATAATTTAGGGATGGATGAAGTATATATATATAATATTACATATTTTCCAACTGCTACATAAGTAAACAATACAGGGAAGAGCAATTTCTATACATACTCACCTTTCACAAGTTTATCTTACAAATTGTTTATTCAACAAATCATGGAGAATGTTCAATCCTACTGCCATTTCAAACAATAAAAAGTATTTAAATAGATCTCTCACTTACTCAATGTAAAGTTTTGCTATAAATTTTGGAATATTTCTTTATATACAACATTATCATTGAACATGTGCGATTATTATAATTATCACTATCACATAACAAAATCCGAAGACCATTAGAATCAGTAACTCTAGACAAAGCGACATACAACCTAGACAACCTAGACGACATAACCTTAAGCCATCAGACAAAATGATCATGTCAATTTTTTCAAACACTAGTTATATTATGATCACATGATCTTGATGAAACTTATTGTGAATTTATTAGACTTATATGCCACACCCATCGAATGTCATCTTGATATGATCTAATGACAATTCTGATGATTCATCATGAATTTTTGGAATGTCACTCACGAATCTCCATTTGAAAGAACTCGACATAGTTTTTTGTTAACATGATCACAAATCGTACTATCTATGAACACATTACAAAGTTTTGAAACTTATAAAAAACATGTGACTACAAGCTCTTGGCAATGAAAAACGTGTTCTCGTGTTGAAGACATTTTCTGAGTGGATTTTAAATATCAGCGACAATACATATGGTGATTAAAAATAATGGTGTTGCAATAATAGAAGTCCCAGATGATATTTTGGTTATTGCATTAGATAATTTGATCGAGTAAATTGTTGAAAGTACATATCCGTCAATTTTGGAGTCTTTTGATGACGTGTCATATTTGCAAGGAAGAGCTATACTTGCTCCGACACTTGATATTGTTGATACCATAAATGAGTACATGCTTTATGACAATGATACAGAAAGAAGAACTTATTTGAGTTCAGATTCTATGTTCTGTGCAAGAACAAAACATGTTTGTTTGAAGACATTCATTTTACGAAGTTTTTGAATAGTATAAAGTGTTCAAAATTGTCCAACCATAAATTAACACTTAAGGTTGATGTTTCGGTGGTGTTGTTGAGAAACATTGATCATATTATAGGATTATGCAAAGAAACAAAACTAATCATTATCAAGTTTGAGAATCACGTTGCTGAAGCTAAAATTTTTAATAAAAGCAATGATGAAGACAAAATGTTTATTCAAAAAAAATTATTGTCTCAATTAGATGTGAGGTTGTCTTTCAAATTCTATTGATAATATTGTATGTCATGACAGTTAACAAAAATTAAGGTGAATCACTTTTACATGTAGGGTAACAAACCGTTTTGACTTGATGATATTAATATCTGATGAAGATGATGTTATGTATAAGAAAATTTTCAAAATCTATAATATTACCAATAAAATGATATATTTATATTTAAGTAGTTGTGTCTAATATTACTTTTCTTAATTTATTTTTTCGTTTTATTGAATATTATTTAATTAAAAAATATATTTATGGTACGGTGTAAAACTAGTTGCGTATAAAAGAAAATGTTGATGGAAACTAAATGTACAACGCGCGTGTAATGGGGTTTGGAGACACGAACTGAGGATGGTGGCACAATGCGGGACGTGTGACTTTGTGTCAGGGGGGACCCATATACTTTGGTTTCGTATTTGATGTGATGTTATATCATGGGTACACTAATTCTTACAGTGACATATTTTTAGCGGGACCCACATTTGGTGGGACATGCTTTAACTAATAACAAGCTTTTACAAGAGTGTGGTCTGTGAACCAAGAATTTAATGGGTGCCTAACTGTACGAATCAGTTCGGCTTCCTCATTTTAGGGGTGTGCTTGGCCCAGTTTGATCTAATATTTTAGAAAAAAAAAAAAGAAAATGGTTCTCAAAAAATTTAAAATCGGAATCAACTCAATATATATGAAAACCAAATCATTAGTTTGGTCCAAAATTAATCAAAGATATATGAAAATCAGAACCATACCAATACTATGATTTTTTACTTTTTAACTGTTTAATACAAATACATAATAAAAATTTTAAGACTAAAACTTCATAAAAAAATTAAAAAACTTTCGATAAAAGTACATTCAACAATTAAAAATGTCGAACTCATAAACTCATAGCATAACAAACCGATGGAAACAAAATAATAAAAGAGTACCAATTAAAAAGTAGAACAAAAAAATTATTAGGAATTAATATATATATATATATATATATATATATAATAATAATAATAAAAAACATATTGGGTTGGTTCGGTCCGGTTCCGTGTTTTTTTAGTTCGAGAACCGAGACCAACCCAAATGTCAAATTTTATGAAAATTCAGATCTAGGACCAAACCAAAGTATTTGTTCGATCCAGTTTTGATTGGTTTGGTCCAGTTTTATTGGTTCGGTCCGGTTCCGAAAAAATTATGCACACGCCTACCTCTTCCCCTTATATTCCATCTCACCTTCTCACCCCAAATTATTGTTTAATTTTTTATTTTTATTTGTTTCAAAATAATTATCTTATTTGAAACTTTACTTATTAAGACAATATTTTTATTATTTTATCCTTATTTTTTTATCAAATTAATATTAATAATATAGTTAAATATATTTTTGTAAACCATGTACCAAATAATTTAGGGATGGATGAAATAGTAATTTTCTTCGTAATTTGTGAATATTTTTATCCCAAAATAATTATTCTCAATCTAGACTTTCTTTTATTGGAAAAACATTTTTACAATTTTTCTTTATTTTTTTTCTTACTTTAATTACAACCATATGTATCACAATTTTAAAAAAATTACAATACACATTTTATTAAAATTTATAATAAAGTTACTTTAATTTTCTCGTTTGTGAATCTTATGTTATTATTTCTTCCTATATGTTGGTATTTTTTTCATTAAATTATTACAAATAAAAATATATAAACTACCGAAAAGAAAAACTATCTCATGGGCCCACATGTATATATACATATAAATACATAGAATTGTGTGCATGCGGCCAATCACGAACAAATGGAGCACAACATCTATCTAACACCCCGGCTTCAAAATCCGGTTCGTGGCGTCAGCCGTGTAGGTCATTTATTGATCTAACACTGGGTCATTAAGTCTATTATAAATCGACTTATAAGTAGGCCTCTCAATGGATCGGATTTTGGTCCAAATCCGATCCGAAATTTCGGATATGGATTTGTATAATGGTCCAATAACCCGAATCCGAATCCGAATCCGATAATTTATTTATTAACGGATCGGATATGGATTTAGCTATATCCGATCCGTTAAGGATCCGATCCGATCCGAAAATAACATATTTCTTATTATACATATACATAATATACACAATTATATATGCATGTTGTCTTTTGATCTTCCTCCCTTTCATATTCTAATTGTTTTTTATTCATATATTTATATTTCGGATCGGATCAGATATTTAATCGGATATGTTAACGGGTAACGGATTCGGATATAGATTGACATACACTTGATCCGTCGGATTATCGGATCGGATCGGATCTGTGATATATGATTTCGGATCGGATTCGGATTTACCTATATCCGATACATATCCGATCCATTGACAGGCCTACTTATAAGTTCATAGGAGATGTTGGTAACTATAAATAATACTCCCTCCGTCCCTAAATTATTGTCCTGGTTGATCCGACACATAGATTAAGAAAAAACAATTGACTTGATTATTTATATTGGTTTAATGTGTAGTTTTCTTTAAAGCCCATGTGTATGTGGCCCATAATTAAAGTAAGGTGAAAAAGTAAGGGTAAAGTGGTAAAAGTGATGTTCTAAAAAGGTAAGTTTCAAAATGGACAATTATTTTGGGACGGACGAAAAAAGAAAGTAGGACGATAATTTAGGGACGGAGGGAGTATGCGATTATTTTATAAAACACATTTAAATATTACATCTACCCAATATTGAATTAAAGGTATTATACTATATATTGTAATATCTCAATTTCACATTGGGTAGATGTGAGACTTGTGTTTGATTTATAAGATAGTCATGTGCTATTACTGGGCATCAACATTATCCATGGATTTTTGGGTAGGCTTGTGATGGGCCTGATGACCCAAGGTGCTGTGTGCTCAGTGGACCAGTATGTGGGTTACACGTAGTGGACCGAGCTCTTGGGCTCGGGTCCTTACAAATGGTATCAGAACGGGCCCCGGCCGAAAATGTGGGAACAAAGTGCTGTACGGGCCAAAGTGTTACACCGCAGAAGGTGGGAGCCACCTCTTGATCCCCGTACGAGTCACCTCTTGAATCCTGCATCGCCCAGGGTACGATTCGGCCTTGACGAGGACGTCAAGGATTTGAGTGGAGGAGATTGTAATACCCCAATCCCACATAGGGTAGATGTGGGACTTGTGTTTGATTTATAAGAAAGTTATATGCTACTACTGGGCACCAACATCATCCATGGACTTTTTGGTCAGCTTGTAGTGGGCCTGATGACCCAAGGTCCTGCATGCTCAATGAGCCAATGTGTGGGCTACGCGTAGCGCACCGAGCTCTCGAGCTCGGGTCGTTACACAAACATTGGCCAAATACCAATGTCGTGGAAACCAATTTCCAACAATATTTAGTGGATCAATGTGTAAGTTATGCGTATGGATTGGGCTTTTTAAAGTTATGCATATGGATTGGGCTTTTTACTTCGAAGCATTACGTACGGTAGAACAGGTCCTGAACGAATATGTGTTAAACATATTGCCAGTGGTAATGATTATTTGAGATGAAATTATTGGTATTTTAAACTTTAAATCAACAATATTGCATGTCGGGCGGTAATTAGTTAGTTAATGAGCTCCAAAAATAAGTACTAATTCCTTCCTTAAAGTAGAGTAGGGTTTGTCATTGGTCATTTACAATCACTAGACACCAACGTATCTGTCTACTTTTGTGTGGGGCTTTCAAGCTTATAATGCTAAATAAAAAGAAATTCCATAAAAGGGAATGCCTCTTTTCTTTGAAACATTCAAAAACAGAAAATGTCACTTTACTTTAGGGAAGGAATAAGTACTTCTTTTTGGAGCTCATTGACTAACTAATTACCGTCTCACACGCATTATTGTTGTTTAAAAGTTTAAATAACTGATCATTTCATCCAAAAAAAAAAATGTACATATAACAGAAAATACCCTAGCTAGTTTATGAGTTTCATACAGACGGACATCTCTGACACAACAACAATAAAGTGCATTTGTTTTCAATATTCATTTATGGTTGCAAAGAAATGATCACCACCTTATGAACCCATTATGGGTGATCATCGTCCCGGTCTAATTTTTACCTAAAAAACGAAGAATCAAAATCAGATCAATACTCTGATTTTCTTTTAAAAAAATCATAAAATGACCAATCTAAAATGTGTGAAATTCAATACTTTTGTTCGATCCAAAATCAAAACCAGACCAATATTTTGAAAACCGGGTTTGTACTTCTACTGCAACTATAGTGGTACCTACTAATTTAATTATCGGTAGAGATACCAAAAAAATATCCAACTTTTTATATCATAACTAATTTTTTTAACCCGTGTGTTAAACGCATGTCAATTAAATCATACATAAATCAAAATAAGGATGATCAGTTTATTAACAATTACCACAAAAAATATCACTAATCATTATAGATTCTAAAAAATTTTCTTATACACAACATTTGTTGTCTTATTAGTTAATTTTTCATCTTCACCGTATATCAATATCTTCAAATCAAAATAATTTGTTACTCTAGAAACTACGACTTATAACTATTCATGGCTAAATACTGATTTTTTTTAAAAAGACATACGTGCAATTATTGACATTAACACCTGTTAATTGTCATTGCATATGATATTAGCAATGAAAATTGTCTCTCTGGAACTTGAAAGACAGTCTTACATTCAGGGGCTGGCCCTATAAAATATGAGGCCCAAGACCGATTAAATCGAACGGGGCCTTTGTTTGTAACATTTTTTTTTCTATTTTTAAAAAAATTAAAGAAACAAATATAGAATATATAAAAAAAATTCATTACAAAGTTATGAGAATAACACACGAAAAAAAAAATTCAAGTTTCATTATCACTCAAAAAACAAACAAACAACTTTTTTAGTTACCAAGTACATTTTCTTTATTTTAGTATATAGTATACATTGTTGTTTTATAATTAGACTTGCACAGATAAAAAAATGTTATACTTAAAAAACTCCATTATTTGGGTCTAAGTTGGTAAAAATACAAGTTTTGAGTCTTAATTTACAAATATAATAGTTATAATTATTATAATTTTGTAGATTAGGGCTTATTATTATTATTATTAATACGAAGGGTAATTTTCAAATTTGGGCCCCAAAAAATTGGGTATTTTTTGGGGGACCAAGGCTATGGTCTTCACATGTCTTGCAGCTGGGGTGGCCATGCTTGCATCATATAAAGTTAATGACAATCTTGAGATAAAAACATTTTCTCCAACATTGCTTCGTTTAAAAATTTTTGGTTCAACTTTCAACAATGTGATCTCTAAAATTTATGATGATTAGTCTTGTTCCATTGTACAACCCCGCAGCATGGTTAATGTTTCTCAATAGCATTACCGGAACACTAATTTTAAGTGTCAATTCATGGTCTGACAACCCCAAACACTTTATACAATTCAAAAACTTTGTAAGATTAATGTTTTCGAACAAACTTGAATTTTTTCCGCCTTACAAATAAAATCCGAACTCAAATAATTTCTTCCTTTTGAGTGATTACTTTTATTAAATTATATTTGTATTTTTTGAATAAATATATTTCTGAGAAGAAAATAAACTAAAATCAAAATAACGAAATTATTTTTACCGTAAACTATTATTTTTGTTTTGTGAAGTATTTTGATTTTAATAACTTCCATTATTTTTTTTTGTTTTATTGAACTTCATAACTATTATTTTGTTTTATTTTTAAGAATTAGTTTTACTAAAAAATGTTGTTCCATATTTTTTTTATTATTTTGCTAACCTCAGTTTAAATTGTTTTGTTTTACTGACTTTGTAACTATTATTTTTGTTCCATCAAATATTTTTATTTCACTAACGTATTTTTGTTTTACATAACTATTTTTAAAATTGTTTTAAACTTTTGTTCCATAAATTATTTTTATAATTTTACTAACTTTAGTTTAAATTATTTTTATTTTATTGACTCCGTAACTATTATGTTTGTTCCATCAAATATTTCTATTTAGCTAATGTATTTTTGTTTTACATAGCTATTTTTAAGAATTTGTTTTAAACTTTTGTTCCATAAATTATTTATATTATTTTAGTAACCTCAGTTTAAATTGTTTTTGTTTTTATTGACTTTTTAACTATTATTTGTGTTCTATCAAATATTTTTATTGTACTAAAGTATTTTTGTTTTACATTTATATTTTTATGAATTCGTTTTAAACTTTTGTTTCGTAAATTATTTTATTTTACTAACATCCGCATTAAATTATTTTTGTTTTGTTAATTTCTGTAACTTTTATTTTTATAGTGGCTTGTTCTATAAATTATTTTTATTTTACTAGCCTCTTATATTTTTATTTTCTTGACTCCGAAACTATTATTTTTGTTTTAATTATTATTTTTTATGTTCAAAGAGAGAAAAATAATTAAACATAGTTAAAAGAGATGAGATGTTGGTGATGACTGATGAGAAAGAAAATAAGAAGTAGATAGGAGAGAGAAAGAGAAATACAACTGGAGAAGATTGAAAAGAGAAATAGTGAAATGGTAACTCAAAAGTCAAAAATTCAAAAGTTAGATTTTGCCATATATATATATATATATATATATATATATATATATATATATATATATATATATATATATATATATATATATATATAGATTTAGATGACAAGAATGTAATTAGTTTGGAATTACATATATTAACATGTAATATCACACTTTAAATCATCACGTGTTTGATATGGATAATAAATTTGTATAGGAAAATTTGTTTCCTATCATTCTCGTATTGATATGTTCAAGTAATATTGTATAAATAATGTTAAGAGCACAAAAAATTACAAAATACTTGTTACAAAAACATCATTAATTTAATGGCAAAGTCCACAGATTATATAGTGTACATATAGAGTGGCAAATTATGTATATCATATATAGGTAAAAACTTAAGAAAAACGATTTTACGTGTATTTTATGTAACATGGATCATCTTAACTCCACTTACCGTGTATTGATAAATGAAGTTGTAAGAGTGAGATTCTTCTTACGAATTAAGATCCGTGATAGAGTAAACGTACCCTTATATATACAAACATACATAGAAAGACCTATCATTGTCCCCCAGGAATTCCCCCCCTCGCTTCCTAAAATGACACTATGGCCCTTATAACTTTTTGGTCTTATGAATTTATATGGTATTATCTACTTGGTTGGTTGGCCCCTTTAAAAGTACAAAATAATTCCTTTAAAAGTACAAAATTCTTCATATGTACAATATACAAATCATTAGAATCAGTTAAAATTACAAAAATATTTAAGCATAATCAACATATTTGTATTACATATAGACGAAAAAATGAAAAAAAAAAGAAAACTTTGATGACATAATATTTGAAAGTGTACTCTTTAAGTAAAACATTTCATAATATAATAATAATAATCTCTTTAACATTAATGTACTAACATATTGACAGTTCCATAATGGACTTTATTTGAACTCAAAGAACTATTTCTCCTCTACTCCCACTAGGGTGTCAATTTGATGCACGATACAATTGATCGGCATGAAATTATAGGGTTTGAGTTGTTATCAGTTCGACCTGATAAAATGAGATGAAAATCGGATTGATATCGACCTAAAATGATAACTAAAATATATTTTTAAAAATCATTTTTAAATTTATTTGAGTTTGTTGAATGTTCACTTCATTTAGATTGTTTTCGTGATTCTTCTATAGTTTGATCATTTGGACATTTGTGAATTTTAAACAATTTAACTATTTATTTTTGTTCTTACCGTATCGTACTGTTATCGTGTCAGCCCGATAACACTCCAATACAACCGATTTGCCACCCCTAACTCCCATACACCCACTCAAAAAGAAAAAGAAAAACATATGAAGAGAAGGAAATTAAAAGTAAAAAAAAATAAAAAATACAAAGTATCCTTTAGCTTCATATAAATTGATTTATTCTGTTTTGCTAGAACACTTTCCTTTGGTAGATTTGTTTAATTTGTATTTTTAAGTTTAAGCCTCTTAGTTTGATTTTTTTTTCTCTAGTCATGTAATTTGTTCACATGTAAGACTTCTTTGCCTTCCCTTTTTCGGGGTAAGGTTATTTGTTAGGGTACCACCTCAGTTTCATAAATTGTAAAAATGTTACATGTTACAAAAAAAACTTTGTATTATTAAGACTAAAAGGTCAAACAAGTCATTAAAAATGTGCCTGAAAATTCACATTTTCATGGTTATTTATGTTATCTGTTGATACTTCATACATTTATTTAATTACATCGGTCAATGGTGGGTTATGTATTCTACTTATACTAAAAAATCAAATTTATAAGAAAATAGAGTTAAGAGTTTAAAGATCTAGGTAAAAGGGGATAAATTGCTATATATATATATTGTTTAAAATCAATAACATGGAAAAAAATATTGGAATGGATGGAAGCATAAATGGTTTTACCATCGGTCAATATACTTTGTACTAGTTATTGAGCCCGTGCTCCTCACGGGTGTAATATAAATTAATGATCAATAATTATCTACTTCTATTAATTCGAATATTTCATCATATATTGATGAATCATGTATATAAAGTATAAATTATGCTTCAAAAAGTAATAGATGTAAATAAATAAAACAAACAAATTCACATATAAAGTAGAAATCATGCTTTCGTTGTTGTGAGCGACAACAGCGGAAGCTCTATCTTTGCTGTTATGACTCGGTTTTGATCATATTAAAGTTTTGTCCACGAAGAAATTAAATATTGAAATAATTTAGGATATTATTTCATATAAGTTATGATTAACATTATTTATAAATGGATATTGGTTATAAAAGTCTTTAGATAAAAGAATTTTTATGTTAATCGCCAAAAGTCATTTATCTAAATACTTTAAACAAATATCAATTTTCAGCCAATGTTTTATAGCAGAGATGTATCTTAGTGAAAAATTAATGTTATTAGTGAAAGAAATTGTGCAACTTGATGCACAGATTTCTTTAAGTGTCATTTGTTTGTTGGAAAAGGTAATTGTGTAAATGTGTTCTACTTGGTAAGAGCATCGAAATTATATATTTATTTGTCCAAATAGATTTTTGGATGAATAAGATATCAATGCTTAAAATATAATACTTGCTTAAAAAATAATATTTTTAGTGAAAGAAATTGTGCAACTTGAGACATGATTATAGAAGTCTTTTATCAAAAAACTTTTAAAACTATTATCAATTTCTAACCAATGTGGAATATATATATATATATATTCTATAGATAATAATAGTAGAAGTCTTCTATTTAAAGTCTTTTAAAACCAACATCACTTTCTAATGAATGTGAAATCCATCTATATTTTATTATTAATAATAGTAGAAATATTTTTTCTTAAAACTTTTGAAACCAACATTATTTTCTATCTAATGTGGGATACATCTTTTCTATAGTTAGTAAAAGAATTTTATCTAAAAACTTTTAAATTAAAATAATTTTCTAACCAATATGTGTGATACATTTCTTCTACTTGTAATAATAATAGAAATTTTTTATTTTTAAACTTTTTTAAAAAATGTCACTTTTCAAGCTAATGTGAAATGTATATCTTCTATTGGTCATAATAGTTGAAGTCACTTATTTTTAAAAAATTAAAATGTATAATTCTTTGTAACCAATGAGGAATAAATCATTTTTATTGGTAAGATTTTGCCTAAAGACTTTTAAAGTCAGCATCAACTTCTAACAATTGTGAACATATATTTTCTTTTGTTATTTTAGTAAAAGTCATTTATCTAAATACTTTTTAAACAAATATCAATTTTTAACTCATGTTTGTTACATCGCTTTTATTGGTAACTATAGTATAAATGCATTTTAGTGAAAAATTAGTGTTGTTAGTGAAAAAATTCTGCAACTTGATGCACGGATTTCTTTACATGTCATTTATTTGTTGGCAAAAGTAATAATAATAGAAATCTTTTATTTTCAATTTTTTTAAAAAAATATCAATTTTCAAACCAATGTGAAATGTATATCTTCTATCGGTCATAATAGTTGAAGTCACTTATCTAAAAAAATTATAATTATTTGTAACCAATGAGGAATAAATCATTTTTATTGGTAAGATTTTGTCCAAGGACTTTTAAAGTCAACATCAACTTCTAACAATTGTGAACATATATCTTATTTTGTTAGTTTAGTAAAAATCATTTATCTAAATACTTTTTAAACAAATATCAATTTTCAACAAATGTTTGTTACATCACTTTTATTGGTAATTATAGTAGAGATGCATCTTAATGAAAAATTAGTGTTGTTAGTGAAAAAAATTGTGCAACTTGATGCACAAATCTCTTTACGTAGCATTTGTTTGTTGATAAAGCTAATTATGCAAATGTGTTCAACTTGGTCAGATCATCGAAATGATATATTTATTTGTCCAAATCGAGTTTTGGATGAATAAAATATCAATGCTTAAAGTATAAAATTTGTTGGAAAATTAGTGTTTTTAGTGAAAGAAACTGTGAAACTTGAGGTACGAATTTCTTTACGTGTCATTTGTTTGTTGGCGAAGGTAATTGTACAAATGTGTTTTACTCGGTAAAAACATCGAAATGATATATTTATTTGTCTAAATCGAGTTTTGAATGAATAAGATATAAAAGTTTAAAGTATAATATTTGTTAAAAAATTAGTTATTTAAGTAAAAGAAATTATGCAACTTGAGACACAAATTTTTTTACGTGTCATTTGTTTATTGACAAAAATAATTGTTCAAATGTGTTCTACTTGGTAAGAGCATCAAAATGATATATTTATTTATCCAAATCGAGTTTTGGATGAATAATATATCAAGGCTTAAAGTATGGTGTTAGAAGTTGGTCATTAGAGTAAAGTACTCACTCAATGCCAATATAATAATATATTCCACATTAATTAAAAAATAATGTTGGTAGTAAAATTCTTTCTACATAAGATTTCTATTATTATTAACAATAGAAGAGATTAATAGTAAATGATTAATATCACAATATCATATTAACTAAGTTCTAAATTAGATTAATAGTAAACCTTTTTGAACATCACTTTTCTCATTTTACCCTTACTTTTTAATATCACATTAGAGGTTGAGGTGTCCATGGACATCATATTGACAATTGGACTATTACTCCCAAATTCTTTTTAAAAAATATTGTCAAGACAAATTTACAAAATTGAATGTCCGATCAATTTTAAATGATTCTCTTGTACTAGTATGTTATATCGAAAAAGACATGTTAATAAATTTTTATTTTTTGCGTAAAGAACAAATTGTAATTTCTAATTTTTTTTTATATAATACTCATTCCGTCCCAAAATATATGAATAAGTTTTTTGTTTCAAAATGATGACACTTTGAAATTTTCAAGAACACTTTGAAATTTTACCTTTTTAGAACTCGTGTTTGGCTCTTTGGGTAAGAATATTAAGACACTTCATTAATGTTTGGATTTAATCTTTACAATATGTTTCTCGGTTTTTGAAAGCTACCCGAGGAGTAGTTAAAATTTTTACTTTTTCATTTTACCCTTACTTTTTCATTTTACTTTAATTATGGACCACATACACATGAGCTTTTAAGAAAACTACATATTAAACAAATATAAATAATCAAGTCGATCAATTGTTTTTTCTTAATCCGTGCGCCGGGTCAACTAAAACGATAATTCAGGGACGGTAATATATTATGGTATGGATTTAGGTCCTCTTGTAGTAGTGATCACGTCAAGATACGGTGATCGCGTGAAAATTGTGTTTGTGTGGGTAATGGGTATGCATAAGATACTGTATCTTGCTTGGAATGTGATGACCTAAAAATGACCGAAATAGCACACTATGAATGGAGACAGAGATTGTCCTGATTGAAACCATCCGATGTGAGATTGAGATTCTGTATAAAAATCTCCTCGGCGTTCTTGGACCAGGGATGGAAGAAAGGTGTTGGAGGTGTATGTGTGATGAGAGAGAAAGAAAAGATGTTGAATGCATGAGAGCGATGTAGTGGTCTATGTTTAAAATGTGTTGCGTAGTGTGTAAAATCTCATCGGACTGAGCTGAGCCTTTTTATAGGTGAGTCGCGATCGCATGATATTTGATGTGCCATCATGGAACAATTGTGGAGGAGAGAATGTAACTACTTATTGTGCTCTCATGGAGCAATTATGGAGGAAAGAGTAACTGCTTTTGTCAAGGGGTGGATTAACTTCAATACTAGAGACGCTGGGATGAACATTAACTGATTGTGCGAGGAGTAGAGGGAAGAGAACAGGTGAGCTTATCATGCAACCTAGGCAACCTACCTAGGTCGCCAAGGTTACCCTCGATGTATGGTGAGGTGGCAAATTTTGTCCACGTTCATTTGTCCGTCTAGATCGTCAAATAAATAATGTATATGAGCATACCCAATATTTTAAGTAGGCACAAATGAGTATGTCCATTTAAGACCATTAATTATGATGGGTTAAATGGACGTCCACTTGAGCACCAATGTTAAAACTTATTCTCTTGTCCTTCAAATTTCACTCCTATTTTTGCTCTCTTCGATCTCTTAATAATAACGTTTAACATTATATATATATATATATATATATATATATATATATATATATATATATATATATATATATATTACAAAATTATGTCGTGTGTTGTATCCCCCCTCCCTCCGCCACCTATCTCACTTAGATTCGCTACTATTGAGATTTTTTTAATGAAAACTAGTAATTAACCGAGGAAGATTCTTTAAAAATTACTAATTTCATTCATATATATATAATGTGACATCTTGAGCCCGAATGTCTAGATTCTATGCATGACCCATCGGCTAGGTCACTAAACTCCTAGGTCGATTTCGATTTTAAACCTATCAACTATAATCACGTCTTCAAGTTTATAAACGATATTGGTGTCTAATGGTAGTGAGGTGATCACTTATAAGTACACACAAAAATACATATTTATTTTTCCTTTTTTTTGGTAAAATTAATGTTTTTGTAATTTTTGAGTTTTTTTTGTTAAAGAAAGATTTTTTTTTGTAATTATTGTATTTATTTGATAATTTTGTGTTATGAGTATATGGGCTCTCACGGGCGCCCATGCCCATTTATTATCCATCCATATATGTCCATAGTATTAAATAGACATTTACTTGTCTGCACATTTGAGCCCATTGCTCATATGGGCGTCGTTCATGCTCATCTATACCCGTTCGTTTGCCATCTCTAGTTGTATGTGTAACGACCCGAGCCTGAGAGCCCGGTCCGCTACGTGTAGCCCACACACTGGCTCACTGAGCACACCTTGAGTCATCAGGCCCACCACAAGCCGACCCAAAAGTCCATGTATGGTGTTGGTGCTTAGTAGTAGCGCATGACTACCTTATAAATCAAACACAAGTCCCACATCTACCTGATGTGGGATTGGGGTATTACATTCTCCCCTACTCAAATCCTTGACGTCCTTTTTCAAGGCCGAATCATACCCCGGGCGATGCAGGAATCAAGAGGTGACTCGTACGGGGATCAAGAGGTGGCTCCCACCTTCTGCGGTGTAGCACTTTGACCCGCACAACACTTTGTTCCCACATTTCCGGCCGGGACCCGCTCTGATACCATTTGTAACGACTCGAGCCCGAGAGCTCGGTCCGTTACGCGTAGCCCACACACTGACCCACTGAGCACGCAGCACCTTGGATCATCAGGCCCACCACAAGCCAACCCAAAAGTCTATGGATGATGTTGGTGCCCAGTAGTAGCGCATGACTATCTTATAAATCAAACACAAGTCCCACATCTACCCTATGTGGGATTGAGGTATTACATAAGTCCCACATCTACCCTATGTGGGATTGTGGTATTACAGTTTGACCAAGTTTTCAATTGAGTTTCATTTATTGAAAATGAAAATATGTTGCAAATATGAAATCTACGTTTCGAGTAGATTAAGTTGATATATTTATTATCTCAAATCAATTTCAGGTGAATGAGATATTAATGCTCATAGTAGACAACTTAAATTTGTTAATTGAAGAATAATGTGGGTATGGAAAGCCATATCCCACAATGACATAATAATGAGCTTTAAGACATTTTATTAATAGGTCCACTTTAGGAAGGGGCATCAAGTGTTCACCAAGGTACAGCCAAGTGGTGTTACACACGTGGGTTAGCCGAACCAAAGCCGCCACTCGAGGATGGTATCCGAGCCCGAGTGCGTACGCGTAGGTTGCATTGAACGCTTTGGAGACGCACTTTGCACTTTACGTTCGGCAACGTTGCTAGGAGCCTTTCGTTTTGTCAAGCTCACGAAGCTTGGTAGGTTTAGCTCAGCTCGGTGACAGTCCAGATGAGCTGGGGTGGTTAAGGCAGCTCGTGGACTCCAGGAGTGGACTGGTTCGTTGAACCAATTCGCAACCCTCCAGATCCAAATTAAGTTGCAACTATTGCCCAAAGGCCACCACAACTCTTCAGTGTATATAAATAGCCCCCTGGTTTGACAATTCCATTACACTGAAATCTGAAATCTTAATAACTGTTAGAGAGACTTCCATATTGCTATATATTAGCATAATTATGTTCCCAAGTCTTGGAAGTTCTAAACACTGAGCAAGTTTGTCAGAATCCTAGTATTGAAGTGCTACTTACGAGGATTGAAAATTCGTTGTATCTTAAAGACGATTGCCGAAACCGTGAATCACAGTACGTGACAATTTCATCTTACGGAGATCTTGTCAAACACGAGCCTCAAGTTGAAGCCATGCATAAATTTATGAATGATGTTAATCCTTATCGACAGTGAATAACCACTTATAAGTCACGTAGAAACCACACATCAATGCATGAGATTTATCAAGTTAAGGCAACGAAAAGTGCTTTAAACTGTGTTCACACTATGTGCATTTTTTGAGGATGATGATAGATTTCAGCTTTCAAACCATTATCTTATTCTGCGCAATAAGTTAAAACGTCTCGCTCAATTGAAAATGAGGAATTAGTAACAACATGACCGATATCAATTTTATTAGTTACTCAGTTTCAAAGTCAATTTTTTTTTTAAGAATATGACACGTTTAGTCATTATTAGTAATACAATATATTTTTATATCTTAATTTTTAAAAATAAATTTTTAAATAAAATATCCAAAAATAGAATAGTATAGTCTTTGTCAGAAACGGAGGGAGCAAAAAATATTATAGACATTACCAATATCTTTCTATGAGATTTAAATCTTCAATTGTGCGCGAATAAACTGAGTATTTTTCACTAAATCAATAGTTAATCTCAATAACAATTTATTACGAGATTAAAGTTGATATTACGTACTGACACTACTTTCTTACAACACTACTTTGACAGTAAACTCTCCTTTTAGTTATATATAACTGAATAAACAATTACTATAAAGCTTATGCACAAATGTTCAAGATCACACGAATCTCTAAATATGACTAAGCATCAGCCGTGCAATATTATTATCCCATAAAAAGCAAAAACCCAAAACTCTAATTTTGTTGTCCTTAACTTTTGTTGATTAAGACATCTTAATTTAGCTTAATCACTAAGTCCAGATCTTTGTAGCAGAGTACTCCTCCCGTATCACAAAGCAAATTTGAGCATGAGTCATTCAGCTTTGCGGAACATAAAGAATACATTTTGTGGTATATAAGATCTCAACTCTTAAGTACTTGATCAAGTCATGCATGATTAAGCCACCTAAATTTTTTTTAAAAAATCGTCTTATGATTTTTTTTTATAATATGAATTTCTTTAACACGATTTATCGTTTTAGTGAATTAAACCGTAAGAAAGATGATCCGTTAAAATTTAACGGGTCACAAGTCACAATAAACCTACTCAAACTTAAATTAAATAAAAAGAAACATAAAGTATTTAATGCTCTTTCTTTGGAGGAAACTTCTACGAAAGGGACGTTTTCTTTTAATGGGGTTACTTTCATTTACTTTATTCTTACTTATCAAATGATGATTCTATCTAACTTTGAAACTTCTTTTTCTCTTTCATGGAAAATCCAAAGAAACTTTACCCTTGGATGCTTAGCTGCATTATTTTCCCCAAAATTGAACTTCTTTTCAGATATGTCAATTCTTACATGTTCCTTTCCAAGTTTAGCAACCATGAATATAACCTTTTTGCTTTTCTTAAATTAATGAGGGTTATCTTCTCTTTCACGGATATTAAGGAAATTAAGTTAATTAGCAATAGATATAAGGAATAAGTTATTAAGCAATTCAAATGAGCTAAATTATAATTACGAGCTTAAAGCTTCTGGTATTACCGTAAACTTTAGTCATTTGATGATTAAAATCTTATTTGGTGTAACGTTTTAAAAATATAATTTTTTTTTTTTCAAAACACATCGTTTTTAAAAACACATCGTTTTTAAAAACATATCGTTTTTAAAATACAGTTTTTTTCTTATAAACACGTTTGAAAAACTATTTTAAACTGCTATTTTCATAAGTAGAATAATTGTAAACACAACATATTTTTAAAACGCTATATTGAAACACTTTAAAAGAGAAAATACTGCATTTTTACCAGAGTTTTGGTCAAAACACTTTATCGAATGAACACTAAGTTGGTGATGATTTGAAATATCCATGTCATTATTAAAAAAGATCATATTTAATTGAACGATGTAAAAATCTAAATTAATGTGATCAAATGTCACTAATATTAAAATTTGTAATAATACTACAAACTTTAACTCGTACTATTATACATTATTCAATTATGTTACAAGTTACTCCAAAGCACAATGCTCAAAATATTACGTACAAGTAAAATAAAACAATGTTTGAAGTGTTGTGGTACAAAATTAGAGTGTATTATCCTAACTCTATAGGTTATTGACTTCTTGATTTATTGAGTTAATTTTGAATTTTTTTATTTATAGTTCTTTGTAATAATTAAAGTAAAAGAGATAGAAAGAGAGATTAAAAGTAAGAAATAAATCAAAGGCCAAATTATAAATTTTCCCCCAAAGTATATATTAAATCTCAGATTATTACCCAAAATAAGGTTTGTGTCAATTTGGTACATGATATTATCATTTGTGCCAAATAGCTACTTATGGCCAACTTTTTTTTAGTGAAAAAACGTTAAGTCAAGCACACTTAATTTAGACCCTAGGTAGCTATTTGACATAAATAAAAACATTAGGAACCAATTTGGGATAAAATTATGTTAGATAATGATTTGGAGATTAGATGTATATTTTGGAGGAAAATTTATAGTTTTGCCTAATTCAAAACCACCGACCAAACCATTAATATCATGCAAGAGAGCAAATGATATATTATCGTTATATATACATAAACCTAACACTATACTATAATATCATATCCACATTTTCGTTGTGTAATGTATATTTGTTTGACCCCTACAAAATTTTTATTAAATATTAATTTATTCGCAAATTGTTTGTTGTCTATACTATTATCGTATCATACGCACGCGCACAAAATCTAGTCCATTCATAAAAGAGGCGATCATGGTTTTTATATTACTTTTACACAAGTTTTAAAAAAAATACTCCCTCCGTTCCTGACAAAGAGTTCCTGTTTAAAAGTCAATTTTTTTTAAAAAAATGATATTTTTAGTAGCTCATTAATAATAAAATAACAGACCTATATCTAATACATATATGATCCATTGACAGACCTAGTTCCGAGCATATAGTTCACCATACTATTTTTAGATGTTTCACTTTAAGAGTCAACTTTCAAAAAAATATGTTTATCATCTCACAATATTTCAATATTACCCAAACATTTGATATTAGCATATTGATTATTCTCAAACATTTTTATAATTATAACCAACTTTAATGCTAATTATACTTAATAATTAAAATTTTCAAACATTGACTATTTTGGTGAAATAGATGGAGTATCTGCTTTAATACTAACTCCGATTCGAAATAAGCGTCGTTTTAGGTTTTCAATATGTGATTTTCTTAATTAACCTTATCTTCTTTCAAGTTCCAACAATTAATCATCATATCATTAACGATTTTATTTTCTTTCAATAATTATCTCCTCTTAATATATGTTTTCAATTATTTCAAGCACAAAAAATTATAAATATATAGCTAGGATATATTTGTCACCATACATTTTTTGTAATAGATGTACCTTCTAAAAAGATAAATATTTTAAATCAAAATTAGTAACAGTATTCCGAAACGTATCAAATATTTTGAAAATGATCTATATTATAAAAGAGCTTATGGTCTAACTGGTTGTCCTGATCGAATTATGCTAAACACAACTGACGGTCCAGATTGAGTCGTAAGTATGTGAGTTACAAATAAACCCCCTTAGTTATGAGTTATTTTTGAATTAATCATCTACAATTATATAGAACTGAATTACCACGTCAGTTATTAGGTTTATTTATCTTGACCATTTATTTAACTGATCTCATACCGATATCGTACTTATGAAACGGACACATATATTAGTATATGAATATAAAACAAATTCAAAAATGATTTACTCAATTACTCTATTAGACTATGTAACAAAAAAGTGATTGAATTTATAAATGCTGCCTTTCCTTTCTGGGAGTCGTCAATTGATTATTGGAATCAACAAAGAAGATCTTGCCACACATTTGGCGAAAGTAACGATGATCGAAATATAAGGCAAAAAGCAACCTTGCAATTTCTAAAAAAATGTGTACTCCCTCCTTTATTAAGAAAAATTACTAGTCAATTTTTTTTTTTTAAATGTGTCAATCACTTTTTAAGCCGTTTCAAAAGGAAAATACTAAATTACTTTTGTTTTTTTTGGACGTTATTTTCCTTATTTAATTTAATTTTTATTTTAATTAACGAGTCTCATTTTCACAATTAAAAAAAGATACACAATATTTAATATTTATAGTAGCATTAATTAATTAATTTAATTTGTATTTCAAATTAAACAAAAATCTGTTTTTTAAAAAAGAAAGTATAATGTTCAATGGAAAAATAAGGCGGTCGCTTGTCCACTTGTTTTCTTCCACGGTAGTGTAACAGCTATCAAATATGCATTCTTAAAGGAAATGTGAAATTTATACTCCTTCCGTATTAGGCAAAAAAATCAACAATATTATTTTGAAATGTTTTACTTTAAGGGTTCATCTTAAAAATATGATTATCATCTTCGTAACATTTCAATCTTACCTCATATTTAATCTTAAACATATTGGTTATACTCAATTATTTTTGTAAATATGAGCAACTCTAATCTTAATTATATACTCCCTCCATTCTAGGTAAAAAGTTACCATTTTGAAAATCAATCATTTAAAAAAAATAACACTTTTAGTAGTCTATTATTAATAAAATAATATTTTTATACCATAATTTTTAAAAATAAACTCTTTTAGTGAAATATTCTAAAATAAAATAATGAATTTGTTATCCGGGACGAAGATAATATCTGGTAATAATTATAATTTTCAAACACAAACTTTTTGAATAAAATAGAGCGAGTAATAAATATTTATTTAAGTCATTCATTAAATTAATTCAATTTTCATAATTCTTTGAATAGGGCCTTTATTCCCAAAACGTTGCCCTTTTAAGCTAAAATTAAAAACAAAGAGCGGTTATTTTCTTCGAGTCTACATATGAATATCTTGTAGGGTGTACCACAAAAGTGTGCTGCCTATTTGTGTGCCATCAATTATATTGCTCGATAATATACAGTACTGACTTTTGTGGTACAGAATATATTTGGTCACTTTCTTTTATCTTGAAAGGTCACATGGATACAATGTTCTTAGTCTCATTAATTACTTAAAAAAGGAGACTTGACTGGTCAACCACTCTCCTCACATGGATACTAAATATGCCTAAGCTTAAAAATTAAAAATTGAAACGTAAATAGTGATCTTCTAACGCTGTCTTATGCGTGTACATTATTCAAGTGACTTCATAAGTCACTATCTCACTCTCTCACACACGCACACACAACAACTAGCCTTCTTGGAAAAAAGTTGATTGAGTTTGGTGAATCTGGATTCGGCAACGATATTTATGTTTTAAAATAAAAAAGACTATTTACTCAAATCGTCCATGACTTTTCATATTTTTCTGGATTCTTTTTTTTTTTTTTAATTTACCATATCGATAAAGGGTTTGACGCAAAAGGTTCTTCCCTCTAATTTCTTTTTTTTTGGTCAATGCACGTGTATGTTTCGTGTGTATAATCAAGGGTAAAATAGTTATTTTAGTGAAAAAAAGACAGGGATCATTTGTAAAATTAATTTTATTTAATTAAATAAGGGCAAATTACACTATTATTTCATATACTTTGCAAAAGTCCACTAGCGGTTGCTCTACAAAACAATTGTACGCGCACTCCACATTCAATACTTCACAACCTCTGTCGTCGTGGCCAGTGTTACTCTTCCTCCCTTTAATCTGCTCAATTTGATTAAATATGCAAGGATCCGATTCAATATGCAAAAAATCTTGACTACAAAGGATGGAACCCTTCTTCTCTTTCCCGTCGGCGGTGTTAACGACGAAGAGTTCAAAGCATATGTTTTTTTTTTCTCTTAGTCAGATTTTGTTTTAAGATAGCCATTGAAGAAAAGGTTTCCTTGGTCACATGCTCCATGACATTAAAAATTATATTATCACGAGTATTTATAATACAATTAATTATTTTTTTTGAATGATATGTTGGGTTAAAGAGAACGATAATTTGAAATCGAAGGAAGGCCAATGACATTCTATATTTTTAATGATGTTTATGTAAAAGCGGAGACATGTTATTAAAGTAAGAATCAAATTAAAAATAAACTAAACACTAAACTGGAAATACATTTCAAAGCATTGGTCACCATAATTTCAGAAATGAAAATGTGTTACTAGTATTTATATAGTTACTATTAGTGTTCTAAAAATTGCTAGGCGTAGTCTAGAAATAACACATAATATCCGGGGTTTTATATATTTTTTATTTTATTATAACCTAATTATTAAGCATTAATTTTTTAATTATACCAATAGTTCATATCACCTTATAATTTAAAAATAATGATTACATTATAATGTTACATTTTACAAAAAAAAAACATAAATTTAATATCTTATAAGGTTCAAAATATTACAAAAATAAAAAATAGTTCAATTGTCCATAGGTTCATTAAAAAAGTACAAATTTACAATAATAATTTAATAATTTGAAATTGATATTTATTATTATTTTTTAAAAAACCCCAAAATGACATTTTGGGCCAAATTTTTAAAAATATTAAAAATTATATATGAAAGATGAGCAATTGGCCGCCTAGGGCGCTTATCGTTAAGGTCGATTTTTAGAACAATGGTCACAGCAAACATAAAAAAAGGAAGAAGAAAAAGGATAAGACAGTAAAACTCTGTTTGTTTCACAGAAAATGACTTCCGAAAAATATTTTCAGCATTTTCTGGTGTTTGGTAACATTTAGAAAATGTGTTCAATGGAAAACATTTTCCAAGTCAATGGAAAATCACCCCAAAACTCAGTAAAATGATTTACTGACCTATTCCTTCGTAAATCATTTTCCTACATTGGGGCATCTCCCCCCCCCTCTCTCTATCTCTCTCGTGTTCTTCTTCATTCTTCCTTTCAACCTCCATAATCTCTCATTCATCACTACTCCTCCTAACAATAAACAATTTTTCAACCTTGACTTTGATTTTATAACTCACCGATTCAAGATCTCACCTGTATGAAAAAAAATTCAAAAGCATATCAGACCAAAAGGCAGGGAACTACAAGAATTGTCTTTCATGAAAAGGTTTCCAAAACTCTTAAACCTCCGTTCTACCTTCTGGATATGTTCCAAAAGAAGGGAAAATGTCTGATTTATCAATTAGGGAAAGAGGTGTGATCTTTTGAGTTGTTAGATTACCAACATCCTGAATTGCATTGTTGCATTGGCTACATAAATGAGTTTGTTTGATGTTGCAGAGAATATGTTCGATGAAATGTCTAAAAGACGAGTTGTTGGCTATTGTTGCACTCCTATGTAATGGGTTGTGTTTATTGTCAAATGGGTTAGGTTTTCAAGGGAGACCGGTGTGGATGTTAAAAGTTTACGTCTGTGTACAACAAGTATCAGACTTTGGGTAATATTTTGTTAGTTTATGTATATAATCACCAATTGTGACAAAATTATGGTAACCGAAAATGTTTTGTATACATCTTTATTAGACTAGGTGATTATTTGTCATGAACTGTGATAGTTTATGTTAGAGTTCTTATTTATATTTATTTTAGCAAGTAATATTGGAAAAAAAATCTAACACGTTTTCACAAAGTTTACCAAACACCAGAAAATGTTTTCCAAAGCATTTTCAAAAAATTTACCAAATTGCTGAAAGTAAAATGAATTCATTTTCTGGAATTTATTTTCTGAAGTTATTTTCCGTAAAACAAACAGAGCCTAAATTAGCTTACAACTAGCATGGTAGTCCAAATACATTTATGGCAAGGGGGCAGTAAATTCAAAAGGGTTGTAATGTTTGTTGGGGATTAACAACCACGACAACAAGTCAGAAGATGGAAGATGTGATCGTACAATTGTGCAGCCCTTTAAATCTAGGTTTAAGTATTTGTTTAACTTTCAAATAAATAGTAAGAAATAATTAACGAAAGAAATATGCATGTCATAAGGATTTATGTGGTTCGGCCAAGTGCAAAGTCTACATCCACAAGCAACAGTGATCAATTTTTCACTATAAAAAACAATGAAAACTGGATTACAGATCTTGGTACAACTATTAAGCAAATGCTTCAAAAGAAAAGAGAAAAATTTGGGTCACCTTTGAAAAGAATGAATAACTCTCTTGACTTTAATTACAATACAAGTGAGTAAATATATACACATGTTTGGACAATTAGGATCCAAAAGATTAGCCTAAATTATGAACTAATTTACGGGACTAATTGACTAAATTACATGATTGATTATAGCTACAAAGATACATTCAGAGATACCATAGAGATACCATTTTTTTTTTCCAGAATATTCTTTTTACTTCCCCTCAAGTTGGCGCATGAAGATTCAAAATGCACAACTTGGAAAGTAATTCAGGAAACGATCGCAACCAATAGCTTTGGTGAAGATGTCAGCAAGTTGTGAGTGAGAACTGATTGGACGAGGAAGCAAGAGTTTAGATTGGATATGTTGACGGATGAAATGACAATCAATTTCAATATGTTTGGTGCGCTCATGGAAAATAGGGTTGGTAGCAATATGAAGGGCTGCCTGATTGTCGCAAAATAGTGGAGTGGGAGCGGAATCATTCACTCCTAAATCTGATAGCAACCGGCGCAACCAAATTACTTCACTTGACGTGATGGCCATGGCGCGGAATTCAACTTCAGCAAAAGAGCGAGAAACAACAGACTGTTTGTTGGAATGCCATGAAATTGGTGAATTTCCAAGAAACATAATGTAGCCAGTAGTGGAACAACGGGTCGTAGGATACCCATCCCAATCAGCATCACATTATCCACGAAGAATGAGTGAGTTGTTGGAAGGAAAGAAAATTCCTTGACTTGACAAATTTTTGAGATATCGGAGAACCTGTACGGCAGCTTCAAGGTGTGGTTGATGTGGCTGATGCATGAACTGGCTAAGAATGTGTACGGTATAACTGATATCAGGGCATGGGATAGTTAAGTAAAGCAACAACCCAACTAAGTGCCGATACTGTCATGGATCATCACAGAGTGCACCTGAATGAAGGTTGAGTTTGAGGTTTTGCTCCATGGGAAATGAGGCTGGTTTGCATCCTATGAGCCCACACTCAGCTAAGATGTCAATAACGTACTTTTGTTGACTTAAGACGATGCCTGCAGGGGATCATGCAACTTCAAGGCCCAAAAAATATTTGAGTTTACCCAGATTCTTAATATGAAAATTTTCATCCAAATAATGTTTAAGCCATAATATTTTGGATGGACCATTACCCATAACTATCACATCATTTACATAGACAAGGACCGTAACAAAGCATGCATTTTTAGTGAGTGTAAAGAGGGAATGATCAGAGGAGGATTGGCGAAATCCAACTTGGAGTAATGGGTGAGTAAAACTTTTGGTACCAATTTCAAGAAGTTTGGCGTAACCCATAGAGAGACTTAAGCAATCGACAGACGCGTTGCTCCCCCTATTTGGTGAATCCCTGTGGTAACTTCTTATATACCTCTTCCTCTAGATCACCATGTAAGAATGCATTGTTCACATCCAACTGATGCAATTCCCAATGTCGAACGGAGGCAACTGCAATTAGGCATCGTAATGTGACAAGCTTGGCGACTGGTTCAAATGTTTCGTGAAAGGCAACACATTCGATTTGTGTGTAACCCTTGGCTACTAATTGAGCTTTGTAACGTTCTAGAGTACCATCAGGGTGACTTTCACTTTGTAGACCCATTTGGAGTCAATTGTTCGCTTCCCAGGTCGTAACAGAACAAGTTCCCAAGTTTTATTTGTCTCTAATGCCGAAATTTCTTTAGCCATAACATCACTCCAATGAGAATGTTTTACTGCTTGAAAGAAAGTCTTTGGCTCATCGGTAGAAGAGATGGTCGCTTAAAAAACATTATGAGTTCCTGAAATTTTGGAATAAGATATATTATGAGATAAGGGAGAGTTAGCTGAAGGAGAGAGGAAGTGTGAATCTGTTGAATATGGGAGCAAGGAAGGCGATAAGACATAATCAAACCCATAAAATCTATGAGGAAATTGTCTGGCTCGTGGTGGAAGTACCACTGGATGTTCCACTTGAGCTGGGCTAGGTGAGTTCGATTTGGGCTCTGGCATATGTGATTCAATGGAGACTGGATTAAGGCTAGGAGAAGGGTTTTCATTGTCAAAGGTGTGCGACCCAATAGGCGAAGGCTGAGTAGAAGATGTTGGTTGGTTGCCACCAGGCCCGAGTGTTGCCAAGTTGTTCTTCAGTTAAGTAGCTGGTTGTGGGCCCATTATCGACTGGGTTAGCAGGTGTCGTGGTGGACTTATCAAGGCATTGTACTTGTGGAGTGTCTGAATTTCCTTGCATGTTCTTGAAGGGAAAAATATCTTCGAAAAAGTGAACGTCCCGGGAGGTGTAAAATTTTGGGCTTTCCAAGTCATAAATCCGATACCCCTTTTGCCCATGTAGATATCTTACGAACACACCTGGCCTGCTTCGAGCCGCAAACTTGTCACGAGACTTTCTATGAACATGACCATATCACAAACAACCAAAATTTCTTAAGTGATCATATTGAGGCGTCTTCCCATATAAGATCTCGTATGGTGTCTTATTTTGTAAGACAGACATCAGCATGCGATTAATCAAATAGGCGCTTGTGAGAACACATTCGCCCCAAAATTGAATGGGTAAGTTAACTTGAAATCGTAAGTCACGAGCTACTTCCAGAATATGTCGATGTTTCCTCTTCACTACACCATTCTGTTGTGTCGTATCCGTGCAACTGGTCTGCCTATCCATTCCATGGTCTAGATAATAATATAACAACCCCAAGTGGTCAAATTTGAGACCATTATTTGTTCGAAAAGTTTTTATTTTCACATTAAATTGTGTTTGTACCTAATTGTAAAATAGAAGAAGATACCGTTTTGTCTCGGATTTATGTTTCATAAGGAAAACCCACGTAGCGTAACTGTAACAATGGTGAGGAAATAATGCGCCCCAGAGTGTGAAGCAGTGCGACACAAACCCCAAATGTCACAATGAACCAATTCAAAAATATGCTTGGATTTGCTTATTCGAGGCGGAAAAGGAATTCAAGTTTGTTTTGCTCGACAACAAGCATCACAAAAATGTGTGTTTGAAGTATTATACTTAATAGATAAATTCGGAACAAGAGATAAATGGTTGATGGGAAGGTGACCAAGACGGTGGTGCCATAAATCCGTCGTATTTTGTTTGTTTTCCAAAAAAGCCTTCCCTGCCCCAATAGGTTCCAAATGATAGAGCTCATTTCGCATTTTACTCACTCTAATCAGCTTCCTCGAGGTAGGCCCTGTATAACACAAAAATCAGATCCAAATATTAGAACACAATTGAGATCTCGAGTTAATTTACTAACAGATAGTAAATTAAAATGAAAATTGGGTACGCCTAAAACTTTCTCGAGTTTTAAGTTTGGACCAAGCTCAACTTGACCCAATGCATGGACTAGGATATTGTCTCCATTAGGGATCTGTACTAGGGGAACAATTGAGTTTATATGGGCATCAATTATAGAGTTAACTTGATAGGTAATGTGATCTGTTGCCCCGCTGTCAATTATTCACGATTCAGTCTTACTAGAAAGCCCATGTGAGGCCATGTTTGCAGTCGATCCTGTTGTGTTAGGTTGGGAACTTGACTGTTGACCAAAGAAGTTCAATAGCTGTTGAACTTGTGTTTGCACTAGATCTGGAAAAGCTCATCCAGAGAAGTCGCCAGAACCTGAAGCAACACCAGAACCACATCCATCCATTATCGTAGCGAATGATCCCGGTATCGATGGTCCTGCCTCACTCATTGCTCACCACCCTTTTGCTTTTGCTTTCTCCATCCCGAGGGGTAGCCTATCAGTTCATAATAAGTCTCCCTCGTGTGATTTGTCCTGTGACAATGAGTGCACTGTCGTCGCCAAGATTGTTAAGTAACCAACTCATCTAAAAGCTTAACCTATTAGAAAGAGTATCGACAATGTATATCATGCTTTAAATTTTGTGCTTTAACACTACCCCTCACATGCATACGTGGAGAGAGATGCACTTTATATAGGGTCAATACGACCCTTTATAATATTTTTTGGATAAATGTAAGGGGGAAGATTTAAATCCTTATCATTTCCAAATCATGAGCTCTGATACCATGAAAAGAATGAACAACTCTCTTGACTTTAATTACAATACAACTGAGTAAATATATACACATGTTTGGACAATCAGCATCCAAAAGATTAGCCTAAATTATGAACTAATTTAAGAGACTAATTGACTAAATTGGAGGACTAATTATAGTATTCAGAGATACCATATAGTATGTTTCCAGAATATTCTCTTTAACCTTCGTCACCACCGAGGTTCTCCACGAATTGCTATAGCCGTCACAAATAGCTCGAATTTTTCTCCCTCGCCCAAAGCTGCGACAGCAACTTCCTTTTTTTTTAAAAAAAATTGATTGTTGCGGCAGCCCTAAACCAAAGTTAACAATCACAAAAAATGTTGCACCTAGACCCTTTCTAATTTTGCCTCTTTAATTCCCTAACCTTTAGGTTTAAATTTTTGAAACTAAACTCCACATTAATGTTGTATTACATGAGGTTATTGTTCAACTAATTTGTTGTTTGTTGACTTCTTTCTCTTATTTTGAGTTAGTTACATGAAACTCCTCATTTTTTAATAATAATCAATCTTGAATTATTGTATTATTATGTACTCCTTCCGTTTTGTGCAAGCCACCATACTATTTTGGTATATTTTACTTTAATAGTATGTTTTTCATCTCCATAACATTTCAACTTTATTATTCACATTTGATATTAACATATTAGTTATGTTCAAACATTTTTGTAACTATGACAAACTATAATATTAGCTATATATTCCTTAATAATTAGACTTTTCAAATATAAACTATTTGGGTGGAACGGAAGGAGTACAATTTATTTTAATAGATACTCTTAATTATATATATGAAATCTATGAATTTAAAGTATCTCATTCATTGGACAATTACTTTACTAGTAATCTATTAACAGAATTGGTGTAAAATAAAGTCTATAAGCTCATTATTTATTAGTTCCTCACTTCCAGGCAAAGAGTCACTATATTATTTAAGAGTTCCCTTTTAAATACCATGTCCACAACCCGCATAACATTTCAACATTATCCTCCATATTTGATACTCCCTCCGTTCCACCCAAATAGTTCATATTTAAAAATTATAATTATTAAGCGTTGTATAACTATCATTAAAGTTGCTCACAATTATAAGGATTAATATATAATTTGGTCCCTGAACTTGGAATTTTTCATTTATATGGTACCTGATGTTGAATATTTCCTATGGTGACTCTTTAACTTAACTTAAGGCTTTATGTTAGTCTCTGATGGCGTTATCTTTGGAAGGAACGCTAAATTTTTTGTGAAATGATAATTTTTCCCTCACTTGAGCTGAGTAGGATGTTCACCGGGAATTAAATTGGGCAGGAAGGTGAGATGGAAAAAGGAAAACGATTTTGGTTTTACTAAAATGAATAATAATTAACATCAATTTTCGGTGTCTTCTTTGTTCACCTTCATCTACGATCTCCTTCACTCAAATCTAGACAAAACCTCACCAAACTCTTTCTCTGAGCATCCAACATTCTTCTTCTTCATACCCGGCCGCCCCTGCTTCACTACAGACTACATCCTCTGTCTTCTTTTTTGTTCACCCGCGTTTCTAGTCTTAAGCAGAAGTTTATCTAGATCAGGTTGAAGCCACCTCTAGATCTGACCTTCTCTCACCCAGCTCCTGCTGAGTTCTTCAGTCTCCAAGCCGCACCAACCCCAGTTCGATCTCCCTCCGGCTTCACACCCAGTGGCCCCCATCTCACCTTTATCGATCTTCATAGCTGCCAGTTCTCTATCTTCTCCGGTGATTTTCCATCTCCGGCCTCTCAAGATATGCCATCTCCGTTAATCTCAAACCCGAACTTAATAGTTTGGAGGCATCGAATCCACAGTTTGTTTCTCTCTCTAGAAATGTTGATGGAGGTTGAACATGAGAGTGAAACGAGGAGAAAGAAGGAAGAAAAAATCCATGGGGTTAGGGGGAGGGAATACATGGGTGGGGTTGGGGTTTCCTTCATTTGGGGTTTTTTTTTCAATTTTGTGATATTTATATTTTTATTTTTAAATACTTGATACAAAGCTATTAATGTAATTTTCACATCCCTTTCTTGTTCATCCCATTCGTCTTTACTGGATTCTTAATCTAGGTTTCTTGCTTGACTAATAATAATGCAAACCAATATCTTCCAAAAACTTCAAATCCAAATGAAGCTTTTTATCAACCTCAATGTTTACACAATGTTTATCGCCCACCCCTCTTCATCCTTCCGTCGTTCTTTCAAATTTTGAGATCAAAACTCAAATTCAAGAGAGGTGTTTCAACAAAGATTGCTTTGAATATAATCTAGGCATCTCCCCCAAATACCATGACACACCTCTAATCAACAATGTTGTTCTCCATATCTTCTTCTACATCCTCCCCCCCCCCTTCAAATACCATGACACATCTCTAATCAACAATGATGTTCTCCATATCTTTTTTTACATCCTCTCCCCTCCCCCCACAAGCTCTATCTCACTTCTAACCTAACAAATCCAACAACCCACGTCAAAAACTCACCCGCAATTCCCTATCTCCCAAACCCAAAACTCCGCCTGCCACCTGCCTCTTGTTTCCCTATCCGACTCTATATCATTATTCAAAATTGCCTCTTGCTTCCCTATCCGCCTCTTGCCACCCACTTATTATAGTTTCTTGATGACTCTATATCATTATTCAAAAAATTGGCCAAAGGGCAGTAAGGGGCAATGACGATGGCAGTTGGTGTTGGTGAAGGTGGGAAGAGAAGGAAGAAGGTGGTGTGGTGGGTGGGGACACGTGGAAAGAAAAGGTCAAAACATGGGTTGTTGTTTGTTTGTTTGTTTTTCTTTTTATTGTTTTCATCTTAACAATAAATTGATCACATCATTTTTCTTTTTATTTATTTTTTCATTTCATCTGCATCAAGTAAGGGTGAAATTGATATTTTACAAAATATTTAACGTTCCTTCCAAAAATAACGCCATGAGGGACTAACTTGAATCCCAAAGTTGAGTTAAATAGCCACCTTATGAAACTTTCAACATCAATTACCATATTAATGGAAAGTTCCAAGTTCAGGGACCAGATTATATATTAATCCTAATTATAATAATGTTTGAGCAAAATTGAAATATTATTATAGAAGATATAGACAATGTTTTTGAAAGCAGTCTTAATGTGACCAAAATAGTATGATTAATTTTTTTACTTGAAATGGAAGGAGTATTAACAATATTGGTTTTGCTTAAAGCATTATTTCAATTATGATTAACTCTCATATTAATTATATATTCCTTTGTTCTAGGAAGGAGCTTATCATACTATTTTGGAGTGTTTCATATTAAGAGTCTACTTTAAAAAATTATGTTTACAATCTCTATAATATTTTAACATTATCCTCATCAATTAACATATAAATTATGCTCAACATTATTGTAATATGACAAATTTCAATGCTAATTATATATCACTTAATATAATCTTTTTTCAAAAATAAGCTATTTGGGTCGAATGGAGGGAACATCCATTAATTAGACTTTTCAAATATAAACTCTTTAGACGGAATATTTGTTACCAATATAGACAAGTTTAATTTTATTAGACGACAAGATATTTATTGAATATAAATTAGTAGTTTTTTTTTTCTTTTGCTTAAAATTTTAAATAAATGTATTTTGTTCTGGTTTAGGAGGGAGGGGGACCACTGAATTGAACATGCATTTCTATCGTTAGTGGGAGCACAAATAATTCCTTTGGGATTAAAGATCCATTGACTATATATGATAATACCATCAGTTCTATCACTACCCTTTTGAATAATTCAATCCCTTGTTTTGCACGTCCTTTTTTATTCTCTCCCAATTTGTATATATCGAGATAATGGAACTTTTCTAAAAACTTCTCGTCAATATATCGTCATTACGTGTCACTATCTTTCCAATACCGCGAATTTCTTTCTCGCATCTTCTCTTTTTATCTTTCTCACGTTAAATGGTGCCATGATACCGTACATGAGTGGTCTCCGAAAACGACAGATAAAGAGAGGGAGAGCCGAGAGGTGCGACTCATGGCAAGCAAGCTTTTGGAGACATATTACTAAACTAGGTTATTACCCGTGCGATGCACGGTTCACTTAGTATTATTTTTGAAATATAATTTTGTAGATATAATCTGCAATCTATTTGAATGAGCTAACAACAGATCTGCTCATAATTAATAAATATAAATAAATAAATAAAAATGTGTGAGATCACACCGAATCATAAAACCAAAAATTCATGACAATAATTAAATCGAACAAATATTCCTAGTGTGAGTGTGAGACAGAAGAAGGGGAGGAAGTACCACAAAAGAGTAATCATCAAGGAGGTGTGTTTGATGGAGAGGAAGTATTTCGCAGTGGTTGTTTGTGGTGTTGGTGGAACACATTTACTTAAAATTAGATAAAAATATATCTTAAATTGACCGAGTTTCGTAAAATAATAAAAATTAAAAAACTTCTACCATTAGAATTGAGGAGCCATAATCAAATGAAGCTTATCTAAATCAAATGTAATAAAATCTATCCGGTACAAATCGGTTTAAAATAATAATTTATATACATATATAGTACCGTATGCACAGTTTTAATAGTTTTTTTGTGCAAAAGTTGTTTATAATAAGATAGTTTTCTAAACTTATAATAAATAATTTTAAAAATTAATTAAAATAATATGAAAGCAAGGAAAAATAAGGTAAATATTCAAAATAGATCATGTGAATATGTAATTGAAAGATTAAATCTATTTGCAAAAAAACATTTTTACCATGAAAATTTGAATTACTAATCAAGTGAAATGTGTCTAAATCAAATGTGATAAAAATCTATCACATACTAACTGATTTTGGCAGAAAATAATTAAAAAAAAAAAAACTTTCACCATATATAAAAGAGACACCGGTTTTAAAATCAATCAGATTTTAATTTTCGGCAGCAAAGAAAAAGAAAAAAAATCACAACTTCACAAGAAGTTGACATGTCGAAGCACATAATTTCTTTAAAACTTTGTACATTCAACACAAAGTAGTCATGTGACAGCAATAAATTCTATTTTAATAATAATTAATAGATAATTAATAGATTAGTTATTAATAATTGATATATATATATACACACATATATACAGATTAGTAGAAGAACAAATAACATAAAATTGTCTTGTGAATAATTTGTATTAATTATATAGTATGAAATGAGAAGAGATGGAAATTGAAGAGTTTCAATCAAATTAAACTTGTATAAATTAGATAAGATAAAATATAGTTTAATTAAGCGATATTTGAAAAATATAAAAACAAAATCCTTAATTCATATCATAAATTTACTTGTGAAACGATATCTTAAATTTGTTTTATCTTATCAAATTAGTTTTAAGATTTTTATCTTATCTTAGATTTAAGATTTTTATCTTAAACTAATCAATTTTGAAAAAAAAAACATTTACCATTTCGATGGTGACACGTATCATCACAAAATCCCTTTAAATGTTTTAGTTTTTTCACATAATAAAATGTTATAAAATATATAAAGGTAAAAAAACATATCTCATATATATATATATATATATATATATATATATATATATATATATATATATATATATAAAGGTAAAAGTTTTTTATTTTTTTTTAAAATCGATTAGTTTAAGATAAAAATTCTAATTCTAATTAGATATGATAAAATTCCTAAAACTAATTTGACAAGATAAAACATATTTAGGATATAGTTTTACCATATATAAAGGAGACACGTGTTTAAATAAAATGTTATATAATAGATCCGGTATTAACCGATTTTGGCAACAAAAAATTGTAAAAAGAACAAAAAAACTTTTACCATATATAAAGGAGGCACCGGTTTTAAAATTTATCCGGTTTTAATTTTTGATAGGAAAAAAAATTATAAACTTGTATACAAGGTGACATGTGGAAGCATATAATTCTATTAAAACTTTAAGCGTACAACAAAAAGTCGTCATGTGGCAACAACAACTTCTACTTTAATAATAGTTGATAGATAATTAATATATTATTAATTAATAATTAATAAATATAGATTAGTAGAATAATAAATAATATAGAACTATCCCGTGAATAATTTGTATAAATTAAAAATTATGAAAATAAAAAAAGATGAAAATAGAAGAGTTTTACTCAAATTAAACTTGTATAAATTATATAGGATAAAATCTAGTTTAGATAAACGATATTTGAAAAAATATATATCAAAATCCTAAATTCTATCATAAATTTTCTCGTAAAACTGTATTCTAAATCTGTTTTATCTTATCAAATTAGTTTTAGGAATTTTATCATATCTAATTAGAATTAGAATTTTTATCTTAAACTAATCGATTTTGAAAAAAAAAAACTTTTACCATTTCAAAAATGACACGTAGCAGCACAAAATCTTTTTAAAGCTTTTTTCTTTATACATAAAGCCGTCACGTGGCCGCAACAACTTTTGTTTTAGTAATTTTTATCTTAAACATAATTTGAATTTAAAAGAGATTGTTTAAAAAAGATAAATATAATTTGAATTTAAAAAATATTTGTTTGTTAAAATTTCCTTATTAATCAAATCTGATAAAATATATATTAAACTAATTGATTTTTGAAAAAAAAAAATTTACGTATAAAATTATTATAACTAACTGTAAAATCAAATGTGATAAAAACTAACTTTTTATCTTTAAAATTTTGAAATCAATTGTGATAATATCAAACTTATTATAACTAACCGTATAAATCTTATCTTAAACGAATTACAAAAACTTTTATGAGTAAATTTTTTTAAAAAAACTACAATTTATAAGAGGGTGACACGTGAAATTACATAATTTTTTTAAAATTTTTAACATTTCACAGAAAGCCGCCATATGGTAGTAGCGGTTTCTGTTTTAGTTATAATTAATAGATAGATAGATTTGACGGCAATTTTGTGAAATCTACTTTAGGACACTTTTGATTAGAAATTTTTTATCACAATTGTATTCTAAATCTGTTTTATCTTATCAAATTAGTTTTAGGAATTTTATCATATCTAATTAGAATTAGAATTTTTATCTTAAACTAATCGATTTTGAAAAAAAAAAAACTTTTACCATTTCAAAAATGACACGTGGCAAATGGCGACAAAATCTTTTAAAGCTTTTTCTTTATACATAAAGCCACGTGGCTAAAGAACAACTTTTGTTTAGTAATTTTATCTTAAACATAATTTGAATTTAAAAAGAGATTGTTTAAAACAGGATAAATATAATTTGAATTTAAAAAATATTTGTTTGTTAAAATTTCCTTATTAATCAAATCTGATAAAATATATATTAAACTAATTGATTTTTGAAAAAAAAAACTTTTACGTATAAAATTATTATAACTAACTGTAAAATCAAATGTGATAAAAACTAACTTTTTATCTTTAAAATTTTGAAATCAATTGTGATAATATCAAACTTATTATAACTAACCGTATAAATCTTATCTTAAACGAATTACAAAAACTTTTATGAGTAAATTTTTTTTTAAAAAAACTACAATTTATAAGAGGGTGACACGTGAAATTACATAATTTTTTTAAAATTTTTAACATTTCCAAATGAACATGGTATAGCTTTTTTTAGTTATAATTAATAGATAGATAGATTTGACGGCAATTTTGTGAAATCTACTTTAGGACACTTTTGATTAGAAATTTTTTATCACAATTGTAGTTATCCAAAAGTAAGATTAGAATATTTTTTGAAAATATTTTAAAATTTAGCTATCACATTTGTAGTTATCAAAAAGTAAAATTTTGTGAAATCTACTTTATGGTAATTTTGATTAGAATTTTTTTTAATCACAATTGTAGTTATCAAAAAGTAGGATTAGAATACTTTTTGAAAATATTTTAAAAATTTGTTATCACATTTGTAGTAAGATAAGAATGTGATTAGATTTTTTTTAATTGCAAAAACGGAAATTTTTATCAAAAAGAATTTTTTTTTATTTTTTAATAATTCATAGGTAGTGACACGTGTCAGTATCAAATTCTTTAAAAAATCGCACTTAACAAATGTTATGGCGGCAAATGACTTTGTTTTGGAGACATATTACTAAATAATACTCCTCCCTCCCTAAATTATTATTTTGGTAGATTTGGCATACAAAGAAAAAATATATTTAATTAGATTATTAATATTAACTTAATGTTTAGTTTATTTTAAAATTTATGTGTATTTGACTCATAATTAAAGTATGATAAAAAAATAAAGATGAAATTATAAAAACGTTATCTTAAAAAGAAAGTATCAAACAAGACAATTATTTTATGACAAACGAAAAACGAAAACAAGACGATAATTTGGGAACAAGAGAGTACTCACTCTGTTATCAAATTATTATTCTTTTCGATTTGACATATAATTTAAAAAAAATTAATAATATTATAAATATTAATATAAGTGTATGTTTTTTTTGTCCTTGTGCGTGTGGTGGTAACTAAAGTAGATAGATTTAGTTAAGGTAAACTAGTAAAAATATTTTTTTAAAAGAAAATAATTATTTTGGAATATACAAAAAAAGGTTGAAAATTATTTCAAATCGAAGGGAGTACTAGTGTTTATAAAAATATAATTAATTTTATTATAAATATTAGTGTAATATATAGTTTCTTTAATTTCTTTGTATATTTGATCATAAATAAAGTTGGAAAGTTTAATCAAAGTTTAACTAGGAAAAGAAAAAGAGAAGTCAAAATGACTTTACTTTTTCGAGACAAGTGGAGTATAGTATTTACCCAATCCTTTTCTTTGCTGGTGAGATTTAAAGCTATAATATCATAAATGCAATTAGTTTTGGGCTTTTAGTTACGAAGATATCTTGACAAACTAAGAAGTACTTTACAAGTTTTATATATTATTCCATCAGTTTTTAAATACTCCTATCGTCCCTAAATAATCGTCTTAGTTGATCAGATGTACAATTTAGTAAAAACAATTAATTTGATTATTTATATTGGTTTGATGTATAGTTTTCTTTAAAACCCATGTGTATGTGACTCATAATTAAAGTATAATGAAAAAGTAATGATAAAGTGATAAAAATAATGTTCTAAAAAAGTAAGTTCTAAATGAGATAATTATTTTGGGACGAACGAAAAAAGAAAGGACGACGATAATTTAGGGACTGAGGGAGTAATTATTATCCTTTCTTTTTTTGTCAATTTCAAAAAAAATGTCTTCTATTGTGTGTTTGTACCATACTAACGCCCGGAATAATCCCGTACAAAAACGGAGTAACTAGATAAATTACAGATCAAAAAAAATAATACGGATAACAATAGTTATTACATAATAACTAAAATAACCATACACTCGATTACAGACCGGGGTGGGGATAACATTTAACAGATTGGTGTCTAAAATAGTAAATAAACTCGAAACGCAGTCCCCATACTTTACCAACTGTTATGAACAAACAGAGAGTAAAATACAAAGTGAATAATAATTAAGGGAGAAACAGAGCTGCAAAACAGAGGAGTTAGTATAACAGATAAATGGCAACAGAAATAATAAGAAGCAACGAACGAGAGCACGAAGTCGCCGTGTACGTCGTAATCGGTCGAAGACCTCGGCTAGGCTCTCGTCGGCTCAATAACCCTTTCACCGACCATATCCACCAACGAGTCCAAAGGTAGCAGCCGACTGTTTAACCAAGGTCAAAGCTTCATAACAAACAAGCTTGACCAAAAACTCCGGCAACAATCCAACAACTGAACGGAAGGGATAGCCGGAGAAGAAGACCAGGACAGACAGCTCACTTAGCTCAACAACCCGTGACCCAAACCCAAGGCTCTCTCAGCTCACTAAGCTCACAGCTCGCTAAAAAAGAAAACGGCAAGAGCAGATTCAGTCCCTCACAGCTATAATCGGCTAGATTAGGTAACTCGCAAGCTCAAACATCTCACCAAGGGATAATGACGAAAGGGAGTATCCAACCTAAATCTAAAGGGGACAGAAATGGATAAAGAAGAGATAGAAAAGGGAGCACGGCTGCTGCAGGATTTTTTCCTTCACTCACTGCTTACAAAGGATATAAGGAGAAGCAGTATATATACTAACAGGTAGGGCATAAAATAAGAGATAAGATAGTGAGTTGTTAAACCGATTTCAAAAAATCACTAACAAAGGGTGCTGCGCACAGGAACGGGTTGCACAAGGAGAATGGGCCAAGCATCATAGTGGGCGTAAGGAGTATTATAAAGGTTGCCCTAAAACTGTTATTAGGCCTCCAATTTCTAACAATCTCCACCTTGGAACAAGTGTCGATTCACGCTAATGAACTCTAAGGATTTTTAAAAGAAATGGTTTATCATCGCCTTATCCCTGCATTTGATCCAACATAAAGCATGACCAAAACATGGAAAACAAAAATTTTAAGCAACCACAAAAGAAGCATAAAATTTAAGAAACTAAGCTAATTCACAAAACAAAACAAAGCCAAGTTACCATGATTGCTCACAAAGAACAAGCATGGATTTTCGGGGAAATCACATAAAACGGGTCAACCTCATTTACCGGGATCACCGGTGTCAAACATCAAAATTTTCAAACATTTCAGAAAATTTGAAACTGGAAGACACTTAGCATTCATATCAGCAAGATTCAAACTAGTATCAATTTTATCCATGTAAATCCATGAAAAACTGGATTTTTACAAAGTTGGATGCCGCTTTAACTATCAGAAAATACTACCACTTTATCCTTTAAAAAACCGATTTCAGAAATTAAGCCTTTTGACCAAAGAGCTTCTTTAATACATTCAGTTATAGCTATGTATTCAGGCTCGGTTGTGGACAGGGCCACAACGGATTGCAGTTGAGAATTCCAACTAATGCAAGAATCGCAAAGTGTGAACACATAAGACGTGGTGGATTTCCTATGATCGCTATCATTAGCATAGTTTGAGTCAACATATCCTACCAATCTAACACCGTTTTCAGATTTGAAGAATTTCAATCCATAGTTCAAAGAATGTTTTAAGTATCGCAACAATCACTTAACGACATGCCAATGGGGCAAGCCCGGTTTGACATATAATGGCTAAGACAACTAATAACATAAGCTATGTCGGGGCGAGTACTAACCATCAAATACATAATGGAACATATGACATTGGAATACATGATTGTACTCATTTTATTAATTTCGAATTGATTTTTCAGACATTGATCTTTACTAAGCACAAAATGGGAGACAAGGGTAACATCAACATAATCAACATCAACCATTGAAAATTCACTCAAAATCTTTTCAACATATGAAATTTGGTTCAAGTAAACAAATGAGGATTTGCGGTCTCTAACTATGTTCATGCCAAGTATCTTACTAGCATCGCTTAAATATTTAATGTCAAATTTAGCACTCAAACAGTTCTTAACATAATCAATTGATTTAGAGCATGAGCTAATAAGGTGCATGCCATCCACATATATGAACAAGAAAATAGGCACATTCCTATTATTTTTGAAAAAAAGCAATGATCATAAGCACTCCGCGTAAATTTTAAATCTAGCATGCATTGATCAAATTTTATATTTCACATGTGAGGAGATTGTTTCAAGCCATATAAGGATTTCTTTAACAAGTACACTTAGTCAGGACATTAATTATCCACATACCCCTCAAGTTACCTCATATAGATTTTTTCATCTAAATCACCCTGCAAAAAGCAGTTTTAACGTCCATTTGTTTCAATTCTCAATCAAATTGAGCTACTATCCAAACAGTTGTGAACTTAACTACCGGAGCAAATATGTCAGTGTAATCTATTCCTTCATTTTGAGTAAAATCCTTAGCCACTAATCTTGCTTTAAACCTAATTGAATCATATTCACATTTTATTTTATAAAGCCATTTGCAAGCACCAACTGAACAGTTTTTCGGCTTAGGCACTAAAATCCATGTTTGATTAATATGCAAAGAATTCATTTAATCATTCATAGTATTAATAAAATCATTGCAATTTTTAGATTTTAAAGCTTGATTATAGGTTTTTGGCTCAGAATTATCAATAGATTCAAACACACCGAAAACAAATGAAGTCATATGAAAATCATCAAAACGAGAAAGTTGTCTAACAAGTCATGTAGGTCTATCTCGAACAAGTTGATAGTCATGCAAATCACCAATTCAGAATTTCATTATGTTCATTTTCAATATCTTAATTTTGCTCATCAAGTTCATTTTCAGGATTATCATGCTCATTTTCAGAATTCTCATTTTCAGGCAATTCGTGCAAATTTTCAGAATTCACATTTTCAGAATTATCACTAGTTTTAAAATTCATAATTTCAGGTTGGTCACTAGCATCACTTAATCGTAAAGGATGCTCCACCATAATGGGAGCCGGAGGAGGGATAGGTTCAAGCAGCAACAATCAAGAAGGGAAATTCATTTTCATTAAGCACGACATCCCTACTAATTATCACTTTAAATCTTGGATCCTCACGTAACCACAACCTATATCATTTAACGCCCTTCGGATATACAAAAACACGCATCTCACCGATCTCGGTTCAAGTTTATCTAGTCTCCTATGGGCATACGTAGCACAATCAAAAATCCGCAAGTTCGAGAAATCAATTTCCCTACAAAAAAACACTACCTCAGGACATCGACCATGTAAGGGAACAGACGGGGACCTATTAATAAGGTAAGCGGCAGTCAAAACTGCCTTTCCCCAAAACTTTTTGGAGAGACCCGAAGTGGCTAACATGCTCCTCACACGTTCTAGAAGGGTTCTATTCATTCTTTTCGCGACACCATTTTGTTGGAGGTTATAAAGCACATTTGTGTCTCTCAATCCTATTCTGAGCACAAAAGTTATCCATGTCATGGTTACAAAATTCTAACCCATTATCAGTCTTGAGTATCTTGATTTTAAAACCAGTTTGGTTTTCAATCAAAATTTTCCAGTTTTTAAATTTCTCAACACTTCAGATTTGTTTTGCATAAAAAACAGCCACACTTTCCTAGAAAAGTCATCGATGATCGACAAGAAATAATGATTTCCACCATGAGTTGGTACACTAGCAGGACCCCACACATCAACATGTATGTACTCTATAGCATGTTTTGAAGAAATTTTTTTAGGGTTAGGGGGAGGTGGAAAACTCACTCGTTTTTATTTGCTCATAACACATGTTTCACAAAAAAGTAAAGTAGAAATGTTCCAAAAACTCCATTTTTGTTTAAAATTTCAAGGCTTTTAGAACTCATGTGACCTAGTCTTTTATGCCATAATTTTGTTTTATCTTCTTTGACAAGATTCACACAATTATCATCACAAGGCATAGGCATAGCAGAACAAACATACAAATTTCGACGTTTTTCAGCCTTAGCAATCGCTAAAGATCCCTTAAAATTATTCATGACACCTTTTTTCCATTTACCCTCAAGATCCGCATCTTCCAATGCAACACAGAAAATCAAGTTATTGCACAAGTCAGGCACATGTCGAACATTCTTTAAAGTTAAACAATTTCTAGAATCAAATTTGAGACAAACATCACCAATTCTAGCAATTTGACATTTTTTCTCATTTGTCATAGAGACAAAATCGGTTTCCATTTCTTTGTAAGAGCTAAAATTGTTTTTAAAAGGTGACATGTGATAAGTGCAATCTGAATCTCTCAACCATTCATTTTTGTAAGAAAGCATAGAATGCATATAATTCACAGTATTATCATACAATTCAGTTACCATAAAAACATCAGCACTACTCTCACCATTGGAAGTCATATTACAATCATTTTACATGTTATAGTTCGGGTTTTCTTCTTAGGATTAGGGCAATCCTTCCTAAAGTGTCATACTTCTCCATACTTATAGCATTTCTGACATTTAGTTTTTGATTTAGACCTACTCTTGCTCTTATTCCTACCATTTTCAGAATTCTGAATTTTTTCTTGGTTCTGATTTTGGTTGTTTTTTCTGTCCATTGTTTCTTTCGAAAGTTCTGCCTCTCACCATATTAATCTCACCGGAGTTCGATTTACCTTTTCTAGCAGCCTTTAAATCTAACTCTTTGCCTAAATTATTAATCATCGTATTAAGCGTGATCTTATCCCTACCATACTTAATAGCAGATTTCATATTGGCATAAGATTCAGGTATCGCATTTAAAAGCATAATTGAGGTATAATCGTCTATGTATTCATCACCCGTTTGTTTAATATCTTCAACTAATTTGGAAAACACATCGATGTTGTCTTCCATGTCTTTGTTTAAATCCAATTTAAAACATATTTTTTTCTTCGAAAAGATGAATATTACTCGGCAGAGTTTTCTCAAAGTAAAGTTCTTCTAATTTTCCCCAAAGACTTTTGGCATGTCTATATTTACCACATATCCGCATAACTGGAGCGATCAAGTTCAAGATAAGAGATGAATAGGCACTTTCGTCCATTTCACGAATAACTTCTTCTGATATATCTTTTGAAAAATTATGTGTTATGGCTTTGAAAATTTTTTCTTTAATCAAAACACTTTTTATTTTGTGTTGCTAAATAGAAAAGTCACTTTTATCATTAAAGGGTTTCAAACCATAAGATGTAGCCATTTAGAAAAGATTACCACATAAACAATCAGACCAACCAAAAAAGCACAAAACAACAACAACATAATATCTGAGATTTTGAAAAACAAATATTTTCAAAAAATAACAGGAAGCAAACAACACTAAAGCATGAAAAATATAACACCAATAAAGCACGCTTAAAACCACTCAAACATAATAGTTTTGGAGCAATAAACAGAGCAACAAACCCAAGCAAAGAAATAACGAAATATTTCAACCGATCTACTACTAGAAAGTAAAAAGAGGCAAGGGTAACCGAAGCTCACCAATAAACTCTGGAAGAGAGTTTCTAAAATATTTTTTTGGATTAAAGGAGACTCTACCGGATTCATGGTACGAGTACGTGGGAGGCTCTGATAGTGATACCATTGTTGAGTATTTGTACCACACTAACGCCCGGAACAATCCCGTACAGAAACAGAGTAACTAAATAAATTAAGCACGACTGCTGCATGATTTTTTCCTTCACTCACTGCTTGCAAAGGACGCAAGGAGAAGCAACATATATACCAACAGGTAGGGCATATAATAAGAGATAAGATAGTGTGCTGTCAAACCGATTTCAAAAAATCACTAACAAAGGGGGCTGCACAAGGAGAATGGGCCAAACATCATAGTGGGCTTAAGGAGTATTAGAAAGAATGCCCTAATACTGTTATTGGGCCTCCAATTTCTAACATCTTCTTTCAAAACTTTTTTTTTCAGGAAATTTTTTTAATCGCTTACCATTATTTTGATTGTGGTCACATGCTCAAGAGCGTTAAAGGAAATTACACATTACATAAATATTTATAATACAATTAATTATTTTTTCTTAAATAGATTAAAAAAAAGGATTATTTGAAAACAAAGGTAGTAATAAACTGATTTAACAGAAAATGGTTGTGGCTCAGCCGCTCAGTTGTGAAATTTATCTTTGGTCCAAAAGCAGTGGGGCCCAACTTCTTGATTCTCACGATAATGCCGAAAATACATACACATTGCGTTGTCCTACGTTGAGATATCGGGGAAGGGAGAGAATTGATAATCTCATTATTGTGCATCGTTATTATATTATGAGTTTGGCTAATACGTACTCTATAATTAAAACATTCACACACATGTTTCAATGTTGCGATAATTCTTTCAGATAAAACATTTTATTTTTAGGTTTTAATTAGGGCGTCTCTAATGTCTAGATCATCAAAAACATTCATCAATGTATAAAGTTTATACAGAATGAAAGGTTTTATAATTTTTTGTTAAAAAAAACTAATTTACGGACAGATCTCTTTGTTCTGACATGCGAATAATAAATTAAGGTAGATATGAAATATGAATGAATGGAAGAAATGGAGAGATGCTTTAATGGTGATTGAAAGGGACAGCCTTTCTATCTTTAAGATTTGGCCCAGAAGCTCAGCCCAGCCCAACCATCCTTGACCAATCACCACTTCCGCCCCTTTTCACGTAATCACCGCATCACACAACTTTTGCTTCACATATTTAAGGAATAAGGTGACATGTGAGTCTATACGCTTACCTCATCATGAATAACTAGACTTAGCTCCTTACGAATAACTAGTGTTTGTATGCATAAAACGTATAACATATATATTTTTAACTAAATTATACATACAAAATTTAAAAAATAAATTAGGGGATACTGCTTAACTAAAAATATATAACAATAAGATTAGTCATTATAGATTTTGAAAAATAATCATTTTCGACAATATAATTTTATATATGATTATTCAATTGAAAAAAAACAAACACCAAAATAATCATTTAGTCACACTATGATTTTGATATGGATCAAATAATTCAAGACTTTAACATTACTACACCCATCCTAAAAGAAAGGATGACGATAATTTAAAAACGGATGAAGATTTCATTTCAATAATTTTTGAATGGACACAAAGGAAACGATGAATGATAGTTTTGGGTCGGAAGAAGTATGTATTTACTAATTAAATATCATCTAATAGAAAAGGGCAATAATATGTATAGTTGCCCCCCCCCCCAAAAGTCATTAAATACTATGTTAATTACGTGCTCCCTCCGTTTCGGATAAAAAGTCATTGTTTGAAAGTCAAACTTTTGAAAAAAAATGACACTTTTAGTAATTCATTAGTAATAAAATGAATAATATCGGGCCGGTTCTTTATTTAGAAATTATAACCTCTCTGGTGCGTTATTTTTTATCCAACCGCATAAGTCCATTTTTTTATTCCTAAAATGCCCCTCCTCCTGTTGATGGATATCAATCACCGGAGTTGGCACGAATTCAAAGAAAATAGATCTAAAAATATATGACTTAACATTTTAATTAATTCCGTTTTAATTTTTTTCATTGAACTGGATAATTTGAGCTTGTCAATTTTAGAGTTGGAATTTTCCTAAATTACACATTGACAAATTATTTCGATTTTGTTAATTTATTTTTAAATCCTCTAATTTTTCATACCGGCTTACTTAAAACACAGATGTAGATCCGAAATTTTTGGATATGTAATATATGAGAAGTACATAACTTTATTTTTAAGAAAATAAAATTATAAATATAGATCATAACTTTATAGATGGATTTAATTTATTTTTTAAAAGATCTGGGTAAACACTAAGTCAAGGTATTTTAATAGGGAAGGAAGAATTTTTTTTGAAGTAAAATGTCAAAGCTAAACCATATATGTTGGACAAAGGAATACAATATATATTCCTCATGTACAATACAATATGACTTTTGAAATTTGAATGATGCTCACAAGCATGATTGATACAAGTATCAAGGAATGTAAAATAACATTTTATATGGATTAGTGTGAAGTGTAATGATATACTCCCTCCGTCCCTAAATAAGTAATACGCTTTAAGAAAAGTAATTGAGTAATTGGTTTAATTGTTTATTAAATTGGTTTAATGTCCATTAATGTTAAAGTATGAAAAGTAAGGGTAAAGTAAAGTAGAGTGTAAGGGTAAAGTGTAAAATGATATAATTTAATTTAATTTTTTCAGATAGCATGTAAAATTGTACCTATATTAATAAATGCCTAAATGGAGAACCTTCTATTTTTGAAAAGAAAGTTTTGGCGGATATTTCATTTTATAGATGCATATAATTAAAAATATTAATATGGACAAAATAAACAAAGATTAATAAACAGTAAAATTAAAGATTAAAAATCAAATAAATTTGAAAAAATTATTATAAATTTTGGAATACTTCTTTATATATAAAATTTTGTCGTTAACATGTACGACTATTATAACTACCAATATCACATTTGAAATTATTGATGTGGAATCCATCATCATCCGAATTATTAATTTTGCAGCACTTTTTTTTTTAATTATTATCTATAATCATTAAAACAAACTCACAAATACAAATGTTTCTAGATTGAAAACTGTATCAACAAATACTAGGTCTTCACATGCATATAGATTATTAAGAAATAATAATTATTTCAAGTCAAATCAAAATATGTATGAAGTTTTGTTTCAATGAATAATGGTGGTGCTTGTGTGTATTTATAACCAATGGTTAATTTAGACGATATTAGTAATTACAGTAGTTTAATTTCTTAGCTTTTCTTGACGCTTAAACACCGTTAAATATATTACAGTATATCAAAGTTGAGTTATTGATATAAGTCATCTATTTTGTTGCTCGTATTGTCTATTAAGTTCTATCTCAATGAATAATGGTTATGTGTGTGTGTATTTGTTTATCAATAATGGTGAATTTAGAGGATGTTGGTAATAATCTGTGTACTTTGTCAAATTTATGTGATTGTTTAATGATATAATTTGTTAACTTTGATTGAAGCTTAATGTCTTACCATTATTGGGGAAACAATTATTTTAAATAGAAATCCTAGATGCATTTTGATTTATAAAATTGACGACTTATTTATTGTGCTTTTACACATTAATATAATATATCGTTTATAAATTGGATTGGATAATTTTTTTAGTAACTTAATGTTGTTAATTTACTAATGTTGAAAAATAACAAAAAAAATATTAGTTAACCATTTTACGTATTTGAAATACATTTGTATTTTTCACATTATTTTGATTTATGGTTTATAAATTAATTTAATTTATCGTTTATATACTTTTTTAATTAGTAATGAAATACTATGGTATGAATATATATTGTATCTAATTGGCTAAAGATGAATCTCAAGATTTCAAAAGTTAGTATCACAATATTAAGGAAGAATTCAAAAGGTTTATAGATTTACTTATCTAGTCAACCACATTAATTGATATTTTTGATTTTCAATTTCCAAAAAATAAGATAGATATTAAAATAGAAATGTTTCCAAATCTGGAAAGTTCATTTTGGCGGAACTTTCCAAATTATGTACCTCTCATATATAGCGCACTCACGCGGTCACGCCTCCCTTTCTCCCTAACCTAAGTCCCAACTCCCAAGTGTCTTCTCCAATCTGATCTCCATCTCCACTTCGAGTCCTTGACGACGACGGCGACGAAGAGTATGAAACAGACCAACTACAAAGGTAGAATGCTTCTCATTTCTCAAGGAATTGGTTCGTTTTTCTTTTACGTTCGATTTATTGAAGGTTGAAGGTTGAAGGTTGAAGGTTGAAGGTTTTGATCCATACATAAAAATAGAAAATCAATTAATCATAGACAGAACAAGCATTTCAGTGGGGTTTTTTTTCTTGTTTTCTGATTTTCTCATTTGGAAATTATGCCTAAATAGGTTTGGAAATTTTAAGAATTAAATCTGTTTTACTTTACAAATAATCCAAGCAAGTTGTAAAATTAAAACTGTTTTACTTTTGAGAAATGCATAATATTCTATTATTGTTGTCATTTTGTAGATAGGAAACGATTGAGGTGGATAATGAGGCTGAAAATGAGAATCCTAGGAAAGAGGCTGAGATTGAGAATCGTGGGAATGAGACTTAGACTGAGACTGTGAATGAAGGTGGAAATCTAAATGAGACAGGGAAAAATGGGAATGATAATGAGGATGAGGATGAGGATAATCGGGGTGGTAGATCTTGGGTTTGGTCACATTTTAAATATGTTAAGGGCACAAAGAGTGTTGTTTGCCCGTATTGCAAGAAAACAATGGCATGTGATTCTAGGGTTAATGACACTGTTACTCTAGGAATTCATTTGAAGTTGGCTTGTCGTGCATTCCCTGTTTATAAGCAACACAAGGATTCAAAGAAGCAATTTGTCTTGTGTACTGACTTTATTTCTTAAGGTAAGATTGAGGTTTTTGCATACAGATTAGTGGATGAAGCTATATAACCTGTATATATATTTCTCGCAAGATTTGGTCTCTGGTAGTGGTTGAACCAAAAAGTTTGCAGCTTAAAATTCATCATTGTTCTAAGGCCTCGTTTGGTGTAGCGTTTTCAAAACACAATTTTATTTTTGTAAACACGTTTAGAAAACTATTTCAAAACGCTATTTTTCATAAACATAGTAGTTGTAAAAGCAACATATTTTTAAAACGCTCCAAATTGGAGCTTTTTAAAATGCTTCACATTTTTAAAATGTTACGTTTTAAAACGCTGCATTGAAACACTTTTAAAAAGAAAACATTATGTTTTTTACCAGCGTTTTGACTAAAACGCTCCACTAAACAAACACTAAGTTCCTGATATAGAGTACTACATTGTATTTTAATGGTGCATTAATATGTCATCCAAATCAGATAACTATTGGGGATCCTAGAATCGGGAAATTTTAATTTATCTATTAAAATTTCTGAATTTTAAGGTAAGACTTCGTTCATTGTTCTCTTTGATAGCTACAAATTATCTTGTATCCTTTGATATCAGACACTTCATGGAAGAAATGCTAGCATAAAAGACTAGAAGTGAAGGTGAAGTTAAGCTCGAGACAAATATGTGTTTTGAATTTCTTTTGAAGTCTTACTTTTTAATGATTAAACTTTGATTATTCTTAAATTTGTAGAATTTTAATTTATTTTGTTTTTATTAAGGCTGTTAGATGGGTTTGTTGATTACTTATTAAATATTTGGTTTTTTTGTCTTTTTAAAAAGCCTTGTGTCCCGTTGATATTTTTAAAATTATGTATTGAACAATGTTTGATTTATTTGCCATCATATAGTAACTATAATTTATTTTAGAAGCCCATTGGGTTGTTCCATTATTTATTGCTTTAAAAGCAAGAAAAATTGTTGGCCGGTCCAATTTTTGAAGTTTTTAATCGATATAGTACTTTTTTTTTCAACCGAAAAAGTCACTTTTGGTGGTAAAATGATTATGATATCCTTAATGTACCGTATGTGCACTACGAAGGTCATTATTTTTGCACCGCGCATTACAATTAAACTAGATAATTAAACTATTGAACCGCAGTTTAAAAATTAATGCAATAAAATTTATGAATTGCGGTTCAAAAATAGATTAGGAAATTAAACTTTGAACCGTGGTGTAAATATTAATACAATGAATTTATGAATCACGGTGCAAAAATAGAATAATAAATTAAACTTTGAATCTCGGTACAAAATTAATGTAATGAAATTTATGAATCGCAGTGTAAAAATAGACTAGGAAATTAAACTTTGAACTGCGGTGTAAAAATAATGCAATGAAATTTATGAATCGCGGTGCAAAAATAGACTAGGAAATTGAACTTTGAACCGCGGTGCAAAAATAATGCAATGAATTTTATGAATCGCGATGTAAAAATAGATTAGGAAATTAAACTTTGAACCGCGGTGCACAAATATTATCTAATTCATTTTTGCACCGTGATATAATAACATAAAAACCCGTTTACGTCTTGGTAAAACCCTCCATTTGGCCACCCAACTTTTCAAAAAATTGCAAGGCGGCCACCGAAAGTTTAAAACTTGCAATGAGGCCACTGAACTAAATTTATGTTGCAAGCATGCCCATATTTTGGATGTCCGTTAGCTCTATCGTTAAATATGAGTGAAATCCCTATTTTACCCCCTTTAAATAACAATTATTATCTTTATGTGATATTAGAAACCTAAAGGGGTCTAATTGAATTTTTTTTATAAATATGTCGCCTTCTTTCTTACTATTCCCACCATCAACCGCCCCAATCCACCACCTTCCACCTCCATATGTACCATCTCCCACCATCATCAAATGAAGACAAGCAACATCGGTGGGGGTAAATCTTCCCTTGTCTTTCGAAAATCTCAAAAAGTAGAATCTGTGTCATTGGATCTTAAAACCCCCGTAAATTTCCTCCATTAAACAAACCCACCAAAACCCAGATCCGAAAACAAAGATGACGAGAGAGATAAAATCAGATCTGGGTTACTTGACCAGAGAGGGATCATTCTTTAGCCGTCCCCTGGATTGGGGATCTATGCCACATCACTTGATTGGGGATGAACAGAGATGGAAGCGGCTAGAAATTAACTGGAAGGGGTTATCGACAGTTGGACCTTGGTGGAGCTTTTGTGATACAAAGGAGATGGCGGAAAAGATGAAGGATTCATGTTAGGTGTGGAGCTCGGCCAGACATGGCGGGTGGCGAATCTGGGAGATGAAGCCGGAGTGAGGGAGATGGAGATTAAATGGAGGGGGGTCAGCGTCGGTGATGGATGAAGGGGAGGTAGAACGCCAGGTGATGGCTGGAGATCGGGGTTACAAAAAGGGCGGCGTTGATTGATTAGGCGAGAGGAGACGGCGGGCTTGGTGTGAACGAATTAGAGAGAGAGGAGGGAGATGGCGTCGCCGGCTGGTTCACCGGAAAAGGAGGAGCTGCTGGGTTTATATAGGGGCCGGACCAAACCTGTCATTGGGAAGGATGGATGGCGGGATGGATAGGGAAGTGGATTCGACGGTGGGTGTTGACGGAGGGGAGAGAGCGAGTAGAGGGAGACGACGATTTGCTGGAGATCGGGCAGAAGAGAGAGAGAGAAAGATGGGAGATGAAGAGGGTTTATATGTGATATATATTTTTTTCATTAGACCCCTTTGGGTTTCTAATATCACATAAAGGGAATAATTATTATTTAAAGGGGGGCAAAATAGGGATTTCACTCATATTTAACGGTGGAGCTAACGGACATCCAAAATATGGGCACGCTTGCAACATAAATTTAGTTCAGTGGCCTCATTGCAAGTTTTAAACTTTCGGTGGCCACCTTGCAATTTTTTGAAAAGTTGGGTGGCCAAATGATGGGTTTTGCCTTACGTCTTCCATGTTCTTCTTCAATCTCCTCTGTCGTAAGCCTTCTTCTTCCTCATTCTTCACTGCTTTCGTCCCAACTGAAAACTTCTTCAACCCAGCACAGATCTAGTATACTTTCGATCCCCGTTTTGTTGCGCAAAATTGTGATTTTCAAATCCTAAGTGTGCTGCCAAAGCTGTTAAAGAAGACAATGATATTTTTGGAACAATATTTCGAAAAGTGGTCTTCTGCGATTGAAAAAAAAAACTATGAAGTTTTGGGGATAAAAATTTAAAAAAAGGGACCGGCCAGAATTTTCCCCTTAAAAGTAGCTTCAGATTGTTATAAACAAGCCCAATTACCCAAAAGTACAAAAAAAAGGACTTTCTTTTTCACATGCCCAATTATCTAATTAGCTAGATTGATCATAGGCCCAAAAAACCGAATGCAACCAAGCCTGAATAAAAAATAAATCGAAAACCAAAAACCAAAACCAAAACCGAGATTTTCGGGTGTGGTTGATAAAAACTAGAGGTGTAAATCGAAACCACCAAATCACGGAACCGAACCGAACCAAACCAAACCATCCGGGTTGGTTCGGTTTTGGTTTCAAAATTGGAAAACCACGCGGTTCGGTTCGGTTCACGGTTTTTGGTATCGAACCAAACCAAACCGAACCGAAAAAAACCACCCTATATATTTTTATTTATTTATTATATAATATATATTATATTACATTTATTAACTATTTTGAACATTTGATTTATTAATTTTATTATATATATATATATATATATATATATATATATATATATATATATATATATAGACGAATATTAAACCAAAAAAAATCTTGATTGTTGGAGAACTATTATTTCTTCTATTGTTTGTCTTTATTTTAGAATTTGTATTGTTTTATTTATTATAATTTGTTGTTAGTAGGTTATTTCCTAATTTTGATGTTAATTCTAAATTAAAATCTTATTTTTATTGTTATTTTTAATGTTGGTTGATTTCATTAAAAATAATTTATATAAACCACAAAACGGAACCAAACAAAACCAAACCGAGTGGTTCGGTTCGGTTCCAAGTCTTGCTCGGTTCGGTTCGGTTTAGACTTTTTGGAACCAATAGGAGGCGGTTTGGTTTGTGGTTTTGGCATAAACCAAACCAAACCGAACCACTTACATCCCTAATAAAAACCGATCTTTATCGGTTTAGGCGTGGATTTAGCTGAAAATTGAGCTAAACCGAGTCGTGTACACCTCTACATTTTTATAAAAAGTTGTAGTCCTAAAAAACATACGTACTAAAAATATTAATTAACAGTATTATAAATAAATAGAACTAAATGTTCATGCACTAGATTTTTTTTACACAAACGATATTTGGATTTAAATAAGTGTCGATCACAACTGATCAAAATTCTACCTTAACCCAATTGATGGGCTTTAGTTTCCATTAGTTAGGGTCGTCTATGTGATTTTTTTTCTCAATCCAACCTAATCTAAAACAGAGCTATTACACTTGTCAATTACACTCATTCACATCATGGCAATCACACCCGATATATGAGATTCCCCTCTCCTGATGCAAGGTTCAATATCAATGACTTCCTTGCAAGAGAAGCAACAAAAAAAAAAAAACACACACACACGAAAAAGGACTTCAACTATACCATAGGAATGATTAGGTCAAATTACAAATTTCCTCCCAAAGTATACACCCAATCCCAGATCATTATTTAACATAAGGTTTGACCAATTTTGTATTTGCTGTTGCCATTTGTGTCAAATAAGCTACCTAAGCCTAACGCATATTAGTGAAAAAAACGTTAAGTCTAACGTGTTCTTGCACGTGATGGGTAATCTTGTCATTTCCTTTTGGGTTAAGTCAGTTGGCTGGGTATTTTGCGCAACCCTCACCATTTCTCTGTTTCTCTCCTCTCCTCATCAAAAATCTCACCTGATACCTCTCTAACTCTATCGTTGTCATGGACCCAACCACCACTTCCTCCCAACCCATCTTCAGCCTTCCCCAAGACACCCTCCACCTCATCTTCTCTCACCTCTCTCTCCGCCAAATCACCGCCTGCCGCTTCATTTGCAAGTTCTTCAACACCACCCTCTCCTCATCCCCCTTCACTGACCTCATCTCCACCCTATCACCATCACTCCCTTTACTCCCCCTTCGTCCACCTCATCTCAACATCTCCCCACAGCCCACTCTCTACGTGTTCGACCCCGATGAAAACCTATGCCTCAGATTCCCCCCTCTTTCCTCTTTTCCGCTCCCACCAGCCCGTCGCTTCCTCTCTTGGACTCGTCAACCCTGGGCCGACTCCCCCGATTCCAACGAATCGCTAGTCGTTTGCAACCCTTTGACGCGGTCCTTCAAAATCCTCCCCTAACTCAGCTTCGCCTGGTCCCGTCACAGCTCTGTCCTAATCGGCTCGCCCAATAGAGTCCTCGTCTTGAACGAGCTCGCCGCCCTCTATTTCTCTAGCTAATTACCAACACTTGGCTCAAGTTTTCATCGAATTTGTCGTCCAAACCACGAAGCCCAATTTTGGTTTCCGATTCTGTCCTCACCCTATACGATGTCGGATCTCCATGGCGAAGCCAATGGAAACTTTTCACGTGTACTCTCCAAGCTCTCCAGACCTCCCAACCTTGAATTACCCTTGAAAAATTCGAATAAGGCGACATTTTCGACATCCTTAAACGGCTCTGACTAGTGAAAGGAATCGGAAACATGATTCTAATGATTGGCGCAAACACTGAACACTAAAAGGAATCGAGATTTGTGATGGTGAGAGGAGAGAGAGAGAGAGAGATGGTGAGGGTGAGGGTGCGCAAAATACCCAGCCAATTGACTTAACCCAAAAGGAACTGACGAAAATACACATCATGTGCAAGTGCACGTGAGACTTAATGTTTTTTCACTAACAGACGTTGGGCTTAGGTAGCTATTTGACACAAATGGCAACAGTAGGTACCAAATTGATACAAACCTTATGTTGGGTAGTGATATGAGATTGAATATATACTTTGGGGGGAAATTTGTAATTTGACTGAATGATTATCAAAAGAGTTAAAAATTTAATATTTCTCCACACCATGCGGATAAATTACTCATTAGTACTATGTAGGCCTGACAATTGGGTAAATATTTTTAAACACATTTGTAATTATTGTAAAGAAATGGCTGCAAGTCCGTAAATAATGTAGCCATGGATGTATTTGTTTTAATTTCCTATCTTTTAATGCTTTATTTATTTGCTAAATAAATATAACAATAAGCATACTTCAGCAAAAAACTATTTTGAGACCGAAAGGGCAAGTTGGGTGCCTAGCACCTTCCCAACTCGTAACTTAGCCCCCAAACCCGTTTTCTTTTTCTCTGGTTTATTTTTCTCTTTTTTTTGGTTTTGCTTTATTTTTGCCTTAAAATAAAGATGACGACTCTAAACTTTTTGGATCCAGTGGGGCCTCGCAACACTCCTTCTTTGCACTTTTCCGTTCTCCCTAAAAAAGGGAGAATGAGAATGGAAGGGTGATGTATTCCCATATCCTGGTATCCCCTAAACAAGGGATAACTTGATGCGGGAAACTCAAAGCTCTCATAGTGATCCAAAACGGGCCATAAGGCTATTTTTAATAAAATCCATAGCGGGGGTGTCGCAATATCATTTTTTGCATTTTTCTGTTTTCCCATAAAAAGGGAAAATGAGAATGAAAGGGTAATGCATTCTCATATCCTGGTATCCCCTAAAAAAGGGATAACTTGATGCGGGAAACCACAAGTTCCCATAATGGATTGAAAATTCACTAAAGGCAACCGAGGCGCATTCCAACGCGCTATCATAGACAACACTCCTCTCGCACTTTTGATTTCGTCTTCCCCTAAACAAGGGAGGGTGGAATGAGAGCAGTGGTGTCCCGCATCCGCACGTACGTGCACCCCTAACCAAGGGGCGGGCGCGCATCAGGAACCTCACAGTGGCGACTCTGCTGGGGAGTTGTTTTATTTTAAATAAAATGGAGGGCTAGACTCATAAAATATAACTTTTTTGTTTTTATTTGTTTCTGGCTAAAGTATGCTTGTTATATTAATTTATGCATTTGAATATTGCGTCCTATACATCCGTACCTATATTTGTGGATATGATCCTCCATCTTGCAGCAGTTTTGTTCCGATAACTGTTACAGGTATATTTAAAAATATTCTTAAAAATAAGCAAAAAAAATTCGAAAAAACAAAAGCAAAAAAAAAATCTGAAAAGATCAAAAAAAAATGTTACATATATGTTGCAATAAAAATTCCGGGCAGCACAATAAAGGGCCGGGGCTTTATTTTAATTATTGCTTTATTTCCGGTTCTATATTACTATTTCTTTCTGTTCTTTTTTCATTTTATTCTGTACATTTGCACATATTCGCATTCATTCTGTCATTTTATTTTGGGGACATAGGACCAAAATTTGTAATTAATAGGGATAGATAGTTTCCCCACTTTTGTTTCTATTTCTTAATATGGTGTGCTTGCTTGCTTGCGCTCAAATTAAAAAGCCGAGAAAATCCACACATAACAACAAGACAGGTCATATCCGTTTTATTCTTTTTCTGTTTAGATATCTGTAAATAAATAAAGACTTTACTGTTTTCTAGATACCGCACACACGTGCACGCATATAGGTATATTTCGAACTGTTACCCTACACCATGGCTAGCCTACCCCCTGCATAAGCCAACGCTAAAATGCATATAGCTTCTCAGGACACTTCGTAGACCGACCAGCTTTTGCGTCTCTGAATTGTGAGTCGGCCCCTGCAAAAAAAAAATGATATATGAAAAAAAATGATGAAAAAAAACATAAAAAAATGCGCAAGTTAAGAAAAAATAATAAAGTGTGCACAAAAAATAATAAAATAAACAGGGGTTGATTTATTATTCTCAGATGCTCGACCTAGACCATTTTGGATGGTGGATCCTGGAAAGAGTATAGGCCCTTCGCCTGAGACCAGTCCAGTCCTAGGGAGTCGAAAGGCAGGTGGAATACGTTGGTCCTATACTCTGGAGAAAGAATCCACTGTTTTAGGAAAAGTCCTGAGACTGTCAAAATAAAGCGGGTGCTTATCCGGTCAATTGTAGGTAACAAAAAAAAAAAATATATATATACTAATAAAAGGCACGCTGTACTCCAAGCCCAGAAAGCCTCCAGCCAGCCTTCTGATACCTCCAAACCTCATTTTCCTCAGAAACCTGGCCCGGATTTGGAAAGGCGGAGATAATACTGGCCGATTGATACGGGAAAGTAGTACAAAAATCAGATCAAGAGGGCATCAGTTTCAGATCAGACAGGGGCAAAATCAGTTTAGAAGATACAGATCCGAGCAATATGGCAGCCAAGAATAAACAAGCTATGACAGGGGATAGCAACAACTGGAACAGTTGGGAACTAGAAAGGGAAACTCATGCGTATGCACCTCCTCCTGGGCTTGAGGCTTGGCTAAGAAAGGAATTGGACACCCACGCAAAAAGAATAGTGGATCAGGTGGTAAATGACCTTTTGGCCAGTTTTTCAGAAACTCTCGCCACTTTCTCGCAAAAGGCCAAAACCCCAAAATATGTTCCTAATGCTTCCCATTCCCCTGAAATAAATTCCCCTGATACCGCAGAAAATATAATTTTCCAAGCCCCCAGAAAGCCATCAAGTGCTAGCCACCAGCCCAGTGATGACCTCCATACCCAAGGTAAAATGATTTCTAATGCCCATAGCTCTAACTCATATCCTCCAGAAATCAGCCTTGAATCTCCTACCTGAATGCCTACTATCACGACCAAAAGAATCATTCCCTTTTGATCCCTCAGATACCTATTTCCAAATGACCCCGGGGAACTTAAAAAGAATCATCTGCATACCAGAAAAGGAATCCTTATTGGGCCAAGGTCCAGTCAAGCCAATCTTGTTGCAACTATATCAAAAAAAGAAAACCCCGCTCAGTTGCCTGACCAAAACCCGATCTAGCCATATATCAAAGCCAAGGAGTCGAAGAGAAAGGCATTACGATGACTTGCCCGCCCCAAGATCCGAAATACTCCAAACGCTGTGTGCCCATGGGATACTGAAACCCATGGATAATTATTGTCCACCCAAGTCGTTACCCATTACCTGGAACCATGCCCAGTTTTGTGAGTATCATCAATGCAGCGGTCATCTTACCGATCAGTGCTACATGCTCAGAGATGCAATTCAGGACCTCATCGACAACAAGGAACGGTGGCAGGTACAAAAATCTTTGAAACAAGTAAAGCCGAGGAGGTCTAAGGGAAGCAAGTTAGTCTAATTAACTGTAAATAAAGGTGTTGCAAAATACGTTGATCAATAAAAGGAGTTTCCAATAAGTGTTCTAAAAGACAGCTTTCTGGGAATGATAGACAGAGGCACTGATTATGAAAAGCTCCCTGCTGAGTTTGAGTCTATTTCTAACAAGCCTCTGCAGAATTGGTACACCACGACCGGTCCGCTCCTGACGCCCGCAGACCTAGTAGACCGTTTTGGATATACTATCCCCACTCCTTCCCCTAGCTTTACGGATTGGTCATCTACCGATCCGCTACCTAAAGTTGAGGATCTCAAACCCCAGGTCCTCAACAATGTAATAAACCCTGTACAGTATGCTTTTAATGATAATTTAAATGTCTTTGCTTATTCCTTAGTTGCACCTATATTAAAAGACGCATTAAATAATAATAATTATGATAATGAGTCATTTAATGAAATGGACTCAAAAGATAAAAGTTATCTACTTAAGCTTGCAAAGTCAGTTGAGTACTAGGAACAAAGCCATTCATCAGCAACAACTGAAGACTTGTCTACCATCAATCTGGGGCTGGACAATGAAATAAAAGAAATCAGAATCGGCAACTACCTCCAAGGTCCAGAAAGAAAGGCACTCATTGATCTCCTCAAGGAATTCGTAGACATATTTGCCTGGTCCTACGAAGATATGCCCGGCCTGGATCCAGCCATAGTCGAGCACCGGATTCCCACATATCCGGATGCTCGCCCAGTCAAACAGAAGCTCCGCCGCATCAAGCCAGAATGGTCACTACAAGTCAAAGAAGAAATTATGAAATAGCTGCGCGTCAACTTCATTCGGGTAGTTGAATACCTGATCTGGCTGTCCAATATAGTGACCGTTCCCAAGCCCAACGGGAAAGTCCGGATCTGTGTAGACTTCCGCGACCTCAACAAAGCGTCGCCCAAAGATGACTTCCCCCTACCCAATATTGATATTGTGGTAGACGTCATCGCCTCTCACAAAGTCCGATCCTTCGTCGGCATCTTTGGGCTATAATCAAATCAAAATGGCAAAGAAGACCGTGAGAAGACTTCATTCACTACTCCCTGGGGTACTTATTGTTATACCGTCATGCCATTTGGACTGAAGAATGCCGGAGCCACTTACTAGAGCGCCGCCACCACCCTCTTCCACGACATGATCCATAAAGAGATGGAGGTCTATGTTGATGACATGATCGTACATTCCAGTGATGCCAACAGTGCTCATATCAAAGATCTTTGAAAGTTCTTCGAAAGACTAAGGAAGCACCAGATGAAGCTTAACCCCACCAAATGCACATTTGGGGTTACCAGAGGCAAAGTCCTGGGATTCTTAGTAACTGAGCAAGGCATCGAGATCGAGCCAGCAAAGATCAGAGCCATCCTAGAAATGCCACAGCCGAAAACTCCCACTGAAGTCAAAGGCTTCCTAGGCCGGTTGCAGTACATCAGCCGTTTCATTAGATAGCTGACCACCACATGTGAGCCCCTCTTTAAACTCCTAAAAAAGAATACCGACCAAGTCTGGGACAAAACGTGTTAGCTAGCCTTCGAGAAAATAAAAGCCTACCTTACCAATCCCCCTGTGCTAGCTCCACCCCATACACATAAACCTCTCCTCATATACTTAACCGTCACAGACACGTCAGTAGGGGCTATGCTCGCCCAAGAGAAAGAAGATTCCTACATCGAAAATGCCATATACTTCATAAGTAGGAAGCTACAAGGAAGCGAGCTAAACTATTCAGCGCTGGAGAAAAGTTGCATCGGCCTAGTCTGGGCCACTCAAAGGCTCAAAACCTATCTCCAAGGAAGGTCCATCAAACTCATATCCAGAATGGACCCCATCAAATACATCTTCGGTAAGCCATCACTGTCCAGCAGACTAGCCAAGTGGTCCTTTCTTCTCAATGAGTTTGACATAACTTATGTCACACTCAAGTCTATCAAAGGGAGCGTCATTGCAGACCACTTAGCCAATCTACCTTTGAAGTCCGAAGATGCGACTGAGCCTGGTTTCCCAGATGAAGGTGTCCTGGAAATCACTGACCATGACACATGTTGGTAGATGTTCTTTGACGAAGCCGCGAACAAAAGAGGCTTTGTCATATGAATCTTGCTAATTGATCAGGCTGACTCTCATACACCACTGGCTATAAGGTTGGAGTTCGAATGTTCAAATAATACGGCGGAATATGAAGCCTGTATTGTTGGCCTAGAAGAAGCTCTCCAAAGGGGAGCTAAAGATCTCGAAGTCTATGGAGACTCTGCCCTAATCATAAATCAAGTTGAAGGAAGGTGGAAGACCCAAGATCCTCGGCTACAACTCTATCATGCTAAATTAACAGCACTTGCCGCCCGATTTGGTTCTATCTTGTTCCATTATCTGCCACGAGATAGGAATCAATTCCCTGATACCCTGGCCACTCTGGCATCACTAGTCCAAATTCCTGCAGAAACTAATGTTCAGCCATTTATAGTCGGGAAGAAGGTCACTCCGGCATACTGTTTCGAAATCAATGCAGCCCCTGAAGCAGATCATGAACCCTGGTACGCTGACATCTTAAATCTGCTCCAGAAAGGTCTCTATCCTCCTAGCTTAGACAAGAGAGGAATAGTCTCCCTACGAAGGTGGGCCTCCCAATTCGTACTTAGCGGTGGCAGCTTGTATAAGAGACACTATCAAGGCCTCAACTTACTATGTGTCAATCATGCCAAAGCTGAGCAAATTATGGATCAACTACACGGTGGTACCTGCGGGCCCCACATGAATGGCCATATGCTATCCAAGAAAATCATCCGACAGGGGTACTATTGGAGTACGTTCGAAACTGATTATATCCGGTGGGTGCGACATTGCGACAAATGTCAACGTTTTGCCAATCTACATCATGTGCCCCCACACGTCTTATACAACTCCACAGCCCCCTGGCCCTTCTTAACGTGGGAATCGACGTCATAGGCCAAATTCACCCAAAGGGATCCAATGGCCATGAATACGTCCTGGTAGCCGTAGATTACTTTACAAAGTGGGTGGAAGCCTCTTCTTACAAAATCCTGAATGCCCGAAAGGTATCCGAGTTCATCCGGGCCAATATCATATACCGCTATGGGGTACCTTTCGAGATAATCTCCGACAACGACTCTCATTTTGAAGGGGACGTGAATCGTCTACTCAACGAGTTCAAGATCCAGAGACACAAATCCTCCCCCTACCGGCCACAAGCTAATGGTGCCGTTGAAGCAGTCAACAAAACTCTCGAAAACATCATCAGAAAAATGGCTGACACAGAAGAGATCGGCCGTAAAATTGCCACTAGCCCTGGGGCTATCGTACTTTCACCGACACCCACCGGGCTACCCCTTACTCCCCGGCATATGGCATGGAGGCGATATCGCCGATAGAAGTGAAAATTCCATCATTAAGAGTGATGATGGAATCGATATAGCGAGGGCTGTTAGCCTAATTGATGAGATTAGCCTTGGATATCAAAGGCGCATCGCCCGAGCGTTCAATAAAAAAGTCAAAGGCCGCGATATCCAAGTTGGAGACCTCGTACTTCGAGAAAAACCCCCTAGTTACGTTGATACTAGGGGAAAATGGAAGTCTCCCTGGATGGGACCATACATCGTCAAGGAGATCCGATCAGAGAGTGTTTACAAATCAGATGGGGAAGATCTTGTCCACCCTTCAACCTCGACAAACTTAAAAGGTACTATGCCCGAGCTATTCTATCCAAATAGATGCTTCCTCTCTAGCCCGCTAGGTGAAAACCGAAAGGCGGCCTAGGCAAAAGTTAGGGCCTATAAAATATATATATATATATATATATATATATATATATATATATATATATATATATATATATATATATATATATATATATAATAAAAAGGAGAAATAAGGGCTCGCTAGGTTGAAAACCCGAAAGGGCAGCCTAGGCAAAAATTAGAGCACAAAAAAAAAGAGAAAGAAAAAAATAATTAATAAGGAGATAAAAAGGAGAGGGAAGGCATTATTTGAAGTCCTCAGCTTACTACCTCCAAGTCCTCATTGCATCAAAGGCTCGACTGACAGAAGAGAAAAGCCACGACAAAAAGCTCATATTAAAATACTAAAATATAATTTTACAAGTCCTAAGGTGCAACTTAGGAATATCTACTAAGACATCTATATTATACATTGATTGCATTGTACATATCTATATATACTGCCTGTACCCCCTTTTTTGCCCCATAAACAATCCCTTTTCTTGCAGCTTTAGCCCCAGAGCGGTCTATCAATCTCTACGACGTCCACCAAGCCGGGCCCATATACTCCTTCTGCGAGGCGCGGAAGAAACCCTAGACTCGCCAGCATGTGAGCCGCCAGAGGTGTCTCCTTCTTCATCGTCAGCATCCCCGTTCTCCTAGACAGCTGTATTGCTCGGACCAGCCCCATCATCTCTGAAACCAGTACCCCATATGGGTGGAGGAGGAGGAGCAGCTATCTCTTGCTCCCATGGATTGTCCTGCCTGCTTGCCATGCTCAGCCGTGGAGGCTCATGACCACCAACTCTCAGAGCCGCGCCCCAACCAGTCTGGGGAGGAGGAGTAGCTACTTCTTGTTCCCATGGGTTATGTTGCCGACTGACATTGCTCAATCTGCGGGGTGCATTGCTGGGACCCGCAGTACTCGGTCCAGGGGCCGTTCGAGTATCAAGGCCGTGTACTCGCCTGAATTCTGCCTCCAGAGCCCGAGGAACAACTAACCTTGAGCTATCAATGTCCTCGCCTACCTCCATCAAGCGAGCATCCACTCCGTTAGTTATATGGCGACCCAGCAAGTGTCTCAGTCCACGCCGGATAGTGCGGGACGGCCCCTCAGCAGTTACCATGATCCATGCCAAATACCCAAGGGATAGAAGCATATAGTTAGAATATGGATAGGCTGCCTCCAGCCTCTCAGAATCTCTGAGCCACATGCCCTGAATAGTGGGACCCAAGCCCTTGTCCGTAAGCTTCATTCCCATGTATATAGGACGAGTGGTGTTCGGGATCACTTGCTCTCTCCCGAATTGCCGCAAGATCCGGTCCGGTTGATAAAAAGAGGTCCGATGAAGACCCAACATGACTACTTGACTATACTCATCGGAATGTCGAAGAAAAAGCCGGATCTCCCAATGGCGAATGACCCAGATTATGTCCATCGAGCCCCGACGATAAAAATGATCAGCCCAATCAATTTCAGAATAATTGGTCTGAGGAAAATGCCTGCGCATGCCATAAAGTGATGGGTCATAAGGAGCTCCATGCGGTACGAGAGCCTGAACCCAGAGGAAATGCTCTTCTAGCCACATATGAACCATAATGGGGCTACCGGTAGGGAACAGTTCATCACCGGCAAAAAGCTCGGCCGCTGAAGTCTCCGCCAAAATCACCGGACAATGTTCACCGGCGATCTCGAGCCTAATGCCAGTCAATGACTCAGCAAGATCGACAAATCCGGTAGACCTACTATCAAGTATCTCCTTACCAAACAGAGAAAGAGCGCCGTCAGCCTACGCCGCAGATAGTCCACATCATCCTCCCTGTATTCTGTGAAGGCTCCAGAAGGACCATTAAATTAAAAGTCTCCCCATTGAAGAAACCTGGAGTAACACTGCGGGTAGAATTAAAAAGCTCCCGGATAGCCATGTATGGACGCCTTCTGTAGGCGGGCATTGTGATTTGACGAGTAGGTGCCACCCCCAGCATCGCGCAGAACTCCTCAAAAATAGGACACATCTCATTCATGCCGAAGTTAAATAAATGGTCCTGAGGAGACCAAAACCTGGCGGCTCCCCTCAACATGTCCTAGTTTATAATGACATTCCGCCAGGACAGAAGGCACCTGAACCCAAAAAGATGATCAAACCAGTCCCTCTCGTCAGATCGCAAGGAAAGGATCCAAAAATCCAGGGCATTCTCGTAAATCTCAATTTCCAAAGTCGTGGGAATATGTGCGGCCATTTATAAAAAGAGATGCGAAGGATTTTATGTGGCTAAAGAGAGCAACGGCAGGACAAAAGAAAGCTGGTGAATTGTAAAAGGCAGGAATGAAATGAATTGGTATGAAATCAGCCGGTCTCCTCAATTTATACCAAAACCGAAGAAACGAATAGCGACACGGTGCGTGAAATAAGAAGTGAACAAGTGGTGCACAGAGAATCCATGGCGCCACCAAAGGAGTCCCTTGGCGCCGCGCCATACTCCCCATATGGCCGCGCCAAGTGCCTTCTACTGTGCTGAAAATTCTGCCTGGTATCCTGGTTTTATTGTCCGACACTCCGATGTTCCTGTGTCTGATCGCGAGAAAGAAAGAGAGGCTATGAAAGGTGGCTACGAACACGGGCTCAATAGCCACAGGGCACCGAAAGAATAAGGGAAGTGGCCGTCTTTCTGTTCCGATATCACCTGAAAAGCCCACTCCGATCCAAAGGTGTATTCTCATAAAATCCTTTTCTTAGAATACAGCGTGCCATTACCTTTTAGATGTCTGGTATAACTTTATTTTCTGTATGAATTTATTTTTGCATGTGTAATATACTGCATCACATACATTTATATTGCATTATATCATAATGTCTGTACATGTTTCTTTTACAAAAAAAAAATATATATACATAAAAAAGAAAAAGAGAAAGACTAATATTCGCAGGAATCTGAAGCTAATGTGCTCGGGACGACTGACTCCTATTAAGGCCACCACCCATGACCCAGGGACCCGTTGTGCCACCAGATCCCCGACCCTCTGCCCTGCCGCGGCCGACATCATGATCGTCATCATCATCATCTCGGACGTCGGGCCGCCTCCCCCTCCCAAGAGAACTCATCGACAAGTTTCGATAAAGCTTGCGATCTTGAAAAAGCCACTTCTTATAGGTAGACACATTCACCTATACAAAAAAAAAGACGAAAAAAAATGTTTTAGTCTCCAAAAAAAAAATAGTAGCACATAAAAAAATATTATATATATATATATATATATATATATATATATATATATATATATATATGAGTGCATAAAAAATAAAATAAAAATAATATAGATACAAGAAAAAATAAGATAGATAAAGAAAGAGGGACAATAAAGGTAAATGTGTCTATCGAACGAGCCTGCTCCGGGACCAGACGCTCCTCGGGAATCTCGACATCGGGAAGAACACCGTGGTGTTACCGCCCCGCCCCGATCTTGAAAAGTAGAGAAGATATCATCAGGCTCTGTAAACATCAGGTTCTCGTCGAGAGATGAAGTAGACGGCTCTGGCCTAGTAGAGGCATCGGAATGCCGCCTGGGCACAACAGGAGCAGGAAAAGGGGGATGCAACACTAATCTCAGGAAATCCCCATACGCCATCATTGGATAATCGTCATCCCGGCATGAGGTATTTCGCCGATACTGCTTAGCGATCGATCGGGCTCTATCACCCAGAAAGGAGGCCGAGGAGGCACCACTAGAGCTACTAAAACGGACTGATGCTGACGGTTCACCCGCTCGCCCATGTATAAAGAATCCACCATGATGGAAACCATTAATATCCGGCAGCGGCTGAGTCCCAAAGCAAAGAAGCGGCGACATAATGACCCTCGGCCTCCCAAGGAAGGAAGTGCACTGTACCAGGACTCGAGCTAACAATTCGCTCCAACACTCTTTCCCTATCCTTGCAAACCTCGTCCTGGGTCGGATAAATCATGTTATCATCAACGTACTGGGACAAGTATGGAGGCTGGTGAACTTGCCGAATGAGAGGACCCGGCGAAAAATGAAAAAATGAGAAGGCCCAGACCTGCAAAAAAAAAAAAGAGAGAAAAAAAAATATGTTATCAATAAAAAAAAGAGAGCAAAAGAAAAATATGTGTTGGAAAAAAAAAAAGAGTATACAAAAAAAATGTAGGAGAGAAACAACAAAAGCATGAAAAGGCATATACCTCCCACGCTGGGGCAAAACCATTTAGAGTCGGCGAGTCATTCCGGCAGGCCCTATCCATAGAAGCATATAATTCAGCCAAGCCTGTCTGTCCCCAGTCATAAGAAGGGATCTGCTAAAAAAGCCAGGACAGAAACCCTCAGGGTGGTAGAGGAGTTGGCAAAGAGCGATGTGCCAAGAAAGAAAAATAGAAACGCTCTAGCCACTCGAGTCACGGCAGTTATATCATTGGTCGTCACCCACCCGACATTGCTGAGAAGCCATCTCCGTACGCTGCCGATAAAAATCTCATCCGTCGATTTGAACTCCGGCTCAAAACCCAGGAGGTCCACCACCTCTTCCCTACGTCGACGGAGAGAAAAGTCAGGAGCCAGGGTCTCCCCTATGCTGGTAGGAATGCCCGTGATCGCGGCAAAGTCACACGGGGTCATGATCGCCTCCCCCCAACTAAAATGGAAGGTATGGGTGGTGTCCCACCAGAAGTCCCTGAGCACATCGAAGATGGGCAAGTAGCTGGTGAAATGACTAAAAGCATGCATGAAGACACTAAAACCGGAGCCCTCCACCAAAAGCTGCGCAGCCTCGGGCAACATGGCGTAAATCTCAGTAACATTGGCGCATGATGCCCGTGCCCTCTGGAATTCCCTGCGAATCTAAAAAAAAAAGAAAAAAGGAAAAGGTAAGTCCACTATCCTTATTTTTCCTTGTACAATCTTTTGATAAATAAATATGAATAGATAATAAACATGTTGCATGCATTGTACTTCACAGAAAAAATGCAGCAGGCTAAATAAAAAAAATCAAAAATCATTTTTTTGTATTTTTAAATAAACACTTACCATCCTTTTTATATATACATGTACATAAATTCACATGTAAATAAGCATTTAATTTCATTAAACATAATTCTTTTATGAACAAAAACAAAAGGTATATAAATAATAAAAAAAATGAATATGTTGTAAATATATGCCACATTCTTTTACATTCTTTCAATAAATAATAAAAATACATTTTAAAATGTATTTCAAAAAAATATTATATGTAATTATTTTGCATTTAAATAGTTATTTTCGCATCCCAAGCATCATAAAAATGCATGTTAAACTGCATTTATCATGTACATAATAAAATAGGAAAAAAATTCATGCATCATCTCATAATTGTTCTGCATTGCATTTGCATCAAATAAAGTAGTTCATGCATCCATCATGTGTATTTTATTTGTCCAATAAGCTGCCATAGGGGTACGCTAAAAAGAAGATAAAATGCCACCAATCATAAAAATGAATATTTTTATGGCATTTACTATGTCCCTGCAGCATTAAGCATGCATGAAAAATGAATTTAAGGGTATAAAATATATCTGTTTTAAGTCCCCAGGTTCCAAAGTTTTCAAAATGGTCCTTGAGCTTAACGAAGAGTTAACGAAATTAATTTTGTTAACCAAAGATTGATGACCATCCATCAAAGGACAAAATAAAAAAATATATCCTCAGCAGGTCAGCCACGAAGTAAGCACAATTTTTTTTTTCAAGTGGCAAAAAAAGAAAAAGAAGAAAAATAAAGAAAAAGAAGAAAAAAAAAGAAGAAAAAAAAGAAGAAAAAAAGAGAAGAAAAAGAAAAAAAATAATAATAATAAAATCCCCGGCTTGAAAAGGCGAGAGTGTGAACATGCCAAGATCGGTAGAATCTGCGAAAAAGGTAAGTCAGGTACAGTATTCTTACCATAACCTCAGAATAATTTCCTTTTAAGGAAAGTTTTTCTTAAAAAAAGAAGAATATTTCAAAAACACAAAAAAAGAGGAATATTTCAAAAAACAAAAGAAAAGATGAATATTTAAAAAAAAAAAAAGATGAATATTTCAAAAACACAAAAAAAGAGGAATATTGAAAAAAAACAGAGAGATTGAGAAGAAAGGAAAGGAAAAAGAATGATCTTTGTTACAAATTTTCGAAAAAACTTGAAGAAAGTTTTCTTTGTCGTGCTCGACGACGGATCTTTATCGGTCGAGTGCAGTTTTCTGGAAATTTGAAAGTTTTCTTATTATGTTTGGAAATAAGGTATTGACCAGCCAGACACAATTTTGAAAATTCTTCTTAACATGTTTCAATGACAAGGTATTGACCGGTTGAAATATGGTTCCCGAAAAACATTCAAATCTTCATACCGTATTTGGCGGCCGTTCTCGACCGTTTGAATACGGCTTTTTCGAAAAACACAAAAATCTATTTCTTGATGTGTTCTTGATCGGGTTTTGACCCGAAGAACATAACATCCTCATTTGGTTGTAGTTTAGGTTTTTGGCCTGAACTACGTTTGGTCTGATTTCCTTTAATAAGGAATACGTAGGCGGCCTACACTAGTAGGTCCAACCATCAAAGCACTTTAAATTCATATCTGCTTAAAAACTACGATAACCTTTTATAACCGACTAAATATGTCTAGGTTATGGAGTTTGGATAGCATGATAACTGTGCATTATAACTGCTACCAAATGCATTTCTCTCCCATTTTAATTGAAAGAAATTGGAGAGTCTATTGTTTATCAACGATGTTCGTCTACTCAGTAAGCCTCGGGTTACCCGTAGACTCCATCGTTGAGGGGCACTGTAGACACCCCAATTTCGTACCCCTGGTATGTGACTCTGACATGTGATATCAAGAACTGTTCAAACTTAACAAATGTCAAGTTACATGAGTTAAAAATGCGAAAGGCAAAGCAGAATGCGCAAAACAGTGAATTGCGAGGGGTGAAAGTGTCAAAAATGAAAAAGGAATAGTGACTTGGCGCGGCCTAAAGAAGGACTGGGCGCCGCGCCAAGGGACCCATGTGTCGGCGCCAAGGAGTGAACAGTAGGCTTCAGACTTAACGCATTGCACAATTCGTAAAGGTCGCGGTACAAGTGGTTGAAGCCGACTGAAGAAAATCAGAAATGCTCGATGACTCCCTCGTCCCACCTATAAATAAGTGTGCTGGGCTCCTCATTTCAACGTTCAGAAATTATCGCAACGAAACTCTGATATTTTCTCCGCGTTCCTTCGACGCCGAGAGTTAGCGAGAGGTGCGAGATAGGTGTGTGTAGCCCACTAAAGCTTCCAAACCCCGTCCAAACTCCGCCAAAACGTAAATCCACCGGTTATAAGTGATCCCTAGCCTAGTAGTTAGGTATCCACCTTACTTTCCCGACCCAAAAAAACCAAAGTAAGCCGTTACTCTGCCCGAGTAATGAGCTGAAATACACAAAAACTAAGCCATTATTCCACCCAACCAAAAAAGCCAAAACCCTTCTAAAATAAGTCGTCACTCTGCCCGAGAAACCTTCCAAAATAAGCAGTCACTCTGCCCAAATCAAAACAACAACCACACAACAAACAACAAAAAAGACTCCCTCTCCCTGAAGGACAGAGCGAGCACACTACCGCTCTAAAAGGTAAAAGCCTTTAAGGGCGTTATTTTATTTATTTATTTACCCGTTCATTTATTTATTATTTAAAGTTGTTATTTAAATCCGGCAAGACAATGTATCAATATAAGTTTGTCGCCTGATTAGAATAGGAAATATTATGTAAAAGAGTCGTTATAATGGTCAAATATTTTTAAACACATTTGTAATTATTGTAAGGAAATGGCTGCAAGTCCGTAAATAATGTAGCCATGGATGTATTTGTTTTAATTTGCTGTCTTTTAATGCTTTATTTATTTGCTAAATAAATATAACAATAAGCATACTTCAGCCAAAAACTATTTTGAGACCGAAAGGGCGAGTTGGGTGCCTAGCACCTTCCCAACTCGTAACTTAGCCTCTGAACCCGTTTTCTTTTTCTCTGGTTTATTTTTCTCTTTTTTTTGGTTTTGCTTTATTTTTGCCTTAAAATAAAGATGGCGACTCTAAACTTTTTGGATCCAGTGAGGCCTCGCAACACTCCTTTTTGCACTTTTCCATTCTCCCCTAAAAAAAGGAGAATGAGAATGGAAGGGTGATGTATTCCCATATCCTGGTATCCCCTAAACAAGGGATAACTTGATGCGGGAAACCCAAAGCTCCCATAGTGATCCAAAACGGGCCATAAGGCTATTTTTAATAAAATCCATAGTGGGGGCGTCGCAATATCCTTTTTTGCACTTTTCTGTTTTCCCCTAAAAAAGGAAAAATGAGAATGAAAGGGTAATGCATTCTCATATCCTGGTATCCCCTAAAAAAGGGATAACTCGATGCGAGAAACCACAAGTTCCCATATTGGATTAAAAATCCACTAAAGGCAACTGAGGCGCATTCCAATGCGTTATCATAGACAGCACTCCTCTCGCACTTTTGATTTTGTCTTCCCCTAAACAAGGGAGGGTGGAACGAGAGCAGTGGTGTCCCGCATCCGCACGTACGTGCACCCATAACCAAGGGCGCGCTGGCGCATCCCGGGAACCTCACACTGATTGAGACAGTGTGGGGATAAATCATCATAAGCCTTTTCCACTACTGCGACTAATTAGTCAATTGTTGATGGAACACTTTCATGTTAAAGAGATTGAATTAACTGAAAGAAACCAAGGTCCAATACATTCATGTTGGGCTGTTTGGAGGCTGAAAGGTTAGTTGACTATCAAATCCATCCCTAGAAGTTGCTTCACGAAATTGACTATTGGATGGATTGATGTGTGGTTTCGCATTATCTTGTTGAATAAAAATTATTCTCGAACCAAAAGAAGACCATTTTTCTCGAATAGCTGGCAAAAATTTATCAATCAAATAAGCTCGAGTTACTTCTTTTGTGATTGATAAGATTGGCTTTGTTTCCATTGTTCCGGCTACTCGATTCTTGTTGTTTCTCTTAGCCGGCTCCTTGAAAGTGAAAGGAAATATTCCTATTTTTCCAGATAAAAGTAAGTTTCCAGACGTATCAAATCGAGGACGAGCAGTAGCAACAAGAAACATTACTTTTTCGATATTTTTTTTACTTTTGCACGACTGGTGAGGATCCGCCTCTTCGAAGTAAGTAGTACTTTTGTGTAGTTCTCGACATATAAAACCACTTCTCATCAATATGCACGTAATCAAACATGTCACGAAACATTAGATTGTTATTTACACTTATTGGATCAAGCATTAATATACAATACTCTAACCTCGCTTTCTTGTTCTCCTTTGTTAGATATGGCTTTAATTAATGCATTCGAATGACAACGAATCTTTCCAGTTTTGATCAACCTGTGTACGACTATTTTTGATTCACCCAAAGCCTTAGCTAATGATCGAATGTTTGTACGAGATTTCTTCGCAATTCTTGTCATCCTACTTAAGTTGATTTGAACTCATTTTCGCCCTACCCTTCTTGGCATCCTACAAGAGACATCAACAAATAATCCTTTCGCAAGATTATCTTTTGCTTGATTCCAAATTATGCTTATGGTTCTTGGTTTTACACCAAAAGAAGCTGCAACCGAGGTAATTGAGTCCTTCTTTGTACGCCTGTTATTGCTTTGCTTCAGTTGTAAGTCGTAAATTTATTTTCTTTCCATGTTGGTCAGATTTTTTTTGGGAGGAAGAGAGTTTAAATCATGTAAGAACTCCATCAAGAATCAAAATAACGATTTGATAAAAAATATATTTAAACGGTACGTTGGATCAATCAAGATGATTATTTAGGAACGAAAAGAGTATTATTTTCATTTAATTATGCATAGGGCAAATGACAATTTGATCTATTTTAAAAAATATATGATATTAAGTATTTGATAGATGTTGTATTAAGTACTTTCGTATAACAATTCAATCTTTTCACCTAACACTTCCGAACTCTAAACATTTTTTTTCCAAAACTTGTGATTTTTAAATTGCCCACTAACTAATACAATTAAAATAAAATACTCGAGCTTCATTAAATGCCACAAAGAATTATTTAAAATCAGAGTTCCTGCACACATTTTTTATTTTCATTTTTTGATCTTCTGTGGGTGTCTTTTAAAAAAAAAAAAAAACAAAGATCTTCATCCTTTGCTTCTTCTTTTTGCCTTCCTTTTTTGATGTATCTATACTATACAATATACTTGCCCAGTATTAAGAATCGATTTTTAAAAATTATGTTTACATTATTCATAATATTTCAATTTTATTCTTCACATTTTATATTTATATACTCCATCCGGTCTTAAGTAATTGTCTTTTTTTTCTTCTTTGTTTGTTTTAAAATAATTATCTTTTTTTAAAATTTTTATTTTTAAGAAAATATGTTTATCACATTACTTTTATTTTTTTTTACTTACTTTAATTGATTACATGTACAAAAATATTAAAAGTAAAAACATATTATAATATAATTTATAATTTTTTTCTTAAACGATATTTTAGATATGTTTATTTAGAGACGGATGGAATATTTTGCAAATATTTACAATTATAGTAAAGTAATGTGTTATAATATGAGCATCTAAGTCCCATAGGCTTTAATAATGGTAGTAGTAGAGACGTAGAGTAGAGTATTCAAGTGGTTTGATAGTTGCATTAATCGGCTCAGTGCACCTTTTCATGAAACGTTAACGAAATATTTCCAAAGTCGCCATCACGTACCCAAATTTATATCGATGCTTTTCTCTCGGTATATCGCGTTCTCATCAGATTCCCCGATATTTTGACATCTTATTCTTGTTCGTGCTCGTGGTTACCATTAAATTTACCGGTTAACTTAACATAAAGATCAAAGATGGGAAAAAGTTGAGTGTGGGACCCAACCTGATGGAAGTGTTTGTTTAAAATACCACTGAACAACGTGCCGTCCACCTACGCGCCTGCCGACTCTCGTGGTAGTTTACCGTTTTTTACTTTTTGGATATGTTATTTTCATTACAATTTTTATTTATTTATTACATTCTTAATTATTATATTAAATAAATATATATTTAGATAAAATTAATCCTTTTAAAATTAGCTAATTAAGTTACTTTCTCAATTACTTCTAACATTATTTTTTTTGAACAAATATCAATAGAAAATATAATTATTTTATTTATATTCTTAATATTTTAATTCTCAACAAACAAGATTTTTTTTTTTCGTAACAAATATATTTAATCAAATTTTCTAATCACTTACGCTTCATATTCCATTATTATAAAAATAATATGATTAATATATCTTCTACCAAAATTTTAGATTATATTGGATATTTTATTATCAAAATTAATATTCTAATTTAGTTTTAAAAAATATCAATTCAATTATTATGGTAAGTATTAGACTGAATATTTGTTTTAATCAACTCAAGAATTAAAATTTTGAATAAATTATAAAAGTAGGCAAAATATTTAAATATCATGATTTTACTATTCGATCATATTTTACTATTAAATCCTTTAAATTTAAATTTTAATTTTTTCCATAACCAATGAACATAAATATTCAAAGTTTGGTAGACAAAAAATGTTCTTACGATATTTTTTAATTATACAATATAATTTTAGTCATAAGATTAATTAATAAAGTAATTACAAAAAGTAAAAATAATAATAGAATAACTATATTGTTCATAAATGTTTGAACGAAAAAATAATGTTAAAAGACAATTAGGAAAGTAACTTGATTAGTAAACTTAAAATGGACAAGTACTTAAGGGGTAATTTTGTCCAAACATGTATTTATTTGATACAATAATTGAGAAAGTAGTGGATAAGCAAAAATTGTAGTTGAAATAGTCTCTCCCTTACTTTTTAGATATGGTTTTAGTCCTATCGAATCAATCGAGATGGCTTTAAATTTATGAAAGTCGTCTACTTTTATTACTTAATCGCTATAGTAATTTAATATTTAAAAAAAAATATTTTTTATGAAGACCTAGTATACCTTTAATGAATTGACACGTGTGCACAAAAGAATTAGTCCATACATCACGATGTATGACTTTATATATTGTGATGCATGATTTAAATTGTGTAACTACTATTACCATTACATTAGTGATGAATTGTGATTTTAAATCGATGCATCGTAATTAAAATTGATACATTACGATTCAAATTAGTTTCATATGTATCTCTTTCGTATTCTTCTTCCTCCTCCGTCAATACATAATCTTTCGTCAAATTGGTTTCATCTACCTTCCTAGTGTCTAGGCCATTTGGAGACTGATAATGCCAATTATAAAATAGTGATTGGTTTTAATAAGGAAAAATTACGGGTGAATCCACATTAAAGTTTTCAATCGTTTAACAGTGTCACAAAGAAGTAATGAAGCTTCATTTTTTTTTTTTTGTAAAGGATGAAGAATATATAATACATAGTATAAGAAGGAATTTGCATAGGAGGAGTATGTGTCTATAGTATCGGTTTATTCTATTGGTCTTTATAGTTAGTATGAGTCATTCCTTTTACACAAATTTCTAGCACGAGTCATTCTCCTTTATACAGATTCCTACACCAATTACTCTTACAAATATATGAACCATTAGAGTCTATTGCTTTGGGATGAAATATGCAGAGAGAAGGGAAGCATGTGTGCAACAACAGAAAACAAAATATGTAGAAATCGCGGTTCATAAATATTTTGAATCGCGATGCATTTTCAAATATGTTGAACCGCGGTGCATTTATCTCCCATCCCTTCTACATATAACTCATCAAACTATCTAGGATTTTCCAACATCTTTGTAATTAGGTCTCATTAGCACAAATATCCAAAACAAACTTGTCTTTTTGTTCCCCTTCGGACTTCACATGGAAAATGCAAGCCTACCCATCTTTTTCATGAAATAAAAAATAAGATCTCATAATTCATTCTTGAATCGTGGTTCAATTTTTTTTGGAACTGCGGTGGATTTTTAATTTTTTTGAACTGTGGTGCATAAATTATTTGAACCGCAGTGCACAAAATTTTGAATAGCGGCGCATTTTTGTAGTGCACCTCAGGCTCATTAAGTGTATTGCAATTTTTTGCCACCAAAAGAGTAATTTTTCGATTGAAAATAAAAAGAGTGTACTTTAGAAAGTGGACCGACTCGCAATTTCTCCATATCTTTGTTATGCAATCCAATCTAGAGGGCCCAATCAAATTGTCAGTCGTGAGCCGGCGGGATCTAACTCTAAAAAGCCAAAAACTGGTCATAGAGAGCTTCTTTTTAGGAAAAATTGTGGGTCAGTCCATTTTTTAAAAATTTTAATCGCTTCAATCTCATTTTTTTTTCAAATCGGAAAATGACACTTTTGGGGCAAAGAGATTACGATACCCTTAATAAGCATGAGGTGCGCTATGAAAATGAATCGCGGTGCATTGGTTATTGAATCGTGATGTATCAATTTTATTGCATTAATTTTTTTGCACCGCGATTCATCAGTTTAATTGCATATTCTATTTTTGCAACACGATACATCAATATTTGAATCGCGATTCATTAGTTTTATTGGGTACATTGATTGTTGAACCGCGATGCATCAATTTTATTACATTAATTTTTGCCGCATGATTCATCAGTTTAATTGCCTAATTTATTTTTGCACCGCGATACATTCATTCGATATTTTTGCACCGCGATACAAAATCATAAAGAACTAGATCAAGTTATCTACATTTTTCTTCCATCTCCTCCATCGTAAGACCTTCGTCTCTACTAAAAAATCTCAACCTAACACAGATCCATTACAGGTCGATCTCCGTTTCGTTGCGCAACAATGATGATTTTTGAATCTAATGTGTTTGCCGGAGCTGATGATATTTTCGGAACAATATTTCGATAAATGAACTTTTACGATTGAAAAAAAGAAAGATGAATTAGAGAGATTACAAACTTTAGAAAAGAGACCGATCGTAATTGTATGCTTCTTTTTATGACTTGTGAGAGTGTGACGATGTGATTGAGAGCATTTTTTATTTTGGAGTTATTTTAGATGGTTTATTTAAGCATAATTACCCATACCAACAAAATGTTATACTTGCCTATAAAAAATATATATACGACTGAGTATGGAGGAAGATTTGAATTAAATTTTTTTGTTAATTGAAATACCTCAAACTGTTAAAGTGGGGAAGGTGGTGCCCCATTAGGCTAACCACTTGATTTTTGATTCTAAATACCTATATAAGACTCTTTTGGTATATCCTAAACTTGCTCGTTTACTACATTAGGGGCTCCCCGTCCTTCTCTTCCTATAATTTCAACTGGTTACTTGGAAATCATAGTTCTAGAAAGTAAAAAACACTCGAGATAATTTAATGGTTGACTAAAAATGAATTAGGATATGAAAATTTAAAAATATATTATGCATGAAAGAAAAGATCGAATTAAACTGCCCACAACAAAAAGAGCAAGAATGATTGAGATAAATAAAATAAATCCTAAATAAAACAATTTTATATTGTTCTAGAAAATGAAAGAAATTACTATTTATAATAAGAATCCATCCCTATTTATGTGTCCGATCCAAAATCGGTCATGAGCAAAACACGAACGATCATCACATGTCAAATAAATCTCGTCTAACCCTGGTCGAGCATAGGCCTTGCCTGCTCGACAGGGGGCCATGCCCGGGAATCATTTTTATCATCACTAGCTTCATAATATGCAGCCGGGCAGAGTCATGCTCGCCTGGACAAGCATCAAGCAGGGAATCTCAGAGACTTGCTCTCCAAGACATGTCAAATGTTTCCTTATCCGAGCAAAGGACTTGCCTTATCTGCTCCGACGTTCACGCGACTAGCCGCCTATTATGCCTATAATTTAGGAGTTTCCTCCTAAACCTACTAGATAACTATGAAATTGAATCCCACGAGGATTATATGTCATTTGGGGCTTATAAATACCTCTCCATAAACCCTAAATAAGGTACACACACTTCTTACGGCCTCAAACCTCTCTCAAATTACTTTTTGACTCTCACACGATACTTACTCTCACACCAGAGTGGTTTCGCAAGACCAAGTCTTGCACTCCAACGAAGGTGTTTTTCGTGTTTTTAAATAGGTTGTAAAGAGATCCAATGCATACAACCAAGCCCAGATATCATACGAATCAATCAGATGACCCAATGCTGATTTTAGCATCATCAGTTTGGTTCTGTTGCCGAGAAACTGAAGATTTTAACGCTTTTTGTTCAAGTTTTTCTAGTTGTTTTCATTAACCAACAGAACGACAATGGCTAGTAAAGGTAGAAAGCATCACGTCGCCACTAGTACCTATCCGGCTGCAAGCCAATCGACCGGGAACCAGGTGCTGGCTGTTGCACTCGGTGATCTGCCACCGAAGGCACCCCAATAGGGAGTGCAGAGACGAGAAATCAAAAGATAGTTGTTTGGCGTGCAGCTCATGGCGATGACGTTACATACGTTGAAGAGGAATAGTCTTCACACCATGTTAGTCGCGCTCAGGCAAGTCAGCGGGATGCCTGCGAAGTGATCAATGAGTAGCAAGCACGCGTTAGGGATCTGAGAAACCAGCTTAATCGGCAACAAGAAAATGGTCAAGGTAGCTAGGCGGCTCTGCCTGGACTAAATGTTGAACAACAGGCCGCTACCCTGGAGGTCTAAGCATATTATTACAACAAGATGTTTGCATTCAATCAGAAATTGCTCGCTTTGGGCCAGGCATCGGTGCCAGTTACTAAGCTCGCACTCCTCTTACCTAGTAATCAAGTCCCTATTAATGGTGGCCAGGCCCCATAACAGCTACCCGCTTCGAGTAGACGACTTCCATCTTTCGTTCAAATAGTATCGGACTGGAATGCCCGCGAGTAAAGAGTTGACCAGCAGGCAGAAAGCAGGAACAATCGCCAGATCCCACCCCATCATCGTCATCGCAGATAGGAACATCATGTCCGGGCGGAGGGGAATGACCGAATGATCACCGCAGAGCTCTTGAGTATGCCTAGGCAGACGAGCATTGACCAAGGCTTAGAGCCCGAGTCGACCAGGAGGTTGGAACCTCCTATGATCTAACCTACTATCCTACCATGACCAAATATTCCGCTATTGTAGCTCGTTCGACAAAGACCACGCGGCCACTGAAATCCCGAAGAGGACACAATCAGCGGTTAGATGATGCCCATTCAAAGGGCTCGATCTACTCTAATGCTCTTTTGTTTAATGTATCAATCAATATGTCTTGGGTTCGTTCACGAAGGAAAATAGTGGTAGGCTATGGTTCACGATTTGCAGTCTTAGTGTCACTAAGTTGAATTATAATTCAGTCTCCATCCAATAATTCAACTGAGGATATACCTAAAGATCAAGAACATATGAACCTAAACCTAACTTATCACTCTCATATATCGACAGGTTTAATTTATCACAGAGGTGGACCGATATACAACATATGCATACGGTCATACATTTATCCGCACCCCTAGGTCTTTAAACTATTGTCATACTATTAATTAAGAAGCAATCAAAGCTCAGGCCTTGGCCGAGTTATTGGTCAAAATGAGTTTTACAAACAAGAAAAATCTGAAGCCCCACAGCCAAAGGAGCCCGGGCATGAGTTGCTTCCAATGCCTAGACTGACCTACTGTTGGGAACTTTATGTAGATGGGGCAGCGAGCAAAGTAGGGAGTGGAGCAGGCATCATTCTCATAGCTCCCGACTAAGTTACCGAATTTGAATTAGCTCTACGATTCAAATCCCCAGCCTCTAACAATGTGGCCGAGTATGAAGCAATGATCGCTGGTATCGAGCTAGTAGCAGACATGTGCGTGGAAATAGTAATAGTGTACTTCGATTCACAACTAGTAACGAACCAAGTCCAGGGGGAATATATGGTACACGCCTTGCTTCGGTAATCTTTGATAGGTAGTTTGCTCGCATGTTTTGAGCTCGCATCATTCCCGCGGACAAGGTCAAAGCCACAATGGTCAGAAATCAAGCTTGCCGATACTCGGTAGTTGGGGAATCCTAGACAAACGATCTAAGGTCAGACCTATGCTTTGATGTGTTCCCACAGAGTTAACCAAAGGCGTTTTGTACGAGGCCCACGAAGGAGGGTGCGACGGTCACCCAAACAACAGAGCCCTTGTAGAGAAAATCTTATGCGTAGGATACTACTAGATCACCCTCAGGAGGGATGCAGAGAAGTATGTCCGAGAATGTGACAAATGCTAAAGATATGAAGATATACCGAGGTTGCTTTCCACTATGCAAACTCTAGTGGTCATTGCCTGGCCCTTCGATATGTGGGGAATCGATTTGATCGGTCCATTCCCACTAGCACAATACAAGTACAAGTATGCAGTAGTCACCATCGAATACTTCACCAAGTGGATCGAAGCAAAACCATTGGCTACAATTTCAGAGCCAAATATTATCAAGTTCATCCACGATCAAGTATGATGCCAATTCGGGCTCTTCCGAGCAATCATCTTCGACCATGGTACCCAATTCTTGGACAAGTTCACAGTCGAATGCGCGCAATTGGGTGTTAAACACTGACAATCATAGTAGCCTACCCATAGGGAAACGACCAAGTAGAGGTCGGGAACACGCAAGTCCTGCACGCGCTTAAGAGAAACCTAGAAGGGCGAGCAGGAAAATGGGCAGAAGAGCTGTCGTCACTCGTCAGCCTTATGGGCGATCAAAACAACTGTCCGGGGTGCTACTGGAGAAACTCCTTTCGCACTCACATATGGCTTCGAGGCCATGATCCTAGTTGAGTTGACCTTTCCAAGTTACAGAGTTTCTCATTATAGCGAGCAAAACAATGAGCTTGCCCGGGCAATATATCTAGACCTACTCGAAGAGAGAAGATTGAATACACGCCTAAGGATGGTCAGCTCAAGCGGCGAGCAAAGGCTCACCATGACAAAAGAGTTTGATGAAGAGCATTCATGGTCGGCAATTGGGTACTAAGAAAAATCGAGGTCACCAGCCACCGAGTAGAAAGAGGAAAGCTCTCACCTAACTGGGAAGGATCTTTTCAGGTTATTGAAATAATCAGAGAGGGCATGTGCACGCTGCGTACATAGGAAGTCAAGGACTTAAAGATCCCTGGCACGCAAACCATCTGAAAAAGTATTACCATTGAGCAAGTTCTTAATGCACAAACGTGCAAGACTCTCAATGCACGCAAACAAATATGTTGATAACTGTAATGAAAGAAACTTGTTTTTTTATTGATAAAATGATAATGACATTAGGATTGCTTGGAAAGTTCTACTCGAAAGCCGAGTAGATAGGGCCATGCCCGGCCAACTATCCACTAAACCTAGGCATTAGTGGAAAAATCTTATCCTCCAAGCGAGCAAGATAGGGCCCTTCTTGATCCACTTACTTAAAAGCCTGAAGCCGGTAGGGGCCAAGCCCTACAAGATAGCGGCTAACTACCTCGGGTTCCTGCAGTGACCTAGCAACACCATTAGTTGATTATCTCTATACCTAGGTGATACACCAGCAACAACATCGACGAGCAAACGACGGATAGGGCCAAGTCCGGTTAGCTGGTCGCCGCTCAGAGTTGGGCTCTGCCTGCTAGACAGTCATTCAGATGCTCGCCAAAGGCGATAGGGGCCATGCCCGCTCAAAGCCTTGGCCAGATCCAAGCACCTAGCCTAGGAAAGATCGTTTTCCCGAGCACTTAAACTCAAATAGTATGTCTGTTGAATTAGCCTTATTATTTCTGAATTATTATTTACACAAGTATACATACATGATCACATTTAATTGATGGTTGGTCAAATTTGTTGTAACCTATGTTCCCTCATGAGCATATACACATGCACGCTAGTCCTAATCAATTACAGGAAAAATTCAAGAAGAAAACGAAAATCGATCAAAACAAAATTTCCATTAAGTTTGGATGAATTACATTAGAAACTAAGCTTTGGGCACGCATGCCGAACAGAAAAATATACAATCTAAGCCGTGTCCAAAGGAGGAAAAGTTAAGGTAGTAGCAGCTTCAGTGTTAAGTGTCGAGGCCTCTATTTCCATTTGTAGCTGGGCAGAGGTTTGTTCGACCCGGGCTTACTTCTCTGCACATTTGGTGTCGATCAGACTGCAGACGTTAACGGCCAGCGGTGTAGGGGAACGCTTGACTCCATTTCATCATCGACATCATCTCGAGCAAGGGCCTCTAGCTCGTCCTGGGTATAAGGAACCAGATGATGAAAGTTTCGGTCTTCCGGGCTATAGGGATCGAGCAGAGCCAAGTTCGCCATGGTCTACATTTCAACCCCACCATGGCCGACGAGCATATGCACGATTTGATGATCGCCCACTGCATAATAAAGAAGGATTTCCTTGAGCACACAAAAGGAATACTCGGGAGAAACCAGGAATTTTTCCACGACCTTCTTCTCAGCCTCAGTGAGCTTATCAGAAAATGAGGTCATGGCCGCAACATCCTTGGTTTCCTGGGCCTTCAAGGCATCCCGCTCTTTTTGCAACTATGTCCGCTACGCGGTCAAAGTCTCCTCAGCGACCTGAGACTTCTTCTGCTGATCCACCAGCACACTCTTCTCCTCGGACAGAGACAGATTGTCCGCCTCGAGCTTCTTAACTGAAGTCTCATTCTCCTTCAGTGACTTCCCTAGAGTGGAGATCTGCTATCCCTTGCACTTCAGCGAGCTCATCAGCTCACCCTTCTCGGTCTCAAGATTTTTGCGGGTTTCCCTCTCCTTAGAGTATTGGTCATGGAGGTTTGTGCAGGAGGAGGTAATTTGGGAAACAGATAAAGCAGGATTCAGAAAAAGAAATACTAGCATGATATAACGAAAGACTACGGAACAACCATACCTCGCTCAAACAAAGACCGACGTTTCCTAGCATGACGTCACCATCAGTGTCTCTATCGTGCAAAACACCATCGTGCAGGATCTGTTTCATTATGCCCTTACCTACCAACCAGACTGGGCTTCCGCGGGCAGCAAGGTCAAGGTCCCCGAGCATAGAGACATTAACAGAGAGCTCGCTTATGATGGCCCTTGCCACAGCAACGGTGGTTGGCATCTCAAAATCAGGTCGCAGCCATGACTTGATGTTGTCCGCAGCAGGTGAAGAAATGACAGAGGCACGTTCGACACCTGCATCGCGGGATCAAATAGATCGGTCAGCAGATGGAGGCGAGTTTCTTTTTTGCTTGCTCACTGCCTTGGCATCCTTGGCAGTAGCAGTGGGCTCACCAGTAGTTTCTTGGGAAGGATGGGAAGGGGCATTAGTTCTCTTCATCGGGCTAGAGGCTTTGCCCTGGGCGGTTTGTTTCTTGGTCGAAGGTACAAATGGGACACTGGGAAGATTTTGGGGCACGATTTTATTCAGTTAAGCAATGCTCCTGCTTTCTTGCTCTTCCAGCCGCTGAATTTTCCTGGGGGTCAACATAGCTGCGAAGAAAACAAGAAAAAATCAATACGATAGTTACAAGCGAGCGTAACATATATATAAGAAAGTAGAAAAAAAGTAAGGCGACCACCAGCAGCGCCTTCTAACACAGGCCGGCAACTGTGACCAAGCCTGTGGCAATCCAGGCAATCCACTTTAAACCTCTGCCCGTGGTAATTCCCCAAAGTAGGGGTGAGTAATCTCGGGCTCCAGAATCAGTAAGGGTTCTACCCTAGGCAAATTCGTATGCAACACGCTGGCTAGACGTAAGTTTCTTGGATTGTAGACAAGTTCTTTCTAGTCAAACAAGTATTCTTGGCCGACCCGTTTTTATTTTTCCTCGCAGACACCAAGAGCGACCTTAAGGACTTTTAGCCGTGCTCAGAATCCTCAGGTAATTAGAGTTGGATCTAATCCCGATTCGACCAAGGATACTTGGGCTGAAGATGAAAAGCTTACGAAGAAGATACATGTTTGGCTCAAATCTCAGTAGGCGGCAAGCCATGGTATAAGTCATCACCGCCCGAACAGTGTTCAGCATCAGATCGCAAGGCATGGCCTTGGTCTCACGCAGAAACTTGATGAAGAAAGGGTTCAAGGGCAGACGCAGTCCAACCCTGAAGAAGTTCGTAAAAAAAAAATTTCTTCTCCGAGCTAGCGGGATAGCTCAACGCTGACAGACAGTTCAATCTTACTCGCCCTATAGTCATTGGGATTCACACCTATTGAGGTAAACCAGGCGATGACCTTGACCGCGGTATACATAGAGGCCCAGTGTGCGGCATACTAGCTCTCATCTGTGTTTATAGACCAATCGGGCTCGGTAGATGAGGAAGAGGCCGCGTTTCTTATCCAACCAGAATTCACCCTTCTTCGAGCTAACGAGATATCAGAGCTCGCTTCCCTAAAGTTGGAAGCCTCATCGGCAGCATCCCTTTGTTCGAGAATAGGCCGCATCGCTTCGTCACCCCATTCTACCGCGGGCTCTTCTCCCTCAGCCAGCAGCTGTTCTGGGCCATGCCCGCTAGCAGCCATACTACCCTGCGCTACTTCCCTTTTTGACGGGCCGCGCTCGTTGGAGGAATCTATAAGTTTAATTACAGGCACGCAAACACGCCCACTAGTGGCCTCCCTGACCACAGACTTAGCGTCACCATCCGATTCCACACCAATTGAAGGAGTTTTCTCACTACTCACCAAATCATTCTGCCCGCCATAGATAAAAGCCTCTATCTCGTTGCCCGTAGACTCATCGTACAACCTCATCGGGGAAGACATGACTACAAAGAGATCGAGAAATAAATGTCTGCCCGAAACGACAAACAATTCAAAATAAAATAAAATCATAAGTCTAGGTGCACCAAGGGGCCATGCCCGTCTAGCGAACAAGACGCTTTGGGTTTTTTTCTCGATCTCTACCTAAGGTTCGATGCTAATCTATGAATCTTAACCAAAAATGCATGAGGGAAAAGGAAGAAACCCAGAAATACATAGAAATGAGGAGCATGAAACCCAGAAAACAAAGAGCTAAGCAAGAAGAAGAGCAAAGAACGAAAATACTTACTGTCAAGAATGGATTTGATTCGAGTCAACATGACTTGCATCGTGGTCTTCCCTGCATGTAGAGTAAAAAAGTAGTGGTGTGAAATCTTCTTTAATGGGTTTGGATCTTTTGGGGATCAAGCTTCATTTCATGCATTGCTATGCATAATTTGGGCATCGCGATGCAATATTCCAAATTGTATAACATAGCGATGCATAGTGATTCCCAATAGATGCTTTGCGATTGAAATTCAATGCATCTAGATTCATTTTTAATAAGAACACAGTTAAATCCTAATGTATTAATTGATGCTCGATCAAGAAGATTATGGCTCGGTTTATGAAGCATCTCTTTGGCATTCCAGAAAAACCAAGTTTTAGCCTTGGAGCTCAGTAGCTAAGGAAGTGGATCCAGGAATTTTACCCTTGTCAAATCGAAAGCTCCGCTATATAGCACTCGAAGAGTTGAGCGTCGACCACCACATTCCGCTATACCAATGTCTTCAGTTCGCTGCAACTATTGTAAGGGAGCATATGAGGTTCGATTTCTCCAGAGTAGACTCAAGTCCCAGTATCCAGCTTCATCGAGTTGTTTCAGCCATTACTTCATATGTCTTCCATTTTGTTAGTAGATCGATAGGCGCCAATAAAGAACTTGCTAAGGAGTCAACGAAGAGAAGATGATGGTAGCCGAAAAGAATTAACCTCTCTTTGATGGTCAAATGGATTACGCTGAAAAGATATGAGATTGTGGGCATTTTAGAGATAATTTAATGAAAGTGGACTTTAGTGATTTAAAAAAATAATGAAGTACTAAACTGGTTAGAAACGTGACAAAAGGGGCTGGCTTGCAATTTATCCAAGATTTAAATCCCCTTGAAATTACTCACACAATTAAAGATGAGATGAATTTTAAATTCTAAACAAATCACCCAATTATATTTATATGCAAGCACATAATTTTTGAAAATCAAGAGTTTCTTTTTTTTCTTCGAAAATCAAGAGTTACAGAAAAAAAGCTTGGTTTTTTGAAAGTTTAGGGGAAAAGGGGGAGGGGAGTAAATTAACACTCCTTTTCGTGCATCCCTTTTTTTTTTTTTTTTTGTCTCTGTTTGTAAAATAATTTTTTAAATAAATTTACCATTTTAGGTTTTTTTTTCATACTTTAATTATAAGTTACAAATATATTTAAAAAAACTATATTTTATATCAATCTTAACAATCAACCGATTTATATATCTGATCCGGTCCTAACTCCATGTTTCAAACAAAATCCTCCAAGTTGACGGCTCGGAAGCCCGTGCACCATCAACCAATTGGAAGTCCTCCAAATTTCATTCCGCTTCTCTCTCTCTCTCTCTCTCTCTCCCTCCCCCACCCTGAACGAGAACTGTTGACCCTGAGATCTAGTGTTTCAATCTCTCCTTCCTGTCTCTCCTCAACCCATTTGCAACATATCTCAAGAACTTCCAATCCAATTATTATCTCACCTCTTTCTTCGATCAAATCTGTAAGTACCCAAATTCACTCATCTTTTCATTTCGTTTCATTATACGTTATACATACATGCCCACGAAGAAATGGAGAGTGATTATTCAGCTGTTTCCAAGAATTCATTCGTCGAATTACAATTACACGATGTTAATTATGGATCCTCTCGCACGGAGAGTTCCCATAAATTGCTCCATGGTGATCAAGAACAAGGGTACATCAAATCCCACTCTGTAGATAATTTAGATCATCTTGATGACGATCTCGATTTCGATGATTTGCCCCTTATGATTGGTCCCCAGAACTCCGGTTCTGGGATCTACGGTGCTGTTTTTAACCTGACCACATCTATAATTGGGGCTGGCATTATGGCATTACCGGCCACCATGAAAGTTTTGGGTTTAATTTTGGGACTTGTTTTGATTTTCTTGATGGGTATTTTGTCCGAGATTAGTGTCGAGTTGCTTGTTCGATTCTCTGTTCAATGCAAGGCTTCTTCTTATGGGGAGGTTGTTCAAACGGCATTGGGTAGGCCGGCTAAAATTGTCTCTGAAATTTGTATAATTGTGAACAATGCTGGTGTTTTGGTGGTTTATTTGATTATTATGGGTGATGTAATGTCGGGTTCTATTCGACATATGGGGGTTTTCGATCAGTGGTTGGGGCATGGGTTTTGGGATCATAGAAAGCTGCTGATCTTGGTTGTAGTGGTGATTTTTCTGGCTCCGCTTTGTGCTTTGGATAAGATTGATTCTTTGAGCTTGACTTCAGCTGCTTCCGTTGCCCTTGCTGTTGTTTTTGTTTTGGTTGCTTTTATTGTGGCTTTTATTAAGCTCATTGAGGGTAAAATTGAGGCTCCGAGGCTGGCCCCAGATTTTGGTTCGAAGCAGGCGATTCTTGACTTGCTTGTTGTGATTCCTATTATGACAAATGCTTATGTTTGTCACTTTAATGTTCAGCCTATTTATAATGAGCTTGAAGGCCGCTCACCTCAGAAGATGTATAAGGTGGGAAGGGTTACAACTGTTCTTTGTGTTTTGGTATATGCCTCGACTGCCATAGCAGGGTATTTACTCTTTGGAAAGGATACTGAGCCTGATGTGTTGACTAACTTTGACAAGGATCTTGGAATTCGTTATAGTACAGCTTTGAATTATATTGTTCGTGTTGGATACATTCTTCATTTGATTCTTGTTTTCCCTGTTATCCATTTCTCGTTAAGGCAAACAGTGGATGCATTGATCTTTGAAGGATCAGCTCCGCTATCAGAGAGTAGGAAGAGATGTCTGGTCTTGACGGCTGTACTTTTGGGACTGATATACTTTGGATCTACTATGATTCCAAGTATTTGGACAGCTTTCAAGTTTACAGGAGCAACAACAGCAGTCTCGTTGGGTTTCACTTTCCCAGCCCTTATTGCGCTAAGGTTAAGTGCGCAGGCGGGTGGTTTGAGTTATCGAGAGAAGATTTTGTCCTGGTTCATGTTGATATTAGCAGTGATCGTTAGCTTTTTTGGAGTTATTGGCAACATTTATAGCATCAATAGCAAATCTGAGTGACCCAATACATTCTAAGTCGCAGTTCTCTTTTGGTAGGTGAGAATGTATATGGCAGTTTGATTCTGACTGCTGCTGGATTGACTACCTAGAAGTAAGATGATCGGGAATTTTGCAGATGGTTGATAACTACGGTCGTGATCTAATTAAATACCCTTTGTCATAGCTCAGACAATAAGCTAGGAATGATGGGCCGATCTAGAAGCTGAAGTATGCCAGAGGCAAAGTATTGTAGGGCACTACCACGTGAAATGGTGTGATGAATACTTGGATTAGTGCGGGCGTTGGTCCATTTCGTTCTTTTTATACTTTCCCCCCTTCGGAATAGGGGTTACTGTAAGTGTAATTATACAGTAGTTATAGATGCTGTTCAAAGTTTAAATAATAATATTGGTCTTCATTCCCCATTCTTTCGTTTATACTGAATAATGTCGTAATCCTGATTTTGGACGCCTAGAGCAACTAATTAACATCTTATGCATTTTGGTTTAAATATAAAAACATATGAAGATATTTTGTGTAGTTGAGAGCTCCATCAGTTTCTGTGTGTATACACAACCTTCAATTATTCAATATGTATTGGTTGTTGGAGACATTGTTGCTTGGCTCTATGCTATTTGGTTTTTAGAATGGCGATTTAGAATTACTCTTGTCAAGTATACTCTTAGATTGCCATCGCTTCACATTACTCTAATCAAGTCTCTCCATGTTGCTGCAAATTACGTGCAACCACTATGATTAAATTCTATGTTTGCAGAATTGGACGTTTACCCAACCTTTTAGAGTTTTGAGCATCATTGATGTTTTTCTTGGATTGTTATGGACAAGAAAACATCTCTTCACGAACGAGCAAGCTGCAGATAAGATTATTTTCATCAACTTCTCAAGTAGAGCTTCATGGCCTTAACACACTAGTATTTGAAAAGAAGAAAATATGATAATGACTACAATCAATACATGCGTTGGTGGAGCAGTTTAAGGTTAAGAAAGCACAATGTTTCAGTTTACAATGAGATGTAGTTACTCTGTAATGTTATTGGAGTGGGAAAGGCGGATGATTAGGACAGTAGGTGAGGACGAAGAGCAAATGATGGGAGCATGTACACTTGAGGTTGGTTTGATGTATTAGTAGTAGTTTAGTATAGTATAAATGTATAATACATAAAATTTAAATGAATGATCCAAAAAACAATACATAAGTTTGCCATGACATGAAGTGATAGCGATATACAGGAAGGAGACTGGAGACATGCTTTGTTGATTTAGAGCTTATCTCATAAACATTACTAGAAATAGAATCATCAACTAATCAATCCCCAAATGTAAATATAGGAGCATTCACATGGGAAACAGTACTTCTCCCTCTTTGTTTTGATGATGATAAATTTGGGTCTTTAAAACAGTTGAAACAGTAGCACTCCTCATCATGAATTGCTTATTGCTTATAATTCAAGTGAGTTGCTCTGTTTTACAATCTAATTGATCTGGTTTTCAAAACATCATATCTTCATCTTCATCTTCATCTTCCTGTGCCAATGAGATGTTGTAAAAAGAAACATAAATCCCCACAATGGCAAGTGAGATAATAAGGTGTCAGTCTGTCTCTGTCATGAGTCATGACCAAGTTTATACACACACTATCACTATGCATATCCTTGTCAGCTGTAGTATCTTTGGTGAGCTTATATATCCTTTTAAATTAAAGGTTTCCATGAGCATGGCTGCATGCGCATATTATAAAAAACTCTCTTCGGTCATCTTACAAATTTTGAAATTAGCAAGGAGTGAGTGGTCCGTGACTTTCGTAAATCTTGATTATGATTTTGATGTGATGTGATGTCTGCCGAGTGTCTTATATTTTTGCCAAAAATATATATTATACTCTGTTTTATGTCTAGCTCAGGACATTGGGACGCCATCTCCATCGTGCAATTATTACTTTGTATTAAAAGAGAAAAAGATAAAGAACGAAAATAATGGATGTTGGTTTGTAACTAACAAAAACTCCAAAATTTGTAACATGCTCAATTCATATGGGAAACAGTGATATGAGCATTTTTAATTTGATGAAGATAATTAGACCCATATGTTTCATGGAAAACGTTTTTTCTTTTTTTCGGTGTTTGGTAACTTTAGGAAAATATAATCAAAGTAAAATATTTTCCGAATAAACGGAAAATAAAGCCTTTTATTTTTTTCAAAAAATAACTTACGGATTTCTTTTTCAGAAGTCATTTTCCAAAAGTTCGAGTATCTCTTCGTCCCCTTCCACAATTACACATATTTACATATACGCACAATATTTCACTCAACAAATAAATTGTTTAGAAATATAAATGAAGTTTGTGCACATTATTTATAAATTATAATTTTGATAAATACTCACTACGTCCTAAAATTGGTGTGAATTATATTATTTAGGAACGTCCTAAACATTGTTCATATTCTTTAATAAAACATTTTTTTTTCATATGAATTATCAAAAAAAAAATTTGTATTTGTGAGAATGAAAAAAATGAACATTATTAATTTGACACGACTAATGATAAATTGATGTTACTAATGGAAAATTACTTAAAACTCAATACTATCTTATATTTTAATATGAGCATTAATATATATATATATATATATATATATATTAAAAAAATTTATTCACATATTATTTTCCGTAGAATTTTTCGTGCGTTTATCAAATGTTCGAAAATATTTTATGACATATTTTTAAAGATTTACCAAACACTCAAAAACGAAATCTTTTCACTTTATAGAAATAATTTTATGTGAAAGAAACATAGTACTCCGTAATAGTTTTAAAATGAAATTGAAACTAGTACAGTACTAGACAATACACACCGGTCACACTCAGCCTGCCTTGCCAATTGCCAATTGCCATGACCTTCTACTCTGCTTCTCTCAATGTACGTATGCATTAGTTATGCTATTGTTTTCTGCACCAACTCTCTTCTACTCTATTTATTTCTTTCGTTTGCCCCAACCCACCCGCCACCACATGGGAAGGCCGAAGCCCAATTCTTTTGCACACTCATAATTGATTTATTTTCAGTTTTTTAGTAATATGATTTTATTTTCATACCTATATACGTAAATAAGAAGCGAAAGAATAAGTTAAAGTGAAACAGTTTGAGTAAAATTCAATCTGTAGGAAAGGTGGTACTGGTTTGGTTGTGAGCTTTTGAGCTAATTAACCTAATAATCATTTACTGAATTTATGAGACCACCAAATTAATTCTTCACAAGGCGTGATTGATGGCATTGGCATTGGCACTTGGCAACTTGGCAGCCTATTAATACACTTCCATAAAGTTTTCTTAGTCCACACTCTTTTCTTCTCCTACCCATTCACACACACACATTGGGCTATTTTATTTACCTGGTTTCACAAGTAATTCTCATTCTCAAATGCATAAAATAAGCATGGCACAAACGTCCTATCCACCAAATAACATTAAAAAATGATTAAAAAAACACTCACAAATCCATTTATTTTTAAAGCAAGCCCACACAAAAATAAAATATATTAAATATTATGTCATACAACGGTTAATGTAATTAAAACTTAAGATTAACATTTTAATGCTTCCCTCTCTCTCTCTCTCTCTCTCTCCATATATAACTTCTTTTTATCTTCCCTTTTTCTTTTTGGCCACCACTCTCTCTCTCTCTCACACACACACACACTTGGCCTATTTCCATGCGTGCGAGCTGAGGGAACAATGAACATGGCCATAAATGCCCCCGCAACCTCATCCTTTTTCCTTTAGTCATTCTCAAGTTTCAACTACCATTGTTATTAAAGTTAAAACATAAACAAAAATAAACCAAGTCAAGTCACCACATCGATCTCTTCTTTTTACTACATATCCTCACCTCTCTAGCTACTCTCTCTCTCTCTCTGTCTATATATATATAACTACCATTAAGCATCACAAGCACTCAATCATATCACACTACGCCTATAGTTAGACATGGACTGGTTTTCTTGGCTATCAAAAACTGGCCTTGAGCCAACCCTTGTTTACGAATATGCCCTAGCTTTCTCGCACAATGAGCTCGAGGAAGAGGACATAGCTTACTTCAATCATGAATTCTTGCAAAGTATGGGTATCTCTATAGCCAAACATAGGCTGGAAATTCTCAAGCTTGCCAGAAAAGACAAGGCATCATCAAACGGTCCACATCCCATGACAAGGCTAATGGTAGCAATCAAGCGGACAAAAAGGAGTTTGGCTAGGTATATTCGAACTTGGGTTCATCGAGATGGCGATGACACAGCTCTCGTTCTAGTGCCAAGGTACAGCTATAATTCGAGATGGAGAGGCTTGATGATGAAGAGGAACAAGAGATTGATGGTGGCTAAACAAGGTAGGCTTCTACTCACTAATGGTAGTAGTAGTAGTCCTATGGTTATGTATTCAGGTGGTGGTGCTAGTGCTAGGGTTAATAGTCTTTCGAGCCCAGTGGTTTATGATCTTGTCAAGGAGGAGAAAATGGAAGGCTATGATGATGAAGAAGAAGAAGATGGGTATTGGTCAACTGGGGTTGAAGAAATCAGGTGGGATACCATGTTTCAGAATTTGAAGCCCACCTGAGAGATTGCTAATTAATCTTTGCAAGTTTTTTAAATGTCAATTTGGATGGTGAGAGATATGAGTTTTATTATTGTTCTTCCACCAGATAGATCACTTTCTTTTGGGTAAGTTTCTCAATTGCCCAAATGACAGTTTGCTTTTGGTAAAAGTCTATATTTACTTTAGCAATAAGAATTTTTCTTTTTCTTTTTCTTTTTCTTTTTCTTTGTTGTGACTTGTGAGAAAGCAAGTAGAAACATTATGTTCTGTATCAGTAATGAGATTGTCTCCCCTTCCCTGCTCTCTTTTTTGAGTGGTTGCTATTTATTTTTTCTTGTAGAGATTTATTATTATGATTAGGGCCCTTACCCCTTGACCTGTGAGTTGTGACCATCCACTTTGATGGAAGGATTTATTTGATTTCAGGTCTTTTAATGATACTCTCCATTAATTCACTCCATCTTTTGTTCCTTTCAACTAGTAAATTCAGTATGGGTAGTTGCAGTTTTATTTTGGTTAAAGGATCACTGTACTGGTCTTTCAGTAGTGTTGGGTTACCGTTATTCTGATAAGAGGTAAAATGTTTTGGAAGGATCATGTACAATTGAAATAACTCATCCTGTGGAGTAGAGTCTGGAATTAATTTAGAGACTAGAGGGAGCATCAGCAATCAGCATGGCCTTAGAATAATAATTCTTGAACCCCACCGGCCACCGGTCACCCCCTCTCTCTGTTATCACCGTCAGCTTCAACTACTATACAATTTAAAGCACCAAAAATATCAAAGTCAACCATCCCACATCTTCGTGATGAAGACAAACTTTTAATGTTGATGACTATGGTACCAAACCTAAATTAACAAAAAGCACAGTGGAGATTTTCGTAAATTTTCTTTTTTATTAATGCTTTTATACTCAATAAAAGGAAACGGTGTAGGAAGAATACACCATCACATGAATTTTCTTTTCAGACTCAACTTGCAGTAAGTTATTTTAAAGTTAAAGACTGAATTAACCAACTCTATCGATTAGTCGTTACACAAAGGAGCATGAGCATGAGCATGAGCATGACGTATAAAGTTAATACTGTAAGATATTACCTGCTCTTTGTAAGATATTAGAACAAAGCAGAGGAGCATAATAATGGCTTGTTAACTGCTCAACTGTTATATTTCCAACATAATCATATGCTTCATTCCAACGCAAACATCAGCAGTCCCGCCCATGTGATAAATCCTCAATCAAGAGAAAACTGATGCTTGAATATATCTAAAATTACATCATACTGCAAGAGGAAGAAAACTCTACTACACCATCCTTCTCTCTGAACATCTATAACTCAAACTTATACACTATACATAGTAATCACAATCATCAATGGATAGCGCTTTGTGGCAGACGGAAGGAGCCCCCGGCATAAAGCATCTGGTAAACTGGTCTAATTCTAATTGTCAGGATCACGCTCAAGATGGTGCCTAGACCACAAATACCGGCTAGAACAAAGAACGTGAGTCTGAAGCAGCTGGGACCCAAGCAAGCAGACCCACCTTGCTTAGCCGCTTCTAAATCATATACATAACCAGCAAGCAGACCAGAAAAGAGGAGCGCACCAATAGGATTGCCTAGCTGCATGAAGTTGAATATTATCCCAAAATGCCTCAAACCAAATAACTCGGAGGAAGTCGGAATCATAATAGCAAACTGAACACCGTAGCAGGTACCAAGTAATGCCGTTGCAGTATACAGGGTCCCATTAAGAGCTGATGCATAAAGGAGATACGCCACAATCATGAGTATTTGTGTTGCTGTCATCCAAAATGTTCGAGGAAGTGTCTTTGACCTCACAAAGTGTTCTGAAACAGCACCTCCACCAAGACGGCCCATAAAATTGCAAAAGCTGAAGAGACTCAACAATATAGTTGCATCATTAACACCAAGTGAAACTCCAATCTGGGCCAAATTATTGAGAACAGTCACTCCAGAACCGACACCAAGAAAGTATACCATCCAAAGAAGCCAAAAATCAGCCTTCATTATAGCTTCGCGAAATTTGAAATCCTCCCCTCTTCTGGGCTTTCTTTTTTTCTTTATTGCCCCTTCCCCAACAGCTAAAAGCATATCCACCTCTGATATGTCTTCACTCTCGTCCAAACTTCCAAGATTCGCTGTTGATGAAGATGGCGTCAACAAGGAATCTGTCTGGTTTGAATCACCATCAATCATATCATCTGAAGAGCCAGCTGATTGACCAAGAACTTTGCGATTTGCCGGAAACAATGTCATTTTGATTGGAATTGCAAGAGGAGACATTAACAGAATGACCATTATGGCAACAAACGTGTAGGAGACAGTATTGTTTAAATTAATAGTGTCTTTTAATATTGTGGTTGTAAGAAGAAAGATTCCAAGAAAGAGACTTGCCCCTTGAGTGAAAAGAAAATGGGCATGCTCTGACGAGTCTTCGCCTAAAGCTGGTGCGCAAGGCCGAACAAAGTACATCATTGCCAAACTTGTAATGGGTATACCGAGTGTGAAGAACAGTAACAGCTTGGAAGCTGACCCGTTAAGCATCATGCTGTATACCTCAGTAAAGACTGCAGCACTGATTCCAACATAGCCTTTAAGGAGTCCGGCAACTGTGCCCCGACTGAGAGGGAAATTCCTCATGTTGGTGACAAGTACGGCTGTACCCAACCATGCACTGCTATTTGTGGCAAAAGTTAGTGCGATCCATAACTGCAAAAGCAAAATAATACCAATAATTGTAATAATAAATTAACAATATCCTGGTTTCAGGAAACACAAGGCACATTCTCAACTTAAAATGGTTAACAGAACCAAAGATCTAAAACGGACCCTAATTTGAGTTAAAATTTCTTGAGGCTGTATGTAGGCTTTGAGTTAGGAAATTAATATTGCCCCACAGGTTCAAGAGGCTTTCTCTTTGCAGATAGTGAAATGAAGCCAAGAAAGAGAACTCGAGTAGTAGGCCCCTTAAGGAGCCAAAATACTCTAATTTTGTGTTTGATTGACTTGGTAATTACTCCGTGCATGCAAGGCCGTTCCTGACATTTTATAGGCCCAGAGCGAGGGAACAAATAAGGTCCCCAATGAATTGATAATACACAAATGTAAATGACTATAATACAAATTTCATACTTCAAAATATACTTCTTATTGCATTTAACAATAATTACAGTGTTTTTTTTTTACAAATCTCAACAAATAAATCGAATTTCAGTTTGATATTTTCATCCACTTGCAAAGCCATCCATCACTTTTGAAATTACCTTGTCCGCTGCAAGTGACTAAAAACATACTTAATTCCACAAGTAACCAAAAAGCCAAATGTTGATGTTGAGTTCCATGAATTTTAAAAAGAAAAAATCTAATAAAGCTAACCAAATTAGAAATTGAACAAGCAGAACACTTTGCTGCTTAAGAACATATTTACTCATATCTCCTTCCATAGTTCCATTCGGATTTCGGACCATTCCGATTTCCATTTACTGTTGTAAATCCGCAATCAATTATCAACTAATCATGCCGGTAATATTCATATAAAATCCTCAAATTGAATGGTTAAAAATTACAACAAAATAGTCAACCAAATACAAATAATATTCATCAATCCTCAAGTTGAATGACTAAAGAAATTAATAGTGGAAATTGAGAATTAAAGCATGTAGCACCTTAAACGAAAGAATCAGACACAAATTGAGATGTTGATAATCTTGAGACGAAGAGAAAGAGTTGAGAGAGAATCGTAGAAAGAAAGAGCTTTGTGAGTTGTGAAGTAAACAAACTGGGTCAATTTAGCCGCCGAACTGTTCCATCTTGACGCCATCAATCAAGGAGGTAAAAGAGTCGGCGATTGGGTGGTGATTGTCTCTCACCCTCCGCACATCACTCGCAAACTCGCACTCTCTCCAGTATCGAAAAATAATTTTTTTAAGAAAAAACTATATACTCCCTTCATTCCACCTAAAGAATCCCCAATTGAAAAGTCTAATTATTAAGGAAATGTATTAATGTCATTGGAGCTAGTCATAATTACTAAAATATTTAAGCACAAGCAAAGTGCTTACAACACAAGTGAAGGGTAAAGATGAAATGTTATAGCAATTGTAAGTATAAATTTTAAAAGTGGAATTTAAAAATGAAACATCCCAAAATAGTAAAGTGGACTTTTTGCCTAGAACGAAGGGAGTATATAATATGTAAATGTACTATATAGATTTGGGCCCCAAAATTTTGAAGGCCCAGGGCGGTTGCCCCTCTGGCCATAGCCCAAAACTGGCAGTGCATGGTAAGCGTTTGATCAAATACCCCAAGTTGCAGGGATAAAGACTCCTATGCGTTTGAGTTGCATGGTACATGTTTGATATATTGCCAATTATTAGGCTCTTTTGCTACTTTGGAAAATAACATACACTGGAGTTTGGTATCTACTTCACCCCATCTATGGCTTAGAACTTGTTCTTCTGGGTTTAAAAAGTTGCATTTTGTCAAACACAACCAAAATTTATGGAATTTCTGGCATATGACAAATGGAAAAACATGATCTTGTAATGTCAATGCTTGACCAGTACAACAATGACTCCTAAAAACAGATTTAAAAAATCAAACAAATTTAACTAACTAGAAACATATAAGCCAGTTATATATTACTTCAACAACCAACCCTGTCCACAAAGTAGGTCAGCTAAACGGATTATGACGAAGTAACAATCCAATCGAAAATGGGAACTCAATAAGCATGATCAGTGACAAATACCCACATGTTATAATACTAGTAGAATATAAAATGTCATCCAAATTCTACCAATTAAGCCAGAAAATGGTATCCATAAAAATCATGACTAACATCATTCGTGGCAAAAGAACCCTACAAATTGGTACCCTTAAAATCAACAAGCTCCACAAACGATATTTACAATCATCAGACAAAAGGGTTGGCTAAAAAGGTTGACGTTTTTCGGAGAAGATCAATCTCAATAAGGGTAGTATTCATTAGTGTGTTCGACTGTCTTGGTTATTATTTTTCACCACATATCAAGTGCTTTATAACGATTCTACGGCTTGATTATCACAATAATGATTCCGAAAGAGAGAACTAGTCTGACAAGAAAATTAAACTAATTGATGACAAAAAATCCAGCTATTTATTATTAATCAATCCAACAAGTGATGCAATGACACCAAAAACCAACCCCATCATCAAAGCAATCCATTTTGAACGGATCTCATAAGACATAACGGCCTAGTAGCAATCAAACCCAATTGAGCAGTCAATAAGCATGAAGAATGACAATCCGAGCCGAGCTCAATACGCGTACTAGTAATACAACATACATAGAAATAATATGACTAATCTAAAAGCTTTGACTAAAGAGACAGAAATCAACTAACTTCAATCCTGCAACATAACCAATAAATTGGTAATGATGTGATCAATAAGCTCAGAAAGCGGTCATTCTAGGCCATCAGAGCAAACATTAAATATTTTTAACAGAAAACCGATGGAAAGAAAGAGAGAACTTACGAGCCAGTAAGGCAACGAGGGAAGAGTTTGACTAACAGCAAGCCAGACGAGACCATAACCGAAGAAAGAAGTAGCAGCACCAACCAAAAGAACAGCCCAGGGTGGGAACTTATTGCAGGCAATTCCGGGAAGAATTCCCATGTTCTCCCCAATATCATTGGCAACTCCAAGTAAGGTAAGTTGTTGCTGACTAAAACCCAGCACCGATTTGAGCGACGGGGAGTACAGAGGGAAGGTGTAGGCGTTTCCGGCGGCGATTTGGACCCAAACGGCGGCTGCAAGGCCTACCCATGGTGGCCTGCTTCCGGCTTTGAGGACCGGCATTTTGACGAATATAATCTATGAGAGCGCAGTCACTATGGTGCTCAATTGCTGGCGTGGTCTAGGCCAATATGAATCTACATGAATATAGTATGTATATAAGGTAGCCTGTAGCCACAAATAAGGAGTGTATATAACAAGAACAAAGGGGGGAGAGAATACAATTGATTTAAGGGGCCGGGTTGGTTTTGATTGGAGATCAATCGAAGAAGGGCAGCGAGCGAGAATATCTGTGGTTGCTAGTTCTGTTCGTGGCATTTCCAAACTCACTTTTCCCAATATTGCTAAAAAACTGAAATAAAAATTGATTAAAGTTTGGTTTAATTAATTATTTAGTTTTTCGACTTTTCCGGAATTTTTTGTTTGGCTCTAACATTTTCAAAGAAATTAATTTGATCATACATGTTGTATTTTGTTGTTAGGTTCTCCTTCTCTCCGTTAACGTTATATTTGCCGTCTAATTTTGCTTAAAAAGTCAAATGTACCCCTACTTGTGTTAAATGAAGGGCAAAATGGTCTTGAACTCTATTTGTCTCTTTTTCTTTGTCTTGCTCCCTCTTCTTCCACCATTGTCTTCATCATCCCCCATCCATTATCCTCGATATGTACAGCTTTGGAAGAGAGAGGTTGTTTGAGAGAGAGGGAGAAAAAGGGAAGGGGGAGAGAGGGATCCATCGACAATGATGACCCGTTTCAAGAAGAAATGGAAGAAGATAGGCCATGTCAGTGTCAGCTACGATCGCATCGGCAAGCATAGGAAGCATTTTGGAGGTCGTGGTAACGCCGAAGGTATGCACCACCACCCAGGAAAATATTCTTCTTCGCTTTCAGAATAAGTTGATAAGTATGAAGAGAAGAGCGAGGATGGCAAAAGACCCCTCTATAAGAGAGGAAAAATGATTAAGACTAATTCGGGAGGTTAGAGGATGGAAAAAAGAAGATTGATGGCTATTTCATCCTTACCAACTCGATCTTCTTGTTCCTGGAAAACTAAAGGACATTGGACAACTTAAATACTTACTGGGTATAGAGGTTGCTCGTCGACAAGAGCTTTGTCGGTGCTAAGCATCGACATCCATAAGTCATTCTCTCGATCCATTTGGTTTTGAAAGAGATAGGTAGTCTCTGTTCTTATTTGTTTACTTGTGGGGAAAAGAGATCTCAATTTCCCTATTAAGTTGACATTAGATAGGAATTCGACCAATTGCTCCACATAGGATCAATCTTGGCTTAATCTTCTTCAATCCTTTGCTCTGGTCCAGTTGAAGAGCTAAAGGTTCTATGAACCATGGTTCAGAGCCTGGCGAAATATTCTTGAACTGGTAATCGTCTGCTTTGTACATTCAGTCTGCTAAAGCACAAAAGAAGGAACCAAAGAGAAGTTGACTTTGATTTACCTCTCGCTACTCCTTTCTTGGTGTGCTTACCTCTTTGCTCCAAGCACCCATATTAACCTTAAGCTTTTACTGTTTTGCCTAGGATTGTAGATAGTCCGTCTATTTGACTTTTTAAAAATTTTATAAATTGTTAGTGATTTTGAAATTTTTGAACTGGATCTGTTTGGACCAATTGAAGTATTTTCAATGGATCAATTACCAACTTTTTTTTGAAGATTTGGTAGATTAGTAATTATGGGAGGTTGTTCTCTGGGTTTGGGGAAGGTGTTCTTGAAGCTCTTGTTATTATCACTCCATTTGAGATTGGTCATTTTTCGAAATTATTTGATAAATCCTTTTCCTGTCCAATTTCATGTTTCTAGAGAACCCAGTTTTTGTATGTAAGAAACAACCGTTATACATGAAAGGCTCAATGAAGGTAATGGCACTTATGTTAAGGGAGGAATCAAAAAACTTGACGGCAAATATAATGTTAACGGGGAGAGGGGGAATCTAACAACCAAATGCAACATGTAGGACCAATCTAATTTCTTTGAAAATCTTAGGACCAAACAAAAAATTACGGACAAGTCGAAGGACCAAATAATTAATTAAACCTTAAAGTTTCTATGTTTCACTAATCTAATGGTTGGATTGTTCCAATTTAAACCAAAATCACGAACCTAGCCGTCCTATCGGCTCCAATTTTTACAAATCACACCGACCTAACCAGTTTGTTTTGTTCATTTTTGGAGTTAGCATAAAAAAATTAAAAATAAAATTTTAAAAGAAAAAGTATAAATAAAATTAAAAATAACAAAGTTAAGGGACTAAGTCGCGCGGGGGGGGGGGGGTTAAAGTAGGATTTGGTTATAATCTCATCATGTTTCAGTTGTAATATTAGAGCCCCCAAGTTGATTCATGTGACTGTTATCAGAAAACTTGTACACGTAACTCTCAGCCACCCCCATTCTTTCCTCAACGGCGTTCCAAATCTTTGGACCTCAAATGCACCATCAATCCCTTCCTATAAATTTCCGCATAAACTGCATTCACGTCCGACTCGTTAGTCCCATCGGAGTTTAGTCAACCGATTTCCATCATAACTACTAGAATGTCCTTTCCTCGTGCACTTACACTGTCATTGCTGCTACGATGACGACCACCATCATGTATGTTGGTCCCAAATAGGCTCAATCTAGGCTAGAAGGGGGGGGTTGAATAGCCTAGTTATACTTTTAAAATACTTAAAAATTCTTTTCTAAGTGTTTTTTCCTTTTGAAAAATAATTAACTCTTAAAGAAGAGTTAGGGCAGCGTAATAAGTAAAGGTAGAGAAAAACTGTTGGGAAGACTGCTAGTAGCAATAGGGTACAACAACAAACTTCTAAAGTAAGACGCAGTAGTTCAGGAGCAGTTCAGACAAAGGTAAAGAGAAAGCAATTCAGTCAAGACAATACACAAGGATGTAGAAGTGGTTCGTACTTTGAAAAATAATATGTCCACTACCAAAGTAGTTAGCTTTGGATTTTTAAAGGTGCATTTGTTTTATCCATTAGGTGAGAAAGTAAGATCTCTAATGTGTTGGTCCCAAAAGGCACAGTAATAAGCTAGAAGGGGGGGGTTGAATAGCTTATTAGACACTTAAAATTTTCTTAAGTTTGTTCTAAAACAAGCACTTGCAATCTATCAAAGAGATTGAAGTAGCGGAAGTCTTGTAAGGAAATAAGTTTAAGTCTATCCATAAAGGATTATCGGTAGTCCTGACTGAAAACTCAAGTCTGCTGTTTTGAAGATAAGTAAAGGAAATAGGAAACAGTATGAGGGAATAATCAACAGTAAGGAAAGAACACAAGTGTTTGAGATGGTTCACACTTTAAAGAGTTCTACGTCCACCACCAAGGCAGTCAACCTTGGATTTAGAATGTGCACTATGTTTTCCAGTAGTTCTATTACAAGGAATATATCTAATGGATCGTGTACAAAATATTTGACTTGTGTGTTGGGGGTTTGGGAATTGAATATCTAGATAAACAAGATATTCAATTCGTGCAGACGAATAGTTTAAAGAAGACAACAAGGAGAAGCTTAAAATAAATGTTAAAGTAGATCTTCTTGTTGTTGTCGAGGACTTTTTGATCAGTTAATGATCTCTTGAATGCACTGAGTATAAAGACTTATATTTGTAGAATTTCAAAGCATTTCAGGACGGACAATATATTTTCTTCAGTCTTTAATGGAAGTATTTATAGCAGGAGCATTTCAAAGATCCGTTGGAGAAGACGAAAAGTAACAGCTCTATTAGGTTGAATGTATTAAATGCATGGAGCTGTCTTGTAGAATTCGTCCTCACCGATCTTCGGCGGAGTGGTGCAGAGTTGTTTGCAGGAGTTGGTAGCCGAACAATCAGAATATCAGACCTGCAAGTGTCAGATTGTTCCATCTGCTTTTGTCACTATTCAGAGGGCGAAAAAGCCTTCCAGCTTTTCGGTAAAGCTGTTTAAGCGTCTCTGAGAAGTTTGGGGATATTTGAATTCAAATTCGAAATGGTAAAAGACAATTTTGAATTAACTCACAAAGATTTGGTAGACTGGACACGTCATGTATTGAGCGTCTGTAGAAAAAGTCTACCGTTGGAGCAATACTGAAGTCTTCCGCTGAAGGAAGGCTGAAGTCTTCCGCTGAACTTGTGAAGCCTTATAAACTATCCTATAGCAATGTTTTATACATAGTTGCCACGCTAATTGATACGCAGCCCAATTAGCCACTATAGTATAAAACAGATGTAATGTATGAACAGATGTAAATCAAAATATAATTGAGAAACAACAATCTCCTCCTATTTGCATCTGGTCATCATTACTTACAAGTGAGGGCTATAAACAACTATATGATGGATAATATCATGTCAAGAGGAATTTTTATTTATATATGTAGATATGCCTCTTATCAAACAGAAGTATACCTCAAGTGTAACAAACTAATCTCAGTGTATATAACAGAAGAGAAGTAAAGAACAACACATGGATTAGTAGTAAATAGTTCAATTATAGATTTAGATTGAATGTTTAAATTCTAAGCAGATATATAGCAAGAATTGAACTGTAGACAAGTTTTTGAGAGATAATTAACCTTCTGTATTTCCACGAGAAGTTTAATATATTTAGAGTTTTCAAAAAGTTATGATTGATACAAAGGTTTTAAGGGAGTAAAAGGATACATAATTACCATGGTCTTTTCCCTTTGCCTTTGTCTGCTGCTTCCTTTTCTTTCCGCTGTTGTTCTAGCTCTTCAGCTCTTCTGACATATTCATCATCAGCAGAGGTAGATGGTCTGGTGGAGCGAGAACGATAGTCTAGTTCTTCACGTAGATGGTTGTTCTCTTCCATAAGTATCTTGTTGATAGACCTCAGTTGTCTCTCCTCCGTGATGGCCAGATCACGATCACGCTGAGCATCCATAGTTTCATTTGTTGAAGCGCGAGCAATGTTGTTGAGCTCAAGAACAGGTGGGCGGTTGTTTGCGAGATGGGTAGTGATGTCGTGGAATAGGTCGTGAAAAATAGATGAGACTATTCGCGCACATTCATTGCGTTGAGTTTCGACGTTGATCTTGACGTCAGTAAACTCGTGTTTCATCTGTCCAAATCTGGTCCACACATCATCTTGGAATTGGAGTAGACGAGCAGCAGTCCTATCATTTGCCATGGACGCGGCAGTGGCAACCTCGGCGGCAGCTGTGGAGATACTCGTCGATTCTCCTCGCGTATATGGTGTCGGGCGAGACAATATTTCTAATTGGCGGTTGAGATGGAGATGGGTCCAGGCCAATGTGGATCTGATCACTGCCGGCAGTAGTAGGAATTTCGGCAGTGGCTGTGGGTCGGAAGGGATGTTGAGGAGGTGGACTGGTAGAGCCGGTAGAGGGCGAGTCGCGAAAGGGTATAATATGGGTTGAGGAGGAAATTGGGATTGGGGAGGGAGGAGGGGTTGGAGGTTGGTCAAGTTCAATGTCAGTGTCGGAGTTGTCATTGAGTATTGAAGTTTCTGGTAGAGGGTCGGTGGAGAACCAGAAAGAGGGGGCTGGGTAGAAAAGGGATTTTGGTTTAAGTGGGGTAGGGGGATGAAGGTTGGGGAAGGAGTTCTACTATAGAGGAAATTTCAAAGAGAAATTTTGATGCAGTAGAATCAAGAGGTTTAATGGGTGTGGATTGGATGGTTGGGGTATGAGATGGTATCCTGGTAGGTGTAGATGAGTTTGGTGAATAATTGAAGGGTGAAGGAGGAGGTGGAGAGGGAGATGGTGTTCTGATTGGCTCCTCCTGTATTGGTGGCTCCTCCTGAGGGATAGACTCCTCCGGAGGGGGTGATGTCCTATGAGTAGATGACTCAGTAGGAATGGGTTGGATCGAGCATACCAAGCTCAGGGCCGTTCGACATTTCAAAGCCGAGGGCAAAATAGCGAATAAAGGGAATTGGGAATCTTGCACCAACATATTATAAATAATTTGTAAATTTCTAATCTATTATCTACTTAAACAATATTTAGACTATGTGATTTTGAAAAGAAATTGTGGATCAACAAAAAATTAATTCTGAGCCTAAAAACCTTAAACCAAAAGAAATATGAGTTTGAGCCTTTGAGGGTTTAGGAGTGAATGTGATTAGATGCGAATATATGATTAGATGCGAGAGCGAGCGAGAGAAAGAGGGATAATTTTGAAAATTGAAATTGAAATAAGGAAAATTAGACGAGTACCTACATCATCAGTCATTCACCGGCGCCGGTGGCTTCGAGTTCGTGGATGAGGAACAGTAGAGTGACTAAGTGAGTGAGACTGTGAGAGTTTTTCTTGCTTTGAGCCTTTGAAATTGAGCGAGCGAGCACGAAGGTGGAGTGAAATAAATGCGGCCATAGATGGATAGGGAAGGCGAAGAGTGAATCTCGAGGTCGGGGCCGATGTCGTCTCCTTGATCATACATTCATTTGTCTTTTAGTCTAATCAACCTTTTAGATGCAGGCATCACCACATCAAGCTTCTGCTTCCGTTTCTTGTTTCCAGACAATTTTCCATATTCCCTATTTATATTTATTAATATTATATTTATATATTATATATATACTATACATATAAATAAAATTTGGGCCCATAATTTTTTTGGGCCCTAGGCGGTCGGCCCTTTGGCCTATGCCCAGGAACGACCCTGACCAAGCTCTCCCATAAGATACGCAAACATGTTAGCCTTAAGTGTCTTAGGGAAGATGTCTGCTAGTTGATGTTCTGTTGAGATATATTTCATATTTATATTCCTATTTTCTACATTATCCCTTAGAAAATGATATCGAACATCGATATGTTTTGTCTTGGATTGCTTGACGGGGTTGTAGATGATGGAGACTATTGAGGCGTTGTCATACATAATTAGGCAATCTACAACCTGAATGTCAGAGTCCACCAGCTGTTGTTTGACCCCAAGCAGTTGACAGGAGCAGCTACCAGCAGCGATTTACTCTGCTTCAGTAGTGGAGTTTGAGACTGATGCTTGTTTCTTGCTATCCCATGAGATAAGTCTGTCTCCTAGGAATTGACAAGTCCCACTTGTGCTCTTCTTGTTTACTTGGCAGCCAGCATAATCTGCATCTGAGTAGCCAACTAAGTTGAAGGAGGATTTTCTTGGATACTAGATACCTAGATTAGTGGTATCTGAAACATATTTGATGACCCGTTTGGCTGCTAGAAGATGTGATTCACGTGGATCTGCTTGAAATCAAGCCAAACGCCAACATCATACACAATATCAGGTCTGTTGGAGGTGAGATAAAGCAAAGATCCAATGATTCCTTTATATTGAGTAATATCAACTTTCTTCCCTTATAAATATTTGGTTAACTTGCATTTTGCAGCCATGGGAGTATCAAAAGTGTTAGTTGTTTCCAATCCAAACTTCTTGACTAGTTCTTTGGCATACTTGGACTGATTTATGAAGATTCCTTTATTTGATTATTGAATTTGAAGCCCTAGGAAGAAGGTGAGCTCTCCCATCATGCTCATCTAAAACTTCTCAGTCATAAGAGTCTTAAATCTTTTGCATAGCTTTTCATTTGTGGAGCCAAAGATGATATAATCGACATATATTTGAACCAGCAGAGAGTATCCTTTATGCTTGAGAATGAAGAGAGTAGTGTTGATCATTTCTCGCATAAATCCTTATTCTATTAAGAATTTGGATAGTGTCTCGTACCAAGCACGGGGTGCTTGTTTAAGACCGTAAGAGCTTTCTTGAGCTTGTAAACATGCGTCTCTTTTCCTTTTTCCACGAAGCCTGGAGGCTGAGTAACATAGACTGTTTATTGAAGATCACCGTTAAGGAAATCACTCTTGATGTCCATTTGGTATAGCACAAAGTCCTTGTATGTAGCATAGGCCAGGAAGATTCTGATTGCTTCTAACCTGGCTACTGGAGCAAAGGTTTCATCGTAGTCGATCCCTTCTTCTTAAGGGTATCCTTGTACAACTAGTCTGGCTTTGTTCCTAATGATGTTCGCGTCTTCATCTTTCTTGTTTCTGAACACTCACTTTGTGCCAATAATAGTATGGTCAGCAGGTCTTGGAACTAGCTTCCATACTTGACATCTTTCGAATTGCTGGAGTTCTTCTTGCATGGCTTCTAACCAACTGGATCTTGTAAAGCTTCATCAACCTTCTTAGGTTTATCTTCTGAGACAAATGCAGAGCACAAAACATGCATTCATTTCTTGTAGACCATTTTTCTGATAAATCGGGTGATCTCTACATTCTATTATAACAATAGGGATATGATTCACTGCTGGTTCTTCATGCTGAGGTTCAAGGGAGGACTAGGAGGAAAGTCAGTAGTCTCTTGGTAAGGGTGTTGTTCAGAAATAGGTTCATAAGTAAGTTGAAGAATAGGATTTTAAGGTTCAAAAGGTATGGGCTCTGGCTCAATATGCTCGTGAGCAGAGTTAAGGTCTTCTGGTGGTTCTTTTGAAAAGTGATGATCAGGAACATTTGAGTGAGTTTCTGGTTTGGGATTTGGTGTATGAGAGGTGGAGGTTTGAGAAGTACTTGTCTCAACATTAACAAAATCATCAGCAACATTTAGAGCCACATGTGGCTCTAATAAATCAAATTCATCAAATGAAACATGCATAGATTCAACAGTTTTTAAAGATCTTTTATTGAAAACCCTATAAGCTTTGGAATGTAAGGTGATAGATGTGTTTTATACGCATCTATTATGTATATATTCCTACTTAGATTGTGTTTTTCTACGAGTTTCTAAAGCTACTGATATGAGTTTTTAGTATTTTTTGAGTTTCAGGTTAAATTTGAGAAGATTGATGAATTTTGGGCCTTTCATCAATAAAATGAAGATTCCAGGAACCTGGTTGCAAAATGCTGGAAGTTCAAAGCAAAAAAGCAGAAAAAGGGCTTAAGTGCTCACTCAGCCTGAAGGTTGAGCCACCACACAAATTCCAGTAGGACATCTCTGAAGAAAAGCCACTGAGCGATCGCTCAGCATAAGGACCAAACGACCGCTTGGTCCCGTTTTCAGCTCTGGGCCATTTTGTCATTTCTTAAAATTCCTAACCTAGTATAAATAAAACCCTAGTAGTACAGCTTTAGGGATCCAAAATTAGGCCGTTCTTGAGCCACTCTCAAGACGAAAAACACTGTGTAATTCATTTTTATTGCCGATTATTGAAGACCAATGATATATTCTTCATTCATTATGATTTGTTCATCGCTTGTAATGAACTAACCGCATCTTTCTAGGGATTCGAATGTAACTTTGTATCAAATTTTATGTGTTAATTATATTTTTCATTCTATCAATTATTCGTTTATCATTTTAGATTATCTTTGGTTTATAGTGAAATTATCGCATAATGGTTGCGTTAATGAATCTATAAGCTCGCGGGTATAAGAAGCTGCATGATCGTGCGTGAGTTATTTATTGGTCAACCTAAATGATAAATAAATCTCTCTGATTTCCTGATCGAGCTAAGGTTAGATCTAGGTTCATGTGTGTTTTTAAGAGTACTGATTGGACTCTTAATTACTTTAGTTCTTAAAGTACTTAATGGACTCTTAATTGTTGTGTGGACGGACCAAAAAAGCACAGTTAAGGCTGAGTATTAAGGGTTGTAAATCTCGCTCCGTAAGTCCCAATCTTTTACACTAGCGAACAAACCTATAATTGATAGATATATAAGACTAATACACATAAAAGGCGATACAAGTGAATCTCAATTCCTAGATTCTTCTCATTCATCAATCTTCGATAATTCTCTTATTAATGCAATTATTATTTTTATTACTCTTAAATTAGTTTAAATAGTTAATTCAATAGTTTTAATTAATTCACAAATAAAAACCCATTTTTAATTTAATTGCTTTTAATTATCGTCTGATTAAATCTCTTTTAATTACTTTTCTCTTTGTGGTTCGACCATTACTTCCGCACAACTATACTCCGGTTGACTTGTACACTTGCGAGGTTAAATTATTACACATCAATTTTTGGTGCCATTATCGGGGAGAATTAGTAGTTAAGCTTTTAATCATTTTATTGCGGTTTTAAATTAATCTTAAAATAATAATAATAATAATAATAATAATAATAATAAATAAATAAATCAGTGTTAGTTTCGGTTGATTGTACAGTTTATGCACGGTCGACGGTCGTTGAATCCTACCCTGACGGATTTTAATGATAACATTAATAATTTAGGAAGAAATCCCCAATTGATCAAGTCATTCAGGACAATCCTGATAATCAAAGAAATCAAATGGCTGACCCACTTGCGCACACTAAAGTAGTTGTTGTTGCAAGGGAAGATAATGAACCTCCCACGACGATGAGAGATTATACTCGTCCTAACATAGACTTTACACTTTCGTGTTTGGTTTTACCTGACCAAGTTAAGAACTTTGAAAGGGCATTTTTATAATATGTTTCCAACTTTTCGTGGTCTACCCTCAGAAAATGCATTATCTTTTATGCAAGATTTTGTTCATATGGTTGAAACCTTTCCTAAAGGAGGACTAACTAAAGATGAATTTGAAATGCGTTTTCTTCAATGCACCTTAAAGGATGCTACCAAAAGATGGTTTATGACACTAGCACCTAGGAACATTCATACATGGAAGCAACTTTACGATTTGTTTATCTCTAAATTTTACCAACACTCTTCACTTTCAAATTATAGGAAACAAATCATGTGTTTTGCACAAGGTGAATCTTTTCATGAGGCTTGGGATCGTTTTAAGTTTTTATTAATAGAATGTCCACACCACAAAATTTCTCAAGATGTTTTAATAAATCAGTTTTATGACTCATTTTTAATCATCTTCAAACTATGGTAGATAGTGCGGCTGGAAGGTCAATTCATGGATTGACCCCAAAACAAGCACGTGACTTATTTGAAATGTTAGGATCAAACTCTCAACAAAATAATTTGAGAGGAAAAGCCAAAGTGGTGTATGAAGTGAACTCAAATTTTAATCAAAATGAATCTAGTGCATTAGCAACTGCTAATGCTAAAATTGAAGCCTATAAATCAATGATGGCTACTGCAAATTTAAAATTTTCTTATGAAGTATGTTCAATTTGTGGTAATAATTCGTATGCTACTAATAGTTGCCATTCTAGTGAAAATATGTCTGGTTTTTATGAACAGGTAGATTCAATGAATTCATATCCACCGCATCAAATGAATGACCCATTTTCCAATACTTACAATCCTGGTTTAAGGAACCACCCGAATTTCAGTTGGGGAGGGAACAAACCTTGACATCCACAATAGCAGCAACCGCAAGTGTTTGGGCAAGGAAATCAAAATAATGGTGGTTGCATGTAGAACAATCAACAAAATGAAGACAATAGATTTCGTCAAGAATTCCAAAGCTCTGTTAGAGCTCTGAATGCCACAATGCAAAAACTGATGGATCAATATGGAATTGTGTGATGAGGTGAAATAAATAAAAGGACGTGATTATGGGAAGTTTCTCAATCAAAATGAGCAAGTCAAAGCTATTACTACTCTAAGGAGTGGTAAAACTATCAACGAGGAGGTAACTACATCTACTCCTACTTCTTCTAATTTGTTAAATGATGAAAAAGATAAAAATAAAGATGATAATTTAATTAATGACAAAGAAAAATAAGTTATTCTTGAAGAAGAAGAAGAAAAGAACCATATGTTGCTCCTAAAGCTTATGTGCCCCCTATTCCTTTTCCTGGTCGTCTTATGAGAAACAAAATGGATAAATAGTTTGTTGAAATTTACCATATGCTTTCTAAAGTGAATATTAATTTGCCTTTGCTAAATGTGATTAAGAATATTCATGCTTATGCAAAAAAATTCAAGGATTTAAGTTCTAGAAAACAAAATTTTTCAAAAATTGAAAAGGTAATCTTGTCTAAAAATGTTAGTATTGTTCTCCAACAAAATCTTCCACCAAAACTAAAAGATCCTAGTAGTTTTAATGTTGATATAACATTAGGAAATTCTAAGAAAGTCAAAGCAATGTTGGATCTTGGTGCAAGTATAAATCTTATACCTTTTTCTGTGTATAAACAATTAGGTTTAGGTGCGTTAAAACCTACATCTTTGACTTTACAATTGGCTGATCGATCTATGAAACACCCTTTAGGCATCGTTGAATATATTTTAGTTCAAGTCGAAAAATAAATTATGTCTGTAGATTTTGTAGTGCTTGAAATGGAAAATCAAGCTACCAATATTCATGAAGCACCCCTTCTTCTTGGGCGACCTTTTATGGCTACTACAAACGCAGTGATTAATGTTAAGAATGGAAAATTATCTATAACTGCTATGGATGAGACAATTGAAATTTTGGTGTTTAATGCCTTGAAAAAGCCAGATGATATGAGTGATTATTTTTATGTCGATGAATTAGAAAATCTAGCAAATAAAGATTTAGTTAAAGAATTTAAATCTGATAAATTAGAGGAAGTTTTAATTGGTCAAGGCGATAGTGAAAATGATGAGGGGATTGAATTAACCAAACTTTTTGAGGAAAAAGAAGAAATAACAACTAAAAAAATGGTTCGTGAGTCGTTAGGAAATATTAATGAAAAATTGGTTCCTTCAATTGAATCACCACCTATTTTAAAATTGAAACCCTTACCGTCAAATTTAAAGTATGTTTTCTTAGGGAAAAATGAAACTTTGCATATAATTATTTCTTCTAATTTATCATTAGAGCAAGAAAGAAAGTTAATTAAAGTTTTACAAGAACATAAAGAGGCTATATGATGGACCTTAGCCGATTTAAAGGGAATAAGTCTCACTAAATGTATGTATAGAATTCATCTCGAAAAAGGAGCTAAACCTTCTAGAGAGCATCAAAGGAGATTAAATCCCCATATGGAAGAAGCTGTGAGAAAAAAAGTTCTTAAACTTCTTGATGCGAGTATTATTTATCCCATCTCCGATTGTAAATTGGTAAGTCCTATTCAGGTAGTCCCTAAAAAGTCCGGAATTATAGTAGTTAAGAATGATAAGGATGAGTTGGTGCCAACTAGAACCGTCACGGGATATAGGATGTGCATCGATTTAAGAAAGATTATTTTTTGTAACCATTTATTAAGCAGATTTTAGAAAGATTAGTTGGTTATGAGTTTTATTGTTTCTTAGATGGATTTTCTGGGTATAACCAAATCCCTATCGCCCTAGAAGATCAGGAAAAGACAACATTCACATGCCTCTTTTGTACTTTTGTTTATAGAAGGATGACTTTTTGCTTGTGTAATACTCTAGCTACTTTTCAAAGATGCATGATTTCTATCTTTTCTGATTTAGTTAAGAAATATGTTAAGGTTTTTATGGATGGTTTCTCTGTTTTGGGTGAATCATTTGATAAGTGTCTTGATAATTTGACATTAGTACTCAAACAATACTGTAAAGCAAATTTAACCCTTAGTTGGGAAAAATGTCATTTTATGGTAAGTCAATGAATTGTTTTAGGACACATAGTGTCAAAGAGATGAATCGAAGTTGATCCAGCCAAAGTAGAAGTTTTTTCAAAATTACCTCCCCCTGTTTCTGTAAAAGGTGTTAGATGTTTTCTTGGGTATGATGGTTTTTATAGATGTTTTATTAAGGATTTTTCAAAAATTTGTAAGCCCTTATGTAACTTGCTTGCCAAGGACTCCGAATTTATTTTTGACAAAGATTGACTTGATTCTTTTAATCTTTTAAAAGAAATGTTGACGATTGCTCCTATTCTGTCTAGCCCAAATTGGTCACTACCTTTTTGAAATTATGTGCGATGCATCGAACTTTGCTATAGGAGCTATTCTGGGTCAAAAGATTGATAAGAAGCCACATGTGATTCACTATTCTAGCCGAACACTTAATGATGCTCAGTTGAACTACACAACAACTGAAAAAGAATTTTTAACAGTTATTTTTGCTCTTGAAAAATTTAGATCTTATTTGTTAGGATCTAAAGTAATTATTTTTTCTGATCACGCTGCATTAAAATACTTGTTGACTAAGAAAGATGCTAAGTCTAGATTGATTAGGTGGATGCTTTTGTTACAAGAATTTAATATTGCAATCAAAGATAAGAAAGGTTCAGAGAATGTAGTAGAAGATCATTTGTCTAGATTAGAACTTTGGTCTCTATTCGAAAAACAATTGTTTGATAATAATATTCCTTTAAATGAAGATTTTCCAAATGAGCAATTGTTTATTGTGTGAACCAATGAGCCATGGTATGCTGATTATGTGAATTTTTTAGTAGCTGATATAATAAACCCTGATTTTGGATATCATGAGCGAAAGGAATTTCTTTCCGAAGTTAAACATTATTTTTGGGATGAACCTTATTTATTTAAGCGTGGCCCAGATTCAATAATTAGGAAATGTATTCCTGAAGAGGATTTTGGAATTGTCTTGCTAATATATCTCAAGCACACTTTTGAATCTTGTTTGCATGTCAGTCTTTAATTTCCCGACATCTTTTCTAGCGAATACTTATGTCAAACACATTAGGAGTTGTTCTTCATTTCATATATGAATGTGATATTTATAATTGTATTTCATTTTCTATGGAATTTTGCATGATGACTTGACACCAGGACATGATTTAGGTCATCTTTGGATTGTTTGAGCCTTTCAGCTTCCCGACCTATCTATATTTATATCCCTAGTGTCCCCTTTTGAGCTTAATTTAAGAATGGCGTGCGCAAAGCACACATCGACCCCCATTCGACATCATTTCTTTTACCCACATTAACTTAAACCTTTAAAGCTTATCCATTTTTGCCTACCTTGGAGAGAGTAGAACTTGGGTTGGGAATTGATGTTGCATGGATTGTCATTGCAAAAAATCCTCCTATTGTTTCATCTTCTTTGTTGTATTCTCTGTTATCTTTTATTATATAAAAAAAAGGGAAAAAGAGAAGAAACGGAGTGAAGAAGATGAAAATTAAAATAAAAAGGAGTGCAAATTAGAGAAAAAATGACATAGCCAAAAAGAAATAGAATGTTAAGTGGGCACTCAGTTATGAAATGAATAGATAGTAAAATTCAAGTTTGGGAGAAATTTCCCAAAGTCTTTGTCTTTCAGGTCCTAACCTAATGCATGTATCCATGTAATGGAAGCAATGGTGATTTTGGGTAGTTGTACTCTCTTGCTTTGAATTACTTTCTTTCTTTTCGCTACCCCTTTTACACTGGCCTTACATTACAAGCTTAATGAAGTCCTATTGATCTAGTGCCGCTTTATCATGCTATATCTTTCTTGATTTGATAATACATGTTAATTGATCCATACTTCACTTATACACTTCTTGGTAAAGCTTAATGTGCTAGCATAATCTTAGCTATTGCAAGTAACTGGGAAATAAAAGCAATGTATTCATACATAGGAAGTGCATGGGATGGATGTATAAAATTTTTTATTCCTCTATATTCTCTCTTTTATAGAATGATCGGGTATTGATGGTAGATTTCTCCTTTTTAGTGTGTGTACATTTTTATTTCAAAATATGGGAGAATGAATGTTGTGCTTTGTTTGATTAAACTGTCTAATTTTGGATATGCTACATGAGTGGTTGTTCATACAGTTGAATAATCAAAGTACTATTTGCATAATGGAGTGAACTCATTTGATAATGGAAGAGGTCCTTACATATGTATTGAGCATTTTGTGAGACACCCTTTAATTTTCGCATTGTTTAGACTTGAGAATAAAAACAAAAAGATTTTCTTTATTTATTTTTGTTTTGTTGTTTAGTTTAGTTTTAATTGTTTTTGTATTTATCTACATAATCGAGTCGCTCTTTTGAGTCTCCTTGAGTTTAGTGTCACCCTCCAAAAAGATTTTCTTTATTTTTGTATTGTTATTTCTGTTATTTATTGCTTTTGTATTTATTTGTTTACTCGTTGACGAGCAAAGTCTAAGTTTGGGGGTATTTGATAGATGTGTTTTATACGCATCTATTGTATATATATTTCTATTTAGATTGTGTTTTTCTACGAGTTTCTAAAGCTAATAATATGAGTTTTTAGTATTTTTTGAGTTTCAGGTTAAGTTTAAGAAGATTGATGAACTTTGGGTCTTTAATCAATTAAATGAAGATTATAGGGATCTGGTTGCAAAATGCAGGAAGTTCAAAGCAAAAAAGCAGAAAAAGGGCTTAAGTTCTCACTGAGACTAAAGGCTGAGCCATTGCGCAAAATCCAGTAAGACATCTCTGAAGAAAAGCCACTGAGCGATCGCTCAGCATAAGGACCAAGCAACCGCTTGGTCCGGTTTTCAGCTCTGAGCCGTTTTGACATTTCTCAAAATTCCTAACCTAGTATAAATAAAACCCTAGTAGTACAGCTTTAGGGATCCGAAATTAGGCCATTCTTGAGCCACTCTCAAGACGAAAAACATGTGTAATTCTTTTTTTTTTTTGCCGATTATTGAAGACCAATAATGTATTCTTCATTCATTATGATTTGTTCATCACCTGTGATTAACTAACCGCATCTTTCTAGGGATTAGAGGTAACTTTGTACCAAATTAATGTGTTAATTATATTTTTCATTCTTCAATTATTTGTTTATCATTTTAGATTATCTTTGGTTTATAGAGAAATTATTGCATAATGGTTGCGTTAATGAATCTGTAAGCTCGTTGGTATAATAAGCTGCATGATCGTGCGTGAGTTATATATTGGTCAACCTAAATGATAAATAGATCTCTCTGATTTCCTGATCGGGCTAAGGTTATATCTAGGTTCACGTGTGTCTTTAAGAGTACTGATTGGACTCTTAATTACTATAGTTCTTAAAGTGCTTAATGGACTCTTAATTGTTGTGTGGACGAACCAAGAAAGCACAATTAAGGCGGAGTACTAAGGGTTGCAAATCTCGCTCCGTAACTCTTAATCCTTTACACTAGCGAACGAACCCGTAATTGATAGATGCATAAGACTAATCTTTCTTACTATAAAAGTCAAGTTTGTTTCTTACAATTTAATTGATAGACAAAAATAATCCTTCACCGGATAAACTACCCACCATTTAATTAAGGACAAAATAAGTAAATTTACCATGACAAAAGGTAATGTTTTGACAAAAATAGCCCTAACTATAATAAATCACTCACTATTAATTAAGGTTAAACAAGTAAATTTGTCATGTGCTAATTAATACTATAATAATTAAATAATAATTTGATCCATTGACTTGTACCTATTTTAAAGTTAGATCCTACATTATTGAATTCTATTCATTTTGTCTTGTATTTTGATTTTGTTATCATTTTCCCCTTCCTACCAATATCGTTGCAAATATCGTCCAATATATTCTAAAATAACAAAAATACATTTACTCAAGAGACTAAAACTTTATTCGAAACTAAAAAAATATTTGAAATTAAAAAATAATACAGTTTTATTTCTTTATTTCTTAAATATATATATTCGGGAAAGACATTATTAGATGTATATAGAAAATTGTAACTATAAGAATAGATTTGTTGGTGATTATCAAATTATTAAGCAAATCTGTAGCGTGTTTAGTTATTACCCATGAATTAGCTAAGAGAAATGAGTTAAGAAAATGTGTCATAATGTCAAGAAGATGAAGAAAATGAAGAACCAATTGATGAATCTATGCGTTTTGTTAGAAAATAATGCTAAAATCTATTTTTTTACTTTTTTGAAATTTCAGACTACTACAACAGCTTTTAAAACTATCACTGGTTCCTAACTTATACATATTACAAACAAAATCAATGTTAGTAATCACAAATAACTGGATTCAAAATATTTTGCTCATTTTCATCACTGGGTTCCAAACCTCTAACATTTTTTGGTCTTAACTTGATTGTTCCTCTTCATCGGACTCGAGGTAGTTACATGTGAGAATCCTTCTATTCCCTTCTCTATCTATCGACTTTCTTTCTTCTACCGCAACTCTCCTTTTATTGAAATAGGTTGTCACCAACCGACATCCTTTTAAGTAGTCTCATTCTAAAATTAGATTTTCTCATTACTTAGTAATTTGAACAAAAAGTGGATTGGAACTAAGAAATGAGAGATATTTAAAGAAAGAAGTTCGACTAAACAAAAGCTAAAGAGATTTTATGTCTCCATTAAGCAAGGCGAGGTGAGTGCGTTTTTTGGTGATGGTGGTGTTAGGGGCGGTGATGACGGCGATTGTAGGGATGACAATGGTGGTTTAGATGAAATACAACATTGTGAGATTTCCAAATCATCAAATTTTCAAAGATCCATATGGGTTTCAGTTTCAATTTGAAAATTTGAAAAATTTAAAAATTGAATTTGAGTTTGTAAAATGTGAAATTTAAGGTTGTGGTGGTAGTGTGTCCATAAATGATGGCTTTTGCAAATGGGTTACTTTGAAGGTAGGAGTAAGGAATTAGAAAATGAAATCAAATCAAAAATTAACTTTTGTGCTAATAGTGAAATTTGAGGTGGTAGTGGTGGTGAGTCTATGAATGATGAGATTGATGAGATTGATGGAAGAAAGTGAATGATGAAATAATAAATTGAATAACATCTAAATTTAATTTTTTTTTGGAGTAATTCATTTTTTGTGCCTTTGACTTTAAAATGAGACAAAGTATAACTATTGAAATAATTATATTACTTTAATTAAAAATTATTTTAACTATCAAATGACAACCTAAATGATGAAAATATAATCAAATCTCACTTTGCATCACAAGTAAAATATGATCAAAATAATCCTAACATGTATGATTTTCCATTACTGTTTTTAACACCCATGAACAGTGAAGGACAAAGTCGGACAAATATAAATTTGTGTATAAAAGTGAGACATCATAGGTTGGGAAAGACAGTATTAGAAGTATAGGAAAAAATGTAACTATAATAATACATTTATTGGTGAGTATCAAGATATTAGACACTTATGTAGTATGTTTAGTAATTACTTGTGAATAATCTAAGAAAATGTGTTAAGGCAAGGTGATATAATGTCAAGAAGATTAAAAAAATGGAGAACTTCGTTGACATGCCTTTACGTTTTGTTAGAGAAGAACGCTAGAATTTATAGGAGATGCGTTTGAAGAAAGCAATCCGATTTAATGGAAGTTAAATATATTTTATTTTTCCGTTTTAGCAAGGCAAGGTGAACGTGTTTCTTGGTGGTGGTGATACCGGTGGTAGCAATTGCAGGGATGCTGGTGATGGTGGTGGGGGTAATTGTAACCATGGCAGTAGTGGTTTAGGTGGAATACGATATTGTTAAATTTTCAAATCATCAATTTTTCAAATTAATCTTCATATGGGTTTTGATTTCAATCATCAAATTTAAAAATTCAAAAAATTGAATTTAGGTTTATAAATATTGAAAATTAAGGTTCATGTGGTGGTGAGTCTATAAATGATGAGTTTTGCGTATATGTTAATTTGAACGAAGGAGTACGAAATTAAACAAAGAAATAAAATAAATTGATTTTTGGGTTAATGATGTTATTTGAGGTGGTAGTTGTGGTAGTGGTGGTGGGTCTATGAGAGATGAGGTTGATGGAAGAAAAATAAGAAAAACAAAATAAATTAAATAACTTCTAAATTTCATTTTTGATAGTAATGCATTTTTTAAACTTTAAATTTAAATATAAGACAAATTATAATTACAACATTGCTAGCCTTACAACTAATTTTATAACTTTACTTACAACTACTAAGTCTTGTAAGGATATCATTTTCCTTATAGCTATGCCAAATTACAATCATTCTCCCCCAAAGTATCCACCAAATCACATAGTGCACCTCAACCTAAGGTTTGTCCCATAATGGTATCTGATATTATATTTTTTTCATATTTTCCACCCTAGCCACGACAGCAGTTAGAAAAGTCACATTAAATAGCATGTGGTCTTCCGCGATGTTAACTCGAGGAAAATATTAGGAATTCAATGTAAACTTTGTGGTGCTTAAAGTTTAAATGTTAAAATGAAGTGGGGTCCACCATTCCATTTTTTCCTACTGAAAGAAAATCTAGAGAAAATACCAACCATTTTTTTTGATCTTCACTTCCCACAACAAAAATTAACCCATAACATGATCTTGGTTTTGTCCACTCCCTCCAAATTTTCTCTTCAATTTCTCTCTCAACCCAGATGATAGATATGCATTTTTCCATTTCATTGTCACTTTTCTTATCTTGATAATGAAAACAAAGTAAACGAAAAATATGAAGAAAAAAATTCTTACCCATAGTTACACGTCTCCATCTCCAATTTCATGTATGAAATTGGATCCACGTACTCACATTCTCTGGTGAAACCCATCCACCACCGAAATCAATCAATTTCTCATCCCCCTTCATCCTCTTACATGACTTTACCTTTACTTTCTCTCTCCTAATTCTTTAAATAAACCAACGTGATCGCCATGATAGCTTCTATAAGGTCAAAATCATATAAAGTCATAGCTTCTTCAATATCTTCTCAATTTTGATACTTTGTTTTAAACCATATGCATGTCGGCCGTATGCCCAATTTTATCTCGTAAAATTGAAAAGTATTTCAATAAAACCCATAACTATTTCTCTTCATTCAAGCCCGCCTCTCTCTTTGATGAATTCGTTGATAAGGTTTATGAGTTTTCTGTGAATTGTATGTTTTTTCAAGAGTCTTTAGTAAGTATACTCTATAGCCTCTGATTTCTACTTTAAGCACGACTTTTGCAGGGGAGAGAATGAGGGAGATCGGAGATGGAGCTTGGCTAGAATCGAAGGAGGATGGCGCTAGAGCTATGGCAGGTATGACCAGAGTGGGAAGGGTTTGGGCTTGTATATGAGAACTTGCACCCAGAGATGGCGGCGGCTATGGTGGGGCTAGCTGGAGATTGTGGCTATTACTGTGGACCTAGAGATGAGAACTTACACCGGGAGAAAAGAGAAAGAGAGGGTGTCAGATTAGGGTTTGTACTTTCAATGCATTTACTCCTTTACCTAATAAGAGAAATGACATTTTCGCCCCGTACGTGAAGACCACGTGCTATTTAACGTAAATTTACATAGGAGTAAACTATACGATTTTGTGGATACTTTGGGGGAAATTATAATTTGGCCCTATAATTATTTTTGGATTATTAAAATAATTATTTATTATTTTTATTTAAAAATATATTCTAAATACTAAATGGTTAACTAAATACTGAAGTTATAGCCAAATCTCATTTTGTGCGCCAAGAAAAATGACCAAAATAATATTCATGTGATATGCACATACCATTTTCAGTTACTATTTTTAACGCCCATAGACGAGGAGGGGCAAAGTGGGACAAATAGCAAAATAAGTTATGAAAGTGAGATACTTCGTAGGTTGGAGTGCAATGTGAGATTTGATGTGTAATTTTGAGAGCTAATCATATTTTGGCCTCATCAAAATTAGTCCAAAATACAAAATTTCCCCTAAAGTATCCACCAAATCCACTTTGGCCCACAACGTAATTTTTTAGCATTTCCATATTCCATATCAAATTTGGTAATGAGATGTCATGTCTGGTAATCATAGTGATAAATATGAAGTAGCGAATAATGTTTAAGATCGAGAATTTGCACCAATCAAACCATAAACAATATCAACGGTGCCGATGAGAAATTTGTTGGAGTGGTATGGACGATGAAGACGGATTGAACCATATGTGAGTGCCCCAGGATGCGATCCCCCTGGATCGCGCGCTCCCTTTTTTAGGGGAACACGCGGCTCGAGGAGGACATCATTCTTTTCATTCCATCTTCCCTTGTTTAGGTGAAAACGAAATTAAAACTGCAAAAATAGTGTTGTCAAAAAGTGCGTTGAATACGTCTCGGTCACTAAGTGTGCTTTAGACCACTACGAGTGCTTTGGTTTTTTTCGTATCTCATCCTCCCTTGTTTAGGGGAAAACAAAATACAGAAAACGCATCTCCCTTTTCATTCTCATCTTCCCTTGTTTAGGGAAAAACAGAAAAGTGAAAAAAAAGGATGTTGCGAAGGCGCGTGGAACACGCCCTGCCTCACTGTGGACTTGGGTTCATTCTAGATCACTATGAGTGCTTTGGATTTCTTCGTATCTCATCCTCCCTTGTTTAAGGGAAAACAAGATACAGAAAATGCATCACCCTTTTCATTCTCATCTTCCCTTATTTAGGGGAAAATAGAAAAATGCAAAAAAAGGATGTTGCGGGCCTCACTGTGATCCAAAATGTTGTAAAAGAGTCGCCATCTTTATTTTAAGGAGAAATAAAGAAAAACAAAAATAACCAGAGTTTGTAAAAAAGGGGGTTCGGAGGCTAAGTTACGAGGTGGGAAGGTGTTAGGCACCCAACTCGCCCTTTCGGTCTCAAAAATAGTTTTTGACTAAAATATACTTTTATTATATTTGTTTAGCAAATGAAATAAGGCATTTAAACAGATATATCTGTATATACATTATTGCAAACTTGCAGCTGCTTCCTTCCAGTAATTACAAATACATTTATAAATATTTGGCCATAATAATGGCTCTTTTTAGTGTTGTTTCTATAGAAATCCGGATAGCATAACTGCTCATATTTTTTACATCGGGCAGGCTGAAAAATAGCACTTTTATAAAACCTCTTAAAGGCTTACCTTTAAGAGCTTAGGTTTTGCTCGCTATCTTCTTCCGGGAGAGGGAGTCTTTTGTTGTTGTGGAGATTCGGGAAGAGTAATTGCTTCCGAAAGTTGCTTTCTGGCACCGGGAAATGGGCGGAGCAACTGCTTGTTTTTTTTTTCTGTTGTTTGCTTGCTGCTGGCGGAAATCAGGCAGATCAACTGCTTGCTTCTTACGGATTTGGCGTCTGGATTCGGGCAGGGCAATTGCTCTTTTTGAGATTTTGGAACTGGAGAAATAGGGTGGAAACTTAGCGGGGAGGCTAAGATTCACTTTGACCGGTTGGTTTTGTGTTTGGGGAGATTTGACAGAGCTTTGAGGCTTAGAGGAGGGATATCTCTCAGGACGATCACTGTCTGCGTAAAGCGCAAGCGGTGTGTGAAGTGTGTGAAATTTCTCCATCCTCATTCCTGAAGCCGGGCACCTTTATTTATAGGCAGGAGTAGGGACTCCTTCATCATTAAGTTTTCTTTTTCTGTGCTTCATCGGCTTGTACCGCGCGCTTGAGAGATTGTACCGGAGATAAAAGGCTATAGTGCATTGAGCACTATTGGGCGCCACCCATGGAGGGGGTGGGCGCCGCGCCATGAAGGAGTGTGGGTGGTGCCAGGAGCTTTTTCTTTCAACCTTTTTCCACTTTGGCCCCTGTAATTTACCGTTCATGCATCCTTTCATTTCTTTTGCACTTTTTACATTTTAAACCCTGTAACTTGACATCCGTTAGTCCTTTTAACAGTTCTTGATATTTTATGTCATACTACATACCGGGAGTACGAAATTGGGGTGTCTACACCATGGTTTGCCTTATCATTGTCGTATACGTATGTGATGGATTCAAATTAATATGAGATTTGAAATTCTTGGTGTATGCTTGTGTATTATGTTGTACGAGGGAGAAATGGTGAAATTCTTGGTGTATGCTTGTGTATTATGTTGTACGTCTTTAATTTTTTGATGAGTTCTAATTCGTGGCGGCCTTGACACCTAAGTTTGATTATCTGATCTTAGTTCAATATCTCTATATGATTTCACTCTATTTTTATTTATTTTTTTATATAATAATTTGAATAAAACATTAATACACTCTTAAGTTTTATCTCAGTTAAAATTTACATACGAGATCATTATTGTAGAAGATGCAGAGAAAGACATTGCCGGAGAAGAAGAAAATGAAGTTTCTCTTTGGGTAATAAGAGCAAAGAAAGCGTTGCTGTGAAAATGACTAAAATGCCCTACACGTGAAATATCATGTGCACATTAACGTCAGATTGGTAACATTCGTCGTGGTTATGGGGCAAACTAGAAAAGAATTATAAAATGAGATATAAAAATGACACAAAACATAAGTTGGGTGGCAAAGTGGAGCTTTATAGATATTTTGAGTGAAATTTCATATTTTTAGTGTAAGTATATGTACTTTGGGGTTGAAAGTTTGATTTCTCTAACACAATATATTATTTTCTAAAATGAGTCATAAATTTCAGAAACGACACAAACAAAGTCTCTAAAAACAATGTGTTTATTTAATATAGTAAGTTTGAATTATTTTCAATTTACACACTCATAAAAGTGAATGAATTCAAGCTTGGTAATAAAAAAAGAGAATGAAAATAGTCAACAAAAAAGACAAATTTGTAGGATAAGTTGCTATACAATAACTAAAAGTATACATTATAAATGACCGGAAAACAATGTATCAAAAAAGTTAAAAGCACAACAACACAATTTATAAGTTTCAAAAATTGTAATGATTAAAATACAAAAAAACATCCAATAATTAAAAGTAAACATAAAAATCAAGAAACTAGCAAGTCATTTAAAAAAAATCATTAGCACCACGTGCAACACACGTGAACCTTACTAGTACACATAAAAGACGATACAAGTGAATATCAATTTCTAGATTCTTCTCATTCATCAATCTTTGATAATTCTTTGATTTCTGCAATTATTATTTTTATCACTCTTAAATTAGTTTAAATAGTTAATTAATTAGTTTTAATTAATTCACAAATAAACCCCCCCCCTTTAATTTAATTGCTTTTAATTATCGCCCGATTAAATCCCTTTTAATTACTTTTCTCTCTGTGGTTTGACCATTGCTTCCGCATAACTATACTCCGGTTGACTCGTACACTTGCGAGGTTAAATTATTACACATCATAAGGCATAGCCTAGAAAAACACCTTCATCGGCTTTTGTATCAAATTTACTTCTGTAATCACTACCATTATAAACTACAAAACATTTGTAACCGAAGATTTTGAAAATTCCAATGTTTGAGAATTTACCTCTCCAAAGTTCATATGGTGTTTTACCGTGAAATTTGTTGATCAAAGACCTGTTCTGAGTGAAGCAAGGCTGTATTGACGGCTTCTGCCCAGAAGTGTTTGGGCAACTTTGCTTCGGCAAGTATTGTCTTAGCAGCTTTGATAGGTGTTCTGTTTTTCCTTTCTGCTACACCGTTTTGCTGTGGAGTTTTGACAGGAGAGAAGTTATGACCAATGCCATGGTCATCACAATACTTTGCTATTCCTTTATTAGTGTATTCAGTTCCATTGTCTGATTGTACGTCACTAATATCGTCGAGCTTTTGCGTCTGTAGTCTTCTAAATAGTGATGTTAGGATGTCGAATGTGTGAACTTTAGAAGACATCATCTTTGTCCAAGTATATCTTGTATTGTCATCTACTACGACTAGAGTATATCTGTGACCACCATAGCTGATAGTAGTTATAAGCCATAAGAGATCTATGTGAAGAAGTTGCTGAGGTCTTGTTGTAGCGAGGCTTGGTTTATTCTTGAAGGAGGCTTTTGAAAGTTTCCCTAGTTGACAAGTTTTGCATACATGATCAATAGAAACTTTAGGCATTCCTCTCACCAAGCCTTCTTTGGATAGCTTTGATAAGTATTTGAAATTCAAATGGTTGAGACGCTTGTGGCAAAGCCAACTTTTGTCTTGAGCAGAGTTTGCCACAAGACATAGGTTAGCAACCTTTCCATAGGCATTCAAATCTATCACATAGACGTTTCTTTGTCTATGTCCAGTCACCAATGTAGAGCATGATTCTGGATCCTTTATGTCACATTTGTTTGATGAGAATTGACATACGAGACCTTTGTCGCAGAATTGAGAGATACTTAGCAAGTTGTGCTTCAAACCTTCTATAAGAGATAATTTTCCAATAGAAAAGTTTCCACGAATGATAGATCCGTAGCCAATGGTGCTTCCTTTCGCATTGTCACCGAAAATAACAGGAGGACCTTGTGCTTCAACAATATTTGAAAGAAGACTTGAGTTCCCTGTCATGAGTCTAAAGTAGCCACTGTCCAGGTGCCATATATCTTTCTTTTCTGAGCTTGTAGCAACCATGAAGTAGACCTGTAATTAATAAATGAAAAAAATTATGCTCCCCTTTATTTTCCTTTTGGGTCCAGAAGGTTAGCATCTTTAGAAACCCATACTTGCCTAACTTTTGGGATAGAAAACCAAGTAGGCTTTACGATGGATTTCAGCAGACATTCATGGACCAAGTGGCCTAAACATTTGCAAAAATGACAGCGATTGAAATTACAAATGTCATGCTGAGTGAACTGGATTTTGAAGACTTTTTTTTGAAGACATTTGATTTTTCAAATGATTTCAGATTCCTTGCTTTTTAGCAGGTCTGCTGTTAGTAGACTTAGACTCTTCATACATTTTGCCTTTAAGCTTAGTGTCAACAGTCTTGGGAACAGCAGCACCATCAATTGTGCTTTTGAATCTTTGATAAACCTGATTAGCTTGGGCAGACTCTTTGTGGGCCTAGAAACAGTAGTCTTTGCTTTAGCAAAGGTGTTGGTGGAAGGCCTTTGTGAGTCTATACAACCTTTAGCAGACTTTTCACCAACAGATGAGTGTTTTGCTTTAGACGCATCACTGGTCTTAATAGCTTAAATCTTAGGGTATTTGTAATGAATGGAAGCATAACCAATCCATTGTCTACCCTTGTTTTTAGGCTGCTGATAATATACATGAATATCATCAGTTTGCACAGAGGAGTCTTCTGTGTCTTCTGTTCAGAGGTTGTGCCAGAAGCATTCTCAGTGAAACCTAGCCCAGTTGTCTCCAAGAATTTGGTCAAAAACAGCCTTTGAGTTATTCCATGAGTCGATGGTCTTTTGCAACTCATCTTTCTTGTAAACTTATCCTAGTATCAAGGTCCACAGAGACTCTATTTGAAAAGCACTCCGAGGCTTGCATGCGAGCTTCAGCATCTGCTATAACAGAGTATTCAAAATGCACTTGTTGACCAGAGTAGATAGCTCTTTGGCATGGCCGATGAGGCACACAACATTTTCATTGAGAAACTTGTTCTCTTCTTTTAACTTGATACTTTCCTGCTAGACTCCATTGAGAGTCCTTAACTCGGCTTCCAGCATGGATTTCTCAGTTCCCAGCTTCTCATGGCTTTTAGCTAACTTTATGTAAGCATTTCTAAATTCATTGAATTCCTCAAATATGTCATGAGCATCCTTGAGGATTTCTTCTTTTGATGGCTCTTCAGAATGTTGTTTCTATGTTAGCTTGGAAAGGAGAATACTTTAACTTCACTTTCTGAGTCATAGGTAAGAGGTGACTCTAGAGAAACAAGGCAAATATGTGCCTGCTCAGGTGAGTCATCATCATCCTTATCAAAATCAGTTTCAAACCAAAGTCCTCAGCCAGCAGACCCCTATGTTTTGAGAATGTTTTAGAGGGTCACCTTTTGTAAAATTCAAATTTGGGCTTAGGATATTTAGAAGCAAAATGACCAAGCTTCCTGCAATTGTAACAAATCAGCTCATTGTTTTGTGAGCTTTCAGCATTCTTATTAAACTTTGAGAAACGTTAAGAAATTCCAGAAAAAGAAGGAAGTTTAAAATGTTTGTCATGTTCTTGAGCTTGAAAAAGTTCTTGCTCATAGACTATTAAACTCGCATACAAGCTTCGAAGATACATGGAGTTTAAGTCTTTGGATTCTTTAATTGTAGTTGGTCTTAACATCCCACAGACTACCTAAAGAAACTAAAAATCTCATATTAACTTCTTTTACGCTATATTCTTTACCTAAAGAAAAACAATTATTTACTACCTCACAAAATATGGCATATGCTTATCGTAGTGTCTCATTTGGATCTTTTTTGAAGGAGTCAAACTGTTGAATATAGTTGTACTTCCTGTTGTCTCTTGTGGGCAGGTCTCCTTCCAGATATTCCACAAATGCTTCCCACATTTCTTTTGCAGATTTACACCTGACGATTTGCTAGTATGTGCTTGTGTCGACGGAGTTGGATATTATGTGTATAACAAATAGCTTTGTTATCGAGTTTTACAAACTTCCTTTCTTCATTCGTCCATTCATTGATGGACTTGGGCACTTCAGGTGGTCCACCTCCTACTTTAGTAAGTAGATTTGGCTTCATTGGAATGTGAGGACCTACTAGAACACGTTGCCATAAACGATTGTCAATAGAATTCATATATCTCATCACATTGGCTTTCCATACGTCGAAATAGCCTTCATCCAATATTGAGACGTGGTTGGTATTCGAGGTAGGCAACATATAGTGAGCCATAAGATCTATTCTCAAGAGGTTAGTCTCAGAAAAACTAGTTTTCAAAGAATTAAGTTCTGATATCAATTGTTGATGTCAAATAAGCTCAATCTAGGTTAGAAGGTAAGGGGTAAATAGCATAGTTATACTTTTAAAATACTTTAAAATTCTTTTCTAAATGTTTTCTCCTTTTGAAAAATAACTAACTCTTAAAGAAGAGTTAGGGCAGCGGAATAAGTAAAGGTGGAAAAAAACTGTTAGGAAGACTGCTGGTAGCAATAGGGTACAACAGCAAACTTCTAAAGTAAGATGCAGTAGTTCAGGAGTAGTTCAGATAAAGGTAAAGAGAAAGCAATTCAGTCAATACAATACGCAAGGATGTAGAAGTGGTTCATACTTTGAAAAGTACTACGTCCACTACCAAAGTGGTTAGCTTTGGATTTTGAAAGGTGCACTTGTTTTATCCATTAGGTGAGAAAGTAAGAACACTCATGAACAAAATAGTTTTTCAACCAAGTGTTTGATGATGAGAGAAACAATCGATGAATAATTGTTCTCTCAAGTGCTAAAGTAAAGAACAGTTAATGCAAACTAGAAGAAGTTGTTAATGAATCGTGACTAGCAGATCTGCAGCTTCATGAAGTTTGTTGAAGTGTTAGTTATTAACATTTGATCTCTTGAATGCTTGAATATTGAAGATGAAGCTTAAGTATTGAATGCATAAGAGATGTATGTTGTTCAGATCTTCGATGCTTGAATATATATCAAGGGAGATCTTCAGGACCGTTGAACTTGAAGAAAAAGGGCTGTCCAACGTTATAATGCATTGAATGCATTCGACGCTTTGTAGGAAGTGTGCAGCAAAACAGTCATCAGAGATGCAGTGTTGCAAGAGCAGACATACCAAATAGAATAATGTTGCAGCTTGAAAGTCTTCTTAGCCAAAAGAGGTAATGTTTTCAGACTTCATGAATCAGACAACAGAATGGATAGTCTGTATGTACAGTTGTCTGAAGTTAGATAAGGACATGGTTGATTTCATTTGAGGGAAATCTGATGAATGTAATTTGAATATTATTTGACTAGATATTAAAATATCTAGATCAAATAATATATAACCTGAATCCACGTGTTTGGCTGAGCTTCGTTCTTGAGCTGAGCAGACTTAGAAGTCTGCTGGTGAGAGATGCTTTCAAGGCTCTGCTGATCTGCGCCTTTGTAAAAACTAACACTTAACTATTCTATTACAACCTTGATTCTAAAGACAGTTGTCACACTAATCGATATGTTGACGCCTGCTGATCTGCGCCTTTGTAAAAACTAACACTTAACTATTTTATTACAACCTTAATTCTAAAGACAGTTGTCACACTAATCGATATGCAGACATTTTAGCTACTGTGCAATAAAATTGGAAGATGACTCAACCAAATTTAGAACCTTTAAAGGTCAACAATGTCAAACAAGTTTATGTTTCATACGCCAGTGACGTCATTTCGGTAGTTCTATGCTTTTGAAACAAGCTTAACCAATTAGAGATCTCCATGTTGTACAAATTGTAAAGTTGAAGATTGATGAGGAAGGAGGAATTCATTTCGTCGAGATATCGGACAAATGACAACATCAAGGTCATTAAGCGACTCTTAGAAACGACAAAAATGTCCCACAAGTGCAACTTACATCAAGTTCATAACATGGAGGGGCAATGTGGACAAATGACAACATCCAAGTGGGAAAACTCGTAGGCTGAAGTGCAAAGTAGGATTATGTAGATACTTTGTGGTGATGATCGTCTTTTGGCCTTAAAAAACATAGTGTGTAACTTTTTTAAATTAGAGTTTTTAAAATGTTTTATATTTTATATTTTGGAAAAGAACTTAATTTGTAGCGATAATATGCCGAACCAACATGCACTTAGCCATGATATCATATCATATTTATTCTTGTTCCTAATTCCTATTCAATTATCAACTGTGTCCCGTGACGGGGAACCTTGGGTAGGCATATATGCAATGCAATATTTTATTACTAGCAGAGTCTTGTCTTTTTAAAAAGTGTTGTATTGTACAATCGTATAACGCGTTGATATATTGCAAATGTTTTAAATAAATAGTTTATTATACTATTTTAAAATATTTTATTTAAAAAATTATTTTTCACAAATTATATCTACATTCTTTATAACCCTTCAACTTTACTATTTATATTTAATATTAACATATTAACTAGTTTTATACATGTACATTAAATGCACGGATATATATATTTTTAAACTAAATTATACTCATTCAAATTATAATCAAGTAAAATGAAGACGAAAAAAAAACTAAAAGAAGAAGATATTAAATTATAATTACATCATTTGATAAAAATTATCATGAAAGAAAGAAAAAAAATGTGTCAATTGATTAATATTAATAAAATAAATAAATTGGAATAACTATAATTTTTTTAAAAAATTAAATAAATAATTAAAATGCAAATACAAAAAAAGTGTATTGTGGTGTATCAAATTTGAATAGCGATAGATCGATTTGGATTCTCGATGCATCGCTATAATTTCAAATCGCGATGCACTGCTGTGAAATGAGAATGACAATTATACAATTTCAAATCATACATCACGATGTATGATGCAAAAATCACGAATCACGGTGTACTGCTATGAAATGAGTGGCAATTACACAATTTCAAATCATTAATGATATACTCGTCCTATAAAAACAATGTGGACAGCGGTTGACAATCTTTCAAAAGGAACCGACCCAAATTTTACCATATTCTATTCCAACCTCTAAAAAGCTAAAAATAAATATGGGTTTGACGTGTCCATAACTCAACACATATTAATTGAATGAAAATACTTACACTAAACAAATTCGATTGACGATGAAGAATTGACAATTTGACTCAAATTATTTTATTTGTAACTATTTAAGTTTGTTTATGACTCATTTCAATATCAATAATCAATAACAATTAAAAAGATAAATTTAATATCCAAGCCTATTCATTTCAATATCAATTCGATTGATTCAGATAGTCTTACCCTCTCACCAAAGAAAAAGTAAACAATTAACCCATCTTATTTTTTCCCTGGAACCAACTCTTATTTTAGTTTTCCTTCTTTACTCCCTTAACTCATTATCCCTCTCCTCATTCTCTATCCTCGAAAATCTAGAACTCTATGAAGGGGAATTATCAATGTAGCCTTCAAGGGAGAAGATTTGGGTGCTCAAAAATTTAAAGTAAATCTGACTACTTTTCGAACAAAGGTAAATCAATTAACCCATGATTAATTGGTCACTTCATCTTTTTCTTTGAAATAAGGGCAACTTTACACTGCTGAAATCTTTCCTATTTGTTTCATTTTGTGATTTTACAATTATATAGTTCTTCCTACTTGAAGTATTTGTTAAATTTTATTTATTTCAAATCGATATATTTTTTAGATATGTTAATCATTTATAATTAATCGTGTGCATTCATGTTTTAGATGAACTTTTTATGTTTTTAAAATTTCGAATATGATGAAATGGACAACAAAATTTCAAATATATATATCTTTATTGATCAGTCATATATTTAATATTAATCGTGAATATTTGTGATTTCGTTCATAATATTTGTTTTAATAACTTTGATCTTATGAAATAGACAAAAAAAAATATTTTGGATCTTTTATTTAGTTATAATTAGTTTTGGGTATTTGTGATTTCGGTGAAAATATTTGTTTTAATAACTTTGAATCTGATGAAGTAGACAAAAAAATCAGATTTATATACATTTTTACAGATTAGTCATTAAGTTAGAATTAGTTGTGGGTATTTGTGATTCAGTTTAGTGAAATTTCATGCGCAAATTCATGAATGATTTTTTTGAATTTTTTCGGAAGGTCATTTGGAATCAGTGGAAGACTAACAGTAGTATGAATAAAAGGATGTATTTGGATGACAGAGCAATGAATGCAGTAGTTCTAGTTTCTAGACGTTAATTTCAAGGAGTTATACGTATTTGATTTTGTATTATTTAATTATAGAATTCATTAAATATTTGTTGTAAATAGGGAATTTATTATTTTATCTTGGGGAATACAATCTATCACAAACACAAAGTAGGAAAGAGTTAGACTAGAGTATGTTTAAACAAATAAGGAAAAGATAAACTCATTTTACTGAGAAGATGACAAAATAATAATTGACCAAATTTAAGGCCTTGTCTGGTGACAATCAAGTGAAATGTTTTTAAGCAAATCCTTTAAATTTAAAGATTCAACACTTTATATATATATATAGATTATACCCAAACATTATTGTAAATACGGCTAACTCTAATGTGCTTAAACTTTGAAAGATGTTATTTCCACTACATTAACTGATTATCCACTATATTCATTAAAAATCCTTCAAATTAGTTTATGTTATGACATAAATACGCTTTATGGTCACTTATTTAAATTATATACAAGTTCTTTTCCGACTTTCTTTTATCTTCCTTTTCCTTGAATCAACTTAAATTTTTAATTTATTACATTTTTGTGAAAGTCAAATATTTGAATGGGAAGGGGGGAAGAATTAAAATGAAGGTACAACAAATAATTGAGGAATAATTATAGGTCAGTACCTTTTGGGAAAAATTCAATCGCCTAAGTATCCTCTTTTATTTTTAAACCGCAAGTGTTTTTTTATAAATTTGTTCTAAAAATACACGTACCCACCTACTATTTTGGTATGTCTTCTTCCAAGTTCATTTTACCCCTCTTATTTTCTCTTCATTCTATCACTCTCTCTATCTCTCTCTTTTTCTCCCTCCTTTTCTTCAAAATTTCCAGAAGTTTGTTTGCACTGTGTTCATTTTCTTTTCGGTTTTGAAAGCGCTATTGATTCTGATCCTATATTAGACGAAAAATGAAGTTTAAGGGTGTTAGTTGTTAGTTTTAAAACTGATGCACTAATAGAAATCAAAAAGTTGAGAGCTCTTTCGTCGATACGCATAAATTTTGATCCCGGAAGAACCACAGGACCCACAATATGCCAAATCGAAGTTCTTGACGATATCTACAAGATACACTGAGGGTGCCCCGTGATGTCTCTGTTTTAAGGGAAAAAAAGGATGTCTAAGCTATGTTTCGGGCTTCAGATGTTTTTGCGATGCCTGATTTTTGCTTCTGAAGCATTACGATGCCCAATTTTTGCATTGTGAGGCCCAAATTTGGACAGAGGCTTTGTCCACGCACCTTTTATTCATTAAGAGTATCTTCGTCATTTTCCTCCCCCCAAAAGTGTACTTTGACAATTTAAAATAAATTTAGGGGATCTAGGCGGTTGAAAGTTTCACAAAATAAACCACCCCGATTATCACCCAATAATTGATGAACAAATCATTATAAATTTTGTCAAACATAATTGTTTATTTTTGGTTTTAATACCTTAAGGTTGGAAAGAACGAGTCTAACTCAACTAGTACTGCTCATTTTTTCTAATGAAGAAGTCGGGTGTTCAAGTCTCACTAGAGACACTCTGGACTTTACAACTCACAAAAGAGAGGTCGGGTGTTCAAGTGATGTCAGAGGCACTGTTATTATTTAAACCTTACCCAAAAGCCTCATTTAGCTACTCACTAATCTTAACAGAGAGGTCGAGTGTTTAAATCATACCAGAAACACTCTGCTACTTCACTACTTTCAACCGAGAGGTCATGTATTTAAAGACTCTTCAGAGACACTGTTTGTTCAAGTCACAGCAAAGACATCATATATACATATATATATATATATATATATATATATATATATATATATATATATATAGTCTTTAAAGACATTTAAATTATTTTTAGATATTTAAATAATAAAAAATAATAATTAAGGTACGGTTTATATCCCCTAACCTTTTTATTTTTTGAAAAAAAAAAACCTTTTGGTCGGTGAAAAGCCCAACACTTGGTATCTATCCATAGGGCCCAAAGATTAACAAATAATGGGTCGCAACCAGAAGTTGGGACAAGAACCAAAAGCATGAGATGCTGTGCCCCTTCCACATAGCATGGAAACCACACGCGTCCACTTGCCACGATCTTCTTATTTCTTATTGCTTTCAATAATCTTTCATTCAAATATCTATCTTTAATTTTTTAATCTTTCAATCTTTCACGTATGTCCCCAAACATGAGCCAACTCATTGAATTTTTATACCATTTTTTAATTAAGCTAATCATATTCTCATTCTACTCAAAATGTCATACTCCTCCGTTTTTAAATTAATATTTTCTTTGATCCGATATATCGTTTTCAAACAAGGGAGTATATTTTATTTAAAAAAATTCTACGAGTATTAATTCAAAATAATCATTATTGAACAAAACAGCAATATATTAATATTAGAAAACATTTAACTCTTATTTGTAAGCTGGACGGATAAATGATACTCCGTCCCTAAATTATCGTCCTCCTTTCATTTTTCGTTCGTTTCAAAATAATTGTCCATTTTGAAACTTACCTTTTTAGAACCTTACTTTTTCACTCTACCTTAATTATGAGCCACATACACATGAACATTAAAGAAAACAACACATTAAACCAATATAAATAATCAAGTCAATTGTTTTTTCTTAAACTGTGCACCGAGTTAACTAGGACGATTATTTAGAGATGGAGGGAGTATTATAATGTATCTATTCATTTTATTTTGGAAATACATAATATTATATTTTATGTTTAATTAATTATTTGGTCCTTCGACTTGTCCAAAAATTTTTGGTTGGTCCTAACATTTTCAAAAAACAAAAAAAAAAAGATCCTACATGTTGCATTTTCTTGTTAGATTCTCCCCTCACCCGTTAACGTTATATTTATTGTCAAGTTTTTTTTGAAAACGGTTAATATACCATTTTCTCCCATTAACATAAGTGCCCTTACATTCATTAAGTCTTACATGTATAAGGGTTGTTTCTTACATACAAAAATTGGGCTTATTGCCCATAAACGTGAAATTAGACAGAAAAATGATAATGGATTATCAAATAATTACGAAAATGATCAACCTCAAATGGAGTGACAATAACAAGAGCTTCAAGAACACCTACCCCAAACCCAGAAAACAACCTAAGCAATAAGGGCACCTCAAATGGAGTGACACTAACAATTTATAAAATTAAAAATTGTAAACCAAAGCAGTAAGGAAGACGGCGCCGCCAGCCTCCTTCATCTTTTTCTCTGTAGTCATCAACACGAACTTGGCCTTCACAGCATCAGGTTCGTAGTCAAATGCTTTCATAAGCCGAAAACTTTCTTCATACTCCCTTTGGTAGTTTGAACCGGATCTCAGTGGAAGCTAGAAGAAGTTCCGACTATATATGACTGGCCAGCCTAACCTTCCAGTATCATTCCCCGACCCGAGCCTAAACCGAGGTATTTTCTCTTGGACATCGTTTTTGAAAGAAAAATATCAGCATTTTTTAGATCAGCTATTGATGCCAGATCCAGAGAAAACCAAGTACGTTAATGATTATCCTCGCGCTGGAAAGAAGGAGTCTTGAAAATTCTAGATCATGTCTTCGTTCTCAATGACCAGAGCTTGTCGACCGCCGGTGGTAGTGCATGCCTCTAATGTTACCGTGACCTGCGGGATGATTCCTGTGCTTTGCCGATATGACCGTGGTCGGCGCTGACGTGGCCTCTCCCCTTCCTATTCTTCTTGAAACGGGTCGTCATCGTCGATGGATCCCTCTCTTACTCTCTCTGTCCTCTCTCTCAAACAGACTCTTTCTTACAAAGGGAATGGGGATAATTGATGACAGATGATTGATGAAGACAATAGTGGAAGGAGTGGGTGGACCCATAAAGACTCTTCTTCCCGAAGGAAGGGACGGAGACAAAGAGACAATCCAGTTCAAGACCATTTTGCCCTTCATTTAACACAAGTAGGGTAATTTGGACTTTTCTAACCAAAATTAGACGATAAATATAATGTTAATGGGGGAGATGAAGGAATCTAACAACAAAAAGCAACATGTGGAACCAAACTAATTTCTTTGAAAATGTTAGAACCAAACAAATTTTTTTAGACAAATCGAAGGACCTAGTAATTAATTAAACCTATATTTTATGCTAAATAAAAGGAGCAAATTGAAAATACGATTTTCAATCAACAATAATTTTAAAATATTAAATTTTCCAAAGAAAATACAATGATTATAAAACTATGTCTCTTTGTTCTATCCAAAGAGTCCATATTTAGAAAATCTAATAATTCAAGAACATGCAAATATCATTAGAGTTGACCATAATTACAATAATATTATAACATAATCAATATGTAAATATTAAAGATGAAAAGGGAAATGTTCAAATGTTAGGAGGATTGTAAACATTATTTATAAAAGTATATTTTTAAAATAAGACGTCTGAAAATAATGCGGTGAACTTTTTATTCATTTGGTATATTTCACTTATGAGTCTATATCCAAAACAATTGATAGCACCAATTTCATTGTTAACGAAGTATAAAAAGAATATCTTCAATCAAAATAGGACCACTAAAATCATAAGTTTTCAAATAATTGTACTTTATTTTTTTCTTTTAGAACAATTTTTTTAGAAAATTATTTTTATTATTTTATCCTTATTTTTTTTTACATATTTTAATTATCACCATATTTACAAAAATATTTAAAAAATCTACATATTACACTAATACTTATAATACAGTTAATTAGCGTGCCAAAGTCAAAGAAGATAATAATTAAAAATCTGAGGGAGTAATAAGTGAATTGAGAGGCAAAGTTAATTCATCTTTTCAGATTCAATGCCTAAATCTGAATTTGTGAGACGACGGGTGACAAATAAAGTCCAAATTGTTTGTTGATTGATTGACGGGAATCAATGTGAACGTGCTCACAAGCCGCAAGCGTGAAGTCATCATCAAGAAATTTCACACAAACCATCAGCTCAAACAATAGGATGGAAAAATACAAAGAAAATGAACATCACCTCAACTCCAGCCTCCAACATCCAAGAAGAAGCTGTCAAGGCCACGCAATGCCCACACCATCAGGGTAAACTATTTTCTTCAAAATTTCAGATCGCCAAACTGCAAACACGCCACAAACATAATATCAATTCAAATTTCCACAACCCATCAAATTAAACTTATTGCCCTTTTCTTTTTTTTTATCATCCTACGACACACAATTCATTGCTTCAACTATTAAAGAAGCAATTAGGGTTTCCTCCATCTAGGAAAAATTTTGTTTTTCAGGCTCCCAAGAAAATAAAATATAATCCCTTCGTTTCACAAAGAATCAATTATTTTATTTTAGAATATTTCATTTAAACGTTTAATTTTTAAAATGACTAAGACATAAAAACATCAATTTATTACTAATATATTATTAAAAGAATCATTTTTGTGAAATGTAAAACTTTTCGAAAAAGTACTCCATGCGAGAGAACGGGGCAAGTAATAAAGTATACTCTCCCACTCTCCATCTGTTTTAACGTAAAAGTTAAGTTTGAATAGTCTGATACTCCGTAATAAATGAATAAATTTATACTGTACACCATTAAACTTAGTCATAGTTATGGAAATGATTGAGATTATAGGCTGGATGATGTCAAAATTGAGTAATGGACTCTTTATACAGAGGATATCTGCCCGCCGGTACTATACAGGTAAACGCAAATTTGATCGATTGATCATAAATTTTCGGCTTTGGACATGACGGATAGCCGACTAGGCCTCGGCTGAAAATCACCGCGCCGTCTCTGTTGATGGGACGACGGCCGAATCAAAGCCGCCAAAGCTCTCTTCACCAAATCCCCTTCCACGGTCCCAATCCTCACCAGCGAGTTTGTCATCGCCGATCTCCTAGCGTGCAACCGATGCGAGTGATACGACACCGTACAGCTGTTACTCCGCCTACTCGTCGCGTTCTTGTGCAAACTACACCGGAAGGATCCAGGATGCGTCGTCGGTGAGCACATACATGTTTTCTTCTGACCAGACCAAGGCTTGTTGTTGTTACTGCTTTGATTTTGGATTCGCGGAGAGACTGCAATCGAACGTCCAGGGGAGGTCGGGCGATCAATTGAGAAGCGAACGGACGACGATGACGGAAGGAGGGATCCACGAATACTGACTCGGGTTGGAGAGGCAGATCGGGTGTACAATCCATCAGGTCGGGTAGAGAAACTTGAGATTGAGGAAGTGAAAGCGGAAGAAGAGGATGATATGGTGGAAGAGCAGAACCTTCCAGAAGGAGAGATGGATCTTTGGAAGTTACTGTAATGGGGTTTTCCGGTCGATTTGTTTCTAGAAGACGACTCCATTGTTGAGCTGAATCGAACCAGTAGTGCTAAAATAGTAACGATTTTTTTCTGAAAGGAGGCGATCGGGTATCTAATTTGGCAAACCTAGTTAAAATGAGGCATCCTTTAAATAGGGAGATGGAAGGCGGTGGCAAAAGCGTGATTTAGGACAAATGAAATGGTATTTAGAGATAGGTGAATTCTGGTTCAATAAAGATTAAACTTTAAAGAGCACCGGCCGTTGGTTTTGGGAAACAATGGCTTTAAAGGAACACTGCTGGTCTTACAGTGGGGACTTCCAGTTCCGGCTTTGACAAGAACTAGTGTAAAAAGCAGTGGGCTGTGTCAGTTGAATGACATTTGTAACGCATTCGTTATAGACGTGTAGGTCACGCGGTTGAAATAGGTGAACAGTGTTGGCGAATGTGTGGTTTACGCTCTACTGTGCGTAAAAGCCGTTGATCTATCTTCTTTGTAAACTGATGGGCGCCGTTTGTCATTAGGATTTTCAAGTCAAGCAAGATCTGACACGTGTGTTAGTTTGTCGTATTTTTTTTCCTTTCAATTGAGTATGTCCTTTTCCAAAACTGAAATACCGCGACAGTTGGGAAACGAAACACCATACGCGCCCCTCATTCCGTTTCTTACTATGCTGTGTCTTAGTGATTTCCTCCCTACGTGGCTACGTTCCTTTTCGAAAGGTTTAAATCTTAATTTGATCATCTTATTTTCGGTCAAAGATCATTAAGTTAATTCTTTTTATTTTTTTTTTCTCAATTTAATCACTTTACTTAGATTTGACATTTAATAAGATCTCTCAGTTATGTTGGATGTAAATCATTGAAAAGACCAAAATGACCTTATTAAGTTGAGGGGTTTTACTCTAAATTTTAATAGTTGAAGGTTCAAACTAAAAAATAAAAACATTACAAATAAAAACTAAAAACTGCTCCACCGTTGCCTCGTGCCCCAGTACCGACAAAGACGCCGCAGGAGCAGAATCTCAGGCGAAAACAAAGAGCTCATCAGTTCCCCATCCTAGAAGAAGACATCCACCCAATCCCATTGTTATAAACTGGCTTATGCAATTGCATATGCCATCATTTGGGTTCCCATTTTCCTCCCCTAATCAAATCACAAACCAGTGACAACTCCTGACTTTCTATTTGGATTCGATAAGGAGTATACCATTGTTGTTGCTGCTACTACCACCACGAGTACTGAGGCCAATACCGAGGTTTCAAATAATTCGGATACGGTTTCGCCAGAGAATGTCAATTTGGATCCACGTGACAGAGCGAAAATCCCGAAGGTGAAGCAGATTCACGGAATTGAGGAACAAGGCGCGGGGGTTTTGCCGGATGCTTACTCACGTGACAGTAACGTGACACCTGGTGAGTATGCGTACGTGGCGCCACTCTTTCGCCGGAGATGGAATCGAAGTCGCCTCACTAGTCGTTGGAGTTGCCGTCAGAGGAACAACGACATGCAGACGGGCAGTGTTGCGATCGGATATTGCGCCTGGGGTAGTGGACGCGGTCGGAGATTACGCCTGGGTAGTAGACAGGATGGGTGTTGGAGTAGCCGGTAGTGTCGCTGAAATTATAGGCGGCAGAGAAGTCGAACAAGATGATGGTGGCCGGCCTTCCGAAGAAGCCGCGGTTGTTGGCGTAGAGTGACGGTGAACTTCCGACGATTGATACCCACATCCTTCCGCCATGTGGGGGGGGGGGGCAAATGACAACCATAGGCATTCTCTCTCTCTCTCTCTCACACACACAAACATAGTCACAGATCTGGGTTTGAGATTGTGAGAAAGATGACATTCCAGATCTGGGTTTGATATTTTCAAAAATCTGAGTTTGTGCTTTTATTTTAGCTTGTGAGGAGGGAGAGTTTTCACAGAGGGAGAAAGATTGAAAGTTATATTAAATATATTAGTAGGTAAGGGTATTTTTGGATTTTCAGAAATGTTTTAAAGCTTCCAACAAAATAATTGGACGAAGTGATGAACTTGTTATTTATGTCCAAATAGAGTGATTAAATTGAGGAAAAAAATAGTTGAGTGAGCTTAATAACTTTTGGTCGAAAGTAGGGTGACCAAATTGAGATTTAAACCCCTTTCGAAATAAATGTTAATGTACTATTTTAGTTAAAAAATAATTACTATTTCATCCGATTTTGGATAAATCTTCATAGTAAACAAAATACAAGTATTAAGAAATATAACTAATGATGAATTATAAAATATGTTGTGACGATAATACTCTCTCGCTAAGATGTACAATAATAATAGTATTAAATGAATTGATATATTGAGAAAAATTATATAAATTTTGTACATCAATTTTTTTTAGGAACATTAGTTGAAACATCCCAAAATAAAAAGTATGAACATTTATTCGGGACGGAAGAAGTATTATTAAATGGGGCTAATCACAACCCAATATACATACTCTTTACACTGCATTTCTCTCTACATCCCACATATTTAATCAAATTTTCCCACATAGTCACATTACTCACTACACCACACCCTACCTACCTATTCTACCCTTTTACCCTTCCTCCATTCCCTCACCATTTGTTTCCTCCCTTGTTGTCTCTTCTTCCCTCTCATACCTAAGGGCGACATCCTTCTCTTTCCCCACCATGGTTTCACTTCAGCCTAGGTAAGCCCGCCACATTCTTCTTCCTCATCACCAGGGCCGGCCCTGAGGCATGTCTAGAGGGGCAATGGCCATGGGCCCCCAATTTTGGGGGCCCCAAATTTGTAAAAATTACCTTATATATTGTATATATAATTTATTGTAAACATTTTTCACAAGTATTTTGTTGCTGTAATGGTCAAGGGTCATGCCTTATATGCTGAAGGTCTCAAGTTCGAAACCTGGGAAGAGTAGTTTTTAACTTTTAATTAATTGGTCTAGTCTGTAAAGGGCCCTTTTATTTTTTTTCGCCATGGGCCTCCGAATATTCAGGGCCGGCCCTGCTCATCACCTTCCCTCTCCTCATGTAAACCCACCACCTTCTCATTCCTCCTCACCGTCATTCTCCTCAGTCGTTCAATTGTTCCCGTCAATAGTTCAGCTTTGGTGCAACGAACTCAATGAGTTGTGTACTGTCACCCTTAGTCGAACACATTGAATGTCATTCATCAAGCCATGGTCGTACATTGCTAGTGAGAAGAGGGAAAGAGATGATGATTTTAGAAAAAAAGATGAAGGAAAGGAGAGAAGAGGGAAGGAAAGGAGAGGATAGAGGGGGGAGAAAGAAAAAAAAAGAGGAAGAAGGCTGGCGAACAAAATGGCGTAAGAAAGGGAACGAACGAAGAAAGGAAAAAATGGAAGGTTTAATTAGTAAATTAGAACGATGACATTTTTGTAATTTTTTTGATGAGGTGTAGAGGGTGTGTATTGGGGTGTGGTTAGCCCCCGCTTTATTATTATAGTATTTCAAGAAATATTTGTCTATATCTTACAATATATCCTTATTTACTTCGCTTAAATTGAATGATGTTAAATATACATGTTAACAAAAAAGAGAAAAATACTAATGCAACCTAACTACAATAAATTATTCAAAATAAGGGTAGATCAAGCTTTTGATAATCTTTATTAATCTGTGCACAAATTGTTAAAACTACATTTATTTTAGAACGAATGTAGTATTAGTTTAGTTTGAATTTTAAATTTTCTTTTTAATAATATACTCATGATTTTTCTTTTAAAAAATAGTGTATATCATTCTTTCCAGTAAAAAAACATCTATTCGTTTTAAAAATTCTTATTGAAAGTTATTTTACCATTTTACTTTTATTTTTTTTCTACTTTTTTTTTTTTCTACTTTAATGTTGTATCTCATTCTTACTTTAGCTTTTACATATCATACTAATAAATAGAGTCAATTGAATTTCTTAATTTGTGTGTCAAACATAATATTTGTTTAGGAATTGAGAATTTTATTGTAAAATGGTCTAAAATAATTGTCCCTTTTCGATTTCAAAAGTCAATTGTTCAATGTGTCTGTTGTTTCTCATTTGTATTTTGATTTACATTTGTTCATTTATTACATTAGGTTCTATACTTAGTGGCTAAATGGGCTGCGTACCAGTTAACGTGACAACTGAATATACAACTTTGCTTTAGAATAGTTTTATAGACTTCACAGGTTAAGCGGAAGACTTCGGTTGAAGACCTCACCAACAGACTTCATGCAGCCTCCAACGGCAGACAAGGCGGCAGACCTTGTCTGCACTCGGACAGCGTGACGTGTCCTAAAGGACCTAAACTATTCCGGACTTCAAGCCTAAATGTATTATTTAATTCAAGTTTAAATCAGATTGAATTTGAATTTAAATCATCTGCAGATCTGCGCTAACTTCTCAGACACGTCCCTCCATCTAATTTTTCGAAAAAGTATGAAGACTTTCGCCTTCTGAAAAGTAACAGAGCAGGTGCACAGACTGACACATACAAACTGTACCAACTATTGCAGGTCTGCAACTCTGATTGTCACTCACCTACTAGTTGATGCAACAACTCTTGATCATTCCCTGCTCAGTATCAGTTGAAGAAGACGTCATCCTAACAGCTCCAAGCATTTAATGCATTCAACCTAATAGAGTTGTTACTCACTTCATCTTCTCCAAACGATCTCAAAAATGTCCAGCTATAAATACTGGCATTAAAGACTGAAGACACAAATGCTCTGAATCTATCCAACAACATCAAGCTTTATACTCACATTCAAGAGATCATTAACTGATCAAAAAAGTCTTTAACAACAACAAGAAGATCTGCATCAACTGTTAATCATTTGTTTCTTATTGTTGTTCTTTCTACTATTCTTCTGCACATTGAATATTCTGTTTTTCCAAATATTCAATTTCCCCAACCCCAAACACAAGTCAAATATTTTGTACACGATCCATTGGACATTTCTGTAATAGAACTAGTGGAAAACATAGTGCACATTTAAATCCAAGGTTGACTGCCTTGGCGGTGGACGTAACACTCTTTATAGTGCGAACCATCTCAAAATACTTATATTCTTTACTTACTGCTTTACACTATTTTCATATCTATTAACTTATTCCTTAAGCAGCAAACTTGAGTAACCAGCTAAGTCTACCGGTAGTGCTTCACTAGCAGACTTAGTCTGTCTTCCTTGCAAAACTTCCGCTACTTCAATCTTTGCAATAGATTGAAAGTGCTTGTTTTAGGAATCAATACGAAAAGTTTTAACTGTCTAATAAGCTATTCAACTCCCCCCCCTCTAACTTATTATTGTGCCCTTTGGGACTAACAATTGGTATCAGAGCTTAACTCATTTTTCCAAAATTAAATTCTTGAGAGACACGATCCAATGGCACAAACACATTACATGCTACCTACGTCAAATGCGAACCACGTCCTAATATTGGACGAATGTCATTTCGATGTTTGGAAGGATAAGATAATGCATTTTATGAATTCTGTTGACAACATGTAATGGAAGTGCGTACCAATAGGACGTCATGTACTAATGAAGGCAAATCTTCTGACATCCATTACTGGAAATCCTGCTGAAGTACCAAAAGAAGAATCATAATGGACTGAGGACGATAGAAAGCTAGTGGAGCTAGATAGTAAAGCCATCAACATTATAACAAGCTCACTAGACACTAGTACTTACCAACAAGTGATACGGTGTACCACTGCCAAAGTGATGTGGGAAACTCTTGTCGAATACTTGGAAGGAGACCAAGATACAAGAGACAACAAGAAGTACACATTCATCCAACAATTCGATTCTTTCAAGAAGGATCCCAAGGAGACCTTGAGACAAGCATACGATCGCTTTAGTGAGGTAATAAATAGTTGTTTTTCTCTTGGTAAAACTTATGACAAGAAAGAAATGAACATGAGATTTCTAGGCTCTCTAGGTAATATTTGGCATATTAATCTAAGAACTTGAATGAAATGACTCTTCGTAGTTTATATGCAAGTTTAAAGGTTTACGAGCTCGAAGTTAATCAAGCTCTAGAGCAGGACAAACAGTTCATAACTCTAACCTTGCCAGCCATGGTACAAGAAGAAACTCCAGTTGAAAACAAACCTTCTACTTCTTTTAGCGAAAACGATTTTCTTTCAGGTGAACAATTTGCCATGTTCGCTAAACGTTTTAAAAAATTTGCAAAATATGGAAGGAAGGATTTAGCCTTTGCATAAAAAGAAAAAATTCAAACAAGACAATTACATAGAAACAGACGAAAAAATGAAAGAATGACAATAATTTTAGTATTTTTTAAACCAGCTTAACTAACATTAAAAATAAAAATAAGGCAAATAAAAAATTAATTTATAATTAACATCAAAATTAAATAATAATGTTTAAAATGAAATTATCATAAATAACACAATGATGTTTATTGTTTACCCTCCACTGTTAATTTTCTCTTACAAATTTCAAAATAACACACATGCAAACAATGAAAGAAAAAAAGTCCTATAACGATCTAGATTTTGTTTAATAGCTGTATATATACATCATGGAAGAAAAAAGCTGTATAACACACATGTAAACAATGATTCAAAAACTCATAATAGTTAATAAATATTATTGAAAATATTATATTTATACAATATAAATAAATATGGGTTTTGTTGGGTTTGTTTTGGTTTGATCTCAAAGACCATAAACCGAACAAAACGACCAATTTTTTTTTTATTTTAGAATTCTAAACTGAACTGTGTTTGACCAAAATGAACTAAATTAAATGAATTAATTTGATTTGATTCGATTCAGTAGTAGTTCTGACTTACGGCCCAATAAGATAGGGGGCGAACTAGGAAGCATGACCATATAGTTAGTAATGTGAAATCAGAAGAAAGTCTAGCTATTTACCTTGTAAAATATAAAAATTACTAACTCAATTACTCATTTCCTTCCTCTTACTTTTCTATGTTGTTGGTAAATGATGCCAATATATTAGATCTTTCTCAACATCGCGGATTACATGTATTAAAAATGAAGCAATACAAAGACTTTCGAAACTTTGATGAGCATGATTTAGTACAATCCGTCCGCATCTCAACTTAAAATAGTATTTTCTTCGTTCATAAATAATTATTTTGTTTAATCGGTCATATAGGTTAAGAGAAACCAAGTGACTCGATTATTAATATTTGTAAAATATATAATTTTCCTTTAAAACACATCTTAATGTGTGATCATCATTAATGTATTAAAAAGAAAGTAAAAGTAAAATGATAAAATAATTTTACTAAATAGGAAAATTTCGAAACATGACAATTACTCTCTTCGTTTTAAGTAGCGGGTCTATCTAACTATTTTAATAGTCAACTTTCAAAATTCATGTATAAATCATGGTAATATTTCAAGATTTGATATTAACAATTAATATGAAACGAACAATATTCATTGTATGTAATTCTCATGCACCTCCTCCTTTTCGACCTCTACGCAGTACGCATCAAGACCAAATTAGGTTGGGTTAAACGAACAATATTCATATAAAACAGATAAATTAAAGTGACGAGTACAATAGAGGAAATAAACAAACTGTGTATGTCCACCTTGAATCTTCTTAAAATACAATGAATGCACATATTTGAAAAGACTTGGCTAAATTATGTCTTAGCGGATACAGAGAACAAATACTTGGGTCAAAAGCACATGGTAATGGGGCCTTACTCACCACTCCCCACCCACCCGGACAAAACGCGTTACCTAACCTGTATCAAGTATCAATGTCGCCGGTTAAAAAAAAATAATAATAATAATAATAATATTATTATTATTTTGTTTTCTATAGTATTTTCAGATTTGCAGGCTCAAAATTAATTCCTGAAGAAACCGTTCTAATGGGTAGAAGGAGAAGAAGTCTTCCGAACTGAGATTGAATTCCTTGATGGAGTTAGCTACTTAATATTTCAAAAGTCGGTTCAATAGTCATTTATTCAATTTTTTTGGGAATGTTCGGAATACCGAACAAGATTTTTAATTTCCTTTTGACATTAACATGTTCCTTGCGTGCAGTTTATTTATGCGTAATTTTTTTTTAAAAATAATTTACAATTATGTAATCCTCCTCTGTTTTGAAAATAATATTAAGCTTATAATGTCATTAGCCTTTCAACTTTATCTTTCACATGTGGTACAGCAATACAACATATTGTTTATGTTCAAAAACACATGTAATCAATGATTAATTAATTATAATGATACTTATTTTTTTTAATAAATGAAAAATTGGTTCCTTAATTTAACTATTTTAGCCTTGCCACTAAGTATTACTTTAGTCATTGTGTGGCGCCTTGTGTCGATCCCTTCCTACGCCTCTTGAAAAAAAAAAAAATATTTTTTCTTTTAATAATACAATTTATTAAATATGAAATCCTTGAATGGAACGAAAGGAATATACGTTGCTCCCTCGTCTCATAATTTTGCTTGTTACATCAAGTTTTAAATGAAAAAAAAAAAAAAAAAACTGTTGAGTGTCTAATTGAAGCTTTAATCATTGGAAATGATGAACAAGAGGAAGAAATAGGACAGCGCCAACCAATGCAAGGTTGCTTATCGATCTCTTTACTTTTTAAGGTTTCCGATGAGGTTGTTGGGCAATTTTAGAATCCTAATTCAAGACAAAATTCACTTTCTCACACTACCAATACCCACCAACACATAATTTCCGATGGATTGATATTCTCACTTCAATTTTTAACAAAAGTGCTTTCGGCGGTAGGGGTGATAATTGGGTTCAGGTTAATTGGATATTATCCATAACACCCATTAAGGTTAATGGGTGTTATGATAAATCCAAATATTGAATAATAAATGGGTATTAAGATAATATCCAATAAGGAATATCATTTATTATTTTGGGTATTACTGCTCTTATATTAGATTATTTAATATGCTGTCTGTACACAAACTCACTCAAACACACACACAGCCAAAAAAAACACACACATGACAAAACACACCAACCACTGATAAGTTTATAACTTAATATTCATAAATCATCAAAATATTTTCACCAATTTTTCACATTTAATAAAAAATACGGGCCCCTCGTTCAACAATAACCAAGATATTTTTCTTAATTTTGATATTTATCTTTTCTTTCCTTTTTTACACCTCAAATAAAAAGTGATATTTCAATGCGACACTATTTTTTCACTTTTTTAAAAGTTGTCAAAATTTTATAATAGTCTTCATAGTTGTGAGATGAAAATATATGTGTTTATTGATTTACACTAATAAAGGATTATTAAAAGTAAGAAAAATAAAAGTCAAATACCTTATTAAAAAATTAAAAATTTATATTCATTATAATTATAAATTATAAAATATAAATAACAAACAAATATTCTTAATCAAAACAAATAACAAATACATTCATAATAATCAATAATTTTTATGATTACTTGTTTATATTTATATTAACTTTCAAATAATTCAAAAATTGGTTACAATACAGTGGTATGAAGCTTTGTTTAAAGAACGATTTGAGTCGGGTTTGAATCTCGTAATGGTAGTATGCATTTAATTGTTATTATTTTTAAGTAAAGGGGCGCGGTGGTGATGCGGTGGAGGCGATGGCGATTGGAGGTGGTGGTGGTTAGCGTGGCCCGGGCGGTGGTGGTTCTGCAGTGGCGGTGGCAGTGGTGGCGATAGCAGTCCTTGATTGAAGTGGTAGCCGTGTGGTAGCGGCTGGCTCAGTGGTGGTTACCGGCGGTAGGTGGAAGCTGAAAAAGCGGTGAGTCATTGAGAATCATCCAGATGATTAGGATATTCATAATTATCATTTGTTAATAGGTGTTAATGGATAATACATTGTTTTAACACGATTCCCCTTTGGGTGTTTGAATAATAACAAATAAATTCTTTTAAATGGATATAATGATAACCATTGGGTTGGATAAATTTTGTCACTTTCTTCGGCTCAGGTGTAAATTATAGTAGACTTTGTCTCTACTTTAATTTGGTATTAAAAAACTAATTAAAAATAATCTCGTGGTTGTAAATTTGGGATAAATAAGTCTTCCTTTAATCTTGAAATCTAGGGACATACCTCTTTTTGGTATTTTGAGAAAAGATAATTATTTAGAATTGATTAAAAAGAAAAAGGAGCTTTAATAGTATTTTTTTACTTGATTAATACTCCAAAATCTACGGGGAGATTCGACGGGTGGCAGCTTTTTTGTGCTGCCACTGCCAATGACAAGGCCTACGGGATATAGTTTGACTGGCTTTTGACGCAGAGTGCCGGCACGCAGCTCTAAGCTGCCAGGCAAGGTAAAAATTTGTTGCAGAATGGCGTGTTGTTCCCATGTCCATGTGATGTGGCAATATGTATATAATTATATATATAGTAACGTGGAGAAAAGGACATTACTTCCTCTTTCCTTATTAATTTGGAAGATTTTCCGCTTCCAATACTGTCACACTTTCCATTGATTGCTCCATTCAATCTTAATACATTCCTTATTATTTAATACTTTCTTTTATAAAGCGAAACATATGAAAATGAGATTCAATGGCATTTATGATTATTAGAGTTTGATTTATGATTTCAGTTCATTCCTCCCTACGTCGATTCCCAAAACTGGGTTTCATCTCCTCCTACGATTGGATTCCTTTTCTCGTTTATTGATTTAATTAACCTAAGAGATTGATGGGAGAGAAAGTACGTTTAGAGTTTAAACCGTTGGTTAAAATTAAGATTAAGTTTTATATAAGATTATTTAACGGATCTTAATTCGTAAAATAAAACAATACTCTTCCACTAACACACAATAGCTCGATACTCATGCTATAACGATCGGATCCAGGATCCCAATATCTGAGATCTCAATGTCGTATGCGTCAAAACACACAAAATAACAAACAATGGGTAAAACTATAAATACGCCAACGATACGCCAACGACAATCAACAAATGCGGAAGCGAATAACAAAATGAGACCCGAGCTAACAAGCTTCGAAAAGCTTCAAAAACAACCAAAGCGATAGTAAATCTCTCGGCCAAAAATTCAGCACGTGACGCACTATATATTGGACACACGCACAACAAACCACCATGCTACAATTTTATAAACAATAATAATCAAGTCAGTATACGGCGACATACGGTAGGAACTCAACATTAACTAAGTCTACAACTCTAGTCTACACACTCTACGGCTAAACATGCTTAGAAGTACAACATAACCAATTATGAACAATCTCAAGATGGGACAAATATGTAATTAATTGAACATGCTCGACTAACATTTGTCGACTAACATTTGTCGGCTCTCAAAACCAAGTATTAATTAAACAAATACAAGTACCAAATCCATAGCACAAATCTTACTACCCAAAGTGAAGTTTATATAACCGCTTCCCAAACGTCATTTCCAACAAACTAAGGTTACGAGAGATAATAATAATGGTAGCAACCTTCATAAAAATTACACTTCTATTGTAGACTCGGCGCATTCCTTCGCATTACTAACTCGGCTACCGAATCTAAGGAAAACAAACAAGCGAGTAAGTCATAATGACTTAGTAAACTACTAAAGATGCAATGTCATGACAAGACATTATGCTCAAATAAAACATGTACATCTCATGTCATACTTATGGTATAACATTTCATAGTATAATTCTTAACATAAATCAATTTTCATCCATAGCCACATAGAACATAATTCTTCATAATTCATCATAAATTAAATCATATCAAATAGATTATGATTCTAAATTCCAAAATGTGTAATATTTTATTTCCACATTTAACATATCATCAAACCACCAACCACACGACCCAATTATACCATGAGTCTCATAATTCTTCAATTAACACAACTCATATGATAATTCATATATGAGAGACTATTGTTTTCATTCTATCATGAATAACATATTATATTTTTAGTATAATATCATATCATAAAAATCATCATTTCATTAACATGTTATATTTTTACTATAACATTTCGTCAAGTAATCATCATCTCTTGTAAATCATATCATTAACCACATAGCACATCAATTCATATAAGTGCTCGTAAAATAAACCACATAAGAGAAAGAAGATGATTTTCCTTTTCGTTTCCGTCGTGCAACTCCTGCGGAAACAAATGTGTCCTCCATATCCCTTTCGTGGATATCGGCGCCCCCAAAAGCAGTCCCGCTTCGGGTTCCATAGCTATCAAAGGTAGATGTATTACTCTAGCAATGATCGGTTACATCCCCACCGTGGTCATCGATGGAGGGGTGTGTGCAACCCGCGGTGATCCATTGCGATCACGAATCCCACAATTCGTGAAGACAATGCATCGTCATGAAAACCTCAAACCAAAACCGTCACCGGACTCAAACTCAAGCACAAGTAATAATGTAATATATACTCGCATGCTCAAACAAAGGAAAAGTACAACACACCGTACTAATCCAATCAAGTAGATATTTACTTTTAAATCACATAGTTATGCATTTCTATGCTAACTAACTCATAAACACATTAGAGCAACAATATCGAGTCTCTAATACCCAAGTGTTCTTCATACACTTGAAAATTCTTGGAGGCTTAACCTCCATCAAAACTACCTCAAATTCCGTAGGATCTTAATATGTGATTCACTATATTCATATTAGTCCCAAAATCGACTCCGTTGAGTCATTTCTACTCTTTCCAAAATTTGAAGGCATAGAAGTTATTTGCAACATAGCCCTCCTATTATTCATTAGCTAATATTCATGGCTAAGTTCTCAAGGTTAGCAACATTGTGCAACCCAACATAATCCATATCTTCCTAACAAAATCCCCAAAACATGGTTCATAGGTCAACACTTAACATTTAGAGTCAACCATCACATTTCAAGCATGTATGTCAAGATAGCATTTAATCAAGCATGTTTCCATCCAAAATAACCATCTATCTAAACAAGATGTAAACTTATCTAGCATGTTCATAACCAACATGTAAATTCATCTAACATGCCCAAAACCTTAAATTCATGAATTAGAGTTGAACAACATACTCTTCTATACATGAAAGTCAACATATTCCATTAAAGTCAAACGTTACATTTTTATCATGTAATCCATAGTGATAATTCATCATTCATACTCACAACCGAAAATTCATGAATTAGATAGCATCATACTCTTATATGCATGAAAGTCAACTCTATTCTTAAAAGTCAAACGAAACATTCAAACATGTAATCCATTGTGTTGATTCATTTTTCATGCTCACAACCAAAATGGAAGTTCATCAAGTATACTTCTAAACCTTAAATCTATAACATGTGTGATTCCAACAACTCATAACATTCCATAAAATTCCTCAAAATCATTCATATAATCAAGAACCCATTTACTACATAATCATCATATCAAACCCTAGGTTTCTAGGGAATTATGTACTCATCATTCTCAAGTCCAAACTCACAAAATGAAGCTTAATAACATACTTCATTAAACATAGAAAGCATCCTATTCATGCTTCTAACAAGTTCACCCATCAAAAATCAAAAACTCAAAATAAAATCACACACAACATGCTTGTGTACTCATTGACCTCAAATAGCAAGCCTCTTTGTTTTCCTTAGGGTCAATGAGCACAAAATCAATAGAAGAAGGAGTCTAGTAGCTTACCTAGCTTGAGTGAAAACTCAAGAGAATCAAAATCCGATCGGTGAAGTTGTTCTACTCGTCGAGGGCTTCACGAATCCGAAGTTTGAAGGTCATCCAACGGTTGGATCTTCATGGATTGGAGGAAGAAGAAGGCTAGGGCTCCAAGCTTCCATGGAGACTCTCTCCCTCTCTAATACGTATGAAATGGATGAAATAAATGAGGGATTTTCTGAATTCCCTAAGTGGTTTGGGTATTTATACCTCCACACATAAAGAGGGCATACTAGGAATTCCCTTGGTACAATTAGTGATCATTAGATGTAATCCACCACTAATCAAACTCTAATTAACTACCCAAACATGTTAGGACATGATTATGACTAAGTATGAGAGGTTAGGAAGGGTTTAGAGGGGGTTTAGTGAGGGTAGAATAGGAAATGAATAAAAAATAAAAAATCAGCAGCACTCTCGTCACCTGCTGCTCATTTGCTAGGTGTAGCTACAAGATGATCATACTGGGCCCAACTTGTAACTTGCGATGGCTCAGGTTTAAACACCGTTCGAGCACGAAGCAGCGATTTCTTCTCCCCGCCACTCTCACGTAAATGTCCTAAGTAGAAGCCTTAAAACCCCAAACCAATTTTTTTTCTCGAGGGTTCCTCAATCGAAACTATTCAGACGCGTACCAAAATCGGTCCGTAATTCCGCATGCTATCTACAACGACGGACGAAACTACATAGGACAACCCATGATCGCAACAACGAGCGAACAAATACATACTTGTTTTAAAACCTGTTAGAAGCCTAATGAAGTTTCACAAACACATACCCAATGTCAAACCAAAATTAAGCGCTACCAAAGTACCAAAGGTGATACGTTAACGATATGCGAATCCACGAAATCAAACATATGACGGCGACTATACTTTGAACATCGTGACCACATGTAAGGTTATAAACATGATTATAAGGATATAAAATTTATTCAAACAAGTACACGAAGACCTAGGATATCTCAAAGACCGTAAACAATAATTAAGGAAGATAACACTCTACTGAGTCGAGTTCCCAACAATGCTAAATCGCGCAATAGAGACTCTAACACGCTAACGAGCGTAAATCGAACATCCCAAGGGTATCGACCTTACCTTAGCCTACCCAGGCATAAAAAGTCTTCCACGTTAAGGCTTATCATATTGGCTAGACGATCACGTAAAGTTCCGGGGCGTTACAGGTTCAAACAACACAATTAATTTGGGACGAAGGGTATAACATATAGTAGTGGTGGTTAACAACTAGTCATTTCCGGTAATGGTTCCCAAACGATTAAATTGATTTTGGAGATCCAATTCATATTCTAAACCATAAAATTGAGGTATCCAAACATACTAATGGGTGTGAGAGTTTTGCTTTGAATGCACCGAATCATTCATTAACCTGAATGCTTGATGAAGTGTCATTAAAAAAATAAAAACATTCCTGAGTTAGGCCTCGTTTTTCAAAACAAATCGTTTTTAAAATACACGTAATTTTTTTCTTGTAAATACGGCTGAGAAAACTATTTCAAAACGTAATTTTTATAAGGATTAAATAATTATTTGATCCCTGAACTATCCATAAATTATGCATTTGGTCCCCAACTTTTTCGAAATGTGTTTGGTCCTTAAACTAGGCTAAGAGATTCCCTCACTGTTACTTTGCCATCAAAATTTATTTAAAATCCTAATTTTGCCCTTACCTTGACTTCTCACTATCTGAATCAAAATTGATTGGCTTGGATCTCTAATGGCTTCCCGTGGAAATGAATGTAACGATGGTGAGAGAACTATCACCATGCCACGGAGAAAAACCGAGAACCTCATAATCCAAAGCATATTCTCATGTGGAGGCTTCCGCTTCTTCCTTTTAGATTTGAAATCAAAACTCCGTCTAATGAAACCATTTTGGATTTTGGGGTTAGAGATGGATTGAAGAAACGGTGATGGAGCCGAGGAATAGATCGCGAGGAGGTCGAATGGTCTCCTGAGAATGAGATAGAGTTGGGCTTCAATTGTCGAATCTAGGTGAGCGAAATGGAGGTGGAGCGGTTCGAAAACGACATTGTAAAAAAAAAAAGGATCGGGATTGATTGGTTATAAACGATTTGGATGTGAGAAACGCTAGAAGGAGGTGGAGGACCTGAAGCTATGATGCATTAAAAAGAAGATGTTAGAATCTATGGCATGAGCCTTTCCCGCTCTCGATACCCCTGGCCAACCTACCCACTTCACTGCCAAAACCCCGCAAAAAACCTAAACCCTCAATCGGTTAGGCAAAATTGCAAGCAAATAATGTTCTTCCCCTTCTCAATACTTATAATTATGTATTGATAAATCGATCCCTTTTGTCAAAAATGTATCAAAATTTCATTCTTTACCTTTATCCATGTTAGTGTTAGCAAAAACGCTGTCCAAATCAAGAAATTTCAACTTCTTCATTTGCTTAAGGTCCCGAAATGAAATGTTTACTTTCTGAGCAATTCATTATGCACCATCACCATGCCCGTATCCGATAAGCTTGATGGCCCACCAACAATGCCCGTAATAGAAAATCTTGATGACCTACCAACCATGGTCGAGTCCCTTAACTTCCAGGGTAAGGTTTTCCCAAACCGAGGTGTCGTTATTAAATACTACGTACCATGTTCGAGTAGCGAAAGGAGGAATCGTTACCGTGGGGAAAGAGATCCAGGAGTATATCGTCGATGAGTTTTAACTATTTCTCTCTCTCCTATTCCTTCATACTCTCTCTCTCTTACTCTCGGTCCTTAGGTTTGGGTGTAGAACAATAGAAGCGAGGGAGGAAGAGAGAGCGATAGAGTTTAGAAGAGAGATGAAATTTTATTATATTTTTTGGTTTTAGTTTAAAAAGCTTTGAATTATCAATGAAGGTAAAGACAAAATTGAGATTTTAAATAAATTTTGACTAAAATGACGATAACCCCATGGGGGAAATCTCTTAGTAAAAACCAAGTTTAAGGACCAAACATATTTCGAAAATCACAGACCAAACGCATAAATTGTGGATAGTTTAGGGACCAAATAATTATTTAATCCTTTTATAATTAGAGTTGTTGTAAATGCAACATATTTTTAAAATATTACATTAAAATACTTTTTAAAAAACGTTATATTTTTTACCAATATTTAGATCAAAACATTCCACCAATTACCAAACAAACACTTAACCATAAATCCTCAGAACAAGTCATTCGAAACATTAGAAGTGTTTTAAAGAAAAAGTGAAATTTGAATTGCGTGAGGAAGGACAGAGTCAACAAGGAACGCTGCAAACCTAATGTATTCATATATGTGAAAGAAAAAAGTATATTTCCCACCGACTCTAATTATATCTTTTTTTATTTTTTATCTATTCTAAAATAATTATTCAATTTGAAACATATATTTTTAGAACATCACCTTTACCACTTTATCCTTATTTTTTCATTCTACTTTAATTAAGGACTATGTACACATAGGCTTTAAAATTAAACTATATATTAAACCAATATAAATAATCAAATTAATTATTTTTCTCTTAATCCGTATGCCGGATCAACTAGAACGATAATTTAGGAATGAAGGTAGTAATTTATAATAAAAAAATCAACGTGCAATTTTTATCTTTTTCAAAAAAATGCTACGAATTGCGTGTTTAAATCAAAAATTAATTTTAAAAATAATCAATTTAACATAGTAATTTAGGAACGAATGAAGTAATAATTAAGTGTTTTTGTCCAAAGAGCCAATCAACACACCATTTTCATTTTAACAACTTAAGATATAATGAATTTTATTTCTATAACTACAAACTTATAAGTTTCAAGAAAAATTCAGATTACTGTTTTACAGATGTTAGTTCGAGCCAAACTCGATGTGTCGGATTATTGAGATTTGTTTAATAGAAAATATACGTAATATAATATATTTTTTTAATTTTTTTTCTCATAAATAAATTATTAAGACAAAAAGTATAAAGGCCTTGACTTTACTCTAACTTTTTTTTCAAAACGAAGGCCCTAAGAAAATTAAAATCAAATAACACCAAAAGCACTCAAGAGATTGAATTCCATAACTGTTTTCCAAAAACATCAGCCATAGAAATCCAAATGCATACGAAATTAAAATGGAGTAAAAAATCCCCATTGTCGCAGCTATCACATAATTACAGTCGTCCTAATTAGAGAGTTGGGAAAAAAACAGAGAGGGAGAGGAACAGTAATTCCTCTTTCAATTTTGATCTAATTTAAGAAACCGCCATCTGATTACCACTACTGGTGGTGTTATTATTTTTATTGTTATTCTTCATCATAACGCAGAACCTGGTAGGCTTGGGCTTGAAATTCCTCCTCCTCTGCAGATCATGGCTGGACGGCTTGATGATCTGCATGAGAAACGCCTTCACAAGACTCAATTTAGACGTATTGAGTTGAGCCGCCGCCGTTGACGTTGGTCTACCCGCACCGAACCTTCTACTAGACCCTCTGTGGAGACTGCAACGGAATGAACCCGGGTGGTTGGTAGGCGAGCACAAGCATATCCGGCCGCTAGACTGAGACTTATTGGACGACATGGTGATGGGGCGACCGGTTTTTTCCTATTGCATGTACTTTTTCAGTTTTTCTTGTGTCAGGCTACTAATGATTTTGATGGTACTGAGATTGACTTTAGTCCTTCTTGTTCTTGGTGAAGGTAATGAAATTCGTAAACAGAGACATAGATTGTGGCCTTGTGCGGACTCTCTTATTTAAACCTTCTTCAAATGGTTACTTACCGTCTTTGCCCCTGGTCCTTAATTAAGCTTTCCCTTTTTCCTTCAACACAATTATCTTCCCTTTTTTGTTCTTTCTAAATTTTTCTTTTTTGAAACTTATTTACTTCTCCCTCCGTTTTCAAATAATCATCTTATTTGATTTGACACCGCTTAAAAAATAATTGAATGTAATATAAATATTGATATAATGTGTGATTTCTTTTAATATCCTTAAACATATGATTATAATTAAAATAGTTAGAAATAGTAAAGGTAAAGGGTAAAAATATTTTTCTAAAAAAGTTTTAAATAGGATAATTATTTTGAAGCAGTCAAAAAAAAAAACAATTTATTTAGAAACGGAATCCGTTCAACTCAAAGAGTCTATATTTAAAAAATCTAATTATTAAAAGGATGCGTTGATGTCATTGAAGTTAGCCATAATTACAAAAATATTTAAGGACAATCAATGTGCTTACAATAGAAGTAAATGGTAAAGATGAAATGTTATAAAAAAATAGCATAATTTTTTAAAGGCCAAATTACTTTTTACCCCCAAAATTTCCACCAAATCCCGGTTTACCACCTAAACTAAGGTTTGTCCCACTTTAGCATTCAAGGTTGCCATTTGTCCCATTTAACCTCCTCACTCGGGTTATCGTTAGAAAGCTTCGTTAAATCGCATGTGGTCTTCACGTGCGGGGTTCTTTGTCGTCTTTTAATAGAACTCTCTCACACACACTCTCTGAAATTTAATCATCCAAATCTTGGCCCTCACCACTCTCCCGTCGTCACTTTTTAGGCAGGGAAACTCGTTAGTGCGATAGAATAACATTTATATTCCTTCTTATCTCTGCCTCCACCTCTTTAGCCAACTACTACAATCACACACGGAGGGCTTGTTTGGTAATTTTCGTGTATAACGATGATATCAACTATCAGCTCCACCTGATGACTTCGGCCGGCGGAAAGGCGTGGTTCAAGCAGCCAGGTCCTTCAGGCCATGAAAGTACCAACAAGAGAACTTCGGTGAAGGCTGGTCGAATGGGCCTCATTTTGGGAAATTGGAGATCGCTTCGGATCGGTCAACTCACTTCAACATGAGGGACGAGCGAGGCTAGGTTTTTGCTCGAATCGTATATTTTCTCGAGGCTATTAGAACCGAGGGTATTTTGAAGGATCGAATACGGTTTGGGGAGGGATCGAGGGTTGAGGTTTAAGAAGTTGAGGTTTTACTGCGAGGTTTTTTCTTTGTTTCGTTGATTGAGTGGATTTGCTTTGTTGAAAGGTTTAAGGCTCTTGTTGGCGATAGGCGAGTTTTCGATTTGAATGTGCGAGATGGTGGTGAGTTTGAGGGGAACAATAGGTAAAAATAACCTTTCGCCGTGAAGATCACGTGCGGGATTTAAATGGCCCGGCGGGGGAGGAGGTTAAATGGGACAAATGACAACCTTGAATGCTAAAGTGAGACAACATTAGTTTGGTGGTAAGCGGGATTTAGTGGAAATTTTGGGGGTAAAAAGTAATTTGACCTTTTAAAAACAGGCTTTTTAATTAAAAGTGAAGCATCTCTGAAATAATATAATTGACTCTTTGATAAAAGCGGAGGGAGTACTACTTATTTTATAAGCATCGTAATATTAATGAAATTAATTTGTTTCTTAATATGTGCAAGATCTAACAAGAGACTCTTTGAAGAACAATAGGGCATGCTACTATACTTTCTTCACGTCCCAAAAAATAGTCCTCTATTTATTTTTGGGGCGTTTAAAATAATTCTCTCTTTCTTTTTTTGGTTTTGTTTTTCAAGTCAATTGTCTAATATGTGTTTATTTGTAAAATAGAAAAGTTAGTTGACTCAATCACTTTGACATCATATTGAGGGCATTAAAAGAGTAAAATATTTCGTTAATCAACGGTGTAATTTTTATAACACAACTTTAAATCATGACATATGTCAATTATAATCTTTAATTTGTTTTTAAAATTTTAGTTTCGAAGACGCTTGTGGTGGATGAAAATTGAACTTTAAAAAACATAAATCAAGCGTTTTTTAATTGTGTTAATTATAATATCTTATTTCAAGTCTTTTCTTGGTCGCTAATGTATGCTTGTATATTGGTTCACTTAACTTTATGTAGAGCGGATTTATGCGGAGCTTAATTCGTAGATGAAATCCATAACATAGCTCAATACATTAATATACGGTGAGTCGATGATTGGATAAATGATTCATGCTTACAAAAATATACATAAGACCATCTTACGTAAGTTTTTACCAACTTTTATTCACGGGGTATTTAATTTGTTCCGTTTGCAAACAATTGGTTATTGAAAAGAATTTGTGGGCTAAGGCTGGCCTAATTCCTAAAGAATGAATCTACAATTTGATATGGAAAGTCCTTTCATAACAAAAAAATATATTGATATTTAGATTTTTTTTAATGTTTCATAGATTTATTTTATTTTAGAAAAATGAAAGGAAAATAAATATTCTCACCGTTTTCACATAAAAGTTCATATTTGAAAAATATACTTCTTATTAGAATAAAGAGAGTTTGAAAGTCAAACTTTTTAAGAAAATGATAATTTTAGTAATCCATTAGTAATAAAATAACAATTTTATGCATTAATTTTGACAGGTTGACTCTTTAAGTGAAAACGTTCGA